>CM037829.1:16153719-16822526 GCA_021234535.1 Stichopus chloronotus | reverse complement strand
GGTCCAGTGAGCGAACCTCCGGACACTTTTGCAATGTGAAACAATATGAACACGGAAAATTAGTTGAGTTGAGTTTATTCATTCAAATGATTCGTTTATATAGGTAACTTGTTCGTAATTATTAAGTACTATATACACATTCATGAAAGGGACGTCATAAGCTCTGAGAGAGCTTGAGGTGACGTCCAACAGAAAATAAACAAAGTTATACTAATTGGGAATGAAGAGCAGGTGACTTAAGAACAACAAAACTTTACAATAGTTATTTACAACGAAAATTGTAAATGAAAGAAATAAATGAATAAGGATAAGAAAAGAACGGTAGGAGTAGGAAGAAAAAAAAAAGGGGGGGGGGAGGGAGGTGGGTGGATTTAGGAAGAACAAAGGGAAAAGGGATAAAGAAGTTTCTCTACATCTCTTGTAAAAAAATCAGTATTGCATGGTATATTTATCCAAGATGAGACTCTTAATTTGTCTCTTAAAGCTATTTTTTGTAGGGCACATTCGAATATCCATAGAAAAGGAATCTCAAAGGTCTCAAAGGCCAGTGTGTCCAATAGATCGATGGGCGAGAGCTGTTTTGGGGTTTTCTAGATGAACATTTGAAGAAGTTCGGGTGGGATAATTGTGGATGGCAGAGTTGATGCGAAACATGCGTAACAAGTTGGCGGGTAGTTCTTGAGTATGGAACCTGTACATAAAAAGAGCAATTTGGAGGTAATGAATATCATGTATAGTAAGTGTGCGTAGCTCATAAAATAATGGATTCGAATGTGTCCGATAATCTGAGTTCGTACAAATCCGGACAGCAAGGAGTTAATTTTAGATTTTTGACAAGCCCAAACAATATTGCAGTATGAAATGTAGGGTAGTATAATCGAATTATAAACAGTAATCAATGTTCGTCGAGGAATAAAAGAACTTACTTTATACAATGCACCAACTCCACGTGATACAGACGTAGTAACGTTAGCTATATGATAATTTCAGTTCAATTCCTCATCGACAGAATACCTATAGGAATTTAGTACCTAATTTTTGATCAATTTTCATATTGTCAATAAAAATATTAAAGGAAGGGTTAGTGTTAATTGACCTTTGATTCTTGAAGAGCATGCAGTTCGTTTTATTTACATTTAATAATAAACTGTTACTTCAGAACCATGTGGAGACCTTGGGTAACTCCGTATTCATAGTTTCAATAAGATGCTCAAAATTATGGTGAGATAAAAATACATTCGTATCGTCAGCAATAAGATGAAATGAAGTAATGAAGATGAGTTACAAATATCATTGATATATATGAGAAATAACAAGGGTCCAAGCATAGAACCTTGGGGGACACCACATCTGATCAATCAAGTATCAGAGTTTACATGTGTACTGTTTTCTGTAGGAAAGGTGATTTTCAAACCATAAGAGAGGAATTTCTCTAATACCACAAAAGTTTAATTTCTTTAGTAAGATATGATCGTCAAGAGTATCGAAAGCTTTGCTAAGATCCATAAAAACGCCATGTACATGTTCTTTCTTGGATAACGAAATTGAAACCTTATCACAAAGCTCAATAAGAGCAATATCTGTTGATTTGTGTTTTTGAAAGCCATATTGACATGAAGAGAGTAAGTTGTTTTGCATAAAGAAAGAATACAGTCTATTATATACAACTCTTTCGAGGATTTTGGAGAAGCTAGAGAGGATAGATATGGGACGATAATTGCTTATGAGAGAGGCATCGTCCTTTTTGTAAATGGGTATCATTTTGGCAAGTTTCATTTTAGTAGGGAAAGTACCAGCACTTAGTGACAAGTTAATGACGAGTGTAATAGGGGAGACGATGTACACAATTATTTTCTTTCGAAGATTATTGCTGATTTCATCATGACTGGTTGAGTCACTAGATTTAAGTGAGTTTACCACCTGAATTATTTCAAATGGTGTAGATGGAGTAAAATATAAGGAAGACACACATGGTGTTTTGAGAAAATGTATAAAATTTACGTTAGTAGCCTGTACCGATGAGACTTGATCAGGTCCTATATTAACAAAGTACGTGTTGAAAGCATTGACGATATCATGTGGTTGGTCATAAATACAATTATTATGAGTAAGTCTATGTATAGGAGCAGAATTTTTTGATCGACCAAGGATATCATTGATAATTTTCCAGGTGGTAGTGACATCACCATCTGAGTTCTCTATTTTTGTGCCATAGTGTTTTTTCTTAGATGTTAACTTATTACCATACGTTTTGTATCCGTTAATTTTGTTTGTGGTGGGGTTTTTGAGACTGCTTTTATAATGATGTTTTTGTAGATTTCAGTATTCCTTTAGTAATCCAGGGTTTAATGGAGCAATTTTGCTTTAGCTTTCGATTAGGGAATGTTTTTGTTCAAATAATAATTAAATTTTGACATAAATATATATTTAAGTCTTGTTCAGCATTTTCTTGTAGAAAAACATTTTCCCAGCTTTCAGAGCGAAGATCTAAGTTGAGGTTAGCTACTTTGCCAGGAGTATATTGCCGTTTTAAGTAAGTTTCATTTTTACTCTGTAGTTTGGTTTGCTGTTTCACTTCGGAGAAAAGTGTAAAAACCGGTAAGGGGTCTGAGATATCAGAGTATATAATGCCTGAGGAGAAAAGAGTGTGGTCAATGTTAGTTAATATATTGTCAATGAGGGTATCAGTTTGTTGCGTGATTCTAGTTGCTTTATCTATGAGTGGTTCAAAGGAATTGGAAAAAAAAAACGGAGAATATTCATAAACTGAAAGGATATTCGATCATTTGAAAGTAAATCTATATTGAAATCTCCTAATATGTGAACACTTTTACCCTCTCTAAGTATCCTCGATAGTAATAAATCAAACTCTTCTAGAGAAAGATCACTTTTGCTATTTGGTGGTTTGTATGCAACTCCTATAACATAATTTTTACTATTTACAGTTTCAATTCAATGAATAAAGATTCTGCACTTTCCTGATCAAAGCAAATGTCAGGTCTCAATTTGAAAGACAGATAATTATTTACATACAAAGCCACACCACCTCCTTTGCCATTTTTCTGTTGTTACAAAGAAGTCAATAAGTGCTAATTTCAAATATCGGAGGTGAAAATTTATGAAGCCATGTTTCGGTTATACCTATTACTGAAAAGGAATGGGAACGGGTTGAAAGGAGTGTATCCAGAAAATCAAAATTCTTAGATAGACTGCGAATGTTCAAATGTAAGAACCTAAACTTGGTGCTATTTCTGAAACGTTTTGAAAATTCTTCGGGTAAGTAATAATCGCATGAATTTTGATGGTTTATACCTATATGTTCACATTATTATCCATATCCATAGCAGGATGTATATAACATTATCAGATACACATATGTGAAGAGTCTACAGGATGCAAAAGGAGCAAAAAATGTGGCATGCATTTGTTTAGAAAATATGATGTAGAGAAAAGTATAAAAATGAGTAGACATAAGAAAGGCTTGTTCTAGACTGACCAAAACTAGATACAGCAGTTTGAACTTAGGCTAAGAATCACCACTGAACACAGCAAACCATCGATTCTCCATGACATGCAATGGTTAGAAAAGATATACCGGTGTCCCTTGGGCTCAAGCAGGAGATAGTTCGAATTGTGGTGACTGCATTCCTCACAATACTCCACAAGGGACACGTACGCCCCAAAATATGTGATTTTATTTTTATACATTTATTCTCGGTTGAACAGCCCAGTCCCCCACCCTCCTTCGTAACTCTTGAAAGATACTGTGAGTTTCGGTTTTCTGACACTATTTTTCTGGTATGTGGGACCATGCACCCATGATTATAGAGTGAGTCTCTTTTTAATTCTCCTTGCAGAGAATCAGCTCGGCATACCATCCAAGATCACATTACAGTTTGGGTGACATGCATCTAGAAAAGAGCTGGTGTTATTCAGAAGCCGCTTAGTGAAAGCCTGAATGAAAATTTATCGGAGTTGCGCATATATCTTTTTAGGTTTTTTGAGATATGGCTTTTAAAAGTTTGATAAAAATGCAAATACTATAGTGTGGAGTGTTCTACAGTTTCAGCATTCCTTTGACTACGCCTACATAGTCTCTTAATTACTTACCATATGACTTACAAATTTTTGAGCGTCAAAAATATTTGTAAAGAAGAGAGTAAATGCTGTCAAAAATATAAACCTCGAGGCTTGTATAACTCTCAATCATCCCAAGTTGAAGTAAAGGTTAAGAAAACAAAGTATAACATAGAACATATCATGCGAGTCCCTCTCTTGCCGTCACATTTGGCCAATGGAATTTGCCTGTAAAATTGAAAAGATTTGACAGATTTTGATGGAATTTGTGGCTATTTTCAAAATGTTTATTCAGTAATACAGCCCACTACTCCAAATTGCCATTTTCATGTCACACTACATGGCAGTAGCCTTTGTGTTATGGTAATTTAACGTCACTCATGTTTATCTTTACCCCTACCAGCCATACACGAATAGATACATATCAATTACGACATACATGGTATCAAAAAGTTAGCATACGGTAAATTTATCTGAAGGTGTATCTCAGGTGCCAATTATGCCGTCACTCACGCATTTAATTTAACAAGTGTTTGTAGTATGTCTCCTTCGCACGAGTTCCGCTTTTTCTTGTGTCTGTTTTCACCATAACGAAAACTGACTTAGATGTATTTTTTCCCCTTCTCTTCCAGTTTTCGCTTACCCAGTAAGTTTTTTTTTTTTTGCCGGAGGCGACAATCACGCTCGACGGAAGTTGATAATTATTGTCGTTGCTAAACGATTAATCAACGATCTTTTATCGTTTGCATTCTTTATCTTAGATTTCATTCCTTGGTGAGATGATTTATACGTGTCAATTTTAGTTTCTGTAGGCAATTGTCGATTCATTACGACAATTTGCGGTCCTCGAAGACCCTGCAAAGCTGGAATATGTTGGCCAGCTTTTCACGCGTCAGGTTAGCGAACAGAGGAATGATATATGTGAGCTATTACTCAGCGAAACTTAAGAAGTAGGGCATTGTATAGTGAATACTCTATCAGGCTGCAGCATTCGCTTGGTACCGACCGACATTTGAATGATAATCCCAGGTCTGAAGTTAAAAGGAATATTCCATTGACGAGTTGAGGGGTTCTTAAATTGAAGAAAAAAAAACGAAAATCACTTCTGGCACTTCAAACCTCACGCCAATGTCTTGTTCATAACAAGATATTGCAGCTTGACGGAAGACTGTTCTGGTTAGAAAAGATTCCCAGTTGCCACGAGTTTACAAATCGCCACAGTGCAGCACCGGCAAATCGATGCTGAGAGTAATGAATAGTTGGTCTTTCAGATTGAAGAGGTTATTTAATTTTGAAATTTGACTCCAGTTAAACATTTAAACTGGGTTTATTGAAGGTTGAATTTTAAACTTCAAGGAGTCAAGATTACAAGGAGTACAAGGAATATGTAAGTAGATGTGTGACATGACAGATTTCCTATGACAGTATGATGCAATATTAGATTTGAAATATATGTATATGTTAAATTTCGTCACCTCCAAACTTAACATGCTATTGAGATATGGCTTCCATCAATAGAGTAAGGAAAAATTCATAATGCTTAATTAAAATATAATGTCACTCTTTTCGGTGGCCAATCCCTTTGAAGGGACAATACAGTCATCCCAATGTGTATTAGTATAGTCCCCTATCCTAACTCATGTTTTGCTGTTTTGCATCAAGTGACAATACTTTTGTTACTAGATTGCTAAATTTATGCAAGTTATTTGTTTAATTTGAATACACAATAGTCTGAAATACCTGGAAGATTGTTCGTAAGTTATGAAAAAGAGGAGATTTGTTAAGATGATGCTTTGGAATAAAGTTTCTGGGGGGACTGGTTAGTTTCTTTTAACTTCATTTCGCCCAGGAGTGATTCAATGAAGCTGATTCTGTTGTAGAAGACCATTCTCCAGAAGGTGAATACAGACCGGAAGATGTGAACACGTAATCTAGTTGGTATACCGCCATCGAAAGTGACCGCATAATCGAAGACGATATAACGACATGGCAACACGCCATGTTGTTAATTGGTTAGTTGCTATCACTGCATGACGTCATCCATTATGCCCCTCACACTGGGTTAGTTAACAGATAGCTATTAAATTACTTCACCCCAAAAAAGTTGTCAACTTCGTTGCCCTGGTAACTGTATCGATACCACTCACGACAAGGAGTCTCTAACAACTCCCTGCTCACGACAGGAACAGTTGCGATTGGATGAGAAGAATACCTTCAAGACATCCACAGTCAAATATTGAACAAAATACAGTCAGGTGTTAAAAAGTACAGATGTCTGACAAACCTGGGTGGGTAAAGGTCGGGGAAGGGAGGGGGGAGCTGGCATACCTGAGGTTGGTATTCGGAAATATATCTGAGCCTATATTAAATGTGTATAATGTATCAACCATTCTATGAAAATGCATCACAACTTAAGAAAATTTCGTTCCCGATTACCTTTAATAACAAGGTTCGGATAGTGCGAACGCGAAATCCCCATGATCTTACCCGACAGAAGTTCAGTCCAGATCAACCGTCTTTATTTCAATAAATTGATATTTCGTTAAATATTTATTGCAATAAATCAATATTTCTCTGTCGTATTAATGAGAATGTAGTAATGCATAAAACATAATTCAATCGATAACGAAAAGAAACCAAAGTGGCTCATGATGTATATTTTATACGCACTAGGTTAATGAATTACGTCATATGTATTGCACTGGCAGGACTAATTGTAAATGGTGTGTATTCAAAACCTAAATTCATGCTGCTGATTGAAAAAATTTTGATTTGAGAAATCCTCTGTTAACGTCAGTCTCTGAGCCCCTAATCTTTTCTTATTACTCATTTTGGTGACTGAAAGACAACACAGAATTTAGTCATGTGATTTCTGTGGTCACAACTACGCACGATCAGAATTTTTACACTTTTTACATCTTTTCTAATGAATATATGAATGATCCTCCTTAAAATTTGCAGAACAGTACGTCAAACATGAAAATTGTAAATGATATGACGGGAACAGATATTTTTCCTGCTGCAAATTTAGAAGATTGTAAGCAGAGTCTTTCTGTCAATTCATCTTATACCCTTAACCCCATGGAGATAACATAACTAGCCTATAAACATATCTGAATTCGTAGCATTCCTGCATGGACAAGCGCAGCTTGCTCTTTTTGCGAAAATGTCGTCCCCCATATAGCCGGGCCACTACACCATCTTAATGAGAGATTGTCAGACGAGGTATATTCCTAAACTTAGCAATCAAATTCTAACACACACACATAGCAACATGATTTAACACCCCCGTTGGAAAATTCTGGAAGAGCACCTTCACTTTTTCTATTTACAATGTTTAGCCCGCCTCGTTGGCACTCGCCGGCAGCAAATATTGCACTTTGAAACGGCTCCTGGCGAATGATATTGGGATAGATAATTCAGACTTTTCCACCCGTGGATCGTTTTATCCAAGACCAAAGGGGAAACAGGAAGGAGAAAACACATTCGCTGGACTTTAAAGTGGAAGGGAAAAGGAAAAGAAGAAACAAATCAAACGTTATCTGGAAGGAGAAAAAAAATGTCCTATAGGAAATCCACACAATAAAGACAAGGTGCGTGAAAGCCGAGTGAGAGATCGAGAAAGTATGCTAACGTTGCTTCCGAAGAATTGGCAGGGATTATACCAGCAAAACTATCGTGAGCGACTCCGTGAGGCCTAATTACATGGAACGTTTCAATGAAATTTCCAACGTTTCATATAGTATCGTTGTGATTATGGAATGTGAACGAGCGTATCTTGGATTTTGGGGTGCTTGATTGTTTGTTTCTTTCTTTCTTTCTTTCGACGGGAGTTTCGTTTGGTTTCGAGACTTTCTTCAGTAGAAGAAGATCGTCGTTTCACAGTCTCGCATGTCTAGGTGTGCGTACGTGTGTACGCACGTGCGTGTGTGTGTTTTTCCCGTCTCAGATCGTGCCTTCCCTCGCGATGGAATCGACATCATCCAACTATTCGATTTGCAACTTCACCGATCGAGAATCGTTTTCCTACGACAATGCCAGCGACGCGATGTGTAGAGGCGACCATGGAGACTCAAACAGGGCGGTGTACTTTAATTTAGCCCTAGTGGTCGGATTCCTGTGCATATTCGTCGTCGGGTTCTTTTCCAATACTCTGGTGATATGCGTCAGCTTTCGTCCTTCCAGGAGCATGACGGTGAACACTATCAACACGTACATCTTGAACCTCTGTCTCTCGGACCTCATCTACGTCATCGGCTGTGTCTTCTTCACCGTCACCAACTACAACCAGCAGGGGTGGTTATTCGGGGACGTCGGCTGCCGCGTCATTATCAGTCTGGACCTCTTCACCATGCACGTCAGTTCTTACATCCTGGCGCTCATGAGCCTTGAACGTTACGTGGCCGTGGTCCACCCGATGAAGTCGCTTCAGTATCGCAGCACGACCTTCGCGAGGCGCATGAGTGCCTCCATATGGATCAGCGCTCTCGTCTTGATCTCTCCGATGCTTATAGCCATGAAGGAGATCACGGTGGAGTTTGGGGGGACGGAAAAGAGAACCTGTGCCTGGGAATTTTTCGGAACCGAAGAAAATACGTCTTTCTATAGATACCAACTTTCGGTGTTCTTCTTGACTTTCTTGTTCCCTTCCGTGTGCACCGCTGGCCTTTATCTGCTACTGGTGTGCCACTTTTGTCAGGCGACACCCCCGGAAGGGACGGCCAAGAGGAGAGCGCGAAAGTCGAGAAAAAAGGTAGCCAAGATAGTCTTCATCATAGTGCTTGTATTTTGGCTGTGTTATTCGCCATTTTGGATTTATCAAATCATGTCTCAGAGCCGAGACGATATCAATAATACTTTCGGATTGGTGACGATCACTCTGTGTTATCTCAACAGTTGTCTTAATCCATTCCTGTACACGCTGCTACCCAAAAAATTCAGCGTGTGGACGCGAGTGAAAAGCATGTTTACGGCAATTGGCAACGTTACCGAAATTCAGTCCACGCCTTCCAGAAGCTGTTGAAAAGCGTAAAGAGAAACTTAGAAAGAAAAGAGAAAAGGAAAATATTTGATACCAGCGGGTTCTTTTTTTGTCATACATAAAGGCTTGTAATCGTGACCGACTTAATGCACACCAGCCGATCGAGGACACTTCCTTTAAACGTACATGGGCACTTAGGAATAACCTCATATAATGGTCTAAGAGGGCGGCATAATTGATGGTGCAGTTTATTATAACGTTACGGGTCAAGCTACATGCAGGTACAACTATCTTACGGATCATTGAGGCCGCAGTCTATTAGTTTTCACTCGGTACATTTAGTATAGGGAAATATCACATATCCAGGAGTCAAGAATAAGATATACATATTCTAACGTTAAACATCTCCCACTCGATGGTGTCTGTTGGTATGCAATTTGTCATGCGTTCAAGACAAAGCGGCAACAGTTCTAATTTATGCAGTCACATTTATATCTTTCGATGCACTAGCGAATTCCAGGAGGGGGGGGGGGGACAACGAAGCCATGGCCCCATCTACAGACCGATGAAAAGAAGTTGTTTGTCGAATAGTACATACGGAAACGATTTTTTTGGTTCAAAGAAAATTAAATTCAAAATTGTAGACTTTTGTCGTATCAAATCGCATCTGAGGGACACCCTTCACCTTTATCACCGCTCAGTGTGGCCCCTCAAGGACAAAGAACTTGGATGACCTTGGGTATTCTTTGATGTTCGTTTGTTTTCCATTGACCAGAGGGGTTTAACCGACTCCCCCCCCCCCCCGAAGTGAAGAACAGTCTGTTCTGTGCTTATGGTAATGTTCTTGTCCTCCCCTATGAAGGATCTTCACCGACATGTATACAAGGGTCGGTTAAATTATACTCCATATGTTGGTTGTATAATTAGGCCTACCTATCGCAGATCTATCATCATTGACTTGTGTGTATTCGTAGCCATGCATGCGTTTAATCAGCACGAATCATAACTATATACCATTTTTTCGGAATCAGTATGTGGGAGATTTTACCAGCATTTTTCCGATCAATAGTTTGTGTTTTTTTTAAGGGTAAATAACTTTTTTTTGGTTGAAATTACAATTTTCTTTCATTTTCAGCTTCTGCACAAATTTCAATGAAGCATGCACAATGCCAACGAAGAAAATTCAATGAAAATTACAGTTTGTGTTAAATATGTTTTATTGAATGGTATCAATACCGTTAAGTGGAAGCCCAAACAGAAAAGAAAAGACAATCTTTTCGTGTATGTGGTCAAAGTTTGAAAACGGAAAAAAAAAACCGGAATATTTCAGTGAAGGCGTACGCATTTTTAGACACAAGTACGTGGGTGTGTGGTTTCGAAACATATGGCTGTTTTGTGCAATTGAGTGGACATAATGTGCAAATAGTATGCATATGGAATCCTAAATTTGTACAAGTCAAAGGCTTGCAGTTTTCGGGTGTAATATTTACTGAGAATATGATGTATACGAATATTTCGTGGTGCTTCAAGAGTTTAGACAAGGTTAACGAACAATTACTACAAGGATAAACAAACCATGTAATAACGTTTAATAATAAAATCACAAGACCTAAGAATACGGTAATTTCTTGTTTTTAGGTTTGCTTACAACGCCGCAAACGTCTCATGATATCATGTGGCTTGAGTAGTTCTTTGAGTCGTTAGTAGTAGCCCTATTCTAGTGAATTCCATACATTAAATAACTACTATGACATACTTCTCGCCAACCCTTCCGTCGTCAGTCCAGAGCTATCAGTCCTGTACTGATGGAGACGAGGAGGTGTGTGAGGGACCTTTCTATCAAACATACATATTAGCTTTTGTAATAGTTGGATGACACTGAAAATCCATTTTATACCTTACCATTTTTATTTTTTGCCGTATGTCATTTCGTCTTAAAGTGACGTGTTTTCGAGCCTGACCGCTCAAAAGACGATAGACAAAAAGGTCGTAAAACACCTAGTGTAGTTGTCCTTTCAGTGCATGCCTGAAAGAAACTTTTGACACTCCAGCGTTTAATTTGCAGGAGACGAGTAATTAAGGACTGAGGGCGGTGAGATGAAGGTTAAAAGGAATTATAAATACACCCTAAATGAGTAGGAAACCATGACACTGTATGGAACTGTGGTCGATAGAACCATAATAATTTCACAGAACACCGCACTTGATAATTTTAAAAGAGGAAAGATGAATGGAAAGGGGAATACTGGGGTCTTGTGGGAAGGCTTGCTTCTGCTCCTAAGAGGCCAAGATTTCACAAGTTGTTTATGTGAGTACACGTTAAGGGTAAAAGTTACTTCTATACGATGAGAAAATATTGCTGATATTTTGAAATCGAGAAGAGTCATTCCAGTATGACGTGTGTACACGTAGGTATGACGTTATGAGCATTTTTCCGGTTTTTGTAAGCACAGGAAACAAACTGTCGATCATATCAATTACCTTAAAAAAAGAAATTATTATTTTTTGTTCATAACTGTGTCAAGTTTGCCACTCAAAGCCTTATCAATTGTCAATGACATACCATTCCGAACAGGCTACACTAAGAAGATATTTCCTGCGACCACACAATTTCTTTGTTTTAATGAGGTTAAACATCGCCTTAATTCAACTTTGTCACTTCATGCTGCAATGGTTCACATGGTCAAATCAAATGCCGTTCTTGTAAAGTAGCTGGCAGCTGTGTCAATCCACTGGCTATCCTTTTTGAGCTGCATGTCAGGGGCTGTTACGTGTCATGTAAATCATGTTAATTCGAGTATGGAAATGGTTCGTTGAATATCTTAGCACATGCATCTATGGGTTTGAACGGTCAAACATGACGTCACATAAGATCCTACTTATATCACGCTCAGTCTCCCTTGAAGATCAAGAATTGCTATGGTGACTTTATGCAGAGAAATGTACAATCAATTGTGACTAAGTGATTGGGTGTGGCATTTTTAGTTGTGTAATCTTTAATCAGTTGAACGGTCAGAATTTCAAATATTTGGCTGATTTAAAAAGACAAGCATACATTCATTTTTTGTATCAATTTTTATTCCAGAGTTTATAACCAAAAAAGTACCGTTAGATATATAAAAAAGAAGATGACGAGTTTAAGTGTAATAAGCTATCGAGAAAATTCTCTGATATGTATAGTTGTACGCATGATAACGTTGATTTGATGGTTTGTTTATAAACGTATATTTATGCATGATGGGTGAACAACGAAACATATCACACACTGATCAAACCACTTGTCAAACCTTTGATTTTTTCGTCTTTTAGAGAGAAAACTTGTTTAGAGAGATCAATAATTCACGATTATTAAAGCAGCATTTCGACTTTCCCCTACCTTTTCTCGATGAAATATCTTCTTATCAACCATGTACCCATTTTCAGGATAACGGATATGCCTAGTTTTCCTTAGAGTTACAATAGACTCATTCCTGTTTGTACACAAAACAAATCGAACGAGATGTATGTAAAAGTTGAACTCTGTGGGAAAACGATAACGCCTGAATTGCAACTTATTTTGCCCAGGTTTTTCAGTGAGTTTCGTGCAGGTTTCGCTGCTGATGTGGCAAAGAAGTGTTAGCCAATGACGTCATCATAACTGGCCTAATAGTACATGTTGTACAATATTGACGTTATTCAGGTAGTGAATTTCTCCTTCATTACCATGGTGATCCACAGTACTTTTGGGTCCGGTTATGATCAAGCTATGCACACATACACGTTCGTACCACAAACTGTTTATCACTCAACTGCATGCTTTGAGAAACGTCTAGGGCTACGGTAGTTCCTTAAAGGACGCCTTCCAGTGACAAATTTAAGAGGTACTTAAATGAAAGAGCATATTTCTCTTTCTACACGTCATTAAACCCTATGCAAGTACCTTTTTCATAACTCAAGGTAGCTTATCGATGTTTGAAAAAAAAAAAAAGTGCTCGGGACTCATATCACACGAAGCACGACATTAACGTTATTCCGTCAGTGAATTACTTGTTTATTACCAAGGTGATCCACAGTAATTTTGGATCCAATTATTTGGCGAACATAAGGTGACATGCGAGATGTAAAATCATCGTGTTAGAACAACTTGCAAATTGTCGACTTACCGACTTACGAATAATTTGTTATCCCGGGAAAATTTTACAAATTGTCGAAATACCGAGAGACGAGTAACTTGTTATCTCGAAAAAAAAAAAAAAAAATTGCAAATTGTCTTGTTGTCGACACAGACTATTGAGATGTTGACTTAGCGTAAGACGGTAACTCGACAACTTGCAAAATTTTGTCGAGATAACAAGTAATTTGTAACTCGGTGCCTCGATAATTTGCAAAAGATTTCCCGAGGTACCGACTTACCGACTTATTGTAAATCGGTAACTCGACATTTTGCAAAATTTTGTCTGGATAACAAGTTATTTGTAACTCGGTATCTCTCCGTTTGCCACTTAGTGTGAGTCGGTATCTCGACAATTTGCAAAATATTTCCGAGATGTCGAGTTAGCCTAAGTCGGTAACTCGACATCAAGCACGTCCCCTTATGTCCGCCGCATAATTATGATGAAGCTACTCACACGCACATCTACACGGACATCATATAAGTTGGTTTCAGAAACTTATCCTCTATTCAGCTGCTTTAAAAACCGTCGAGATAGTTCAAGGCACTTGAGGAAGAGTTTCAGTGACAAATTTAAGAGGATCTTAAAATGAAAGTGCATATTTCTTTCTCTGCAAGTTATTTGAAACCCAATGCAAGTGTCTTGTTCGTACCTCCAAACCTCTGGCCTATTAATGTAAAAAAAAGATTGCTTCTATCGAAAAGATTTTCAGTCGCCTGAAGGTTACAAAATGTTATCTAAGTAACCTACTTTGAAAAGAGCCTTTGTCATTCTTTGAAATCCAACTTTGCATTTTGACCTTAAAATTTACATCTAAAAAAAAAAGATTTATTGAACTTTGAATTAAATGTTCAGAGAACACATTGGTCGTAAGTCGTAGTGTTTCTTTGCAGTTGGTTGAGATGATAAAGAAATACAAAGGGATATTCAAGTATACTTGGTCTATCATAACATCACAGATTTCCCATCTTGCAAATACAGAACTGAGACATAGAAATTTGTCTCGAAGTCCACAACGTCCGAACAGTGACATGTTTGTGAAATTTTGTCCTCACAGAGAACGAGGGAAAGAACATTTCGAAAGTTACTATTCATCCTCTTTCACCTGCAAATCCCTGTAATCGTCAAGACCTGGGCCATTTTGGCAATGACGATGGAAGGACAATTACAGAGTCATATTACATTTCTAATGCATGTATGCATAGAAAACTTTGCACAATGGCGCTATAAAATCCCTCCGAAGAATTCTCTTCTATAAGGTCACTTGTCCACCCTCACTGAAGAGAAAAAAATAAATAACAGACAAATTTATCTTTGAATTGAAGATTATGACAGACCCCTGTAGATCAAAGAAGTATCTTTGGGAGCCCCAAATAAATGATAAAGATCATTTCATTATTTACGTTATCTTCTTTATTTCACCTTCTTGTTTTTTTTCATTTATATTTTTCTTACTCTCTCCACCTTTCTCTCTTTGTTCTTCTCTCGAGTATACTAACCCTGGCGATAGCTTGTATTTAACTTTGAATAATTTTCTGTTCGTTTGTTATCTTAACACTACATACACGGAGGCTCGCCGTGGGCTGTTTATGGCAATGCAGCACAACTAGTGCAACCAAAGCAGGCAAGGCATGCGTTTGTTTGTTTGCTGACAGCCTGCAGTTGATCATTTTACGAACTGCAAGTGAGATCGTTGCACGCATTGAGCAAGATCATCAAGACGCCTTCTGCCTGCATTCAAGAAAAAAAAAAAGCTAAAAAAAAAGGGAAGCAAATAAACAACTGTATAATACTTTCGTGGTTAATGTAGATGGGTTTGAAAGTCATTTGATACTGTGTTCTGACATTTTGACAGATTTTTAATACCGTATCTTCTCATTTAAACATTTTCTTTTTTTTTCTTTTTTTGGAAAGAGAGTGTTGAACAGTATTCCCATTAGAAGTACTTGTTTACTCTTGTATTCGCAACTGTAAGGCAATTGGAGGTATGTAACCGACCACAAAACAAAAGCGTACTCGTTTCTCAACATGCATGCAATTGTCATTAGCATATGCAGTTTGTCACGTCATGGTAGATTTTTTCTCGTGACGTCATTTCGTTTCAATTTGGAAAACTGCCCGCCACTACACCTGCGCAGAACATGTGTTCTCAATACGCTTGCACGATACGGCCTTAATTACAATTGTTGTACATGACGGACGCCTGGGCGTCAAATTAGAAAGCAGAAAACCTGTACTGAGGAAATTTAGGCAAATTCACACGAGGATGACTAATTTGTGAACGTGTCATGGACCTTCAAGTTGATATCCAAGAATGTCATGTATGTCTGGGCCTCTCCCAATGAATCGATAGAAACACAATTGATCCGGTCATTAACACTGGACAAAACTGACAAAAAAAAGAAAAAAAAACAGTGAAAAACGTCGATGATTTGAATTCAGCTCGATTCAATTGCAATTAAAATTAGTAAAATTACATTGCAAACATGCTGTAAGTCTTGTTAACAAATTGTGTTGAAGGGGAATGCAAAATCGACATTTTTTTGTTTCAGTTCAAACTTTATTTCTCACAGGTTTAACAAGTAAATGTAGGCGTAAGGAGAAAACAATAAGAAAAAAGTAAAACGTGAAAGAAACGGAACACATGAAGGGCGCTAGAAAACAGAGAAATCTGTGATCAAGCTGACTTGTGGTACTTATACGTAATTCACCAGGACTCGAGTTACACAACAAATCCGAATTTTGGCCTTTTCCGTATCCTTCCTGTATATTGAGATACTCAAAATGTCAGACGATTTCGGTTGATATATGCTCCATTAAAGCACTGTCTTGTTCTTTTGTTTTTTTTTTTTTGTGTGTGTTAGGTGGAAAGGAAAGAAAAACGTCATTTGACATTTCGACCGTTTCTCTTTCAAATTTGAAGCAATTTCAATTCCATATTTTTGCATATCAAAGCTATCGTTCATCTGCGTGAGTTTACATGACGGCAAATTGATCACTGGAGTCTGAGGTAAGATGGTGATAGCGAAAAACCATTCCATGCAATTATTAACCTTAACGAAAAGATTTTAACCTAACGGATAGATTTGTCAGTGTATACGTGCAGCTTGAAACCTACACCTCATGTTCCGGTTGCTAAGGAAACGTGTAGCCAGACTTATGTCACAGAGACTCAGCGTTGTTATCCAGGATGGCATTGGAAAGATAACTGTATCCAACGTTTGATGACGTCATCCAATCATTAAATTTAAACTCACTCCTTATTAAGAAAGTGATCATTTCTAAACTCCTTGGAAGAGTGACTTCTGACTCTCGATATAATTCATTATAGATGCATGCTTGGCATGAAGTGGCCGTGTATTTCGTCTTGCAAGACACCAATTCATGGAAACCTTTTGCCTTTTTTAATTCATGCACTTAATTTGGCAGATTTCATGGATGGTAAGGGGTTCAGTGTCCAGAGAGGTCTTGTGAATTTTAGGAAGGGTCTAAAATGTTCCAACTATGGAGGTGTCCGTTATCAGAGTTTGCACTGTATTTCCAATATCCAGGAAATTTGCCACCTTTAAAAATTTGTTTAAAGTGTTTCCTCCCTGCAGACCAATCATATCTTGTGTACAGTCACCGTCGGAACAAATGTCAGGCTTTGTGGTATATACCCCGAGTCCCCATCCATACCACATACCTATCTATTCACAGGACACCGTGCATTTTTATGGAATTCTCGATACCACTCAGGATCCACCCCATAATTCTGAGTACTGCACTAACCCCAGGCCAGCTGACGATGTTAGCCATATTCTGCATTTCATGTTGGCAAGTGATAACTTTTCCCTTCATCATAAAAATTCTAATATATATGACGACAGACAATGAAAGTACATAATAATTGAACGACAACAGAAAAATCCACGTGACGACCGGTTTCGTCCTTTTTTTGACTCTTCAGGAGACGGCAGGATTCGAACTCATGATCTCAGGCTCCAGTGCGCAAGCCTTAACCACCCGACCACAGCTCTGTTTCTAGTATTGTTTAGTGAATTTGCAAGAAAGACCGCAGCATTTTCTTGGTGATTCTGGTAATGATAAAGACTCAGTAGCCCCGAAAATGTGTCTGCTATCCTTCTGAGTGCGTTATCACTTGCTGCACATTCCTTTTCGGTTTCCCCTCAAATAGATATCATCCATTACGTATTCCTTTCTTCAGATTATCTAGCTCTGACACTTCCATACGGACGTATGTAACCTAACTGAGGTCACAACAGATGATGTTGTTGAGCTTCTTGTTTCAAAGTGAGAGTGGCCACATGTTAATCAGTCTCGTAAAGACCTATGTTAAGGAAACTCACTCAAAGAGTCAAAAGTTTAAAAATACATTTGACATAGACATACATACACGCGATCGAATGTACCGAACGAGCTACAATGATAAAGGTAAAGGAAATATCCCAGTAGATACATCCCAGTTACAAGTTAAGATGTTCGTCAATGAAAAGCTAGAATATCATACCCCAAGCCAATATTGTGCATTCATAACTCAAGATATTGCTTTTTACAGGAGAGACTTCTGTTGTGTTGCTCTGGATTTTCCGTTGCCCGTTGCTATGTGACACCGGCAAATTACTGCATTAAGTCTTTGTTGTCTTTAAAATCGAAGTGTGAATTTTAAGTTAAGTCTGAAAATTTACATCAGTGAAAAATTTAAATTGGGTTTGTTGTAGATTGACACTCAAATGTGAAAATAAAGTGCACATCTCTAAAACATTTGCGATGATTTCCTTTAAGAACGTCAAAATTATGAAGAAATAAAAAAAACCAAGAATGCAATCCACGGAGTTGCGTATCTCATCGTCAACATGGATTGATTTCAATACACGGCGTGCACATGAGGATTTATAATAGTTTACTGCAACCAGACATCACAGAGACCCCAGTTCCGGGTACTGATTGTAAATTAGAGCCAAATATTCTTCAAACATAAAATGGTGGTAAGCAGACGAAGAAAATGAAAAAAGAAAATGGTAATATTGATATCTACTGTTAGGTAGCCAGCTTAAGCCTAGCCTGGTGCCACTACTTATGCTCAAGTAACGATAGCAATAGCGGGTCAAAAACACATGTGCGTATTACGCTAAATGACACAATTATAACATTGGGTTATTCCATGTAGGTTCGGCTGAGTGGTTAGAGTGAGGGGCAAGATACAAGAGCATCCTTCCGTGGGTTATTTGCACATTAGTATCCTATTTAACTGTACAGGACCTGATTTTGCTAAAATTATTGTTTGACTTAAAAATGACATTTTCATGATTGGCAAGAATGTTAAAAGACATTACCCACAGGAGCCAGTTCTGCTAAAGTTGTTTTGGCTAAAGTTAAAAGGTGGTGTCTATTGACCCGGACCCCGGATATATGCTATTTATTTAAAAATAAACAATAATGCAATTTCAACAGCTCATTATAAGAGTAATACACTATATCTTCATTAGTGTCTTCTTAGAAAACGGCCTTGCAAAATTTTGCCTATAAAGCTCAATTAGCTCTCAATATATGGTGGAAATCCAGATTTTTAGGCAAAATTGACTTTGTCAAATATCAGCACTGAGATTTCACTGGATTTACCGTTGCATTAATATTATGTTGAGCAATGTGTCCTCAGGCAAGTCCTTGCAAAGTTTTAAGTTAGTTGGTCTAAAAGTTCTCAAGATATGCTGGAAATACCAAATTGGGGCAAAATTGACCCTTTTTTTAATCTTTTTTTTTAAATAAATCAGCAAATTTCACTCTTTTTACTGTAAAAGTGATATACCTTGAATATTACATTCTCAGATAAGTATTTGCAAAATTTTGCATGAAATGCTCAAATACTTCTCAAGATATGCTGGAAATAGCAAATTTGGGGCAAAATTGGCCTTTTCCCTACAAAATCAGCAAATTTGACTCAATTTACCATTCAACAAATACATCTGAGACATCAGGTCATAACGCACAACCTTACCAAGTTTAAACTTGATCGCTCATATACTTTTCAAAGTATTCTGGAAAAAGCCACAGTTTGGACAGGTGAGGACGCACACACACATACACACAAACACGCAAACACATTGGCACGGACACGTTTTCATTTATACCACTCAACAGGACCCACTAATTAACACAATTGTTTTATTTGTTTCATTTTACCAAAGAGATATCCTCAAACATTCATATAATAAATATATACTGTATATGACAATGCACACATATTGATTTCATTGTACTAAAATATTTCCATTTGCAACTCACAAACTCATTCTGTCATTTACAGAAAATAGATTGCCTTTATTACATTAAACCTGAGCCTTATTAGGTATTTAGACGATAGCTTTTCAGTATAGTCTAGATACTAATTCTTTACGTATCCTTCCATCATCTGCCTAATAATCCTTCATAAAAACGTACGGAAATATGTCTTGTCGCAATCTCTTGTTGACGTCACCACCTGTCATAGAGTACACTGCTCAGTTTTGCTCGTTGATACAATTAATAAGATACAGTATGCGTTGTTGATGTATGTACATTTGTTGTTACACCTGTAACTTTACGGTCACATCCACTTGAGGACTCTAGTGAAGCTGTAACCTTGGCTGGTAGATTGTGATTCGTTTAACTTAAAACCAATTTTTGAACAAAAGGGAACAAATCAACATGCCACAGCGCCCGTCTTCTTCGCGAACTTGTTAAGCAAAATTATCGCACACTTAAACTCAATGTAGCTTAAAATGAACAGTGTGTAATAATACAACATAATATATGTGTAATATATATGTAATATTTATATTATATATCTAAACGACTTGACCATTATTGTAATTGGGGGTTCCCTTAGATTTTCGGAACATCATTTATACTTTACAAAGTGTTGACATAATGATATTGTTACATTTAAATTACATTAGGTGCATCGGGGAATAACGATACAAAGCATCACTCGTAAAACTCTATGGAAGGACTTGTCGTTGAAAACGTAATTCAGATCACATATGGAGAACGTAACCTCTACCCTGCTTATTCTATGTCTAAATACAGGACGACGTTGTGACCGAAAATCAGGTGCAAATATGCTAAAGCCATGACCTGTACAAAGAGAAAAGGAAGAGCTTCAAACGATTCTTTGCTTAGGTAAAAATGTAATTGTCAACTAACTTTTCATCACAATTTCTGCTTCAATTGGATAAACAAATAAGAACCAATATTTTTGACTTTGGGACGACAAGGAAAAAACTAACATTTGGTCGAGTTTTTGATTACCATGGAATATGTTGCTTCATTCTTTGAGCAAATCGAAGAAATGTGTGGAAAATTAGAAAACGCCACGGACGGGTGGCATTACATACTAATTGTAATTAATTATCATAAAGCAACTATATAATTAGTGACGTCTGCATTGCATAAAACAGATGATATTCCTCATTAGTCACAGAAAAAGAAACTTTTTGACGAATAATATTATATTTTTGTAACAAAGGAATAAATAAATAAATAAATTTTGCAACAGGAAGTTGCGATTAAAATGCATGTATAAATTTTTAAATTAAGTAGGTGATTACTTTCTTTTGTGAACCTCAAGCTGAATGTAGCTGAAATCGATTAATAATTGTTAATTACAATATTTGGTGGCGAAGTAAAAACACAGATAATTTGAAAAGGCCAACTGCCGGAAGACGTTCTATTTTTCAAGATAACTATAAACATATTGTTAATATGAATACATTACGTATGTATTACTTAAAACAAACAACAGGTTTCATTAAGAGAAGTAATACCGTAGCTCTCTGATTAATTTCCATTTTTCTCCTGAACAGCTGAAATTATATAATCATGGTAAGTTAATGGGAACTAACTTGTTTATATCCGACTATCATCATGATAACTATGTCGAACGATTCCTTTTTCACTTGCTGGTTGCATCTCTCCGTTTAAATAGTCTGTAAGTGGAACACCTCCAGTTTTGATTAACGACTCTTGCCAAGAACTGAATTAGATGTCTTCATAGAATTGGATGTCTCTGCTGACGTAAAAAAACATGTAAGGGCAACATTCGCAATGTAAACTTTGTAAAGAGAAACACTATTGCCAAAATTTTGATCATGCATGCATGAATCAAGTCACTATTTACGCTCGAAAAGAAATTTGCTGAGTAATTCCCAAGGACAATTTAGTAAAGGTAGGTCTACGCATATTTATTACATTTCATTTTAGCTAAGTTTATCACTGATTAAAAGCTAACATAACGTTGAAATCGAAATGTCGACAAAAGTATATCAAGAAGGCACTCTGTACATTGAACTGAATTAGTAAGAAAGAAGAAAAGTGTGCACCATGAAAACCAACAGGATTCATGTTACCCAATGTCTATGAAGTGTGGAATCAGAAATTCTCTCCTAACAGAGAGCTAGATACAAGGAAAGTGACAAAAAAGGTCTCAATTTTTACAAAATGTCAAGTGTGATATAATTCTTGAGGCAAAACATATCTTATCAGACATTTCAATTTATTCTGTAACCGCAGTCTTTCTCTGATAACATTTTCATGACTGTGACTTCACCAGATATCATGATTCCACAATTGTATCATTGTCTTCGGGCAACGCTTCTGTAAAGTAGAATTCAAACTACTCTTCCCTCCAGTTGTTGCATATAAAGCCAATGAAGGAACGCATAGGCTGACAAATTTATGGATACCTGACGAAAAGTTTAAAGCTGGGTTGAGAAATCGTACAGATCAAGGCGACAAAGGAAAAATGCAGATGTAATCATACTTGCGTCACTACTTCATTAACATGTGAATATTAATCACTGGGTCTTATAATGTAATTTGAAAGGCAAGGATTCAAACAGGATCTACCGTCAAAGAGGGTCGGCAGTTGTGGATACGATTTAATATATTTCACCCTGTAGTTTTAATCAGACTCAGCCATGCATTCCTGCAAAGACTAAGAGCATAGATTGTGCGGTGTGTTATATATATATATATATGATAAAACAGATATATATGTATATACACAACTGAGAGTCTGTGTTGTGTTACATGTGTTACATGCATAGGGACTCTAGGTTTGGCGAAATACACCACAAAATATGCTCCATTAACGCGTTTCTTGCTTACTTGTAATGCTTTCAGCAGCTGTTAAGTTGAAAACCTTTTGAGGAATTAAGTCAGGTTCAAGGCTTGGATGAAATCATAGGTAAAAGAAACTTTAAACCGTAAGAAACACGAATTGATCTCTTCGCTCATTAAAGCAGTGTGTGCTGTTAATCCCTCGTACTCAAAATTGCACAAAAGGACTGGCTACACTTTTTACAGTTAAAACAAAAACTAATTATCAAAAATACCATGCAGTATCTATTTTCCAGAGAATAAATACGGCGATTTTCCAAAAGATTTTAGCAGACCCTCGTGAATGCAAATGTACGGAACACTTCCTGATAACATCATCAACGTTCAGCCGAATAATAAAAAAATACTAACATCTTCCCAACCGTAATTAATGCTTTCATTGGTGGGACTTTTCATGAAGTATTTATTGTTTTACTTCATTTGAAGAAAAGTTATGCATTTTTGTTCCGGCACCCATTCCGAATATGGACGGGAGTACCCTGGTCCGAAACGCTGTATACGTGTACTATTTAAGTATTCAGATCGATTAAAGGTTGTGTGACATGCATCTAGAAAAGAGCACTCTTCATGCAGAATTTGCCAAGTAAAATCCTGAGTGAAAATCCGTTGGAATTTTGTTTATATCTATCACGGCTTTTGAGATACGACTTTTCAAAGTTTGTGAAAGAATGCAAAACAGATGACGTGGAGTGTTGCACAACGTCATTATATCTTTTGTTATGCCTACATCATTTGCCTATTCATTACTTAATTACTGAGTTTCACATTGGTAAGTGATATCGATATTTTCATGCTTCCATAATAAAACCCTCTGAGCATATAAAATTCTCAACTGTCATTGAAATAAGGTTACATAAACAAAGGATTAACAAAAGATATATCACAGGAGTCCATCTTTTGACCTCACAAATCCGCATACCTAGCCAATGTTTATTCATGATAAAGCTGTGAGACACTAATATTCCTGTAAGTTGGTCAGTCTTTGACTGATTTTGATGGAATTTGTGCCTATTTATGACATTTTAATACTTAATGTGCACAATACTCTTCAATGTCATTTTCATGTCACACGAACTTTAAGGGATGTAAAGAAAGAGAGAGTACAAGTCAGGTGTAATGTTCGAACATTTTCTGTTAAGGAATCTTGAACTTGAAGTTACATACGTGGTTTGAACCATCATGCAACTATAGAAACAAATGTCCTTCTCCAGCGATACTCTTCTTTTCTCTTTTTAACTTAAGCGTGTACTCTCAGAGCTCCACAGCCTCCGTTAATTGAAAAAAAGTAACAAATAATTGGAAACATTAGCCATGCAATTGTTATTGTCAATTAACTGCTATGTTACAAAAAGGGTCTCACTTATATTTCGCATCGAAAACTTTAAGATAGAATGAGAGAGATAGAGATTAAATGAGAGAGAGAAAGAGATGTGTGGACTAAGGCGGGGAGGGGGTCTGATGGGATATATTACCAATTGGGAACTGCTCTTTCCTTCAATTTATCATACAAAAGCAAATGTAATATTAACTTGTGCCTAGTACCTTGTTCACGATCAAAAAAAAATGACGAAATGTCATAGTGTACCCCTGATCGTTAATATTTATACACTAATTTCAAGGATAATACCTCAGGTGAAACAATATTTTTAGCCGTCAAATGAACACACTTCAGAAGTGACAAGTTAAAAAAGGGGGCAATATGGAAAAGGGGCTTACAGCAGCAAGCAACAACAGTTTTTTTTTTTCTTAACTCAGTGTCTTCCATATAATGTAATAAGATGAAATGTATTTCTTCATATTTTTTGTCCAAGACTATATATATATTAACGCATAAGTTATTTCATTGAATTGCAGTAGGCTGAGTGCCTTATTGCACTAAAGTGGGTCTCATTATTCACAAATTACAGTCTGATAACTCAAATAATTCATCTATTTTGATGAATGATTTAAATATACGCATCAGTATAAGCAGATTAATTAGTTACTGATGTGGATAAAAGATGTAGATACAAAAAAATATTTTGAAAATCTACAGGTAAAAGTTTGTAACATCTCGCATAGACAGTTTAATTGCGGCAAACACTTCCTTCAGTCAGGGTATAAGCAGGGGTTGCACAAATGCGCGATTTTGGTGAATGCAAAATGCACCAAAAGTAGAAGAAAAAGCCACCAACTACAGCGATCGAAATTGGAACACTTGCAGTTAATTACATAATGTGTAGATGGTTGGAACAACGTAATTTTGCGTACCGATAACTCAGTGGAGAAGTACATTGACTTACCGTGTGGAAGTTTGTTGAAACAATGTCCACAAGAACTTGTTGTTATTGTTTTCATCCTAATATTTATGTTTGTATTTTGATGATTTCAACTTCATTTAGATAAGGTGATTCTTTTGGACTACGCTGATCTTTCACAATGTTCCCATCTACACCAGAAAAAAAAATAGAGTAAAGGAATAACATTGAAAATATAGTTAACTGACAGGAAAATAAAAAAGTACAAATTGTGAATGAAAAATTTGGGACATTTTGGTAAATTTTTGGAAGAGAAGCAAATTTCCAAAAAAGGAAGAGAGAATGCAAATTGCTCAGCAACGCCCCCCCCCCCTCCTCAGCAAAGAAGAAGATAAAAATGGGGCGTGCATTTGTTCAATCCTAGCTGTAGGTTTTCTAATGGATGTGTCTGTAGCTCGGGTTTCTTTGTTACGTTCATGATTCACTACTACTCGACTTGCCATGAAGTAGTAAGTGTCGTGAATTCATCTTCATTCAGTTCCATCTTCTGAAATATTTTTCGTCAAGTGGAACCGTTCTTTAAATGTGACGTGAATAACATAAATGAGGGCACGATGTCACATGTACCTTATTTACACACAGTTTAAGTATTTCTGAAATCTTAATTGGGTGTGCTCTACAACAGAGTCCAGTCACTTAGGATTCAAGGTCTAAACTGACCGTAAGATGGCGGATATTAAATTGACACTGTGCAGTGTCACATAAACGTTCATGTAGGAAAAATGTGTATTTTCTGAAACGATATGAACAGAGCTGTCTTGAAGTCGATTGACTTATTCGAAGAGTCAGTGAACGGTTTCATCTAGGAGTATCGTCATTTTGACAATATTAGAGAGTCATCACCAACGAACTCCAATCTGAGAACCAGGTGACTCTATTTATGTCTTTGAGATCAGCATAAATGACAACCATCACTAAATACATGTACATCTCATTACTTCAAAACACACTATAATTCATGTTTAAGTAGCTCGATATAATGGGAACGAGGCGGGGATGACAAAATTAACTTTCGGCAATGTACTGGGATGTATCACTCCATAAACCTATCTGGTGTAGATGTACAAATAGGATACAAAAGACTTTTACACTATCAAAGTAGAATTTAATCCAGTTTTATATATTTATGTGAAAAACATATTCTACCCTGTCCCTGCGTAAGATATTAAACAATAAAATGACACTAATTTGTCGAAATATTGTCTAAAATGCCATTATTATATAGGGTGTTGAGATCTTTGCGTTGTGTATGATATATTCTAAATTTCTTCAACCTTTCACATTGGAGATTCTTGGTGCATTGAATTGGCTACAGTAATTGAGTCATACAGTTAGATTGTGGAACTGTCTCGACTGTAGACCCTGTTGGGCCGGATTACCGGTCTCCCACACACACTCAAGGTATATCGTACGCTCCCATTCATGCAACACAGTTTCCCCGACCGTGGAAGAAGTGGTAATATATTCACTCTCGTTCAAAGTACAACATTACGATTTTGCTACGAAATTAGTAGCAAACATGGTAACCAATGACAATGTGCCTTTCAGTTTGTAGTGGAACTGACCAAAATGGGGAGGGGGTGGATGCAACGCTATAGGGATATCGTTTTTAGAGTAAAGGCAAAGTATGAAACTGCCTACAAGACAAATGCAAACAAAAAGTTGAACACATGCATTATGCTGTCTAACTTGTGAATATATGTCCATATCAATTGTGAATATTCCAACAGCACTTAAAGTGCATATACCTCTTACCCGTTGTTGAACATTTCATTCAGTGAAACGAGGGTTTACAATACGTTCATTGTGAGTGCATAAAAAATGTAAACTTTTAATTTGCATTACCCAAAGCTTGCATGTATGTATATACAATCGTACATCACCAACTCCCTTCTTCCAAGGGATATTCGGGTGGCCGGCAGTCCGGCGACCTACAGATCAGGGAAAGATAAATGAGGAAAGAGGCGAGCTTTATCTTGGGAGCTTTTTGTCGGTTGAATGGCAGATGAGAGAAATTATAATGGAGAGACGAGATCGTGAAGTAAAAGGGTAGCAAGTAGGTATAACTTAGACTGCATTACGTGTAATGAACCTCAATGGCCGTATAGCCTTTAACAAGGGCTATCTCGACTGTGGCTTACCATATGTGGTGCTCTGTCATCTAACGGGTCGCTTGTGGAGGATGCTCGAAAGAAAAATTCTGTTCTTAATCAGCAGTGATAAATATACCCTCATTGATGAGAGAATAATGAGCTCCGCTCATCCAAAGGACTCGCGTCACGTCCTATACTTCCTGTGTAATATTTGCCTGAGTAGCCAACTGTCATTATAATCATCACGCAACCTTATTCTAACTTAGTTAAACTAGCACGTCTCAACTGCATCATCTCCATTACCTATTCTGGAAAAATGACGCGACGGAAGCCTAACCTGCTGACGTGGGACTGTCTGTCCTCAACCTTCTGAAGAGAGACTGTGTTTAATCGAATGTCACCTATTCAGCGCAACACCTACCGTTATCATGAGACCCGTGGTAGTCTTGTCTACCTGTACAAGCCTATCACAGCACTAGTGTTACGATGGCCTGAAGTCCAGTGCTTTCTCCAGTGACCAGTTTACCCCTTACCCCCCCTTGTAGTACTGAGTCTAATCGTCAAGTTTTTGTTGATTTGCTGCCATCATCACTTTAGCATAATCAATAAATAGTTTGTACATTTGAAATCAGAATCTGTCTGTGCGTAAAATTTTAATGAGAAATTAAAGATTAAATTGAAACTTCGAGAAACACTCTCCTCATTCCACCAATCGCTTGCTTGAGAAACGCTACATAGCAAACAACCAATGACAAATACCTGGGATGATAGAGAGGACCAGGGGCACATTACTTCAACCTACAAACGGGATGGGGGGGGGGGGGTACAGGACTCGATAGATCAAATGAGACATTATGTTTTCAAGAACGTATGGTAAATCTTAGCATCTATAGAACAGAATACGTTTTCTACTCAATGCTTGCTATGGGCGTTCAGGTGTCGAACTTCCTAATGTGACTTTTAAGAGATGTGTATCGCTAATTTCCATAATAAGAAATGATAAGATGATCCACGTTAAGTAGACACAGTTAGGCTAGCATTTAATGAACCCCTTCCTTTGACTCTTTTCTAGGAGGTTGTAATAGTTCGGCTTTGCTCCTTCGAAATTTATGTAAAGACTCTTACGTAAAGGTTGCAGGTTATGTGTGTACGTAGTTCATATAAAGTCACTGTTAAACGATTCGGGGACAGAAATAATGCGCTTTGGCAATTTTCAATTCTTTACCGCATGTTCTTACGCATGTTAAAAATGGGTTCTTTTCTGTAACCCACCAACTCTGCCTGCTTTCAAATTGCAACGGGCTTTTGAAATTTGTACCTTCTGTCCTTCCAACTCCCAGAGGTTTTCATGAACATATCGTCAGTTTTGAGATAAAAAGCTACAATCTATACTTGTCATTCCCAACGTCATTTGACGTATAATATTAAGGCAAAACTCAGTCTATAAAAAAATGTTTTGTTTTTAACAGTCTAAGTTGATAACCAACATCTTGTCATAGGGAACTCTCGAGGGAGTCAGAAATATGAAGATAAGGTGACATATATATCATCTTAATCAAGTGTCGAATTGATCACATTCTGTTGTTTTGCTTGTCTATACTGCGTATAGGGTGCATGACGTTACTCGAAAGAAAAAATGTATCAAAGACACACAACCCAGAAGCCAAATATGTAAATAAACGAAGAAGAAAAGGAACAGACCGGCCAAAAACTCACTGACAGAAATTATGAAAATAACTCTAAAACCAACAAAAAATAGACTCAAATAAATCGTGAACTATCTGTCCGCCACAAGTACAAAGTACCTTCAAAATAAAATGTTTGCCAACTTGTTTGCCGGTGATGTCAAAAATTACTGTCAGTGACTTTCATTTCATTGTCTTAAGATCACTTAGCTAAGTGAATACAATGCCCACAGGTGATAATCCCTCGATGTCTTACTCAGTGGTGTATTCTTTGAAGATCAATCTTTCTCTATCTTTTTCTCCCCTATCTTTTTTTCTTCCTTCCTTACATTCCTGGAGAGAACACCGTCAACGATAAATATGTCACATTTAACTTACCATTTCTTTTCAAGTGATCTTTAATATTTGAAACTGAGAATACAATTTTGAATCTGCCAGTCGAGATGTGGTATGATATTATGAAAAAAGAGAGAGATTCGGTTAATAGCAAAATACGAGAAAAAGTGAAGTGTCTACTGTTATTTTAGCAAAGGGTGAAAATTGGGACATTTTGTTCTTTAGCGTAGACTTCGAAGAGTACATCGGTATGCTTAAATACATATTGACACGTCAAGCCTATTTTTATTGTGAATTAAATAATCCATTTTGTTTTGACTGACTCTGAGTAGAATGCCAAATGCTAAAACTTGTGAAAATTTTTCTGGTTGTCAATTTTCTCTGGTTTGAAACAAGTAATAAATTTATTTGTAGAAGATGAAATGGTATCGTTGTGTATAGCTTCCCCGACGTAGCTATATGTAGCTACACACTCTAAACTCTACCTGCCTTAAACACAAGTGGCCAATTAAAGAGCTGCTATATCCAGGGGGCTGTTACTGCAACTCCCTGGTATAGCTACCGAGGTTCCATCATTGCGTTTGTGCAAATTAGCCCGCACAACAGATTAACAATAAATGCAGTAAATACATAAGTAAACATATTCACCCTTGTATATAAGTATGAGCGTAGGCTCAGGTGCATATATTTACCTCATGCTCGTTGAAATTTCAAAAAGCGTTCGCGTGGTGCAGTTGCTTCTTTTTCCCCTTTCTTTGATATTTCAGTAAGAAAGTGCGTAGATAGGCCTATTTAAGCACCTCTAGAAGTAAATGTAACGAACAGTTTGCTTCTGTTCTGTCTTGCTTGGCTATTTGTCTTGTAAGACGCCATTTGTTGATATCATATATGCAATTGTACTATACTGTAAAAAAGAGGCACAATAACGAAATATGACCAAAAAGTGCAGTATCCACTATGACTCCAGTGGACCTAACTCTCGTTGTGTTGACCTCTCATGGGTAACAAAGACTGAGAGGTTCGTTTGGGTAGGGAGAATGTAGAATGTTAGATTGTCACGTCGATTCAGCTGAAGTACATCGTCGCCGTAACCCTGATCACGTGGCTAAACTATATCAGACGTTCCGAAGGGAGAACGGGTAATTGTGAATAAATTTCTACACAATGTTTACTTCTGAGACTATCAAAATAGCTACTGGTATATCGCTCACAAATATGTTCATGGACAATTGTAACATTGGCTTTGGTATTGACGAGATCACAAAACGATTTCTCTTTCAATGAAATACTTGTGACGTCAGCACAGAAATCATGAATGCTTTATCAAAAAAAAAAGGAAAGGAAAGTTCCATCTCTTAAGTCAAATGTGAAGCTGACACGAAATGTCCTAAAACGTACAAATGATAGAAAGTTGAATGGGTTTCCTATGGGAAAAGATAAGCACTGAACATTGGCTTTGGTGTCGTTTCCAATTATAGGCAAAAAGCGAATAGTTCATTCGTTCGTAACAGATTAAGCGGTCCGTGTGGTTTGATTCAGGGGTCATAAACCTTTTCGCAATCTCGATTCGCGTAAGGAATTGTGGGATGCATACGTGGAAGGTAAACAAATCGCGCTCACCATAAACAGGGTGAAATTGCCGGCACTTCTTAGCAGATTATAACACAATATTTTAGACGGAAAAAAAAGGGGCGGCTTATCTTGTGAAATATCTTGTTTGGGTGCAGAGCCATGGCATATTTGCAGTTGGTCTACAAAAGAGTATTTGAATATCTTGTAAAGTAAATGAGCTCAGTTTCTGTGAAAGTGATGAATATACGAAATTGGGTATGTTTATTTTCTGATCTTCAGGATGTGCAAATACTTTAGTCGAGATTCCATTTGGATGAGGCTATCACGGGGAAAGATGGCTGAGAGGGTTAACGCTCCCCCTCTCCTCTTTCTATACACGTCACTTCAACATATACTCGGGCCACGATGTTCCTCTTTTATCGGCGACGGCAATTGACAACTTAACCAGTGGTCATTTTAGCAATGTGGGGTTGTCTTTTGGAATATCAGCCTATGTAATTGTTACGTAATTTACAGCCCACGATAGCAAAGAATACAGAGGGTGTAGGCTTAATAGTTGTCAGAAAATCCAGAGAGATGTAGGAGGGAGTGAAAAAAATACACAAAATTCCGCTAAAGGTTGGAATCGTTTTTTTTTTTTTTAATCTTATGGTTATCATGTACAATGTATCAGGAGACGTGAATGTCATACAAGAGTCAAATTCCAAGGAGAAATACTCTGGTAACAAGCAAATGCTTACGTTTGACAAGAATTACTTTGTCCAGGTATTAATTTGTGATCCCTACTTTTTGATTACATTTTTTGGCGAACTAGGAAAAGAAAATGAGAAGAAACAACAAATGCAACCGGCCATTAGTACGGAATTTCAAATAACAAGAATAACTTTTCAAATTTTCAAGTCAGCTAGCAATGAAACAGACAAATTAAATTAGAACCCTTTACATGCGAAATCAAAGAAGAAACGAAGGCGCGCAAACACACTTTCATACAAACCAAGTTAAATTATTTTTTTTCCTTTTTCTTGAAAATAGTGTATAAATGTTGATACAAAATCAACATGCTCTTTTTCTTCTTCTTTCAAAGATTTTATTTCTCATCACTGTAGGGAATTGTTTCTCTCTCCCTGTAATCATCTCACTTGTTAATAGCAAATCATTCGGCCAGAGGGAACACTCAATAGACAACAGTTAACGAAATTAAAGAAAAGATTGCACATAATAAGAAGTGGACTTTTACTGCTGATAAAGTAATTCTTTTGACTATTTAAAACAAACCCCTCACAGGACAGAAGTGTACAGATGCAGTCAACTTAATGATAGATAATTGTTGGTATCCAAGGGTTATGTGATGTAATGAGTACAACATGCTTGACTAAACAAGATGTCTCAGTTTGAAGTTAGGCACGTATTTGATAGTAAATTTTGGCAAATAATCTGTCACATTTAGCCATAATTTTACCTCACAAGAAAATAAAAAAGAACAGACAGTAAAAAAAAATAAATGAAAATGAAGTTTGGTATACAAATTAAATAGTAAATAGTTTGGATCATTCCCTTCCAAATCATACTCCACCATGTTATATTCTCTCATGAGATATAATTATTATATTTTACTTTAAGGAATAGGTACGTAACTATGTTTTTTTAGACCTGTATTCAGGTCAGACTCCTAGTGTGGGGGGGGGGGCGATCGAAATAGAAGGTGGACACACCTGACATGTGACGTAATATTGATTTTTGAAACTATTGATATCAGAAGTTTAATGTGGTGTAGAGCTTCTAACCATGAATTTTTGAAACAAATAGACGTCCCTACATCCAGTTTGATCTCAAATGGGCTATCCTAAGCATGTGTGATCTTATGAAGATGGCACTAAAGTTAATGGCACTAACAACTGAATACGTCATACGTCGGCCTGGGGTATATCCTATCGAAAAGAAACCTAGTTTACAATAACTCGAGGTTACAGTATAATGATGAAAACTAATTACAGTTAATAGATATTTTTAAATGTGCCCTCTATTTTTTCGTTTTCTTATTTGTTAACCAACCCATGGAAATTAAGCTGATTTTTTTGTGAGGTACTGTCATAATTTCGTCGACAGACATCCACACCCGTCCATGCTCTTCAGCCGTTCTGATTAAAACAGGTCAAGTGATGGTCTAATTTCTAAGTGAAGAATTCTAAGTTGAGTAAGATTTATGGTCTTTTGGATGAAATTATCTTTAGCTGAAAAGAGAGATCATAATTTTGCTGATTATCATGATTTGTGCTTTAAAGAGCTTTGGTAGTTGAAAAAAAGCCAAAATTACCTATCCTACTTTTAAGTGGCAAAACTAGGAAGGCATTATTTATTATTATTAACACATTATTCTCCTCCCCATGATTCGGTTCCAGTGTGTACTACTGTAGGCTGTTGTTAAAAAGGTGCGTTGCGTTACTTAAGACAGATGAAATTCTATCACCACTTCCCTATAGGCCTATTATAATATTAGCAAAGTATGCACAAAAAACTGCAACTCCTGCATCAAACTTCAACCCACATTACCACTTCTTCCAACAATCCTATCCCCGCCCCTACTCCTCTTCAACGTTTTAGTCCGGCCTTCATGCACCACAAAATTATCAGCCATATGATAATGTATGCAGAGGTAGCCATGACAATGTTTGACGTCAGAATACTAATCCTTATTAAAGTATTGTTTGTTTTATTGGTTGTGTAGGCCACAAATTTAGCCGGATTAATTGCTAAGTATATCTTCTTGAATAGATCACTAATTTGAGACGATCAATTAACAACACGTACTGTTTCCCAAAACAACACATTTAAGCTGCTTTCCAAGGACGTAAGATCCTCTTCAGCCATTCTATTCGACAGATGCTGAAAACGAAGAAGGAACACAGGCTGCTTTGAAAAGTAAGTGAGATAATTTTACGACCAAGGCGCGGATCGATTTGCAAAGTGTATGCAGATTAAAATTGTTTAAATTATAGCAGAGTGCAATGGTGAATGACATTAAATCACAACAACACAATATACAATATAGGCTTACAGCGCAACACGACAGTAAAGTGTAACAAATATTTGTTACACAGGGTATTTGTACCACAACACAGCATAGCATGTGTCGCAACTACGGCTAAGATATAGTTCAAATTTTCTGGGTGCGTATCTTGCCATTATCGTATTTAATCTAATGTGACGTTTGACAGAATTTCCGCCTTTTACAACATTGACATACGAATTTCAAGGAAATAATGTAAAATCATGCTTTCCTTAAAAGACTTAAATAGCAGTGGTTGTCAATTTTCGTTATTTAACAAAAACTGAACTGTCAGTGCTTTCAAATTTGGTCAATTCACATCCCGTCTCCTTTAATTCATACAGTACGTTATAGTTTGGAGTCTCTTACAATTTACCTCTTTACAAGTTGATACGGTAGCTCTTAGTTAGCCCCCTCTTTAAGTTCCAATAGACAGATGGAGACTTACAAATGGGGCTTCCTAAAGGTCAGTGGGCGCATTCTGATTTTATGTTACAGAAAATTCAGCCTACAGATATATCGATATTTATGTAGCTCAACTGCAAGATATTTGAATTTCATTTACGGACTTCTGAGATTCTATTACCTATGTCTAAACTTCCATTTTAGATATTTCAAATATTAAGTCAGATTTAGCCTCTATTCTATCTCTAAATCTCCTTCAATCATATAAATGCAAACTCATTTTTTTCTTTTTCAATTAACATCATGTATGAAACAAAACTCTGGCGAGATGAGCTTGGGTATATCCTAAATTCCACCTTTTTATTGTGAGTGCGACATACCGTGCCTAAATTTTGACGGTCTTTTGAGTCTGCAGTATTTTTAAGTCAGTCACGCATAGCACTATATAGGAACCAGTTAATCAGCAGAGACCAGAATGTACTATAACTATATGTACTATAAATGAGGATTCGATGACTTACAAGCAGTGTCTCTATACGCTCTCGATTGGGGTTCAGAGGCCTCTAATATGACGTTAATTGGACGTATCGTAGGCTTCATGATGTCATTCACAGTTTCATTATACATTTCATCTAAATATTCTCCGCCTCTCTCACCTGGCACAGGCTATTGGCGTCCATGAAAATATTATCTGGAAATACCGCTCAAATCGTGTTGGTCAAGAATTTCTTTGTTTTATCGCATTAGCAGCTTACAAACGGAGTGCAATTTATCGTTTATACAGTAAATATTCTCCTCAAACTTTTAAACTTGGCACGCTATCCAGCAGACGTTCATTCAAACTGTGGTAACCTTTGGACTTAAAGTGAGATATTACTCATTTTCATTTATTGAATTTCAAGCAGCTAGTAACCCTTGGACAAACTACAATGTTAGCTGTTATTAATCGACTGCTAACCGCATGGAAGATCACTAACGCAAACTTATCAAAACATGAAAACAAAACAAACAGGGCAAACATGAATAAAATAAAAATATAAACACACAGGAAATAAATGCCAAACCATATATTTTTCCACTGTAATTAGTTAAGAATTTTGTTAATAATAAAGTCATCATCATCAAATTTACGTGGAAGGTCATTAATGCAAAAATGGACAGGAAGAGGAAAGAAAAAGAAACAAGACAAGAAAGAAGAAGTACACAAACAAAACAGATAAAAAAAAAGCGAAGAAAACACTTGAGACTGATACGTAGAGGCGTTTCTGTCAACGCAGGTAGCTTCAACATGACACGATTATAAGTAAAAGTATAGCATTAACTCAGAGATGAGATCCTTTTCATTGTATCTGGCTAGGGTTTTTATTCTGTCGTGAGTTCGATGCATACCGTTCCATGCTGACTCTCGCACTATACGTGAAGTCCACCTGTCCATCAAAATGAAAGAAAAGACAAACAGAGGCAGCAACGTTTCCAACAGAGTTATAAATAGCCGGCAGTGGCCGCTACCGGTGTAACAATACACCGTGGTAAGTGTGCTCATATCGCGCGGGAAGATTTCCTAATGACTTTTACAGCTTCTTGTGATTCTCTGTGGCTAGTGGAAAACGTTTTCAGAATTTTATCGATATTTTTTATTTGTTTATTTAAACAGCAAGCATTCAAGTGATTTTTTCCAGCTATTTTTTTTCTAATCACGCGCATAATTATAGCCTTTGGTTATTTCTTCCTTTTCCCCTTCAATATGTGCAAATTCTGCTCGAAAAATTTAGTTTCGTTTACTTATTGAATAAGAATGTGAGAAAAAAATCTACGTCATAACATTATGACAGGTCCGTTTGGTTTAAATATTAAGCCATTCTACAACAGGTATAGGTCAAAGTAATTGAGTTTCGATAATTGCATCTGTAGTCATGTGCTTTTTGGTGGAGGTTTCGTAGGATCATTAAAATCTTATTATACATTTCCAAAAAGTGTTAGCTGTCGCATCTCAAAACATGTGAACGTTTAAGTCAGTTGATAGTCAATTGCTTCATAAGTCTGAGTATCGATCATTTAAAATCAAGCAAACGATCTATCTTTCCATTAATCTATTGATATCAGTTCTATCAATCTCTAGTCAATCGATAAAGAAACAATTATTAAAAAGACAAACAAACTCGGTATTTATTTCAATAGGCACAAACTAAAGAAGACACTGAAAAGAGTAAATGAAATAGACAATGAAAAAGACACAACTTCGGTAAAATGAACAAAATGGCTACAGGGAAAAAAGATATGGAATACAAGAAATACAAAGAGGTTGAACGACAAATTGATCATCTAGAGCGTAGCCTGAACAAAGAAAAATTTGAATTCCCTGATACTTGGCATTCGAAAGTTTCAGCATCATTAGCAAAGGAATACAGTGATATGAAAACTACATTCACTGTACACCGATCGCTGTATTTCTTCGTTTACATTGAATGAAATAATCTCAATTGTATTGCAATTATGAAATTTTATATTACTAACTATTCTTTTAATAATTCATTGTAGGGCAACACGTTGAGCTGCTTCATCGGTGTGTTCATGTTTATCATACTGAATATTTATAACTCAGTCATACTGAATATTCATTCACAGGTCAGTTCTCTCACCTAATCCTCACCTAGTCTGAAGGGGACCTTTCTGCACGACAGAACATGACGTGCTATCCAGATATACCATAATGCTTGGGGTATGTCCCCCTAGAGAAGGCAAAAGCATGTATGATATCATGTGATGATTGGCTGGTTCTCTGTCACATTTGTTTTTGTTTTCAACACCACATAGTTGCCTGTGTGCCCTATACTTTGGATGATTTTAATTAATTAATACACAATGCTGAAATGGCAAACAGCTTTAAAGAGATATAAGCAAACCCTTCAAGTTTGTAAAGCATAACCATCTCCAATAGTTTCTCTTCGTCTGATCGAGGCTGTAATTAAATTTCCTGAAGCAACTGTACGGTTGCTTGTCAACCAATGTAACAAAATTCCCAAAAGCGTTTCATATACATCCCATTTGAAGTCGTCTGGAGTATATTTGTTTTTTTTTTTTTTGTTTTTTTTGTCTAACCCAAAGAGTTGAGCTAGACCGCTGACACTGGATAAGTAAGAAATTTTCGACTCTACCGCATATTTTGCACATTCCTCTTTAGCAGTCATGAAGTGTTAGTGAGATGTATTATTATGTGACCTTTCTTAATAGAATGTGGCGGCATGAAGACAAGCCCGCTGTCAAGTTCAAAACAAAGAGTTGAGACAGAAGAATCTGTCCGAAAGAAAGATACATTCCCATCTTCTGGGAAATCAAATAAGAATGACATCGAATAGGAACGCTGAGCCAGTAAAACGACATAAAAGTGAAAGTTTTGAAAGTTGATATGAAAATGTTGTCTTTATAACAAGATTACTTTCCCTTGTTCCACCCGGGGATCAGTTTGCTGCATACAGTTGTCTTTAATACCTGCAGGACATACCTCTAAGGGGCCGTGGATCATGCCATGGTTATTCTGTTCCTAATTTGTGGGCTCTACTGTAGTAATATTTATTCAGCGTCTATGGCTGGACACAGAGGACAAAGACAAGAATTTATGTTTCCATTAATTAGACTGTACTGGCATTTATAGTACTGTTAATTCTTGAATTATAAGTAGATGTACATTTAGTAGAGCCAAGAAGAGGCTCCTTGGTTAGTGGATGCCATGGACAATGTCTGCATTGACATTGGTTGAGTTACTCCGAACAGCAGATTTATTGGCGGAAGTTTTTCCTTTATTTTATTTATTTATTTTTTGCTGGGATAGTGCATTTGTTGGTCGATTCTAATGGGAGGTCGGCACTTGTATTGGGTGATTTTACCTGTCATAAAATGGCGATAGAAAAGGATGCTAATAAATATGTACCCAAGCAGACGACATATGGAACGAGAGTGCTGCGTTAAGTTTTCAAATAGAATATAATTACTCGCTCGGACTTTAGGTTCAGACAGATTCAGATTTCAATGTGCAAGTTTGATTAGGCTAAGACGATAAGTGTTGAATTAATTAGAGGTCAACAATTAGATTAAACAATCAGGGTGGTACCTTATAACTGGTAACACAGCTTTGGAACCTGGGGTGTCGTCTGTACGACTGGGCTATTCTGTAAAACTGTATTCGCTTACTGTTGGCGACCACAATTCTTGGATAGCATAGAAGGCGACTCGCGATTAACGAGCTATGGAAACATATGATTACATTGTAAATTAAGCCTCGGCCATGACCGGTAAATTAGTGTCCTAGAATATGGGAATGTCACAACAGCAACGGATGTATGCAGATTGTAGGCTAGGCTGACGTTAGGCGATGATTATAACTACAGTACCGTTTGACTTCAGCGGTGTAGTCTGTGCTGGATTCGGCGATGAATATATGACTGTCACTGTTCAAGTGACTCTCTCGCGCGGGCTAAATTACACAGGAACTTAGATAACACTCAGGGAGCCGGTGGGGGAAGTATTCTCATATTGGTTTTATACATAAATCTCAGAGATATATATATATATATATATATATATATATATATATATATATATATATATATATATATATATATATATATATATATATATATATATATATATATATATATATATATATATATATATATATATATATGTATGTATATATACGGGTATATACATGCTCTTCTTAAGAGCACCTGCTCAATAAGATGATACTAAATAAAGAACGCACATCAATACAGATTCTACAATTGGTACATTGAGTATTCAAACTGACTCATTTATATATGGAACTCTATTTCTGATCTTAAAAATCAACGTTACCCGTTCACTCATTCAGGAGAAGATTAACTAAAGCTATTATTCAAAGGTATTAATTATTTTGGCACTGTATCACATTACATTTTCAGATATAATACAATCCATTCTCTAAGAGTGGTACTAGGGTAGAAGCACTGTCATTTTATTAGTAAGCTAATTAACTTTACCTTTTCTTTTCTGTTTTCTTTTCCTTTTCCAGAGAGTCCTCCACATTGTTAAGCCTCTTGTGTCTTTTTTGGGGATCTTCCTTTCACACTTGTCCATAGTTTCGTGATTAAATAAATTAAATTTCAATTCAATTAAAAAAACAGAAGAGAAGCAAAGTTCCAGTTCCTTCCAGAATGTACGTACAGTATTTGTATGCTGAAATGTTAGAAAAGTTTCTAGCACGTATGACTCAATGGCTATATCTGTCCTTTTGTAGTTTCATCATCTTTGGTAACTTAAGTACGGTGAAATTAAATATTGGGCATTACCCTAACTTATCCTAAAAACACATTTGTTTGTGGAAGCAGATTACTTATTTGCGGCAGCAGTGCCTTCAATGGCGGATGCAAGTGGAAAGTCTACTGATTGATTTGAACCGAATTCTGAGCTGTGATAAATTCGAAATTAACTTGTAGCATTTTCCAATACATGGTAACGGTAACATAACGTAACTAATGGTGACATTATTTCGACTTCGTGGTTCATTAATTCCTTGTTGGCAGATAGTACGGAGAAATTCTGAGACGATTCAAATCAATTAATAGATCTCGATTTACCTATATCGTACAATGAAATCGAATTCATGGAGGCTCGAAATCTCAGGTTTGGTACCCTGTTGTTAATCAAACACGTCAGCTGTCAGCTGTATTAGCACTTTGTAATGATACAGAATTTCTCTGGCACCGATTTCATATGCTCCACAATACACCTACTTAATGATATTTACTGCGCAAGCTATACTGACGTATGAACTTGAAGAAAATATGAGTGAGCAATGGGTAACAAAAGTCTGAGTTAATTTACTACCATGACAAGGGGACGGTATATGCCATTACACGAGGCGAATTCAGCAGGCTGATACATCGCCCATTGTGGATTCAACTGTGACAGAAGTGTAGTACTCGTAATTATAGTTTAGGATGACTTAAGCGTAATCCATTGATCCTGAAGATTGACCCCAATAACCATAAATTACTCTTCAAAGATTTGACGCTGTGTTGGATCTCGTATATCATGACGCAGAGTGTTCTTTATTTGGTTGATATGAGCAAATTATATGTGCGTTGAGACTGGTGGGACGCACTTGTGACTCCGAGTTTCATGCGTTGAGCCATCTGAGTTGTCTAATGATCACTCCACGGGTGACACTCGGACAGCCACGATCCTCAAGTCACAACTAGTCTCCTTTCATGTAATTCAAGGATAGTGCGGACTATAGAATCCTATATTCAGAATGTAGCGCTTACACTTTTCCCAGTTTGAAGCTAGAGAATCAAATGACTATTTTTCTTCAACCGAACGCAACATTGGCATTCTTCGATATCGGTGTCTGTCACTTACCATCGACATCAAACGGCTCCATAAACTATTAGACTAGCAATGTAGGAAGTGCTGCAAGTACTTTGTCTGGAATTGCACATCACCAGCTGTCCGGAATGTCCATTCCTTTCAATTGGAATGTCATAAAACGCGTTAATGAAGTGAAGGCGTTTCTTTTACTGTTTTAGCAGGGCTCGTGCTTTTGTCACTGACCAAGTTTACAGTACTGAACATAGTAGAGTTTGTCTTAACAATTTTGCTAACGACTTTGAAGGAAGAGGAAGATAGATTTTTTTCCCCGTGGAATGGCTATAATTTTATCAAACAGCTCAATCAATTAAATAGCATCGGGATTCATAGTTTGTGCACTCTGTACTATGCAGTTGCAGCAAAGTAATTTACTAGCCCATTTTGAGTTCATGATACACGATATTAGTTCAATATCCACAATTAAATCTAAAAACAGTATGTTAGTGTTTGTTTGTGCATGTGTATGCGTGGGGAGGTGGGGAGGGCATATGTAGTGTTTGGAATAGATGTGAACGAATTATTCTGATAAGCAATACTTAACCTCTTCAACAAGACAATATTTTGGTCTTCACCCAAAGAAGCACAAGATTCCCTTTTAGATGTCCTGGGTTACTTTAAAAGGGACATTGTTGATCTTCCAGGCTTTAATCTGAAAAGTAAATGTAAGATATTACTTCATACAGTCCTGCATATATTTTAATTTGTTGAATATTAAGTTACATCCTTTTGATTACTTTGACATTTCATGATAATGCTGTACATGTTTAGAAGCAATTTTGCAGGAGCAATGTTATGTACAAGACTTGGTATTTGTTTTTCTCGATCCTCAAGGAAAACTAGTTTAACAAGGAATGCCTTTCCACAGGGATGACATAAGAAAATTGGTAGATATGTTGGTTGTAGGCTAGTGTTTGTGTTTGTGTAACAAAGGAAATTCATAATTGTCACAGGACAAGTTTTTTGTTAAAGCATTTTCCTGATATCGTCACATCACATTATTTTCAGGCAAACTGTCACCTAATTAAGATGTATGATGTATTACATACTCATTTTATGTAATTCTCTTATTACAATGCCTCTGATACCGTTCATTTTTATATTTATTCTGATCTATACATACTCCATTAACCTTTTCATTGCATTACACATCATTCAAAATGGCCATCTAAAGTAGATGTATCACAATCAAGGAAAGGTCCTGGAATCTTTAAAACTAAACAAGTAGTAACACCAGCAACTTCCTTTTATCTTGTTTGACTCACTAGGTAAGGAACTATTTGTAAATATAGATGACAATAGAACAAATATGTAAATATAATTTGTGCATGGGTTCATCATTAAACAAGGATCTTCTTCAGGAAGGAAGTGGAAAAAGATTAGGAGCGAAACATCAAACGCCAGTTAAGTGGTTAGTTCTTTGAGAGTAGTGTACATATATTATGCAATGTCTCTAGTGTATCACAGGAGAAACACATTTAAAGTTTTGATGTGTGATTAAAGTTACAAGGCTTTTATTTGAAATAGATGGCCTTATTAAGCGGTAGACATTGACTTACTGTTGTCCAAACTAGATATCAGTAGAGCTTCAAATAGCCTTGGCACTCTTAAACGAGAGTCAATGCATTACACGTACTTTTAGGTTTTGCAGTAGTTTAGTTTGTCCCTTTAAACCTGTTTTAATATTCGGCAGTATCTCAAAGTATATCGTAGAAGTTTTCTCATATGGCATTCAGTAAAATGTCACGCTGTTTGGAAAGCAGTCATGCCTCAAAATCCACTCTCCATGATACATGAGACTGATCTTGAAAGAGGCTGAACATTCGATCAACCCACGTACATAAATGACATTTTGTTATCCGAGAGGCGAAGGGAAAAGTGAGAGTCTTGAACAACATTTCACGCCTTCTTGACCGTTTTTCTTTCAGAAATATTAGGTCTGATGAATGTAGTCTCAACCATCTTGAGAGGAATATAGAACACGAAATCAATGGAGGAAGACATTTGATGTCTGGTAGATGAAAGATGCATCATAAACAGAACACGAAGAGTTAAAGGCGACCTTGAAGAAGTAGATACTATATATTGCAACAGTTATATTCCAGACACTACCTGATCAAGTTCCTTTGTCGTGATTGTTTTCTAACGTTGAATACCAGCAGATGCATCAATAGTGCACAATTATGGAGTTATTAATTATTAGTTTCCTTTAAAGAATTGCCCTTTAAAAACGACAAAGTATTGTTTACTTGCTTGGACCACTTTTCGTTGGGTCACGCTTCGTTCATCCCCCTCGGATTTTTTCAGTGTTTGCAAACACAAAGTGTTACGTTAACACTCAGGGAAGACATGTGCTTTGCAAGTTCCAAAAAATGTTTCAGATTTGGGACTGGACCTCCCATGAGCACGTCAACCACACTAAATTAACAATAACATATAGAACAGTGTTGAAACTTTAAGATCTTACTCATTCAATAAAATTTAATTTTACTAGTGCTTTTTTGCCGATGATATGCCACATTCAGAGCTCAGCGTCTCTTTAGAATATCCATTACTACTCCTTTGGTGAGAATTATATTTGAATACATTTTAGTTTATGCCTTTTTGATTGTTACTCAGTTTGGTATACTCTTACTCTTTCATCACAACTGCCTGGTTGCATCTGCTAGATCAAATTACTGTTAGTGTTATTGTACTGCAAAACAATGTAAATACGCTGACATGAACTCAAACATTTTCATTGAAAAACAAAGCAAATGTTTTAATGCCACCGTAAAATTGAAAATGAATTTCTGCTACGAATTCCACTTTGTTATGAGGCGACTGTACACCAGCCCAAAAGAGAGCATACTCGAGAGATAGTTAACATTAAAAGGAAAATCCAGCTTTCTTCCTTCTCGAATTTGTCATCCTCCTGGAATATTATGTTGCCTGAAAGAGTCGCAAATGGCTAGACTCACGTTACGATATGAAGCGATATCATCGACCAACGCGTATACATAATGAAGCAGAATGTTTTGCGTACCGTCACAAAGAATGCATAGTACTATACGACGACTTTTAAAAGTCCCTTAAAGTTGATTGTTCTTCTGATTAACACCTCATGTGACCTCAGATTCTACTTAAAAGCTCTCTGCAAACGTCACTTGTTTAAGTTTACTTTTAGGTACTAACGATGAAATAACGGTGGACCGTTTCTTTATTACACTGCTTTGCGATCAAGATAGTGTTAGTCACTTCAACACGAGTAGGATATGAGTAACCGTAACTAGCAACGTTTTGCAGAGAGTTTTGAAGAAGAGACTGAAGTCACGTGAAATTGTTAATATGATGGCCAGTCACCATTAAGCATTCGAAACATGCAAAAACAAAAAACAAAAAAGAGAATACATGAAACGTCACTAAACTTAGTTGACTAATGAAAACGTATGAATAATACCACTAACAACTATGATAAACATTGATTGATTAAAAACTTTATTTGCCTTAATAGTGATGAATCTCGTCAGTAAGAGGTTGGCGTCTTGTCTGATGGATATCCTTCTCTTTCATATTTTATTTCTTCTGGGGTGTGATTCATAATGTGATATTACAGTAAATTTTGCCTTTATCGCTCTTTTGGTACATTTTGTTTTTCCCTGTAAAATCAACATCTGAAACATTCAAGAGGTAGAGTTGTTTATACTCCATACCATTCATCTTTTTTATGTATCATAACACTTATTTTATCTGTAATTTATAGGAGCCCAAACTCATGTCACTCATTGGTAAAAGCAAAAGACTTTCGCAGAAGCTTTGGCTATGTAGGCCGAATGACACCTGATGCTGGTGTTTCTTTTGTAACATGTATGAGAAACTCAACCTGTTTCATTAGTGGTGGACTATTGCTATATATAGCAATATCAAAAATGTGATATATAGTAATATAGCAATGTCCCTCCTAGCTGGCCGAAAATGACATAGTAACATTTTAGTGCCTAAAACTGGGAGATGCGTACAGCAGTCCCAGACATTCAGGGAAATTTGAGGTATAAACTACGTCCGCTTTAGATAATTAGACACGGGATCCTAAATTGTGCCTTTTTATGGTAGTTGCTCTGACCTCCCCTGACTAAAACCTTGCTTGAAAAAATAGGTTAAGTATCTTACGTGATACAAGTACGATTTTGGCTCATCTGATCAACTGTTTCAATTTTCCCACATCAATTTCTGTGATACGACAAGAATCGCTGTATAACTAATATCATCCTCAAAATATACGACTTCAAACTAACACGACAGGACTGAACCCCCCCAAAAAAGCCTCTACTGCCAGAACAAATTAATATTGACTTTGTATCAGCCCCTTTTTTGTGAAGTAAGAAAGTCTACAGGTAAATAAGTGAAAAACAATAATTTATTTCATTTAATAATCAGGCAGAGTCAGTTAACTCCACTCACATAGGTCAAAATGTGACAGGAGGTAACATTTTTATTCTTTGCATGGGAATTGTACTTAATTCCCAAAGAGACGCTTTGAAATATTATCAGTTGTATTTTGTGGTGGGGGTGTGTGGAGAGGGTGGATATTGGGGGCGTGACGACTTTCGCAGACATTCGTTGCGCTAGGCAAATAGGAGGCAAATGTAAAAGAAAAACATGATTCTTTTTAATAAAATCAAAGTGGAAAAGGTTGTATTTGCTTTCTCCACAGAGGAATTATTCCTCCTCTTCTTTTTAAAAGTTACAATAAATGTGACACTGTTACGTTATGGATCAATACAGTCGTACTTTCTTTTTGAGAATATCGCTTCAATTATCAACCAATTTTCCAAACCTTTATTGGAAGTATTCAATAATATCAATTGATCCAAGCATTACATGGACTCACAATCAGGCAAACGATACTGCAGAATCTCACAAACAAAAATAATAATGAAGAAAAAAAATGAGGAAAAAAAACCATGAACACAAATTTAATGGAAATTCTGACACTGTGTTTCTTATAAATGCATTCTATCAATGCTCACATTAGTTTTGTTTGATGTATTACATCCAAAAGACACTTGTTTTCTTCATTTCAAAAAGTGAAATCTTGATTTTCATTAAAAATAGAGAAACTTCAGTGTCTTTATTCTCCCAGATTCAGGAAATGATTTGAAAACCTCTGGGGGCAGTTTTATTATAATTTCGGAAAATAATCCAAATAGTTAATGCCCCTAGGATTTTCTCGGGTGCGGGAGGTTTTTTAAAACGTTCCAGACGTACATCTTGTTACAATATAATTCATTGTATTTTGCAAGGACGTAGCTACATGATTCTTCCCTGTGAGGGGAATTATGCGAGATCAGAAGTTAACCAGAAAAAAAAAAAAAAACGAAATTTGATGGGGATATGAAATCTCCACAAAACTGGAAGATAACTGTACGATGGTTTATTGCCTATGCTTTAGGCATATGAATTAAGGGAAGACAGGGTTGGGTGGAGAGGACATAGAGAACAAAACAGATGATGGAGAAGAGAAGGATTCATCCACACTGGATGAAATGTCAACGAACTAAACGATGGGTGATTTAAACCAGGGTAACAATCTTATTTAAGAGATAACTGAATGAATGAATGAAACATATCATCTTATTTCGTTGTTAAATTTCTATTAAGTTGCTTCAACAATACGATTCGGAAACAATACAAGAGATTATTATGTGATGCCATCGAACTCAGACTGCAGAAATAAATAATGCGTAAGACTTGAAGCTTAAACACTACACCTTTAGTTCAACAAGAAAAAACCAATGAGAAAGACAGTAGGCTTATCACAATAGGACCCATCGATGAAGGGGGGGGGGGGGGGGCTTACAAAGACATTAGGTCAAATCCTTCACAATATAAAAATCCTTTTGATGATCCTTAAAGTTATTGCAATGCCTCTGTATTCTATGATAATTTGTTTGACAAGTTTGCCTTTTTTTATTATTCCAACGCCATTAAAATCTTTTCCGAGATTCTCTATACATCTTTAAAAACTCTTCACGTATAAATTTCACAAGATTTAGTTACAAGGAGATAATTTTTGCCAAGCTTTAACCGTTTGAACATTGTATTTTGCCACGTAAAATGGTTGCTATAGTGATGTTAAATTAAGGGTGGTTGAATAAATTGAGGTAAAGCTTGTCGATTTTATCGTAAAAGAACCTTGACAGTTGAATAAATGTATCATGTGTGATACATGTTTCTTAAGATGTAATAAACGAAGTTTGGATTTAATTGAAGAGAGAGAACGTCAACAGAAATTAAAATTATGTTTGAAAAGTCAATTGATAAACATCATCCTAGGACAGATTTCCCATACTTCCATCTAGACGATAAAGTTGAACTTCGACATACAGCGCAATTTGTACTGGACTGTGGTGCTAAAGGTATTACATGTGTAGGTGGCTTAAGCTAGGATTCACCATAGATTTACTACTTGATTAAAGAAAACATTAAAAATGTACGGATGTCCTCATCTCATCTATCGTCTGGTAAAAGGGACGTGCATTAAGTATAAAGAATCTGGTGGGCGTGTCCATAAAAAAGTAGGCCTATTCATTGAGACACCTATGGATCTAAAATCTTGGGAAAACTTGTTAATTGTTGGGATACCTTTCGCGTACTATTCTACCATCTGAGTTACTCACCAAAGAGCAAACCCTGCGCCCATTCTCAACGTGAAACGATATGAATAATCATGTAATGATATGAACGATATGATTTATATGAATAATTAGGAAACAAATTATTGTATTGAAAAGCTGTTCTTTAAGTTGAGTCGTGAAATTCACTATTTCTTTTTTTAAACTTTTCAAGTTTCATTCATATACTAACAAAAGATGGTCAAGCTAAGAGTTTTCCCCTGTATCACACAAACGAAACCTTAATAATAAGAGAGTAATTAACGATTCAATTTGGCTTTTGAAAATTTGTAGCCAGACGCTTTAAATTAGACGGCTTAAGTCATATGCACAGAGCCAGCACGAGTCACGGTCAAATATTCAAATATGTTGGCAGTTTTCATAAATACTGGATGTGAAACGTGACTGACTATCCTTATTATAAACAATCGCGATGCGATCGTACCCTTCAATCCTTCAAAATCTTTAAAGAAAAATCAACACAATGTTCCGCCTCAAGTCATAAATCAAGGATAAGCGTCCCTCTTCAACATTAAATATACATGTATTGTGTTTTCCGTCTCTTCTGATGGTCCATCTTGCATATTTAGACATGGCAGATAAAATGAAACCAATATTCAGAATCTACTCAAGAGAATAAGTCAACAGACAACTATTTTGAAGTACCTCCAACTATCACATGTTTATCCTTACAGCCTTAGAACCATCTTTCAGAGGCATACGTTTCTGAAAACCTTAAACCCGCGTTGAAATCCTAACAATTCCAAGCGATCCGATGTATCATTTAAAACACATTCATCACAAACTTTAGCATTAATAAAATTGCTAATAACAAAACGTTATGTCAGCGGCCAAGAACCGAATTTCTTCGTTTGCAGCAGCTTGAACTTTTTGTCAAGGAAATCAGCAGCACATGAAAGAGTAAATGATAAAAGAGTATCTGATTGCATACCTGAACAGACAATGTTTGGCGCTTCGTGACATGAATCCACTAGGATCTACGAGATAAGCGAGATCAAAATGAAATCCCCAAAGTAAAATGAGAACTCCAAGACAGAAATTTTAGAAGAAGTATTTTTTTTTCTCCTCCAAACATTAAACAGATTTTGTGTAGGTATTAGATGCAAACACTTTCTATTTGCTTGAAGATTCATCTCCCATTTGCTTTTTTTTTTGTCAGATTGCAGGTAGAAAAAAGTACGGTAATACCTGAAAAGTTGGTACCGTCAATGAAATCATGGTACTCTCTTGGACACTTCCATTCAACATTAGGGATGTTAGTATCAGTTATTAGTATGCACGTTAACCACTGTGTGTGATTAAGGAAACTGCTGTGTGTGAAAAAGGAAACTAATCTATTATATATTTAGATCATGGACTCACTTTGCAATCTCAACGATATCTAAAATTTAAAACATGGATTAACAAGGCTAGAGACTTGTCTGTCGCGACTAATGTCAGAAAGTTATATCGTTTCACCTCGATCCACTTTTCCATGTGTCTTATCATCGATATCTGATTGAACTGGTGCACATACATTAAAGTATGTGAAAAGTGTGCGTGCTTTCCTAAAGCCCGGGCTTTTTTCCATCAAATGAAGTAAAAATTAAAAATTTAAATCGGTGGTAATTTGCATTGCTACGTAGCAAATATGTTAAGAATGACAGAATGAGGTTGTGGGTACCGTAGGTTAGATCTGAAGACGATAGGTATCTCTGTTTCATAAGTTATTGATTTTTCTTTCCGTTGGTGAGTGTGGGAAGGGATCAGGTAAAGTATATATGTTGTGTTCCCATATTGCAGGTTATATACATACACTCGACTCTTATCGCAGAGAACCCACTTTGCGTGAAACTTAGCTCAAAAAAAAAGTGGAACTCCTCAACTGTCCCCGAAAGATGGGAGTTGCCTCCCGTTTTTTGGTTCACTTCAATCGCCAGGCTCTTTATCTCTTATATGCACAGTATCTTCGTACAAGGTTAACTAAACGGGTTAGTCTTCATCGCAATGAATGCATCTTATGTACGCGTGGTGTAAATCTTCGTATCACTTCGTTCACACTCCTTGCGGAGTGAACGGTCGCAAGTCATGCCAGAGCAAGGTCCATGTAAGTTTGTCCTTTTTTGCCCACGTGGGACACACATTAGAGCTCATATGTACATTCTAATTACCCCGATAACTAAGGCCCTGTAATAAAGGCCCGACCGACTGCGTCACCAGTTCTGTATGATAAGGTGTAGAGGATTGTGGGCATAGATTGAAAAAAATTGTCTCCGAACTACTCCAAAATATACCTACCCACCAAAGGGCTCAATACACCGTTAAGTATATAATTGAAAAAAAAAAAAAAACTGCACACACGTAAGGCATTGTATACTTTATGAGATTGTCGAGCATTTTGCATAATTTAGCAACCCAACAATTTCTTGTCATAAACATATCTTAACCGAGGAATATTGTCCTTGATTTTTAGCACAGACTAAACTCTCGACGTCAAGGTGCTCTTCTGACTTTTCATTTCGGCAAGCAAAGTTTGTGTTTGAAAAAGACGTCTGTTTTCATTTTTAAATCATGTACGTCGTCTTTGCTTCTCCACAAAATTTTTACGATTTTTTTTTGTTTCTAAGCAACGCTTAAAGCTCTCATGCTACTGTTTATCCATTCGAGGGTGCTCTATATACCAACTCTACATCAAGCTTTGAAGGACAATTACGTTAGTGACCAAATAGTTCTGGAGGAAGGCTTTGGCTTATATTACAACTTCACGTAAGGTGACCTCCAAATCAACAAATTTACATCAAATTTAGAACCTTTTTTTACAACGTCAGTTAAGAGGAGAAAATCTGTGTTAACTCTTGGACGAAAGATCCACTTTACTGTGACACTGTGCACCCCGAAAATCCCGGCCACCATTTATCCATGATTCGGCCACAGCACCGGTATGTGTTCCACGCGACCTCTCGTGGATGTGCTATGATACTCTCCCCGAATGTACGCGTTCTTTGATTTTTTTAAACATGCATTTTCTATGCAGAGGGACTGCTTTTTATTTAAAAGGCGAGAAGCCTCACTTGCTCATAACTGAAAAGCTGCCTGGATGGAAACAAAAATCTCAAATACAGTTGAAGAAAGAGTTGCAGATATGAAGAACCAGATGAAAAAGCAAATTAGCTGGAAACTATGGAAGAAAGTCATAGTTTATTACAAACGTTTACAAAACTTATCTCATCTTTGTTTTGAAGTAAGTGATAAACGTATACACTAAAAGTCACAAAACCCTGTAATCTTCAAAAGTTGTAACGTCCATGTTCAAACACAGGACAGGCCTGAAAACAGACTGAGGTGATCCACGTTCGTATAATTGACTGTTTACAATAGGTTTGAGTTTTTTTTTATATTTAAGGCTGCTTTGACTTTTAAAGTTAAAAGGTGTATTTCCGTTAACTGTGATGTTGACGTTATTAATGTTTGCTGTTCGGCAGTCTACACACTTGATAGCTGATTCAACCTAAAGATGCCCCTTTATCCTGGTGGCTAAATGCCTTTTTGTCTTACCAATATAATTTTGTCCCTTATCACAAGAACGTACAAAAGAATAGATAGCATTAGCTTTCAGGGTCTTGGCGGTTCGACCTCTCAAGGAAAAGAAGTTTGAAAACCCCCGGTATTTCTTAGTGACACCTCTAAGGTGATAAGTTACAGATCTTTTAAGGTTTATTTAATGGGTGGCCTATGAAAGAAATGGTGATCACGTAATTAATCTCATAATCCTCCTTATCCTAATTATGCATTCGTGGGTAGATCTTTTTTATTGAGGAATTTCGTTTCACAGGTATCACCTATCTGACTAACTGTTAATGGTAAAACATTTCTTTTAATTTGGAGACTTCTTCATGGAAAGGACATCCAACACCCGACTGCCTAATGAATCTCAGCCACAGGATCCTAACCCATAAAAGAACAAGCCCTCCGGTATGGCTTACAGAGCCATATCCTGCACCGTACAGTGAATGACACAGATATCAAGACTGCGGTAGAACAAAAAAAGAAAAAGAAGATCTACCACTTAAAGAAGGAGACTGGAGGACTACCCACCACATTTCTGGAAGAAGTGAAACACCTAACATTGAACTTTATAAATTCTGCAAAACTGTTATGTCGTATAAGAAACGAAAACAAGAACCACACAGACCTTTACAATTTATCAAGCAAAGATGGTGGCATCAGACTATGCAAATCTGAAAAAGGAAATTATATCGTAATAATTAATAATCAGCATTACTACTACAACAAAAACAAACTTAATGATTTAGTTTTGAATCTTTCAAAATTTAAGGAATCAAGGTGGATGAAGGTAAAGTACATCCAATAGTATTTAAAGAAAATTCAACCGCCAGATTCTTAAACAAAAATATCAAAGGTCTGTTTCCTGACAATGTACTTGAGAATTATTGTCGCTTCTGGAAGTCAGCTTGGTATCATCTATGTGCTAGCTAAAGTTTACAAAGAAAATATTCCACTCAGACCTGTGGCCTCTATGATCGGAACTGCGGCGTATTTACTCACAAAATATCTTGTCAATATTATGACTGACAGCATGCCAACTACAGGATATGTTGGGATCAACTACTTCTTTCATAGGACAACAAAAACCATTCAATTTCAAATCTTCTCCAAAGACTGGTGAGTTATGATTGTGATTTCGTCGTTCACTAATATCCCTCTCATTGAAAATATTTATATTGCACCTGAATATGTGTACAGGCAACATACGAGGCCACAGTAACCCAATGAGATTTTCAAGAAGTTGCTATGGATCACAACTGGGGGATTCTTCATCCGCAAGTGAAATTGTACTGTCAAATTGATGGTGTAACGATGGGTAGTCCACTTTGACCAACTTTAAGGAATTTCATCCTGTCTCATTTGAGAAAACTAAGACTTTCGTTAACGTTTTCGTGTTAATTTAGTCTTTCATCTGGTTCTTTAAATTCTCCAATCTTTTCAAACCGGTCTGATCTTTCCATCACAAGAAAACATTAATTTGTACCTTACAATGTAAGAAAATAAGTGATGAACATGAAAGGAAAAAGGAAAAAAATACGGACTATTTAAATAATGTATTAGTCAAACGCTCATAGTTGAATGTTTAGTTTTTGAACAGCCACGATGAGGTATTCCTTCATCCACTTGCGTCCTCAGCTCGAATTATCTGTGTTGAATTTTGTTCCTTCTTCAATTTTTAGATTTGGCTTCTAGTTTTGCAAGTTCCTTCCAAAGAGATAATAGTTGGGAGAAAAGGGCCCGGATTCTAGATGTAAAACGGAACAAAGGAATGGATGAAAGTGTGAGACTGTCTCTTTTTGTGATCTGCATTTGCAACTCGAAAGGTGATACAGAACCAAACGATAGATGGTGACAGATAGTGAGAACCGCCAGTGAAAGAAGACAGCAACGACGTTGTGGGTATTTGGTAACTTGCGTTTAGTGATTGAATGCACAAGGCGCCGTTGAATCCACTTCCAAGTCAATTAGCAAATAAACTGTCCTTAAAGTGTTACGGACCACACTGAAGCACAGGTTTGAAAAACTTCATTTCAGTTATAGCTAGTACAGTATTAAATAAAAAAGACATCTCTAACTGTTCGAAACTAAATCCCACAATCTCTTTGACTCAAAACAAATGTAATGAAAGGGGCAGCGGCTTAGTATTGGATAAAACAGAGGCATGGTCACTTTATACAAATAGCTTAAGCAGTGATACGAGCCATGTTATAGGGGTCCCTTGGATTTGGCGGATGTGAAATCAGTATCTAAAAGTAGCCTACATGCACATTAAACCAGCAAATCGACCAGCAGTTGTACCCGTATAGCAGAATTTTTTTTCGTTGTCACAGTTACGGGCTAGCCATTCAGAATCAATTTAATCATATGTAACATCAGACCTAAATACTTGTTACTCGTACAGGATACCATATGCTTTGGCAGCTAAGTTAACACAACATATACCGTGAGTCTGTTTAGCACAGTGTGTCACAGACTACTCCCATTAAGAGCACAGCGTGAAGGAAGTCAATTTTCATTTTCATAGCGATAAAATAACTGTATAATTACAGTGATAAAATAACTGTATAATTATATGCTTCACTGTAGCACTGGGAGTGTAGAGAGGCATTAGGAAGCATTAGGATTATGTCACCGCCTTATGCACAAAAGTTGTGTGTTATCCTCGGCCTAAGCTTAAGATGTTTGTTCCTTTACCTTATTTTAATAACTTTGGCAAGAATCGTTCGTTCTTTACGCCAGAACCAGGATAGAAAACACTGAGGATAGATACTACATCTATTCTGGAACAATTATCGCTTTTTTTTTGTTCCGACAAAATATTTACTTCAAGGGAAATAAGGCATTTGTTTGACAGAAAACAACCATATTTTTTATAACAAATGTTAGTGGACATGAAAAGATAGAAAGATTATTCAAAATAAGAAAGGGCAATGGCCTATTTTGGGAGAAATAAATTTCTCACACATAGAAATTTAGTTATTTGTTGCTCAACAATAATTTGTTTACCCAAACTTTTCAAAAATTCAAATGATGCATCTTCTGTTACTCATCACTTGCATAATGTTTTGAGGCTCCGAGATGAAGCTCTTGCAGATGTTTTTTTGTTTTGTTTTGGAAACTGAATGGCTTAAAAATGATTGAAGCTATTTTCTTGGTGTGCCTGGTTGGTATATTCTAAACGCCCTATTTCCCTTTAATGCATTAACGTACCACTTTTAGCATGCATACCGTTTACTTGGTGAGCTTCGTGAAACTAGAATTACGTAGACGTTGACAGAAGTAATTGAGCTGTGGTGGGTCCAAGACAGCACTATTTGAATCCTAGTATCGTTGTAAGCACCGGTGGGAAGATTCGGTTAAAGATGACCTTTGTAATAAAACTCCCAAGTTGTCTTTCATTATTTAAAGGAAAAGAACCTCAAGCGAGACAACTCATCTTCACAGTTTACGTAAAATATTGCCCTTTACGCAAAATTGTGCTGCAGTTTCCAGCTTGAATGAGGAAAAAATCACATTAGCGTGAATATTTCTTATGCCTCAAACCGTGCAGTTATTTACCGAAATCTCAAGGTTTCAATCACAGCCGATAAATATCCTGAGCATTAAACGTAAAAGTAAAACTGAACTATTTCCCTGCACTAAAGTAATTCCATTTTGACACTGCATATAGACATCACAAATTAACATGCTCAGACGGACTTGATTTACCGAACGAGCATTCCAGTAAAATATTTAACTTCAAACTGAGTCTGATTCTTGGTAACTTGCTGTTCAAACTTATGTCTCCATCATCGCAATTCAAAATGACATAAGTAGGTTGACTGCTACTGTATTACATAACATTTAAAGGAGCATCGCAGGCTGGCTTATTGGCAGATTGAAATAATTGACGAAGTACACTCTGTTCTGTGTTTAGCATCCTCCTCCCTTGCCTAAAATGTTGTTATAGTGTGTATTGAACCAAACCAAAAGAACTATTTTTTTTTTATTGAAGCCCCCTTCCCCCTCCCACAAAGGTAGTGAAGGAAAAACAAAACGACAAAAGCAATCCGAACTAAATTGAGTTACCGCATGTAGGTAAACTTGTTTTTTCCTATATTTGGTGCCAAGTGCGACACAGAACTAGTCTTACCTTCCTCATGAGCATTTCAGCAAACAAGGTTTCTGTATATTCAATTTTCACAGGTAATATGCACCGACTGCTAACTGCAAAAGTGCTAGCTAACTGACTATGCTCCTTTAAGTTGGTTTGAAGTGACTGCCATTATTTCGTTGTTATTTTTCACCGAGCTGAGAATATACCTTACGGTCATTACCACCTTCCTGGTATACGGAATGGCAATTTCAGGTTCCACTTAAGATTTTCAACGTCCAATGTAATTGTCATGACACAGTTTCATTAAGCCCATCAAAACAATTATCTGTAAGTCAGGTGAAAGGAAACCTAGTCCGTGTTATATTTGTTTAACTGTGTCACAGACTTGCTTCTGATATGTCAAGAATGTAAAGGTGATCATATTCAGTATTTTTGGTATATTTAGATACGTATAGTGCATGTATAAGAAACCTTAAAATACATTGACCTGGAATCAATGGCGGATCAAAGTCCCTGTTTTAAGAGGAGGGCCCAAACTGGTGGTACAATGACTGGGGAAAGGTGGGGGGGGGGGAAGATCTGGGGTGAAGTATTTATTCTGTAATGAATCCTCTCAGATGCGACTTGGTGCAACAAACGTGTACCCCTGCATATTATGAAGTAAAGTTTCTTCGGAAAGAATTTCTGTTCTATTTATATTGCAGTTTTATATTTATATTGCAGTTTAGTATATATACTTAATTATTCAGAGAAACGTTTTTGGCATTCTTTTGGGTGGGATCATGGATCCGTTGTCTTCCAATCCCCCCCCCCCCCTCTTCGGTTACGAGAGTGGCTGGTATCACATTAATAATGTCATTGAACTGCATACTGAACGAAAATAAAGAAAATCACTAAGCGGTGACATTGTGTGTCTGTTTCGCACGAATCAGAGTTAGGAAGCTGAAATTATTCACTATTCCCATGCAGGAAGGCGGGGGGGGGGGGGGGGGAAGGGGTGATAGACATTGAAAATCGTTTCCACTTGTAAGAATGTAAATCTGACAAAATTTTCACTCAATTAATGTCCTAATCACCAAAAAAAATAAATAAATAAATGAAATCATGGCTGCCAGAGATCATAATTTTGGTATTGACTTTTTTTCGTAAAACTAGAATGTGCACATACTATGACTCATCCAACCTACCTATTCGTGCTCTTCGTTTTTCTTGAGTTGCAAAACTAAATCTTGTAATTTGTTATGATACTACATGAGTGAATTGTGATGAGTTAGAATGTTAATGAACCATGTTTACTCACTGTAAATAAAAATGTCGTTTTGGAAAGCTCGATACTACCCAGACAGGATGCATACAGAGATATAGAGAAAGTCGATCGTTGGAAGAACAGTTGCTTCCAACAGGAGTAATCAGGATTCTGAATTAGTCTTCTTTTTAGATCTTGGAATTAGGTCGTCTTGTAACAGGTTGGTTGGGTGACATGCATCTAGGAAAGAGATGGTCTTATTCAAAAGTTTCACTTTAAGATCCTGAAGGAAAATTGTTTAAACTTGTGTTTATATCAACAAGAAACGCTTTTTTAAGTTTAATGAAGCTGCAAATATGGAGTGTTGCACACTGTCGTTGTTTATGTTGTTATGCCTGTATATTGCCTCTAAATTTCTTGTCCTTTGGCTAACACATTGGCAAGTTGTATCAACATTTGTAAAAAGGGAAATACAGGCTTAGAAAAAAAATGTTATGTAAACAAAGGATAGCGAAAGACATATCATATGAGTCCCTCTCTTGGCGTCTTAAATTTCCATACTTAGTCAATGTTGATTCATGATGCACCTATAAGACATTAGAGATATCATGTGAGTACTTCATTTCATTTAACAAATTCCATACTTTCCTATTTATCGAACGCAGGTGGCAGGCAGGAATTTCTTTGTGAAATAGTCAAAATTTGAAGGACTTATTATATGGAGTTAGTGACAAATTCAGCATGTTTAATGATGATTGCAGCCAGAAATCCACAGTGCTATTTCCATGTCCCACAAAAGAATTTTAAACCTATAGTCTTATGAACGTCAAAAATTTTCGCGGAACCCATATGTGTAAACAATCATATGTGACGCAGCAGAAAGGTTACTTTGTCAATTTTAACCCATTGTTACATACTTCTCTTGCAAATTATGAATATTTCACACTGCCACATGGTTGCATTGTGATCAAGTAGTCTCTTGACCAAAACAGTTTTTTTTTTTACACTGGCTCCCATTGTAGTTTGATTGTAGGCTGCAGTAGCAAATGTTTTACAGAGTCACAGAGAGTCACAAAAATATTGCCAATCAAGGATGTCATGAATAACAATGTAAAAGGCAGCCGAAATAAAAAGTATGTAAAAGTTTAAAGGAGAAGGAAACCCTGGGAAGATATTCATCAAAATAAAGCAGAAGTGTTTGACAAACATCTTCCCAAAGTTTCATTCAGAGATATTGTTTCCTATCCAAGTTACACACTTTTGAAATTCAAAGAAGGGTGATGCCATTTTTGCCTAAGTTGAATGTAAAACAACTTGAGTAAGTCGAATAATGATGTCACATAACCACTGATAGCAAAAAATTTTAATGCATTTCTTTATATTCTTAACCTTTTATTTCTATCAATCTGAAACACACTTGTACACATTTTGTGTTGAATTACTGAGGTGTATCATGCAATAATCAAATCATTAAAACTATGACTTGAATCTATGCATGACTGTTAAAATTTATTGACAATGAAATATAAAGAAAAACAAAAGCTTTTCAATCACATGTGGTCTGGTGATGTCATCACAATTTCAAAATGGCAGTTTCCTGATAATTTTCTATGAATATTCAAATTGCAATATCTTGGAAAGAAAGCAAAGTATTTAGCTGAAATTTGGTAATGGTGTTCACCATATGTTAGTCTCTCATTTAACATTGTCAAAAGTCCTGACTTGCATTCTCTCTAGTGCCATCTCTTTAAAGCAGTTCAGTGGTGTTAAATTAAATGTTAACCAACGCTGCACCGTATATTAGCTGTAGGATATCGCTTCATGCCCTAAGGCTGCTCCCTCGGGCATCAATTGCCTTAACCCACAATCGTGCATTATACTACAGTTAATACACCGGTCCAAAGTTTTTTTCGACACAGTATTACACACAGTATCTTTACACAAAGCCAATTTGTGCTGAATTGCATTCTAGGAGTTCGAAAGTATACTTGTTGACTCACACTCTCTCTTAGACATCCATCAGAGATCCGATTTATTCACAAATTTCTTTAAAAGCTTTTTTGGGGGCAAAATTTGAAAGATAAGGTATTGCATATTCATCATAATAGTGTTTGCGTGGATGTAAGACCCGGTGTGTTGATAAAATTTGCAATTCTTGAAACGACGGAATAGGAAACGACTGTGGAAAGTGAGTACAGAATTTCCATTTTCTGAATTGCATATTTTCTGTCTCCAACAAGATGGTACCTCCATCACTTAGGACTTATGTTATTCCAAATTGCTTAATAATTTAGAAGTAATTTTAGAGTTGTAGTGTTTACAAGATCTAAGGAAAACGAGATCAATTAGGTTGCCTATGATCACAGTCATTTTACTTAGCCTACCATACAGTTCAATATGTTTATCTTTGCCTTAAGCGTGTAGCCTAGCCTAATGTAATTTTGTGGACCATCGAACAAGCACTAACGTTAGCACTATGCTAAGGTTAATTCGTAATGAAAGACGAACGCCATTGGAGTAAGACTTGTCCACCTCGTCATGATACTTGATAGGGCTAGCCCACGTTTAAGCTAAGTCTCTTAATTAGCGAATATTTGAAACAATTAATTACAGAGAATGTAAAGTCATCGGAACGTCACTGTATTGTCTGTGCTGTAACTTGTGTAACTAGTGTGAATAGGCTAGTTAAGATTAGGCTAGATCATCTTTCAATGGGAAATATGCTAGGCTTAGCCTACTGTTCGAGCCTTCGGTCGTATACCTCCTCCCCTTACTCCCAGGATAGGTAACATTAGGAAGTACCAGTACTACTACTGCGGGCCACCGAAGTGAAACTGTATAGCAGAACTCACGTTCTATGACTGACTAGTCTAGTTGGACTTCCCAACCATACATAATCCACTGTAGGCCTTACACCCACAGCTGTAAAGTGTATTGTAACATGTGTTTGTGGTGTGAACAAGAAAGAATCTATTAATTACAATAAAGCATTTACGATCAGCATCATGTAGTTTATGTATCTGCAATGAGACATCGTCATTTCCATAGGGTTAGCTATCAAGTTCAGTGAATGCCATCACCTTATGTTCATGTCATTTGTGGTATACCTCGTTTCCTTTTCAGGTATAGACTTACATTTATTAAGCTGTTGGAGAAGGCACATATTTATGTGTCATGGTCTCCTTTTTTATTTTCATTTAGTATCTGGCAATATCGTTTAACTTCAAGTGCAGAGATTGGCGGAGATGATTTCTCTCTCGTTTGTTTGGTCACAATTCATACTGCCATTTCAGAACTTTAACAACTTAACGTCCATTATTATTGTTATTATTGAACTTTGGAGTGTATACATCACCTTTGCAAAGTATGTTACATTTTGTGGCAGAAATCTGCATTCTTGAAAGTAGACAACACTGAGAAATCCATTGATAAATGGTCTCCAAGGTTTACTTTTTTCTTAAATGCTATTTCCATATACATATTATCAATCTTTTTGCATGGTGGGTAGCTGGGTACGAACTTTCAGAATCCTCTTTCACTTCTATCTTCTCCCATTAAGTGCATTATGTATGCAAGCACGGGTGCTGTATGAAACTTTTTTTCTTCTCGCCCATTGTCTATTGTCTTAATCAGTTTATTTCTATGTATGTACTTTCACAAGGTGTGTGCTATGAGGCTTTCATCTCAATATTAATATTTGAAGTCTTTGTGCCAAACTGTCTTTCGAAATTTTTCTATATTTTCTCTCTTGCATGCATACCAAATGTTGTTTTAAAATGTTATATGAAGGCGAGTGTATATTTATTTATACTGAGGTTATTCTTACCATTTGTTATGACTCTCCTGCCTTAGCAGTTGTCATATTCTCGCATTCACATTTCACTATTCATCTTCACAATTGTTACTTGTACTTAGTCATAGCCCGGTGATAATTCTTATTTCTTACATTTCATAACTGCTCAGTAGATTCTTGCCTTCACTGAAACACAATTTGTCTTTGTACCTTGTCATGGTGTGCTATGTGGCTTTCATGTGCATTCGCTGTGCCAAGATGTCTTTCAAAATACTTTCTATATACTCTTTGCCATGCATTCAAAATGTTTCACAATGTTATATGGAAAGCGAGAGTATATTTGTTTATGCTAAAGTTAGTCTTACAAATTGTCATGATTTTCCTGCCTTATTAGCTATCATATCCTGGTATTCACTCTACATCTTCACAATTTTTACTTGTGCATAGTCGCAACCCTGTGTGCATTGTTATTTGTTAATGTCATAACTGCTAAGTAGTTTCTTGCAATCACTGAAACACAATATTTCTTTGCACCCTGTCACGATGTGTGCTATGAGGCTTTCATCTCCATGTTATATGTGTATTCTTTGTGCTAAGTTATTTGTTAAGAATTTCCCAATACTTTCTCTATACTCTGTGAGATGCGTTCAAAGTGTTGTTATAAAATGTAATATGGAAAGCGGGAGTGTATTTCTTATCATTATTCTTACCATTTGACATGACTCTCCTGGCTCTTGCCCTAGCAGCTAATCACACCATTATATTCTGGTATTCCCTTTTATCTCCACAATTTTTACATGTAGATAGTCACAACCCTGCAATACATTGTTATTTCTTACGTGTCATAACTGCTTAATAGTTTCTTGCTTTCACTGAAACACAATATATCTTTGCACCCTGTGAATGTGCTGTTTATGTTTGTCATGTATTGAGTACACTTTCAAGTCATTGCATAGATGTGTGTATACAGTACTTTCAAGCCACCGTGTATAGGTTTCACGACAAATGTTTATGGGATATTAGTGACCTATTTAATATCTGAGTGTATCATTCCATACATATTTTCCATGTGAACCTTGATGTTTGTAAGTCTTTCTATGTATTTTCTTTAAAGTTGCCTTTAATTTTCTTTTGGTAAATTTATGTAACCAGTGTATATTATGTTGAAATTTATTCATTCCATATGTCATGACTTTCTTGACTTCAGCAACTACTGTATCATCATCTATCATTCCCTTGCTAAGTTTTATCTTGACCAAAATCACGCTTGGGTATTTGATTTTTACTGTGTACATATATCTATCGTACATGTATTCTTTGTGTGTGAATTCTTATGTGTTCTTAATGAACAAATCTTGTCTACCTGCCATTATTGCACGATATCTGCTTTGAATTCATGGTAACAACTTTATTTGTACTTTGTATTACCTCATATGCATTATTTACTCTATATATTGTATTGCGTGTCATTTTCATACTTTCTTTTATGTTCATCACCATGTCATTTGATAGTGTTTACCATCATTGTTTGTCTGGGGGATATAACTATTTCATCATTCAAAAATACAATATGGTACATGGGATGTCATGTATTGTTTGCTTTTAACATTTTATGGGATGTCACAATGTATTTATCCGTGATGCATGCTTGCTTATACGGTTTCCATATCATCACCTTGACTATTCTGGTGCTCCTTGTTCTTTCTTGTTCTGCATCCACAGAACGGTCACTGAGGTTTCTTTTATTGCGTGGTTGAAGGATGTGTTTCTTGCTTTACTTGCAGCAAAGAGGACATCTACTACACAATATCTTTTTCTTTTTTTTTTGTCTGTTTATTTTGTGTGAGTGCAATACGAATGTCCCAGAGCACAGATTTCATCATTTTTAATTATTTTTCATCACTGAAGTTTATCACTGGTTGCGTGTGGAGAAAAGAAAAGTACATTGATATACTTACATAGCTGACTTGATTCTTGTTACTGCCCATCCCATCCTTATACAGCAGTATTATAGGCTTCCTCTATTGCACAACTGCACTATTATACATACTAAAAGTGAAAATGCCAAGCGACCTGTATCATGCCCCAGTACCAGAAAGTAATGAACATGTCGTGCCTGTCAGCGGTGAGCCACTCACCGCCGCAGACAATTTTAATTATCCAACAACTTTTTCTACCCCTCCCACAGCCTGTGTGAAGCAGTTCCTGGTGTACGCAAAAAAAAAAATGATTACAGCATATCCCAATCAGTATAAAAGGAACAGACGAATGCTATGCCCCTAGTACACTGCAGGCGCTGATGCCTGAGAAGAAGATACAGCTTTTATATATTGGAGGATGGGGAGGAACGAGAGCTGGCAGGACCAATGCAGCCAGCAGCCATTAGTGCACTCAGTGAATCTTTCGAAGTCATTTGCAGTCAATCAAATGGAAGAACCAATCTAGAAGTTACCCCTAATTACATACCGTAACTTGAAGTATCAGTGGACGTCATCTTGGAGTCATATGGCTTTTAAAAAGCATATTTCAGACCTTGATACTCATCCTGCAAAGCTATCAAAAGGAACAAAGTAAAACAGCAGCAGCTTTACTACCCTCCTCGTTGCAGACTTGGTTCTAGCCTCGTGCAACTGAAACATATTCAACATCTGTTATGATTAGGAGCTGAACTACCGTGGATTTGTTGAACTTTAAGCTCATGAAAATTCCAACAAAGCAATTAGCAGACTGGAAATATTCTTTTTCTTGCCAAGTATTCCTGTCTCGTATTCCACTATGTACATGGTCATTTTCCTTCCCATAGTAATTTTTCATGATCTGTGGTGAAATTGCTTGACCACATTGCAATCAATCATCTGCGCAAAGTCGTGCATGTCTCGTCCGTGTAATAACAAGTTGAACAACTGCATCAATTGGGTTAACGTCATCTCGATTCTGTTCAAAATGGCGGTCATAGTGAAATAGACCATGGTGGAAGCAGGTCTGCACGGCGGAAACATTTTGGGGATCTCCTGTGTTCAGTAATTAACTTGCTTCACAAGGGTAGCACTTCATTAATAACGATTCCAGGTAATCACAGAAGATGATTTGGTATTGTTCGTGTTTTCTGGAGCTTCTTTGGCCAGATTTCCCTATGTGTTGCGTAGTACTCGAATGGCGGGACCTATTTTCCATCTTCCTATATTTTGGACAGTGCGGAGTTTTAATGGGAGAACCAGCTCATCCTAGTCAGTACATTCAATTTACATTTGATTGAAACATCATCAAAGTTACCATACATATGTCCCAGAAATTTTGCAGGAAATTCTTTTTCTTAATGTGTACTGTTAGTGCGAAAATTAAAAAAAAATGGGGCCCTCAGTTTAAAAATACAAAGAGGTCAGCTTAGCTATTGTTTTGTGTAAAATATAGCAGACTGAAAAATCACTGTCGATCTACGGTTTTATTGTATTCATCCGCCGGTGATTGACCGTGGTTTATCCACTTGGTTTATCAGCGGATACTTGGAAAGAATACGCCACTCCTATTGGTCCATTTCAGCAGGTAACCGTACATCATACCGATAACACACTGTGAATTAAAGATTAAACTGACCGGCGGATGAATGGATTAAAAACGTAGTTGGCAGTATTTTGTCAACTGCTATCTTACACAAAACTTTCGTAGTACCTTTTATCGCACCCAACCATTGTTAACGTGTCGTGAATCTTGCTTACCTTTTCTCTAGGTTCGTTTTAAATAAATACAAGAAGTAAATACAGTTATTTGCAAACCCCTTAGATTTTCATACGTTTTCGTCCTTTTATCAAAATCTCGTTTTGTATGTATGAACAAGGTTAATCAACGCTGGACCGTGGATTAATAGTAGGATAACACACCCTCGGGGTCAATGTTATGCGCTCTCATACAATAACCCTACATTGTGCATTATCTCAGCGTTCATGCACAGCCCGACGTTGATTAACCGTTAATAATTATCGTTTCGTGATCACTATATCTAAATGGTCGCTTAAATAATCCCGTTTTCGATAAGATGTCCAGTATTTTCTTTCTTGAAATTTTGACCACATTTGGCGTGAACACCTTAAAAGAGCATCATATTGTTTTACGTGTATAGGTTGGTATATTTTAAAGTTCATCTCTATACGTAGTATCATACAGGGAGGGCATTGTACTTCTTTGAGCGGTTGAGTTGTCAGAAATGACACTTAAATGGTAGTCCACCTTGCACCAACTGCGGTATTCAACCGAAACTAGGTGAGTCAGTATAGTTCTTATATGGGGTTATCTCATGATATACATATGGCATGGATCGAGAATATACCGATTGGGGTTAGGGGGTGGGTAAAAAAAGGTTTCCAAATGTAGGCGTGTTAAAAAGGGTTTCACGATCTTCCCCTAGACGGTAGGTCAGATGATCACCGAACTTGGTGTGTAGGTGCCCGGGTGTGAGGTGTAAGTCTCACTAAGACTGATGACGTCATTGCTCAAGGGTTACAGGTCACACGACACATTTTTAGCACTATCTCTACGTGTGAATATCATAGTTATCAACTACCGTATATGGAAAGTAGACGATGCTGGGAATTTCTTAAAATGTTGATGACGTTACAAATGTCACGTGGTCAAAGGTTAAATCGGCAAATATGCTCAGAAAATGTGTGTCGCGATCTCCTCATAAACTTTAAACTTTGTAGGAAGTTGGACGAGTAGTAAGATGTAGTGTCTACCTGGACAAAGACTTATAGGTCAAGGTCAAAGGTCACCATTGCTGTGGCGCATAATATAGTGTGTTAATTGCTGGTAGTACAAGATATCAACATGGCATTTACATCTTTGTCTTTTCCCATGTACCCATGTCTTGGACTGAATGATTTTGTTTCCATAGTATGGAATATCCAGGCTATATTAGACTCACTGTTCTGGAACAGAGAACGGTGTTTTCGTCTCAGTCGATCACATAAAAGACGTTCCCAAATTGTTCTTGCACCCAAATCTCCATCACCTTGGTCGGTAGTGCAGCGAGAACGAACCTGGAGAAAGATGGCGGCGATGTCTTCCCACGCAAGAAATGGTTTCGAAATGTTATATGCTTATCACGAAAATGAAAAAAAAAAACGAATTTACAAGTATGAAAGGTTGTATAGCCTGCGCTAGAGTGCAGTGAAAATATATAAAAAACTGTGCTTTTGCTAGCATAGCCACTCTGTTAGTGAGTGTGCGTTCCATGAATCCTGTGGCCGCAATGTATGTTCCTTCTCCGACAATGCAAAAGGAGTTTCCATATATATATTCTGAATGAACAAATGTTTAGTAAATGTTTCAGTTTAGTCAGGAAAGTAGATTTGGTAGTCATTTCTAAAATAAATAAAAATAAAGTGATAGAAGTGTTTTTCTTGTTTGTTTTGTTTGTTTCCCGCAGCTAACTGGTACTAAAGTTAAACCGACGGCAAACTTTGGGTCTCTTTAAAGATGTGCTTTCGCTATAGAAAGATAGTGTGCCCAAAAGGTTCAACGTGTTTCCTCGTTTGTAATTTCCTTTGATTGTGGGGAACAACTTTTCGAGCTGACATACGGCATGAAAACAATTAAAAAAAAAAAAAAGAAACGACAACGAACACGTAACTGAACAAATTTCATGATTAGCTCATGCACGAGCAGGACTGACATGTAACGTTATTAATGTTCAATAGTAATCCTTCACAGCGAAACGTACTTACTCAGTTACTTTTTATAGAGATGACAAGCCTGCACGGACTTGAGGTAGGAGATTGCTGCAAGCATTTAGCTCTATGTTGCAACCATGCTATTTCTATGAATAGCTTGTCATCTCAATCAATAAAAACCTCATATCTATACGAAGGTGTGATGATGATTCTGTAGTAGTTTATTGCCGTAAATATTGCATCGTTGGTAATAAGGAAGTCGTTGTCCGATCGTTCAAATTGACAGAAACATTCAACAACAAATGTTGTAGAGAAGAAACGAAAGCGAGGATCAAAAGGATGGTCTAGCCACAAATTTAGCTTGCGTATGTTGAAGTGTAAGTTTATCCAACCATTCTGGTAAAACTTCGATTCAGTTCCCATGTGTGGTTCTCAAGATATTACAGGTTGCAGTTATCCCCTTTTCTACCAACTGTGAACTTGAGGCAAACAAGAGTGACATCATCTCCTCACATGGCTGAACAGTCTTTTGTTTTCTTTATTATTGCATTTTTTATTTCGACCTTGAAATCAATAGGTGGTCAGCTTAGGTACTGCTTATGTGGAGGTCGCAAAACTCTCATACCCCTCATTCACATTATGATAGCACTAGATATTGAAGTATTAAATTTGGTGTAACGTTTAAAGAAAATATAAAATGCTTTATCAATGTGGGGAGATGACATCACTCCTGCTTTCTTCAAGTCACCTGTTGGTAACAAATGTGGCAGATTCAACTGCCCATATCTCCGGAACCACACTTGGAAATTGAATAGAAATTTTACTGTAATGGTCAGATTAACTTACTCTTCAACATATCAAAGCTATATTTGTGGCTGACCATCCTTTTTCAACAATGGAGTATTCAAGGACACAACGTGACGCACTGCCGTCGAAAAATTTAACAGACAAGCTACCGTCACATTAATTAATCGACATTCTCAAATTAAAAAAAAACGGTTTGTAAATTTCAAATGTTAATATTATCATCCTGGTGAAGGTAATATCCAGACTGCAACCGAACTCCTCGACTGAAATATGACGAGGTCACAGGATGTATCACGTAACGCAAATTCAGTTGTTACTAGAAGAAGGCATTTTTACCTTCACTTTGTCAGTGCATTAATGCAGCAATCTATGTTTGCACGATAGTAAACATACTGCAGAAAAAGTCTGACATTTTGCTGCATTCTGAAGACAGGTGAAGTCGTTCGATGTCGTTCGATGTTATCTCCATTTTGCTACATCAGTCTAGATGGGATAATGCATTAGTACACGGTAATGCAAGGAAGATCTTCAAGTGCTGAGAAGGGAAGGCAACAGCCCAGAGTTTGGCGCACTTTTCGAAAACAATGTATCCATTGTTATGGAATGGAGAAAGCAAGCACCGCCATGGCAAACACTAACTGCGTGTGCTAAATGGCGCGTGGATGCGGAAGAAGACACTCATGGAAGAGTGTCCCTTGTGCTTTTTCAATGAAAGTGTTAATTAGCACACCGAACGCGGAACACCAGACGGGATGCGGAACGAATTCCCAATGTCGAATTCGTTCCGCGAGCGGATTGCTGATCGAGAACGTGGAGAGCCCAGACGCCGTCATTTCAGGTTATCCATTTCTTCTCTATTCGTTAATGCGGTCATCAAACGGAATCTAAAACTTTCCATACCAGTTTCGGTTATGAAACCGACGTTTACTCTAAAAACGTTTGTGAACTTACCAACCAGGAAAGATCAACAAACGTTCTATAGTCAAATAAATGCTGAGGGACTATGGTCAGGCCGGGTATTGTCTGACGTGGCATGTGCAAGTAACGCCTCTTTTGTCATTTCTTTAGGTATTTAAACGAAAGTTTCGCTTTCTGTTTAACGATCATTTTTGCAGGCTCCATTCATGCACTTTGCGTTTTCTAACTGACGTTAAGATTATGAACCGTGTTTAAAAAAAACCTACACATAAAAATATAAACAAGCTTGAAATGAATAAATAAGAAAAAGAATTTCCAGCCCGTCAATAGCTTTTTTTTAATTTTGTATTTAAATTTTTTGGATCTTGTATCTAAAGAAGATAGACTTATTGACAACGAGTGCGCAAGACTTATTGAGGAAGTGGATAGTAAAGTACTCTCTTGTTGTGTGCAAGGGTCGTTTTCCGTATATGTACAAAAGAAAATGTGAGTTTGTAATTTTAAAGGTATGGTAGGTACAAATTAGGTGTATATGGGCTGTGAAGGACTTATCGTGAAAACTCTGTCGTTAATTTACAAAAAAGAAAAAACCATATGTCTAGTCTGTGAGCACATCATCTACTTGTAATAAATGTGACATTTATCATCTTGAAGTTAGCACTGTCAATTGAACGATAATACTAGTCTAAAAAAAAGCCAGTATAGTGATGTATTGTTTGGAAGAATTTGATTTGAAATTTGATTTGAAATTTGGAAATTATACCGACTAAAGATGCCTATATAGCTGCCTAATTCGGTTTCTTGATTGTAACACAGGTCAGGTATCTTGCATGGGTCAATGCGGACCCACCTGACCTGTTTGCGGAAATTTCCTCTAACCAGTTTTCGTACTCGGGCAATCTCTAGTGCTAGGTGTTTGGAATGTGTGTTTCAAAAGGCGGGAACTTTAAAGGTATGCACAGAAGCCCGGGATTGTGTACTGTGATGTCTTCTGTTATTGAAACTGTGTCGAAGAAATGGGAAAAATGTTTTGGTAGCCAATGTACAGGGAATGACGAGGGTGCAAAGTTAACAGGGTAATTTTAGTTCGACTCTAGGAGGTGGCGAAGCACCTCGTGTTTTAAAAGTATGGCAACTAAGTGTTCCATATAATTATAGTATACTGTGTGTGTAGTTTTTTGGGAGAACACTGCGTGTGTCTCCGGGGAGAAGACTTACCTTACGTCAGTAAAAGTCGAGATACTGTGTGTGTCCTTCCTATTGGTTACTATGTGTACCAGACTGTTATAGCCGAGTGGAGCTGCCGCACTAGAATACCGGGTTTTCAGATGTTGGAATTCCGGTAAGTTTATAATTTTTATTGTTTAAAGTCTTAAGTCTCATTTCACGTTGTAGACTGTGGTTTGGGGGTAATGGCTGCTGTTATCACGTTCAACATTATTCTTAACTAACTGAGACGAGGATTTAAAATATGTCGACTTCGGGTGTCACCCACGTCGTCACACAGGACAAAGTATTGTTGGTTTCTTTTATTCGTTTTCTTAAGAGGGAGAGCCCCGGTTAAGGCTGAAGAGATAAGGTGTAAATTGTAGTTTTGTGGTTTCCTTATCTTACGTACTAAATTTAATAATTGCTATTAATTTGCTTGCTCTGTGGTCGTAAAACGACGTTCGTTGCTCGTAAATGGGTCAAGTTTTGAATATTGTTTGGAATTTAATTGAATATTTGCTTTTGTCCTTTCTTAGGGTTTTTTAGTTTGGTAAAATAAATACGATGAACACACCACTGCTCTATCGTCCTCTGTGGCCTCACCGAATCTGTGACATTGATAACTCCGGTAAACATTCGAGGGAAATCGTTTGGTGAAGTCCCGCTCCCTTTATTTTTTCAAGTCTATTTCGGTAGTTGGTAATATATGAAAAAAAAAACAACAAGAGGATGCTCTGCTATTTGTTTGAACCATAGTTTCTTCATGTGCAAAAACATGTGATCTTCCTATTGTCTTGGGGTAACAACCTTTCAAGGATTGTGCATGTCTTTAGGAGGTGCCTCCTTACGTTACGTCATAAGCGATGATTAGGCGAGAGGAATAAGGTCGAGTGTTGATTCTTCCTATGCTTGTGTTCTGCATACTTAAACAAGTAAAACAGGTGATAAACACAGTTTACCGAAATATCAGAGAGACACGTAAGTCTTGTTTGTACACTTCCAGGATAGTAAGCGTCGGTAAATTATCACAAGTTTCAAATTAGAATGTATTTAGGTCTGCGTATTTCTATTCTACTACGTTCTAGTAGCCTATACGGACGTTAAGTAAATCTAACAGATATCGGCATGCCGGGTCTTTTCCTGACCTGTATACACAGTAATGGTTCACTGTATGCCAGTACAGCCTAGGTAAATCACGTCAAAGGCACAATGCATGGAACTCAAGCACCAAGGTAACGTTGTAACCCCGTTTTACCTTATGATTTGATTCAAGGTGTTACCACCTATTTGTTTAAGAATCGTACTTTTTCTTTGAAGGTGGGAGCAAGTGGTGGTAAATGGCAGCTTCTATTTTGAAAGGAAACAAAGCCGGGAAAGAAAAAGCAAACGAATTAAATGGACACATCTGAGAACTGGAACGAAGCTCGTGAATGTCATTCCTGAAGTTACACTTTATTTGTATCACAAGTCCCCACGGAAGTTTGACAAATTCAATCTTTACAAAGAAAATCCAGCCTTTGCTGCAAGAGAATTGTCTAAAAGTATTTGTCATCAGAGGCACTTAATATTTTTATATTTCTTATAAATATGTCACGTGTACACGTTTTGTAGGCATGAATTCTGTGCTGTAGTCTTTATATATTATTTGAATATGTATTATGTTGTCCACATTAGATATCACATCCTACGAAGACCTTGAATCGTTTCTTCGTTAAAGAATAATAAACTTTCCCTTTTGAATACTAATCCTGTAACAGTTCACAAAAACTTCTTGATAATCCCAGACTCATTTTTCTAGTTCACGTCAAGTTCTAAGTTCTCATGTCGTGTGCGGTTTTCTATCAAATCCTCTTCGGAAGAAATTTGAACATAAAATACTTTAACATACGTTTTAATTTTGTGTCTGTCAAAGATAGCATCAGACATAAACTGCCTGGCCTCACAGACCGGCAGGCCTCACTTCACTTTCTCATCTGTACTGAGTTTTCGACTAAACGACAGTAACTCCAAGCTTGAACATTTTGATCGCTAATTATCGCCAATTAACGACAAATGTCAAAATGCCGTTCATGTTTGTTTGAGACGAAACACAGCCGACAAAATTAATGACCCCGTTAATGTCCCCGTTTTTTTTCTTTTTGTTTAAAAGCATTACCCCGAGGCAATATTTCTAAACTACAACTTTTGTTTTGTTATCGTTACAGTCGCGGAACGATGTAACATCCGAGTCCTCTCTAAATATTTTGTTCACAAGTTGAACAACCGCAGAGGACTTCTGAACCACTTGATCGCAGGCGAAGGGACAACAACATGAATGTTACCCCGGCATGAAAGCAACTCGAGCCCGTAAAGAAAAATGAAAGGTGGAAAAGTTATCGACTGGCGGGTGAGGCTAAAACATGATGATAAAATTGAGAAAATGTAATGTCAGACTGGAGGAAGATGGCTAGAAATGGTCCAACTATGAAAAGAACGTCAGGAAACTTGGAGAACAAGAAGACAATGAAATGGAATTAAAAAAAAGGGGGGAGGGCGGGGGATGGGAGCCGATGGTGCAAGGGAAGATGTAGGAGAGGGTGGAAGTGTTGATCGTCGACAGAAAATCCTGGCATACAAAGAGACGATTACAATTCAAGTTACAATATGCTGAAATTACGTTACAGATGAAGAGGAGAAGATATAGAAAAGAAGGAGAAGGACAGCGAAAGAAGTAAGTAACGAGGAGGTAAGGGAGAAACAGGAAGATGAGATGTAGCAAAAGGGATAGGTGCCAAAGAGGAGAGTCTCTGGCAGAAGTGATGATGATGCAATCGAAGGAATATACTCAATTGATTTCAGCCAACCATTTCAGCTTTTCTCACTAAAATTTATTTGCATTTCGACAGCAGAAGAAAGATATAATAAATCAAACCCCCCCCCCCATAAAAAAAATACAAACGAACAGAAGACGCAGGAGAAGAGGATGACATCAAACTATAACATACCACACCGTTCTGGCATCCTAAGAGGATACGATACCATCGTGTACAGTATTTCAGCTGGTTATTTGAACCATATGAGCTGTATACTGTCACTAGGCCCTATGTCAAGCACTTTAGTCTGGGGGTTTGGCTTCTTATAAGCCTGTTCGACAATAAAAAAAAAAAAAAAAATGAGAATGTCCGAAACCACTGACTTTTACGGTAATCGTAAGCTTCACTAAACTCCTACATTTAACAAAGAGCCTGCTTCTGAGAGGCCCAGTTCATTAGACAATTTAATATACAGTACCATATCAACGAATCGTCTCGAACTGAATGGCTTTGACTTCTAGCAAAGCCTCCCCGGGTGAATTTGAATATGAATTGCATAGGTCAAAATAGGTAAGTGTACTATTTATTTACAGACAAATATTCAGACCGAATTACGAATTTGCAGAACTGAACATAGTGCTTTCAAGTTGATATGCAACATTTTAGTTGCATGCTCAGAGTAATAGTATGCAGTATCATCACATACATTACCATGAATAAACGTCGCAAACTTGACAGTATTCCTTACACTCATGGCTATAGATAAGCTGGAAAGTACTTTCACCATTGACATATTGAATAACAAAAGAGTATATGCCTCCTAAATTACGTCAGGTCTTATGTGCTTACCCGACAAAGATCAACTGACCCTGAGTTCTTCTTCAAAGTCATATTTTTTGCAAATAATTGCAGTAATTAGAAAATTGGTTCAAACAGCAACAACGCCCACGGACTACATTATTGTCGTTAAAGTGCATTTAAGTGCACGGCGCCTTGAAACAAGCGTTCTGGTAAGGCGAAAGTCTCTACTACAGAAGCTGTCTGCATGAGCGATAATATGTTTGATGTATGTCACAGTATATTGCAACAAATGGTGGCTATCCACTAACATCCACGCAGGTTACTAACGCTATGATAATGTTAAGATTGCTAGAGAATTTTTCTTTCAACATTTACCCTCAGTGCAATGTCGGAGAAGAAAATTTATGTGATATACAATCACTTTAGAGACGTTAAAGCAAAGTATAGACATTATCTATCATTTAATTTTTTTTTATTTCCAAAGTGTCCAAATCAAGACAACGGTTTCACCAAAAAGGAATCGAACCTAACTGACCCGAAAGCCTGCTGTATAGTGTCCTTGGCTCCAGACGTTTTCCTGAAATATGTAACATTGGAAGTTTGGCCCCCACATTGTCTTAATTACAAACGATTATTTATGACGCTAGAGAAAACAAATTCCGGAAGTAAATGATTCAGTGGATCACCACAGTTCAATGTGTGTTCGTGCTCTTTTAATATGTCTGCAGTACAGTGAATCAGGTTTAAATGTACACTGGTATCGGAGGTGTTCCTTGAATAAGAGGCATGTACTTCACTGCTGGTGTGAAATTCCCGTCATCAGTGTACACGGCGACTGAGTGCCTTATTGTAACAGGCGAGAACAAACAGGCATAACCTTGTAACACGTCATCTGTTGGGCATATCAGGTTATGTCGAGAATATTTATTTTTTATAACCTTTTTTCTTTTTTTTTGAAACGTTTTGGAAAGTCTAGTCGTGTCAAAGGTACACTGCTACCGAAAAGATGTCAAAAGATAAAAATGTGAAAAAAAAAAAAGATAAGAAGACTTCATGTAGGTAAGAGCGTTTCAAGTGACATTACTTTGGTAGGGCTTATTCACGTTTTACAAACTAAGCGGAGCGCCACCATGAGTTGGCGCTCAGCTTACCAAGAATTGTTTTAAACAAAAGCCAGTCAGAGATTGCGGTAAGTAGGAAATCTTGGGCCTGGTTTAAGGCATACTAATTCCAAAGAGTGAAAGTAGGACTGGACGTTAAAGCAAATTAGGACTGAATATTCTCTCTAAGACTGAGAGTGAAAGTAACTCTTTCTCGTGAGGAATTTTTCTCTCAAAACAAAGAGTTATCCCTACCGTCACTCTAAGAGAGTGATTTTTCACTGTGGAGATTTAAGATAGTTGTTTTGGATCGTAGTAAGCTCAATTATTCATTTTCTCGCATAATTCTGTTGCTCCTCTTCCAGTAAAAAGAGAAAATGGTAAAAGTAGGTTCACCCATAACGTGATTTAGATAATTTGTTTTCTTACAACCTTGAATTTTGAATGTAAGTGAAAGAAATTATGTCATCGATAAGACTAAACTTAGTATTGTCTGAGCTGACATTTACACGTTTTTTTTTTTTTTTAGTGAGGTTGCACTCTTTTCGTTTATTGAAAAGTACACAGGCCTGTAAGTAAATCTTTGCGCTGTTTATGCATTATTTTTGCAAAGTTTATAAAGTCTTTCATTGTAAAATTGAGATTATTATCTCTGAGGGTGTCTGAGCACAACAGTAAGAAATTAAGCTGTTATTATCATCTCACGCCTGGAACGGTCTCACGAGAAAAAAAACAGGGAACAGGAAGGTTTCAGCAAAATATATCAAACCAGAAGAAAAAAAGCAGCTTTGGATGGATTGTTCTATATTTGTAAATTGCTAAGACTCAGATTGACGGGTTGGGAGGCTATCTTTTCCTGATCGGCCAAGGAGCTTTCACCGATATTTATTTTCAGTATGGTTGGTTAATATTTTGTAAATTGAGTTCTCTTCGATAGCCCCACTTGCTTAAACTTGGCTGCAGTATCAACAACACGCAAGGCTGGATTTTAATACAGTATGTAATAATTCAATGTAGCCTAGTCTTTCCGTGTCACACGCTAAAGACACATGACAACGTATCACCCTGTCACAAACATCACACACAAGTCAGGACTATTCTATCCCTGAAATGAAACATGAGAAAGAATGTGTATGGGACCATTTCTGGAAACTTTACGAAATTTCTCAACTGTTTGACAAAAAAATAGACTAGCTCATTTGCATGCGATAACTTCTAATAAAATGAGCGGATTAAGGTACTTATTACTGTCAAGTAAACAGTCATATCGAGCTGTGTGCCATCCGTTCTTCAAGGTTAGCAGTACAATCCTACACATCGAAGCATTGTTCCGAGAGAACTTCTCTGTTGAAATAGTAGCTTGTATAACCGTGTTGCTAGATGAATTATTTTAAAGTGAGAACGTCGAATAAAAGAACTACTTACACAGCTTATATGCACTCAGTTTTGGGATCTTAAAGTATTAGCATTCAACTGAATTTTCCGTACTCTCTTCATCTAAATAAAAGCTCCCTTGGCTACATTTGGAGAAACACACCATAGCAAGGATGAAGGATGCAAACAGGGGCACGGAAGACAGATGTGCGAGCAACACACAGTTGATAGATGGCGGTAAACATGATTTAAAGATTGTTTCCTTCAGTCTTGGATCGGAAACACAAACAAATATCGGCCTAACTAAACAGGTTTACAAGTAGAGCGAACTTGAAAACGGGACTCTAAATGCAATTGCTTCTACACACTGCAAAGAGAGCATATGATCAGTCCAGATTGTTAAATCTATGAATCATTTTCTGAGTTCAAAGTTCATTTTCATGTGTAATTATTTTCTGAAGTTATTTTTTATAGATTTTATTTTCATAGTGATTGGATGGAAGCGAGTCTTCTGCATAGATGTTGCTTTCAAATGTAAACTTTGTTCTCGATAGGACTATAACTTTCTGGAGATTATCTGCTTGAAGTTATGAGAATCATTTAAGGACACAACAATTGACCTGAAAGGGAAAATGTAGTCACCCCAATGTCAATCTATGTTAATTCATGACTTGTTCTTTTAAATTATGTGATATCATTTTTGTTGTTGAATTGCTTAATTTTGCTGTATAATAGGTTGTTCAGGCAGCACTAATATTCAGTACCATATAAACAATACTTTCAAGAGAAATGAGAAATGGCGTGCAGGAGTTTGATGATTTTTCCAAATAATACAATGGGGACCACTGCATATTTTTTAAGAGAATGTTGATCGAGATGAAATACATCTATGTATAATTTTTGGGTGATCTGCACTCAAGAGAATTAAATGCGAAGGAAAGTGAGCTCAAAGTCACCTAGAAAGTATCTTGAAGTTTTACTTCTTATTGAGACCTTCAAACGCGTTTGTTCCTCCTGCTTTTACCAACTTGAACGCACACATTGTGTTTCCAAAATAACACCATTTTAACACCTAGGCTTCCCAGCATGTTTCCATTCTAATCGTAAGGGACAGAAAGTTTCAGTGGTATGACTTTAAACCTAAAAAACGTGCATTTCGATGATAAAGTACAAATTGGCTTGGTTAAGCGAAACGGGGACATCAATTTGTTCTGATGCCTCTAAGTTTCGACGTCCCCAAGCTTCGATGATTCTATGTTTCAACAGCCTTGTATTCCGAAGTGTCTGTGTTTTGACAACCCTATATTTCGACGTCTCTATGTTCCGACGTCACTATTCTCCGACAGAAAATGCACTTTGTTGACGTTTTGTCGGAACATAGAAATGTCGGAACATATTGAGATGTCGAAACATATATGGGTATAAATTTCGAGTTTGAAAAGTAGACGAGTGACAAAATGGTCAGTGTTGTTTAAAACATGACAGTGTCAACTAATTAAGTGCTTTTTCTCAAGTTATGAATTTGTGCACGGGCTTAGGCTGAACACACCCAACCCGGGTAAGAAAAAAGAGAACGCTTCAAAATAAAGCAAGATGAATACCTTTATTATACGGAAGGCAACACTTACAGTCGAAATAGATAATTTTCTCGTGGAAATGACCCAACATTAATCTATGATAACAAAAGGTTCGAAGACCAACTTCACTCAAAGCATGAAGTTCAACTCGTTTTACTCTCTCAACTTCTTTCCCACCTGAGACTCTGCAGAATCTGCTTGGGCTGGAAAGTTTCTCATCCTAATCTTGGTTCCGCCACCTATTAAGGAACATCCATACTGCACTGCTCTTACGGAAGAGTGTTTACTCCCCTCATTTAAGGCTGCCGTGATCTCGACCCCGGAGTACTTATAGACTCACCAAGAGGGATATAAATTCTCTTTGATATTCAACGGATACCAGACTCAGCAGCAGAATTTTAATTAACATATATATAGCGTAGTTGCCTAGTTGTACTTCAATCACACTAAATACCTAACCCAGTTGATTTTGGTCTAATTTTCTTAAGTTGCCTGGTAGTAAGTGCTTTTTGTTTTTGTTTAAGTGTGAAATCTGAACATCTCAAGGCAATTAGTAGATCCAATCTACAATCAAGCGTCAAAGGAAGGCCGCCGAAATAGAGAGTTTCCACTATCAACGGTTTGTATTCGCTCAACACCTACATGAAACTTGCGTTCTCCTCTTTTTTTCCTACCCCACCTCTCCAGATCCCCACATCTGTCTTGTTCGCGCTCTCTCCTCTGTCATCTATTTCAAGTTTAGCAAATAAGTTTGATTTGGCTAGAAATGATAATTAGCAAAAAAATCTATTTTGACATGATCGCCCTTTGGTCATGGTCCTTGTGTGATTTTTTTCCCAAGTTTTTTTTTTTCCTTTTTTTTTTAAGCACTCTTATTGATTATTTTGGCGAGTATTTTCACGCAGTCCGGTGCTTTTGTTTACTTTGTTAGTCGGTAGGCCTAACCGGCAAAAGACAAAATAACACTTTAGACCTCGAGCATAGAGGCTCTGTTGGGATCTTGGAGTCACATGATGCCCTGCATTCAGCAATGACCTAGATGTGACAGGTTTTGCAAACTGTACTCGGTCTTTACTCCGTCTTCCATGGCCGCTCAACGATCCGGAATGAGGGACAAGTAGTGAACACAAAATGGCGCACATAAAGCTCCGTGATCCTCCTACAAACATTTGAAAATAACCTACGGTAAGGCGAGATTTCCAGGTTGATATCATTATGATATTGTTAACGTCCTCGGGGTCCTTAACTCAGGGCGGGATATAATAATAATTCTCTACCATTCTGAATAATTTTAATTGATTCTTTCACAAGGGTGAAACCCAAGTGGCGGTTCTGCAAATGTCATCCACGACTGAGAAATGCGCACGAGGTTTGCATACAAACAAAACGCGCCACCCAGTTCGCGAAGGTATAAGAAAGAAGAACGTAATAAGCAGTGAGTTTATTGCTATTAAAGTTGCCTGACTCGGCAGTTGATTATGCGTGAAAATTTGCACAGTCATGTACCGAAACATGTACTGCCCTGGTTGGCAAAAGATTATTAATTAAATTAACTAAATTATTAAAACAAAATATTAAGCTGGAATCGAGGTCATCCTGGGAATTCGAGTGCAGTCAGGCGAATGACGTTTATCCTGACTTAAAGTATTTAAACATGACGACCTCCTAAACGAAAATAAGCAACGAAAAAAGGACAGCAAACAAATCACACAACATTAAAACAAGCAAAAAACAAACTAACAAACAAAACAAAGCCAAATAAAACAGAATGAAACAAACAAACCAAAGAAAGACAAAAGTAAACAAACGGACAATTAAGCAAAAGAGAGACAAATATAAAGAAGCAAAGAACATGTCTGAATTATATATTTTTTTTCATTTTAAGGCATTTTCTGAGATATGAGATTAGAGGCTCACATGGAAGAACAATATGATCAAAGATTTATCATTGTAATTTGAAAAGTAACGAACTCCGTTTAAGGTTTTAAGGCCCGAGATGGGTTTTGTAAGCTATATAGTCATCTACGCCGGGGTCAGTGTTCTCTTTGATTATATTTTTGACATCCCCTACAGATAAAAAAGGGGCTCACTTATATGTTCTTACGTATTATATCAAGGAGTCGTTAAGCCTTGCACTGACTCTTAATGGACGTTATGACATGAGTACTTATAGTCTATGCATGAAGTTATTACAGACTTTGTACAACATATATCCTTTATAAGACTCGAGCAGGTCAATTTGACTTCCGCTAATATTAAATTTATTATTTGTTTCATTGAACATGTAGGCTACAATGCTTAGGAGGAAATTTGGAGCCTGACTCGTCACGGTATGGGATTGCTTTCCATATTTGCCTGCGAACTTTGTCCTCTTCACCTCACTCCCCTCTCTCTCTCTTCACATATTCTCTTAATAATATCGTTCGTGAGACCGTTCTCTGTGAAGTTAAAAAAAAAGAACGGAATACAAACTACGGTCATTTGATATTGTTGACTTTTAAATAATTGGGCGATATAAACATATATCGAAAGCAAATGATATGTTAATTGAAGGCTGCATCCAATGACAGAGAGTTTTCATGGAGCTGGAAATTACGTGCGTAATATTTACTGGTACAAAGCGTCGGCTGGAAGAAATAAAATGAGATTTTACAAATATAGGTAAACATAATTTAAATTAATCCTACCTGGACCTTATGTCTATATGCCAAAATTATGTAAACATACATTACAGTTTAACACCCTCAATCAAGGGAAGAAACAGCTCTAGGAACACTTTTCTTACATGGCCCCTTTTGCCGGAAAGTAAAAGATCAAAACTTACACTGAAAAAAAATGTCAAATCTAACTCGTGTATATCCTTTTACTTAGAAGAAACAGTTACCCGTAAAACTTCATAAACAGCTACCCCTAAGTTTGTACGGTCACGTTTTACGTAAAGAGCAACAAGGGTTCACCTCTGCAGATAATTCTGTCACACTTGTAAAACACTTAATGTTTTAGGAAATGGCGCTTGACAAGAAATTTGAGGCTTCGGGATATAACGACAATTAAAATGTCCTTGTAGCACATCGCGAGTTAATAAAAAAAAAATGTCAAAGATTGTTCTACGGCGAGACAAGTCTGTTGGAGAATCTCAATTAATGAAATTAAATAGGAGAGAAAGGGCAGAGAGGAGGTTGGAGACAGAGCCTGGCAAATTTACATCAACTTAATCCAAATTTTTAGCTTATAAAGAGTATAACATAAACATAGACTACAACTATTAAAACACTAGGGGTCGAAGTTGTGATTTTAAACTTTAAACATTCTCTGTATAATTCATTGAAAATACAACCTTTAGAAACAAAACTGTCGTCTGTGATGAGTTTTGTAGAATTTTTTTTATCATTGGCAAAATGAGAAATGCAGATTAACCAATCATATGTTTCCTATTAAGGAAGTCATTCAATAAAATCTTAAATATGCTAAATATCGAAAAACAAAACAAAATAAATCACTAAACTTATAAGGACTAAACAGATCATTTGCTACAGATACAAAGATACGATTTGCCAGGTGTGTTTGTGTGTGTTTGTTGGGGGGGGGGGGTGTTGGTTCGACCACTTTTGCAATAAAATCACCGCTTTTGTGATATTTTCTCCCACTTTTCCAATTTTTGATATCACCACTTTTGTAACGCTCACCGATTATTTTTGTGATGGAAATCTCGTTCAACCACTTTTAGGGTAATCGCCAGTCAACCACTTTTGTAATTAAAGAACAGCAACCACGGCGCTATTTTGAACAGAATTGTGCGTTTTATGGTACACACGTGGAATTTGGTACACAGTTAGAGCCATGATGACCTAGGGGAAACATTTGGTTGTAAGGATGAATTTTGTCCAGTGAGAGCAGTGGCGGCCATTTTACAAGGTCGCCCACCGCTGCTCGTTGTTTCCCCCCCCCCCCCCCCCGGTCTTAGTTCATTTCTACTTATGAATTGTTGCCTCAGCCGTATAAAACGTAATAGGTTTGACTGGATTATAGACTCCTTATTAAATTTTCCAGGTATGTTGCTCATGTAACAACAATTGCGTCCATATTTTCCAAATGGCCGCCTTTCATATTCTCAGATCACTGGTAAATTAAAATCGGGAGTTGGTCGGTTTCTGGTCACTGACTGTTTAAATACAGCACAGTAAATTTCCGGCTTGTTTTGTTCGTGTACTGACCAGCGGTATTACCATATCACTAAGTTTCAAGAGTACCGTCCCGATACCACCTGGTATCAGCTATAGTAACCAGTCCTTTCAATCACATCACCAAGTTCACGGATCAACTATAGCCTACCACAGAAAAATATGTAAGTACACACCCGGCTAGTTCACACTTTATAACAACACATTATAATACGTAACAATCGCACCAATAGAAATACTAAGAGACAATAACAATAATGGTATAGTAATAAGTAATTCTGTATGAGATTAATAATGAGGTATAACATATATGCACCGACAGATGTGACATGTATCTAAATGTATTGTCATAGGGGTTTCTGGCGTCGCTTAAACTATGGCTACATACATAATTTTTATGTCTTCATATTTTGTTTACGCAAATGCTACACTTAGTAGTACCCTTCCCTCGACGCAACATCCACATCATATTGGAAAAGATTAATACGTCGTAAACGAAAAACGATGGAAGGACATTCCACGAAGTGTGTACATTTTGTTACTTTTCTGGAAGTAGTTACAACACCCGCCGACCTCCCCACTGACAACGCCAGTCAACCCCCTCCCATACCTCCGCCAATTCGAATTACATCCGTTTTGTCATCTACCCCCTACCCTCCCTCCGTCGGGTCATTTCTTAATTCTTCACTACTGTTGTCCTCCCATGGTTTATCAAATATGAAACAACCGAGCTACCACTACAAAGGGAAGTCCGAGGGTTTGTTGAGAAATTGGAAGGGGTGAGGACAGGATTAACAAAGTCCGAAGGTTAGATGAGAGATGGAGAAATAGGAGGGGATTAAGGCAGGGAAACGTGGGCACGTCATCGAGCCCCCACATTTTGGTCAGCCTCCACCCCCCCCCCCCCTCATTTAGGGTACAAAAGAGAACTGTGTCCAGTCCGGATAGGTATGAGAAAAAGTATGGATGTTTCGAGATGGTTGAGAATCACGGTAGGCTTAAGTGGGTAGGCAGGGCTGATGTATACATTAGGAGCGAATGTGTAATCTAGAGTAGACTATCGTTTTACTCAGAAACACTTCATGTTTTTGGCTTATCTTACATTTTTTACACGTTTAGGGTATTCGACCATGACGATGTCCCCCCCCCCCCCCGACTATAGTTCTGAACGTGACGTAAGTCTCTCAAGTCACAAAAGGAGGGCCAATATTGTGATCATCACTTTCACCTCCCCTCTCCTCCGTCTCCTACTCGAGATGATCTCTAGAAATTACCTTCTGACGACCATGTTGATATAACTGCGAGCAAATTGATTCACGAGAATTTAAGTAGATAATGGTTACCGACAACTGACTATGGGATTCACGACCTTCATTCTTTTCAATATTCTACCAAATAATGTAACTTTCTGGTCATCGCAGGCTGGGAACATGCATATCCATAGGCATACGAGGGAGTCGGCCCAGTCCCCTCCCCAAGTTTCCGACACCCAAGATTCGATCATAATGTCAGATAAAATTCGGGCAATAACTTAAAGACTTTCTACAACGTTTTTACAAAATGTATAAAAAAGTGCATTTCAATATAATTGATTTTGTTTTTGCCAGCGCCACGGTTTTGTACATTTTTGTTTACTTAAAACCTTGCACTGGCATTAGACTGTTGTGGCTAAGCTATATCTCTGTTTGTTTATCTTAATTTGTTTATCTTTATTTACTGGATAACACCTGTGTTTATTCACCCAAAGGTATCGAGTTCACTTTTTCACTAGACCTAGATTTGATCTCAAGACTAAATCTAGGTGAGACAGAATGTACTGATTGATGTTTTGATCATATCGGCCGATATCTATAATCCGATATTTTCGTTATATCAAACATGCTATTTTTTGTACAATGCAAGCCTATATAGCTTTTATCACGATTCCAAAATCATCACAATTTTATATGCAGTAGGAACATTGAAGCTGGTCCCTTGTGAATGGTAGAAATTAAGTGCATGAAATGGTATTTTTTACCCTTTCAAATAAAAAAGGCCCCTGTGTTAGATGTCTTAAAGCAGGATGTGCTGTTTGAATGTGACAATGAGCCTTAGTCTTTAATCTTCTCTACTTCTCTCCCATTTGGCTACCATACCAGGCTGGAAAAAAGCACCTGTCTCACGTTTCTTTCAGGAGAAATTTCATTCATTAGAGTATTAATTACAGTAGAATGAAGATTGATTTAGTTCTTCCAGCAAAAAAATTAGCGGAACCGGATGAATGTACGGCACTGAAAATAACCTACCGTACAACGAAACTCCTATAACTCATTTTGGAAAGTAGACTATTTTTGACAAGCAGACCTCGGTATGGTATAGCTTTGTACAACTGTTACAAGCATAGTTAGTCCTTTGGTGTGCTTTTGAAAACTCAGGAGTAACAGCTCGTGAGTCCTGCTTTAAGTCTTATCCTGGTTCACTGATTAATACGTCCCGCGGTGCAGTTACTTTTTTTCAACTAGTTGATGAACATCGACAATCATGTACACTGAAATGAGTAATTTAGTTACGCTATGAGACTGTCGAATGGGGTAAAGCTGGATTTATTTCGATCAGGAATACTTTTCCAAAATTAAATAGCTTCTTTTAGGCCTAAATCTTACGCTTGTTACCCCACTAAAATGGTAGGAGGAATTGTAACATCCTTATGCACACGTTTCAAAGCCTGCACTTAGCGCTTACATTTTTCTGACTTTTCTCTCTCGATCAGGGAAACTGTGAAAGGTAAGATCTTTCTTTCCCACTAAATTATTGTTTGTGCACCCAACAGCAATACAACTCCGTGGCATCTTGGGGAAGAAAAGTAACAAACTCGCGAACTTTACAATCGAAACTCTCTTTGGTCGTGTTTTACATTTGTTATAAACTTTTTTCATTCGGTGTAACCATATTTACATATTGTAATGCCTATTAACAAGTGGTGTGACCAGGTGACATTTTTTATTTCTCTGTAAAGAAATTCTAACCTCTTCGCTCGTCAAGTGATTGCATTTAAGCTGGTTGTTTTAGTAATTTTCATCACGTTTTAGAAATTTAAAGGCTTCTAGGGAATCAAGAGCAGTTGAGAAGGCATGTGACCAACCGAATAGCAACTGAGCTGGACTAGTACCACTTGTGTGTATATTGAGCATTAAAACTGTAAAAGCTAAGGACTGTTTAACAGAAGCAATCACAATGTATAAGATTCATCGGTCACCGCCATAGTAATAACTTCTAAGCCAACAACCTGATAGGCCAGATTTAAGCATTGTCCAGCGGGACAAGGGCCAAGGACTCCCACTAAAAGGAACCCTAAAAAATTGCATTGATATAATTTTGAAAGGAATTTAAAGCACACAAGGCTATGATTTTAGGTAGATTATACGTCAAAGGAGGATTGCTACATGATGCAAATAATGTTGGAGTATGTCGGGAGATCAACTGTGGTAATTTGGTTTCGTCATGTACTTAGGAAAGAAATGTATGTAGCTCATTCCAAGGTGGGGGGGGGGGGGAGGGCGTTAACCATAGCCTTTTCCCTTTTTACATAACTTGAGACAGTATAGTCTTATATTCGAAGAGAGGGGGCACTCATTAATTTGTACCCAAACCCCAGGTATACCCGGTCCTGTGAGCAAGAGAACAGTATTGATTCAACGACAGTAAACTTGCTGGTGTGAGCAATAGGTGCAGTGAACGATACGGTGTTGAAATAAAGGTAGGCGTTAGGTTAAACTCTGGGGAATATATTCTGAAGTGATGTTTATTTGAGAAGTTAAGGTGTCAATGCTGGAGAGCCTCTCCATTTTTGAGTGCCACTTTATTTATACACCATCACTTTAAGACCATATACGAACCCTCCATCCAATCGATAGCATGATGCAACCCACAGAGCCATACCTATTTCACAAAGTTATATGGCTATACATGACAGAGGATCATCTTTGGTGCATGAGACATTGTGCAAACATCAAAAAAAAAGTAACCTCAGGCTCAAAATTTTAGTTGCTAAAATGTGGGTCAGAGACCATCCAGCCCCACTTTGCCCTTTTTAAAAGTGATTACATTTATGTGAGACAAATTGATACGCAGGTTCTCTAATCAATGTTTGATATGAAACCGGTTAGCAGTAAATCCATCTTGATTCCCATATGTTAAAAATGACGTGATGCTTACATAAGTCTGCATATTAAAACGTTTCAACATACCTGCTGCAAAGATTACGCATCTGCTTATACTAAATATTGCTTAAGTAATGCTCACAGCATTCTAGAATTTACTATTCTCATAGTGAAATTATTGCAGATCCGGATGCTTCTACGGCCTTCCACGGTATGCCTGAACTTCTCTCACTCCCTATGGGTGGAATTTTCTAGCGACATCGACTGCCGAGTCCTAGAATCTACTGCTACTAAAGGCAGCATTTGACATCTAATGGAACGTGACAAAGCGAGTATTTTTTCAGAAAATTGTGCACGATATTGTAGCATCAATATTTGGTGCTTGTTAACCACGTATAGAGATGAGACGATTTTAATCCAGATCTGAGAAGGCACTAGACCCTGCTGATAGCCTGTGATTTATCGGTATACTAACGTACATGTCAATCATAAGTATCGTCGTCATTATCTAAGTGGACACTGCATGTATTCATTTTATGCAATGGTCCGATATAAGGACGCTGCATATTCACCGGTCCGAAATCTAACCATCTGTAAGTTTTGTAGTACTTTTCCGCCTGCTGATGACCCTGTTCTGCGAAACCTAAGTAATCATCGGTTACTGATTACAGAATACTTCATTGCCCGTCGCTGATTCTGCTCCGTCTCCCGTCTTATGCCTTCCGGCTCCCGCTTTTCCTCTCGCGTTCTCTTCAAGCACCTTGACCATCTTTCCTTTTCTACTAGCCTAGCTAAAGTACCATTACTACGAATCAACAGCTAGAAACTTCAGTCCAGGTAACAACTTTGCAGGGTCTATTTCATTAATTCTTGTTGTCAAAACAAAGTTAATTGAACGTTGTAATCATTTTAATCAAGTTGTAGTTTGTACATTTGTCCGAACGAGAAATTAAATAAACTTAAAGCAACCCTCCCATTTTATTTACCTTCCACTAGTTTGGTTATACATTCAGTTGCGTTTCTTTTCTGTTGCCATTTCGTGACATCTCGTGGTAGTTACGTACAAAGCTGTCGTTGGGCCTTCAAGCAATTCAAGAGAGAAATTCAAGGTTTCAAATAACACCAGTGAAAATATCGATTTGCAACTACTGCGACGCTTGGCTCACATGAAACTGAATCCTAACTCAAAACTTTCGTGGGTGGAAAATTACTTCTTTCCTTGCATGCAGCTGGGTACATGCTGATGCTTGTTGTGATATGGACTGTTACATCGGTCAAATATACTCATTAATTTTGTTCGAAATATTACCTCTCTCTCTCTTCACATAAGTATTAAAATAAGAGAAAACCTGTCGGTCCCGTGCTTTGCCACTGACTCAGCTAAATATAAATTGGAACTGGAATCATGAGGTTTACTGACTAACGTGTCGTTTTGTTTTTAGGTCAAGTGGTTATTCCAACAATACATAGTTGTTTTTAAGAGATATTTCTCCATGCTTAAAGAAAAATGCAACAAGTACATCGGCTCACTGGCAACGTGATAATTCGAGGTTGCACGGATCGTTTTCTCTAACTCGTTAGTTTCAAAACGACTAAAACAGAACTTGCCAACTGTCTCAATTATTTGACAAATGATACGCTGGGTTAAATTTCTCAAGGTTAATTCGTTACGTTTGTGTAGAAATCTAATAAGAAAATTCTAAATCACAATGACGGCGGGTTTTCGTAATGCGAGATTTACATTTACGGGCCACCTCGTCACTTGAAGCCATTCCTGTAGTGCTAACACTTGACCCAGAAAGAACGCCATGGTTAATTTTAATCTACCGGATGAACGTTTCTACGTCAGTTGGTCTAAGAGGTGAGAAAATTGCGTTTCCAAGCGGTAACATACATTTTTCTTAACCTACTTTCAAGTTGATGCAGAGAAAATCACTTCCAGCTGTTGGCTGCAAATGCGTTAATGTGTTTCTGATATTCAGGTGCATGTAACGAAAGAGAAAAAGAAATTTGTGAATAGAAGGGAAGAGAAAAATTAAATGAAGAAAAAGAATTATATTGTCTTAAGAACCTGCTTGTTGAACTCAATTTGTAATTTATATGGTATTGCATCAACAACTTGTTTTTTAATTTTAGAGTGAACTGAGTTGCAGAACTTAACAAGTCTATTTTGTTTGGATATATGAGCCAATTAAAGGTGTTTGTTTTGTCTACATGCGTGTGCGGTAACACGTATGGCATTATAAATCTCCCAAGTAAGTACAACGCAGCACATCATAAGAAGGAAGGTCAATGACGTCACTTCTACCCTAGTTCAAACAAAAAGAATTACGAGAAAGGCTTGAGACGCCCCGAAGGACAACTTGCAAAATACAAATAAAACCTACGATACGGTATCGTGAATGTTAAGGCTTTACAAGGGAGGTATTTTAACTTTGACACTGAATCCGTGTGTATCCAAGGGCATCATGAGTCGATCAATTATCAAACATAATGATAGTAAAAAACCAAAAGACGTGCGATAAAAAAAATCAATTGATTGCCTTTTTCATTGCGCTTTATTTTGAATTTGTTCAGAACAGGTAAACCCTCGGAAATAGAATAGAATTGAAGGAGGGGGTACTCAACATAATGCTTAAGATGCATCCGCCTGACGTAAATCACGTTTCCACATTTTTGTGTCTCTATATAACTGTGCTTATATTTACGTCTGTATTTCTCAATATAGGAGTCATTTCTTTTTCTACCTTATGTGGTGCCTATGTGTCTTCTTTACGTCTACTTATGTCTGTATAGGGTACGTTAACAACTCCGGTAACATTTTCGTTCTTGATTCTATTTTCGTTCGGCTTGCAATACCTTATCTGTGACCTTGTTCATCTTCTGTCACATGTCTGTGTGTGTGCCCTTGTTTTCGGGTGGGATCGAGGCCCGAAACAATAGGACTTTAGGTCCTCTGTAGAAAATTCAATAGATTTCTCCGGTCCTCTCAAGATAAACAATAGACAGTCTATTGTTAAGGTTAGGGTTGAGGAAGAAAAAACAAAAGAAAGCACAATGAGGTCCTCGGAATGAATGGAAAACAAAGCTGCGTGTGTGTGTATGTGTGTGCGTGCGTGTGTGTGTGTGCTTGTGAGGGGGTGTATGTGATTGTGTGTGTAGCTAAGTCAGCTCATGTCCTAAAGCAACTTTCATTTGCACCATTTGCAACTTCCGAGATAACAACTTACGCCACATCGGCATCTCGGAAAAATGGCACCTTGGGCAATTTGACACCACTGAACTTTGGGCGATTTCCAAATTTCTTCGTGATGTCACGTTAAAAATTTAGTATCATTTATCATCAAAAGTTAAACATTTTTCGAGATAACAAGTTAATTGAAGCACTGTATCTGGACAACTTTTTTCCGAGATGTCGAGTTGGCGTAAATCGGTATATCTCGACAAAATAAAAAAATTTGTGGAGATAACAAGTCATTTGTAACACGGTCTCAACAAATTGACAGATTTGTTCCGAGATGTCGACGGTGTTAGCGTAAGTTCGTCTCCCGACAATTTGACAAATTTTGTCGCCATAACAAGTTATTCTAACGGGATAACTTTTAAGTTCAACATTCTTACCTAACACTAACAGTCGAATAACTTTGTATTTATACGAAAACACAGACTCTGTTGCAAGTTTTCTCTTTTAAAGGAAAAATCCTGTTAGTGAAATTTACATTTGCATCATCTGCGGATCTTGCGGATATGTATACATTTAATCCAAGTATGTATTTTTCATTATTTTACTGAAAGTAACGAGGGGTTGTATTGATGGTTTATGTCAGAGCGAAGCCCTTTTATCTTCCTCATTAAAAATTACTCAAGTGTTAGAGAAATATAAGGGGTCAAATGAGAAATGTAGACCGGTAAAAAACCCACTGTAATTCAATATGTCGTAAATGTTTGGAAGCAGTCACAGAATGTAAGTCACATGAAAACGATGTTAAGTTCATTCTGCATGAGTCAATGCCCTCGACAAACCTAACACGAGACGAAAACGAAATGCGTCTAGAAACTAGAAACAATGTGAAATCATATGTGTCACAATCAACTCGAAAAGGTGCATGGCAGCAAACATTACTTGCTCTTTGATTTCATTTTTTTTTTGGGGGGGCTTCACATTCGGAGAACGTTCCATTGTCATTTCGGTGGGTCTTTCAGTGGGTATATATTTCAAACTCATTAGAGTCCCAAGAAGCTACAAGTACTCTAGATTGTATAGAACACCTCTAAAATATTTTATCATTTGTACACTTTTAAGTATCATAAAAAATCTTCAGTTGCTGTTACATGGTTTTTATAACATGGTCTGGGTGCAGGAATCAAAAGTTTGCGGGGGGGGGGGGGGGCGTTGGACCGACAGTGGTCCCTTACATGCTAGAAATGCGAAAATTATCTACGTGGCGAGCCACCATCAGTTGGTGAACGTAAAAAGGTTTTCTGTGAATGTATCTCCTAGGGCCACGAAAATGGCCTTCCTGCAGGCTTCTCAGGCGCTCTTTCACCCCATCCGTAAAGACAAAATACCGCCTCTAGGGGAGTCTCATACCACGCCGACAATAGGGTGAGACCTTGAAATGAGATTGTGGGTTTCTTTGAGTCATATTTTACAATATCAAAATATTGCATTGATTACACTGAATAAATCAAATGAAAACGAGCAGAAAGATTCTGACCTGCTTTTATCACCTGTCATGCATGTAAACGAAACTCTAATTCTTATCCCTTTGATGCCTTGTGAATCATTACAATTCATTTTTAGATTTATCCCAAATCATACCCTGAAGTGACGAATCGTGTGCTTAGTTTATTTTGTATACATGAACCGCCATCTCTGTTTGTATGACCATATGCCGGACATGCTGGAATAATTTTCCCTAATCAAAAGTCAATCAGAAAAAAAATCAAATTTGTCATTTTTGCTCTCCGTGTTGTAACTTTTTTTCAGAATATAATATTTGCTTGGTTGTCTGAGGTTTTGTTTTTCCCTCGGTGTTTGCTTGGAAACAAGTAAGAGATAAAATATCTTATTATAGCTTGAAAGATATCTCGAATCTAGGTCGCCGATTCCCCTTGCGTAAGCAATCTCGCGCATTGGTTAAATTCCACAAAGAAGGAGTTATCTGCTTACACCCGATGGATATTGTAACTAACGTATGGCCATCTTAACGCAAGGTCTCGAATTTATGATTGAGGCAATGATGCAGTGATAAATATTCTAAAATCGTTGGTTGAAATGAGCCGTATATAATCTTTTTATTAGCATTAATTAACTGTTAAATTTTAAATAAAATTAGGAGAAGCTTCACTGGAGAATATTTTTGGTTTCAAGGATTTTGCCTTTAGTTTTTTTTTTTTTGTAAGGAGGATGGGTAGTTGTGACATCCATGTTACCTTAAAATTTGTGCACTTTTTTTCCTCAAAGTCGGACGTAAGCATATCTGTTTAACAGATTTGTGGTAAAGGTCACCAGTGTTTACATGAACTCCACAGGTAAACATTTATGACCCCTTAACCAACGATATGCTATCTGTAAATCTAGGAAGACGCAAAAAAAAAAAAACACACATACTTATGAGTATTATCTATGGGACGCCAACGTTCTACTGGAGAACTTACTGACTAAATTTGACAGTAGCAGCTATAGTCTTGTGCTACAGATCTGTCAAGGAGATAAAACTTATAGGAGATTTGGCAGAAGAAAATGCAAAATGTTATGTAAAATGTATGGTACAGCTACCCCTCCTCATTTAACACAACATTAGTGATTTAAGCCGTACTTAACTGTACGAACGGTGAGTGGTACTGCTCGTGCTTCCAAGTCACGAGAACTCTTTAAAATGTTAGAATAAATTGAACATTTTATACATACTAAATTTTACAGTTTTTCAGTACAGAAAAATCTTAACTTCTTTACATTTTTAATTCTTTTAGATAAATCTAAAAGTTCAGGTAAATCATCAAGCGATAATTGTTACAACAAAAAGGAGATTAACTGCCACAGCCGTATAATTAAGCATGGGACAACACATACTAAGGAGCGCGCGAAAGAGCTCCCCACAAAATCTCCTTTATGGTTTTTCTTTTGAGGGGGTGGTAAATATAGGTTCATGAATGTATCCAACGGCTAACGCTACATACGAAACAAAGGGAATCCAACAGTGTCCATTGAAGTTTGAATATACTTTGTCATTGTGACAGTAAAGAAAGCCAATAAATATGTACCCAAGCAGACGGTAGATGGAAAGATAGTGTTGCTTTAAGTTTCAATTAGAATATAATTACTTGTTCGGACGTTAGGTTCAGACAGATCCAGGTTACAATGTCCAAGTTTGATTAGGCTAAAATGATATTAAATTAGAGCTTTATTAACAATTAGACACAAATATTACTAGGACGGTAGCTGGTAACCTGAAACACAGCTTAGACCTTAAAACTCTAAGTGGAGTCGTAGGAGACCACAATAGCTGGAATAGCTTTATACAACATTGGCGAAATATGCGACTGAGGATTAACATCGGCTAACCGTAACTTGAGCCTCGGCGATAAAGGTGCTCAATAAACAGTGTCCCTTAATATAGGATTGGCAACAGCAAGAATTTACACGGAGTGTAAGCTAGGCTGGCTTCTGCGATGAAGATATTAATAGACTGTGAGCATTGTGTAGGCCTATAACTTCACTACACAAGTGACTTGTAGAGAACATACAGGGAAGGTAGAGATGTATGTCTTCTTCAGATCAGGTGGAAATTCTTCAAATACTCTCAATCGACTAGAGTATATATACAGACGTCACTTGCTAGAACTTTCCTCCCAAGAATCTTCTAGAGAGCACCAGCTCTATACGATGATGCTAAATAAAGAACAGCGCGAAGTTTTATCTCCTTCCAGAATGTACATATTGTGTGTAGCAAGGTTGGTTAAACTTGATAGCATGTGACATGTCATGGGGTTAACCAGCACATCTAAACAGCAAAGCAGTTGACGCCTCGTAGATATATCATCAGTGGAGGTCCAAGATGGTGTCTTAAGTAATATGAAATTAAATATTGAGCATTACCTTAGCAACTTATCTATCTCAAGTTTGACAATGATGACCAACTCATATATTTATACGTCTTAAATTAAAAAATCTATTGTCTTACGTCAATGAAGTCTTGTAGAGAATTACGGTATAGTCGAAGAGCGCCCCCGCATTTGGGTCTACCCCCACGCCACCTTATGGTAAATCTGCACACCCCCCTAAGGTAAATCCGTTGCTGTCTTAATTTGATAATTTTGATCTAAAGGAGAAGAGAGGTATATATGTAAAAATTATACCAAGAAATTTGGTTAAAATATCGGTACTTAAAATGTCGCGTAGGTAATTTTGAGAACTCCACGTTGTTCAGTATACACTTGTATTCATTCCCATTAATAAAAAGGAATAAATAAACGATAATACGATAAACAAAAAGTTGTAGGTCTACATTGTCAAAAGAATGGAATAGTAAATGTCACTTTCACGGTTCGGAAGTATATTACTTAATTACCATACGATATCTGCTTACATTACTGGTGAGTCACTTTGGTAAGGTATTTGTAAAATAACAAACTATCTCACTAACGAGAAGAGACAAGAATATTTTGCGATAACTTGAAAGGATGTGAATTCCTTGAAAATGAAAAACACATACATTTACGTATTACCTATAATTGAGATAATCTGTTTTTTAAATAAAACTCTCAATTAGGCCACTGAAATTTATTGCAGAGTATCAGTTGTGCTATTTCAATAAGATCGTCCTTTGGGGACAAGTAAGTAACGGAGAGTGATTATTGGGATATGAACCGTTCCCATATTTCCTTTAAAATCGTTTAATTTGACGACAGTGGTGGGTTTGCCTGACTATTTGCATGAGGAGGAGGTTACAACGAAAAGCAAAAATTGGGAGAGAGATGTGGCGAGTGATACAAAGAGAAAGTTGAGAGACACTAATGTGGGGAATGTGGGCACTAATTAGCAAGACAAATCCCTTCTAAATACAGAAAAGAAAGGGAAGCAAAAGAAATGGTACACAGTGATATTTATCCAAAACAGAGCACCTTTTAAATTAGAAGGTGCAGGAAAGTTTAGAAGAAAGCGTAGGTTACTCTTATTTTCCACGCACATTCCTTACTGGTAAAAACAATTTTAATAAACCCGTTTTTCGTTTTTCTCTATCATCTTGATGTTTTTTCTTAGAACAATTATTTTTTTTACATACCCCCCGTGGCTAAGTAATGTACGTTAGGCGTATATTTACGCATAGGCTACGTAAGGTCTAGAGATGAATTAGATATGAATTATTAGTATTTCAACGAAAGTACATGATTACGTACGCTGAGACTGACCTTAGTACCACGGAACAAAAGGCTCGTACATAAATCGAATCTAAACCCAATCCCATAATCTAACATATGGATATTCATATTTGTATTCAGTGGACAAAAACGCAAATTCATTCACTATTTTCTTAACATATAAGTGTCTGGATCATCATCAGATTTCTAGTTCCTTATCGCACATGTCTTAACATCCATCTTAAGATTTCTAGCACACAATCGTATGTCTTTTGTTGTACACCCTACGTTTCAACGGGTTTAAGTACACAATCTTACGCTTTTGTCATGTTATCGTCCATTTTCTAATACATGATTGTATGAAATTAGATCATTATTAGATCATCATCTACTGTGGTCCTTTTCACTTCCATAATGAAGTAGATATACTGTGTATAGTAGGTAGTATATAATCAAGGCACACTTCACGCACACTTCACTCACTAAATCTTCCATGTTATTAACTTATGTACCGTATTGGGTATATATTGATTTGCAGACAAGGAAGATTAACTTTTGTTAAAAAGAAGAAAACGCAGCACCAATAGCCAATATGTATCATCCGGGTTAAGTTCATCGTGCTCCTGCCTCAATGAACTACGGCGATCCATGGCATATTATATTACCTATAAAATCTGACTTACTTTATTCTTTACTTAGCGGACGACTTTGTTTTTCGTTGAGCTATACTATTCGATCAGCTACGAAAACTAACCTTCGGGACTGTAGCCATATAGGGGCGGCGGCCAAAGAGGCGCTACATGGCAGCGTGCCTTTTACGAGTCTGATGACAGAGGCTGACGAAAAGCAATATCGCCCTCTTTTTCTTTCTACGCAGGCCTACTAATTGTAACTAAGGTGGCACTTTGGATGTATTTATGAGCTTATCAACTACTTCCGGACAAGTGTGTTTGAGGGTGGGGATTGGTTTGGAGAGGGTATATGGAAAGAAGACTGCATGAACGTTCAGATGGAGATCTCAGGTGAGACTTCCTTTCCTTCAAACTCTGATCAGGGGCTTGGTGGTTCTAAAATGTTGGATATTTTCCTTAGTTGTCAATGTTTATAGCACCGATACCCCCCCCCCCCCCTGCGTTCATTCCTCTAATATTTTCAGATTTTTAAGGGAAATAGGGTGTTGAAAATGCACTAACATGCTATACAAAGAAAATAGTTCATTCAATACTACAACGTTCAGTCTCATTGATAAACTGTGTGTATATATATATATACACACACAGTGTATATATATATATATATATATATATATATATATATATATATATATATATATATATATATATATATATATATATATATATATAAATATGTATACATATATTCATATATACATATATATATACATTTCAAAACATCAATAAGAACGAAAATGGTTTCAAATGGTTTAAATAAGTCGAAAGACATGTTCCTTGCCTGGATTTACCTTTTAGAAGGTCGTTTTGCCGGCAGTGTGATGTGATTGGTCAATTACAAGAACAGTTCGGGTAAAATGTGAAAAAATTCTGTCAATTCGGACGGGATACTTTTTCAAGTGTAGCCGCCCATGAGTTAGTGGGAGAGCTGTCTAGGCCAGGTAGGTAGAGTCTGGAAAACTTGCAGGGGCTTCGGATGTATATTTCATCTGCCATGTTTAACTTTTCATTGATTTCATTTCAAGTTAATGTAGACAATTGTCCAACGAATACAGTGGTGCTTATTTGAAGGTAAATTCATACAGATTGCCATACATTGTAAAATAAATAAGTGAAATTGGTAAAAACTTTTTTGTGTTTGTAGGTTGTATTTACAAACGGAAAATACCAAAACAAAGAATGAAAAACCAAAATAAAAAATAAATATAAACAAGCAGTTGATATAATAATGCGATGTACTTCATAAATTCGTTATAATTATGCACGTTACTATAAACTTTTCAGTTATGAGGGAAGAGTTCAAATCGTAATCGATTATTGGGCGAAGTGTCTAGAAACATAACAAACACAGTGCGGATTAATTTGTTCCTCATGAGATTCCTATAGGCCTGATCAGCAATACGTGTCACTAGAGTGCAAAATTGCTCCCCATGTTTAGGAATAAAGAACTCCCTATCCTTTATTCAATCACTATATATAACTGGCGTAGGAAAGAGAAAGGCACAGATCGAAAACCATAATGAATTAGCCCATCAAAATTTAAGGTGTGTCGAACAGACTGGGCGTGGCGCAGAAGCACACCTTGCATGTAGTTTCAGACGGTTTGTGAACAGTCGTGTACATTACCTTATTTTCAGCTTGTTTCAACTTTGCAAACCAGAAATATACTTTGTTCCAAATGGGTTGAACTTCTCTTCTCCAAGCATTGAGTCTGCTCATCTCCCAGACTTGCCAAACTCAAGACAAATGCCTAACCTTGACGTATTTGTGAGACTCACCTGACCCAGAAAGCACATTTCAAACTTGGGGATTTTCAAGAAGCTCCTATATACGTTATTGTAAACAAAGAGCATTTTCTACACTAGGAAAATCTAGATATATTCTTCACCCTGTCTCTCCAATGTGAAATATTTTGCTACATTAGTCCCTTTGGTACAACTCAACACTGCGGTCCAATAGTAACTCAAAAACGTAATTTTGAGATTTTAGTGAGATTTGTTTTTATTGACATTCACAGTGACCAGTGAGAGTAGGCAGGTTTGATCGTCGCTGAATTAATATCCCACAAACGAGCTTCCCTTTATGTTGCGGTTGGCTCCTGGTCCTACTTCCCGATTTTGCGATACGCAAATCGTTTTTATCCCAGGCCGAAGCCTGCCCCCCTCCCCCCACACCAAATTTGAACAGATTCGATTCACCCACTGAAGAAGAGTATTCCCCGTAGACTAAATTTTGAATGAAGAAAGTGTGCGTCTTAAGCTTCGTCACGTGACACCCATAAATTAGCAGTACCCCTTCTAAGCTCGACTGAAGTGAAGTTATTGATTATTTAATTCGAGGTCTGGAATCGCGGCAGAGACAGTAAGTGAGAAAAAGGAATCAAGACTTTTACGATATTCTGATATTTTGATATTCGGTACCATTTACTTATTGTCTAGCCCGGTCAGAGTCGTATCTGGGGTCATATCCGTGGGGAGGTGTGAAACTTCCAAATACCAATTGGCTGGATGTTTTTGTTTGGTTTTTATCACCTGAGTGGTGACGCCACCGCAACAGTTTCGGACAATACCAACGAATACCTTATTGACTAGATGGGGATCCGGAATTGTATAACGGGAGAGGATCCAATATTCATGTAAGAGCACCAAACGAAGATCCAATAGAGCTATGCAAGTTACTATGTCGCTCCTACGAATTATATCGTTCCTACAAATTGTTATGAATACTGACAAATGAAAATCGAGGGTTGGCGGTTGGACCACCTCCCTGGTTGGACAGTACCTAATGGAACGGGACGACGGCAGAGGCTGAAAGGAATTTTTTGGGGGGAAACGCGGGGGTAAAACATGAGGTTGTTGCATGCACCTGTACTTTAAAATAACAATGACGTACTTTTATGTAGTAGAATTGCCCTCCTTTTAAGACGAAACATGGCAAAGTAGTGGTCCTTATGACCAAGTAATTTTCAGCTGACCGTATAGGGGTGTAGGCGTCTACAGATTGTTTTGGGGCAAAGATTTTTTCTTTTTTACTAATTAGCAGGATTGCTATCTACGATGATAGCACGTAGCATATAAGAAATTTTGATCTTACAAACCTCACATATGACCGGGAACCACAAAATTAAGGGCGAAAAACTCCTCACAGATCACTACCAATACACAATATACGGATTCTTAAAACCTCAATTGGATCGATTTTGTATTTTTGCACAAGAAATGTTGACAAAAATTTGGTAAGAAGCAATAAATTAAAGGGAATCTGAAACGTGATTTTTTTTTCTCGAACTTTCTTCCATTAGGGCTTCAAGCGATATCATTTACCCGAATTTGCGGGGAATTTTCCACCACTTTAACATTATCTTCCAGGATAAGGCATGAATGAACATAAGTCTCACAGGGGACTCATCATCCCCTGGATTGGCCCCACTTCCTCCTCCCCTGGATTCACTTTGATTAATGAATATAAATGTTTGATTTATAAACCTGACAATGGTAAAGACAGTAAGTATATACGAATTGTGACGTGTTCACTGTGCTACTCCAAAGGATTTGATGGATGATCACGTGATGGATGATCGCCAACCTGACGGTAGGGTTCTAATGGGAGGGGTCCCCTCCTCTTAAGTTGAGGGATATTCCTGACAACCACGTAACCATAGACAAAACCTTGTGCAATATTTTCAATTTTTGATGTCACATTTGTTTTCCATGGAAATCGTAGTGTCCCGGAAAGTTCTTCAAACAATTTCTACCTTCTGTGCCTAGTTCTTTCGTATACCATTTGTGGTTTTCTCGTTGGTTCAGTAATCTTTAGTCACGGTTACAGACTATTTACTATTGATTTAGCCAATTTGAAGGCACTTACCAAACAAGCTGCTTCTGCTCAACATAGTTAGTGGCAATTTTGTAACAATTTCGTGAGCAATTTCTTCCTGTTTCAATCGCTATAACATTTTCGTAGCTCTAATGAAGTGTGATAATCCAGCTGCAAGTTTATCCTAACTTGCATTTCCATAGAGGTCACATTTTGACTTGTGATTGATGTAAATATATACAAAATTGTAACCAGATACAGGAATAGTTGTCCTCACTTGACCTCATAGAAAACGATTCTGACAGAAAAATTACTACATTACAGGCTTCATCTCTTCAAATACGCTGTCAAAGTACAGTGCAAGTCTTGGGTCTCAATTTTCATTCTTATTTCATTCTATGTCAGGATGAAATTCAATAACTGTCGGGTGGAAAAATACTTGGCGTTGAAATTTTATGAATAAGCAGCTGTGCTTAGATACCATAGTTAGGGAAGTCGTCTGGAATTTGATTTTAAGAAGAAATCCCGTAGGATGAATCGTCAACCGCAGTAACCGTAGTAACAACAAACCCTCAAGATAAGTAAACTAGCAGGTATACCACGGAGAATGATCCCCATACTCACTCACCCCCCCCCCCCCCTTTCCAAAGTTGATTTCATTTATGTTACCGTAAACGAGTCTCTTTATCCATGTTTCGACTTAAGTTGACAAAACGCCTCGGGAAGATGATGAGATTTGTTTCGATAAATTTCATGTAGTTTTTGTTTAAAGTTGAGGTTGCTGTTAGGTTGAGGAGAATATTTTCCAATATGTGAACTTGATGAAACGAAGTTGTCTTGTAATGTTTATATCAGTGATACATATTGCGTGCAAGTCCGATTTTGAAAACAACGTATTGGATTAAGTGTTCAATGAAGACAAAGGACACGAAGGCTTGTTTGAAGTTTCTCTTTCTGCGATAGAATAGTTGCTCTATCGCCGTTCACCGCATACCCATCTCGCCCAGTTACATCTTCCCTCATTCTGTAATTTGTTTTACCTACACAACACACAAATCACAATAGGTGACCTATCGTGAGAAGTTGCCAATCGCCACAGCACCCCCACTCTCTTTTTCTAATTAATCTTTCCACTGGGTATACCGTAAGTCTCTACCTCTAATTTGACATTTAAATATAATGTATTGGCAAGACAGACGTATAAAATGTATCCATGCTCCAACATACTACTGTATTGTCGTTGAATACCTATTTCAACGCAACGTAAACGCAACCTTACCCCTGAATTAGCTATAACACCAACAGCATTGTTGACTGGCCATGCAACTAGCCATTTCGTTAAATTTTTAAGGCCAAAAAAATTTTTTAGCAGAACTGGTCCTATGGCAAATGTACGGGACTTCCTTGCCAATACACACAGCGCCTAAATATCTTCAGGGGATGACCATATTTTGTCGTTCCACATGCTGGTGACGTAGCTTTTCGTAGTTTGCGCCCATGCGTATGGTGTAAATCACGTATTTGTATCGACGTCGGGGATCGTTGGGTTCAAGAATCGCATGGAGAGCGTCTAAACAAATACAGATGATTAAACCATAGTATAGTGTAGGTGCCATGTCGGTACTATCATTTCTTACAATATGTAAGATTAAAAGCACGAATTTTGAAAAAAAAAAAAAAAAGGGATTGTGGAAGTAAACGGAGATATGACAATGACAACAGAGTATTTCCAGTACGTAACCAATACTTCACAAGAGATTCACCAGAACAAAAAAGAAAGAAAGGGAGGAAAAGGAAGCAAAAGAAACTTATAAGCGTTTTTCCTACAGATAATATAAGTTACATCTGATGAATAATATTACAACTTAAGGCTATGATATGAAGTACTGATATGTAAAAATGTGTGATAAAACTATTATAATCAACTTTGGAGGAAGAGGGACATTTGGGTAGTTTACGTGTGCAGACAAAAGAACGTATTAGTGTGATGATTAATTGGAAACTAACGTATAACTTTTGGGCGGTTGTTCCAGGAATAAGCTAGTGTAGAGGATACACAATCAGATAGATCTTAAGGCCTCTCCAATTACCACTTTAGAACTGTTTTTGGCAAAATCCCATCACCGATATCGGAAATTGTATTTTTAATACATGAATGCAATCCTTGGGTGGATGTTGAACGAAAGCTCTTCATGCTGTGGAAGCACAGCAGAATAGATTCCAGAATTATTTGGTTACTATAGAATGATTTCACGCTTTGATGATCAGTTTCACATTGGGGGGGGGGGGGGAATCAAACACTTCTGGATCTTGAGGCTTGGAATAGCTGGTGGGCCAGAGGACGGTGATGGTGATTGTACGGTGGTGGCAGGGTCCCAAAAGACCTCTCCTTCGGAGAAATCCTGATTGAAAAGACTGAAACGTCAAAGACAAAACACTGTTGTTTGCAACAGGTTAGAACTGTTAAATTTCAAAGTGAGCTATGTTTAGAAGTAGGTCACGTCTGCCACTCTTACGTCCATAGATATAAATATACCACAGAAGCGATTTGTGGGCGTATCGAGTATCTTCATATTTCAAATGACGCCGTCACAAACCGAATACCTCCGAGAGTAGAAGGGATAAGAGCGACGTATAACACACATAGAGGTAACTTCAGTTGAGCTCGTGTTAATGACCTGCAATATATCTGGTGAGGGGTACAGGTAACTTGTAAATACATGGCTTCTATCGACCAAATAGTGACAAAGACATCCACGTCACCATCTCTGTGAGACATGAAACTTTCCTTTCTAAAAACAAAGACAACAAGATATGATCCAAAGCTAAGTTTTTTTTTTATGCAGACATTGCTTTTAGCGATCAGATTTTGAAACGCCATAAATTGAGGGTACAGTTTAGCAGTTTTTTTTCCCTTTTTGATGTTATAATAACAGATTTTATATCCTTTTCTCCTAGAATTGCTTGGTTGAAAAAATATTAGCGCTTTGTCATGCGGGTGCATGGCCTCCCCTATCCACATTTTTGCCCTCCAAAGAATTTTTAAAGGCTTTGAACCTGCGTTAAAATAGGCAACGGTGACGTTTCGACGAGACCACATTGGCACATCTACTTGTAACGGTGACATCATGACCGCGAATCAAGAGACAACGATATAAGAGAATCATCATGAATGTCAGGTGGTTATCTGAATCAGTTTGACGGCACTGGTGTGTGAAATGAGAGGATGGAGGATAGTCAACTCATCTTATAGTTCAACAGTGTGAAAAGAAAACAAAAAAGAACAAATGAAGAGCATAAAATGTCAACAAAACAAAACAAAAGTAATAATTGTTTCCTAAAAGGATAATATTTTTACTTTTACTTTTTATGTGAGATTATATGAGAAAAGATGTTGGAGTAGTTTAGAGTTTGTTGCTTCGGTCCTATGCTTTAAAACTTAGTTGCTTAGTGGTATGATTCTAAATTGAACCTTAACTGGATTTTAAGTTAAAACCAGTGAGTTTAAAATCCCGTTGAAAATTCAGCCATGTACACAATATAATTCAGTGTCAAGACAATCCAAAAAGGACTACACGGGGAAGACTCTGTTAGACGAACTATATACAAAGCGGTTTAGGTTTTACAAGGTTACTCCAATAGAACTAACACCACAATTATTATTAAGCAGTCGCTCACCTCACGTTATCCCAGGAATGCAATGCATACCTGATGGGATGCGTTGTGTGCTGATGGAATGCAATGCATACTGATGGAATACAATGCATACTGATGGAAGGCAATGCATACTGATGGAATACAATGCATACTGATGGAATGTAATACATGGAACTTGCAATGCATGCTGAAGGAATGCAATACATGCTGACAGCAGGCAATGCATATTTATGGAATGCAACGTATACTGATAAATAAAAACTTTTTTTTCTTTCCGCAGTGAAAAATACTCACAACAATTAAAATACTATTCGTGGGAGGTCAGTAGACCATGTGTTCTTTGACTATGAAGTAGAGCATAATAAGTATGAGATTTTACAAAAGGAAGGAGAATGATGATGAAAAAAAACTTAAAATGACATATGCCTTTCTGTAAATACTACTAAATATTCTCACTGCATAATATTTAGTGTAACATTTATCAATTGTACTTCATTTCATTTCTAGGGGAACATCTATGCATTCAAAGTATCTAAATTGCACATCCGTGATAGATGCAACTGCCTCCAGACAAAACACTCTGCAAACAAAAGGTACTGTCTTTGGCCAGTTTATCTATCATTGCACGAACCACGTGTCGGTTACTGACACGGCAGTTACGTTTGTAGTCATCCTCGGCCATCTATACTGGAGGAGCTAGCTACCGTAGCCAGTCACTACTTTACAATCAGCAGTCTCCCTCACGTTTTTGCCTGTCTAAGTAAGCGATTCCATGAATTTCCGTTTCCGGAAACCCAACTTAAAGAAATGCAGATAGACGAAATGATGATTCTCTCAGAAAAAATCACACACACAAAGAACAGAACACAGAACTGTGGCAAACGCTCTCCGGTCAATATGTCCAATAAAAAGACAGGAATATGACTCAGAGTCTCCGAGTTTATGATACTCTGCACAAAAAAAAAAGAAGAAGAAGAAAGAAAGAAAATAGCCTCTGATTATCAGAGAAATATCTATCTTTGACTGTGTTTCGCGGTTTCTAGTCGATTTTCATATCATCAATACCCTGACAAGTACTAGCAATAGTTTTCAAAGCAGAAAGATACAACTGTGAAATTCGGAGTATTTGATATCTTGTCGTACCTTAGACATTGGGACAGGGGCCGCGGAGTTTCTTTTTGAGGGGACGGAACCAGCTCTCTGAAAAACTTCAACTGACGCAGTACGCCGTACACGATTTTTTGTACTCCGACCAACGTGTAACGGTTAATCAAAAGACGATATGCATGTATTTGAAAAAGTGTCCAGAGGTAGCATTGTCATAGTACTATATATCCACATCTACAGGCTAATACCCAGTGATATTTCGTGCACAGTCATATGTATGGTGATACTTTTTAAGGAAGGAAAGGGCAACTAGTTGCCCCTCTAACTCGATCCCCCTTTCTCCGTCCCTAAAGGCCATGGAGGGTTGCTGCCTCTGCTGCTAACGTGGGTCCGACCATCTGGGTGGGAAACACTCCCCTAAAGAGGATGCGATACGAATGTCTCATCGCAAACTGTTTGGTGAAAAAATGCCTAAGTTGGTTAAAAAGTACCCATTGTTAGACAAAGGTTAACACAAGAAGGGTGATTTTTTTAACCAACTTGGGTATTTTTACCCAGCAGTTTGTAGCGAGGCATACCGTATGTAACGAACCTAGGTAAACGTTTACCGAGCTTTTTTGGGAGTGAAGACTATACTTCAGTGCTATTCATGTTACGTGTCAATTAGACTTTCATTTTTGGACATTTTCGCTGGTTTTTGCAGGATATTAGTACCCCTTCACTCTTGTGACATTCTGTGAAATAAAACCAAACAGCCTCCCCAATGTCCTATTGACAGAAAACGAGTCAATCAGGCAAAGTATACTGTTTTCCTTGCAAAATATCATTAGCTTGATAGGGAATTGATAATCTTCTAAACGAATTCGTTTTATTTTGTGGAATATCATAAGAAAGAATCTCAAAGTCAAAGATTTTCCCGATATCAGAGGCTATTCCATTTCGTTTCGTAGTTTAGTTTCCCAGACTATCATGAGCCTAATCTCTGCTTGGTATTGCTTGCTGATGCTATCGTTCTAGCGGGACCTTCCATGTCAAACCTCTTGTATGAAGGTCGCATTTTGCCCGTAACTCACAAATCTATCAATTACTTACCACTTGACTGTTTTGAGTTCACTAAAGTTTGCAGTCCAAAGACTATACAAGAGTATAAATGAGCAACCTTACAATGAACTCAAAAAACGTTTCTATGTTCAGGCCTCTATTTCTTGTAATCTTAGAGGAACCTAGCAAAAAAAGTTTATTATTTCACCATAGCAGCCTCCAAGTAAAGGCCATGAAACTACGAGTACTAGAAACTGTCGGTTACAATATGTCTCCATCGCAAACGCCCTTTTCTAATGAAAATTTTCCTCGCTACACTTCCTGTCAACTTTGAACTGACTTGAAAGGATCCTAACATAACAGAGCTAGGGTAGTTACATTAACGGGAGCTGGGCAGATTTACCATACTACGCCTTCACAAGTTAAAATTGAGATCAACTTGGGCCCAAGATGTTGTCAGTTTTATTTATTAAGGAATCTATAAATTGACAAACTGTTTTTTTTGGGGGGGGGGTGGGGTTGGTAGGCTCCACGATAGTTATTAATTAGGAAATGTAGTACACAATAGCAAAGGCCCTAAGGTAGTGTTTGTATTATGTAAACTTTTTTAGCTAGATCATTAGGCCTAGGTGTATTTTGGTTTGATAGGCAGCGTTACACTTAAAGTTACACGGTCCACTCTCTGTCGCAATATGCCTAGTAATCGTACATATTCTGGTACTGCATTTGCGCAATTATATTTACACATACATTAAGTTGGGCATAATGTCAACATAAACTCGGTATTTACTGTAACTGGTAGTGACAGGTGAAAATCAACATGCTGTAAAAGGTTTAGAGAACAATAGTATAAGCTGACGTAGGTTTATTTTCCTAAACAATATTTTTAAAATATTTAGCTCTTACCATACATTTTTTCAGTAAAATAATTCCTAGCAAAATAATGCATATTTAGTGCATGATCTAACAATGATTTAGTTTCAAAGGAAGCCATGTTCTTAAATGACCCCATCACGGTTTCTGGCCTTTAAGTATAATCTTGAATCAGCTAAAGGAGAAGCTTTGCTGGGGCAATATGCAATAATCAAAATATTAGCCGACAAAAATTAAAACGAAAACTTTTTACTTTCAAGGAATCTGCTTTAATGTTACGTTAAAATCACTTGGACGTACGTGCTGCATGGCAATGAAGTATACAGCTCCGTTTGATTTTCCCTCTTGCTTCATTTTGTTCTCCTTTGTTTTCTTCTTCTTGGTTTCTTGGGGGGGGGGGGAGTCGGACATCCTTCTAATGGAAGAATTAAGATGACGCACGAATACATATACATTAAGCCGTTACACACGCCTGTCTGACAGGGAGCGCTAAAGTTGCCCCGAGGACCCAGCCTCTCGATAGCTTGTAATTCGACTAAATATGTGCATTAGTTGTTTTTGATCCTCTTCTTTCTGTAACAGAAGATTAAAAACATATATTTGACTGGTTCGGCTTTTCTCACGAAAGTTAAATATGAACCCAAATCAGAACCGTTATTGCAAATATTGCACAAATTACAGCAGTATTTGGCAGTTGTCATTTTTAGTTGTATAAGTTGAACTCAGTGCTACCCCTTGTCAGAATTTTCACAGCGCCTTTATGATATCATGGTCAATTTGCTTGAAGAGAGAATTTTCAAAGAAGATGGTCGGTTTGGGGCTATGAATTAAGGAAGTCGTGAGCTTAATTAAGAAATAGCCAAAACCTTTCGTTGAATGCAATGCAGTTCAGAGTTCGTGTGTCTCTGATGATAGTAATACTTGTCCGCATCTATAAGCACTATACGCAAATAGTTAACCCAATGGAGTTTCTGCAATTGACTATACATTATTGCTACTACCGTTGCCCTAGTTGAGCGAAAGAGATGTAATTTATTGTTTCAAGGTAATTTGTTCAACATGGTATTTTATTGACAAGATTTGTTTCATGTAAAGACTTCGCTTCTTTAACACCGCCTTGGTGACGAAACATTCATAACGTGAATTATTCTTCACTTTCACACTACTTTTATGTTCAAATTTTCACAAGTCATTCGAGCTTGGGAAAATCTTTGTAGATACTGTCAAACTATGATCTGATCGAATAGCAGATTTGTCAAATGCAGCATTTTTGAATTGTCAGTGCCGTACGGGTTACTGTTAAATGTTCAACGCTACTTTTGTTAGCCTACTAATTCCCGTGCTTGGGTTTAAAAAATCACGTAAATGATTTCTTTTAAATTTGGACTCTTTTAAGTCTTCGCACAAGATCAAAGGTATTCATGCGACGGTGTCCTCACCTCCTTACGTTGAACGATATATAGCCACAGTTTATCAAGAAGAAAGGTCCTAAAACATAAAGACAGAGAACCCCTGAGCGAAAATAATCTTAAGCGTTGTGCCGTGACTTGAGAGAAACCCCTACCCCATTCTGATTGAGCTAGTGTACTTACTTCAACGTCTATGAGACGATCATGATCGTGCATGTGACAAAGACAGTAAGATTATCTAAAAAAAGTTACTGCAAACAGCAAAATAGCCTACCCTTCAAATAAAGTATAAAGTGGAAAGGCATTGGAGCTGCCAGTCAGTTGTGCATCAACCTGTCGATCACTTCGGAGGCTTTCAAAGTTGTGTCGAACTGCAAGTGCCGATGTATACGCCATGCCAAAATCATGCAAGCGAGAGTTGCCGTTATCTATACAATCCACCAGGTTAGGAACCACTCACGTCTTTGGGGCCAATACGTCCAGCCATGCTTGTGGCACAATTAGACCCACAGGTCTCGAAACCTAGTGTTATTACCATGTATTTCGTATTTTTTTACCATTGCTTCTAAATGAAATCAGTTTTCTCATATAACTGAAAATAAAAATAAGTCCTAAATTTTTCCAAATAGAATCAATAATGGTGTTATTTTCTTCTTTTCGCTGTTTTGCTCTTAATGTTTGTCAAGAAGAACATCTTCTGTTTTTCTAGACGTTGATACTGCGTTATTCAGTGAGTAATCGTCACGACACACGGATAAGCCTACGGAGAAGTATATCTCACTGATCGGAAACTAGTGAGCCCCAAAGTGAAATTATCTCACATTTTATGAGGGCTATTTCTGAATGGGATATCCCCTCCAGGCTAAGCGATGACGTCATCAAAGGTCCCAAATTCTTATCTTGTTGTTGAATTGTTAGCACTGGAAAAATGCTAACGGCCTAATTGCCGGTTAGCCAGAGGTGTACCTGGTGACTGAAAGTAAACTATACAAAAAAAAGTTATCAGCACATTTAAATGGGGGGACGGGGAAGGGGGAAAAGGGTAAGAGGAAGAAGGTGAGGTATAAAGAGGGGGAGAGGAAGGATAAGGCACGAGGGAAATGAATTTGTTTTCGTTTTGGACAGTTGCATACGGCATTAATTAATTAAAAAAGATCACTGAACAAAATCGATAGATTGTTGATTTCCTTGCTTTCTAAGCACTCAGACTTAGGTGAAGATGTAACCCTTCACTTCAAGACACTGTTACAAGCTGAAGAGAACGCGTTCCATGTTTCGTTAACGATTGTAAACGTGCTAAACGCGGTTTTACTTATTTGCCAACGTGTATGCGTGTGTACACGAGAGCTTAAGTTTCAAAATTATTTTAGTCCATTGTTTTTCAGTTGCAAATCGACCGTTTGTGTTGCGTGTTGTAATCTCAGTGACCTTATACGTTGCGTTAATATGAAATTTGCAATGATTTTAATGTTCAAGCATCTGTTACACAGGAACGACATAACGATAAACCCTAACCATGAAATCGTCCGCGGTGGAGCGGTCATCACAACAACGATATCAGCAACGATATCTTCGACATTATGTTAATCCCGTCACCGCAGGTTATCAGAAACTCATCAAATCTAATCCACGCACTGCACTGACGTCAGATTTAAGCAGCTTCTGACTGGTTCTTTCATTTTATCACACAGTTTCTGGGAGTGGGGGCGATATTGTTTTCCGGGGACCAGATATCGCTCTCATTATCGTTGAAGTGTGACCGATGCAACCTAAATTTGCACTGGCACGATATTTTTCCTCATCACCGTTTGTCGTTCAGATGTGACCGAGTTTTTTTTTTTTTTGTTTCATTTGTTTTCGAATTGTCTGAATCCGACATTGTTTTATTTGATTTACTGCTTGTTTGTTTCAAATCACCAGATTAACAGATAAATACAAAATCAACCAAGAATAAACAAATCTTCAACCAAATCTTTGAGTCACTCGTGACGCGTTAGGAGATTCAAAAACGGAGAGTCATAACAATTATCATAACAATTAGAAGAGAGTGTCTGTAGCAATGAAGGGAGGATAATTGCATGTGGCTTAGAAAACAGTAAAACTCAGCGGAACAACATTTACAAAGTCAGGTTTCAATATGTTGCATATCAGAACTGGCTGAGATTTTCCTAACATTTTTCGCTTAGGCCGATAGAAACATTCGTTATTATTCCATTGTTCCTTCGATATGTGAAATCATCAAAACATTGCATGCAAAACTGTTTAAGGTCCTTTCCTTACTTAAAAGAAAAGAAGATAAATCTCACACTTCGTTTAACGGCAAAAGAATGAAGAATCAACAAGATAATTTGAGGTTAGGCAACAAATGATAGTGTTTTGGAATGCTCTTATTTCAAAAGTTCTAATTCAATGAAGCTCACGCCTTCTTTAAAAAGAAAGCAAAGGAAACTGATAAAAATAGCGCCATCCCTTTCGGCAACATTGCCAAATAAACTGAATGTCATATGAAGCACGCAGAGATATCAAAGCACCCTACAGCTTTCCCATTGTAAATGCCATGTGGGCAAACGAATTTTCAGAAACAAACCATTAATTACTCACTCATTAATCATGTTTATTTGGATATGACACATGTGAATCCTTTCAGTTTGACCATTTGTCATTAATATGTAAACGTGTGACAGCTTTGTTAAATGTTAGTGAATTTGACAAATCAAGTTGAAATTACTTCTTTAACACCCCCACAAGGAGCTCGAACAGCGTTGTGTGTAAATTTCAACTTCTCTTTAACTTAAAAATGTAAGCAAAATTGTGGATGAAAGCAAAGGTAAATAAAAGAAAAGGTTCAGAACACATTGCAATTTTGTTTCCTTGTGTGTATCCTTTAACAAAATCTCACCCGACACCATGACATTTTTTTCCATAACAAACATGTTACGTATTTGATGTAGCCCCTCAGGGAACGACTCGAAACTACAAATTTCAGAAACCTCTCTTAATCACCGATAACGATGTTTCATAAAACAGGAAGAAAAAAACCGAAATAAATGCCTGAGACTCTAAGGACCTGAGATCTTAATCTCTGTTTACAGAAATATTCTATACGGTAGCATGATGTGGTTTACGTCAGTCAGAGAAACGATTCGCATAAAGGTGGTTAGAATGTCAGATGAGAATCAAATGCTTCATATGAAGACATATACACAGTGTCATCTCTTTCATGATAAACTTCGAGTCAAAACGAGAATAATCCAAGCAATTTAGAGACAGGTACCATTCCATTGTGGAATATTTCAGTGAAAAGGTTTTGCTAACGTAAGTGATACTGAATGAGAAATGTGAGCATACACATACACCAATACACACGTACACGCAATACATACATACACATGTACAGGCACATACATGAAATGAAATACCTATGACACACACACACATATATACAACTTCTTTACTTTAATGAAAATTACAAGTTCACCCTCGTTCGAAATGTGCTAATATAATATCTACACATTTCGAACGTGGATGAACTTGTAATTTTCATTAAAGTAAAGAAGTTAAGTTTTTTAAAGATATAAAGTGAATCAAGACGTTATATGGACAGGTCGATTAAATCCTTGACCTATCTCATACTTGCAGTCACTGCAGTCACTTCGGTTGTTATAGATATACACAACCGAAGAGCTCAGGTACGTGAGTTTGAATAACACTGTGCACAACCATCCGTTCATAAGCCCACAGTAATAATAATAATAATAAAAAGTGCCATTCCTTTCGGCGTTTGACCTGCGTCAGGAATATCATAAATCTATTTGTTCTATGGTTTGTGGCGTTTGAAGAAACCTAACACTAAAAGCTGTAAATGAAATAATCCAGCCTGTGGTGTTAATAACGGAATGAATATTAAGGTTCTAGAGGAAACCAACGGCCAAGTCTCTCTCTCTCGGGAGATATACAATTGTCTTAGTTCCTTATTTCTCATTGTCTTCCATATCAATATGCTTTAGACGTCGGTCTGTTGCGGTATCGGATAACATTGAAGTTTATTTCTCTAACAGCGCCATGCAGAGAATAGACAGAAAAAAATTGTCCCAGATCTGGTTGAGCGACTGCGTTTCATCAGGAGTTACAGAGTCAGAGAAAGAGAGAGAGAGAGAAAGAAAGAGGCTGATTAAGTGAGTAAAAGAGAAGTGGAGACAATTTTCAACAAAAATGTGTATATAACACTATCTTCAGTCTTCGACACCGTCGGCTTATGAGAAGATGGCTTTCAATGAAACTGATTCTTGTGGGACGTTTAACTTGGAAACTCACGAGGAAACAGAGATATCGCAAGAAAGTCACACGTATTTTAACGTCGGTCTCATATTTGGGTTTCTCTGTGTATTCGTCGTAGGGATGTGTGGTAATACTATGGTGATTTACCTCTCGTTCAATCCCACGCTTTCCAAAGCAGTGAGTACCATGAATACCTATATATTCCATTTGGCACTCGCGGACACCTTGTACGTCTTTACCAGTCTCTTCTTCACGGTGACTAACTTCAACAGGAGAGGTTGGGTTTTCGGCAACGTCGGTTGCAAGCTGATTCCAGCTATCGACATAGTGACGATGCATGTGAGTGTGTACGTGTTAGGGATACTGAGTCTGGAGAGGTACTTCGCATTGGTCAACCCCATGCTCATCAACCGATACAGGAGTTGGTGCTACGCCCGGGTCCTCTGTCTGTTGGTTTGGTTCTCTGGTGTCATCTTAGCCACGCCATCAATGACGATAATGGTGCAGTTGAACGACGTCGATGGTTCCGGGGGGAAATCTTGCATGTGGTCACGTGGCTACGAATCTCACCGCGGTTACATCACGGGGGTATTCTGGGTCGTCTTCGTTGTACCTTCAATCGGGATGGTCTTGACCTACTTTCTCATCTGTTTTCACTTCGTGAAGGTAGGTCCAAAGAACAACACCAACGCCGTGATCTCGAGGTCAAAACTCGGAGTGGTGTCCATCGTGATTCTCATCGTTGGGGTCTACTGGCTATGCTTCACGCCATTTTGGATTTATCAGATGATGTTACTCCACGACCGGTGCAGCACCTTCGACCAGAAGAACGTGATGGGACTTGTCACCTTGATACTTTCGTACCTCAACAGTTGTATTAACCCTTTCCTATACACGCTGCTCCCGAGGAAGTATAACGTTTGGAGGAAGTCGAGGCGTGACCGTCGACAGCACGCAACGTCGTCTATACGTCTCCGCCATTTTCACTGAAGAGAATAACAGTCCCAGAGACATCGTCTGTGGTTTCAAGGGGTGCTAAAGAACTACCACAAAAAGAAAATGGGTAATCGACGAGAATTTTGTCTTTGATGAATCGTTAGATTATCGATAGTGTGGAAAAGATTGAGTCGCTCTATAATGTATATTTTTTTAATTTTTTTTTTTCGGCAGGCTTGCAGACCCATGTGAAAAAATAATTAGAAATCTTTATTTTGCTACAATATCTTCATATCTTCAGAGAAAGTTAATTTAAGGAGTTAGTTTTGGAAGGAATTAAATTAATAATTTTCTATGGACAGAAGGCCTTAAAACACCTATAGACTACATGTTTGCACTTTGTTCGAAAGAAGTTACGGAGATAAATTATCCCAAATTTGTTTGGCATATTTCTTCTTCTTTTTTGTGAAGGGCAAATACAACCTAGTATGTAAACAACATTTGCCCTCAGACAAATTACAGTAATTACCGCAATATTGAGGGGGAAAAAGACATACAAGGGAAAACATGAAATGTTCCTTCCTTTGAACAATGGTCTTTGACCACATCGTCAAAATACCCCAAAATCCCCAAAATGCTTTCTTACTCAAGCAATCAAATAAAAAAAGTAAAAAAAAAACAGCAAAATACAGTAGAATGCCTAGTTTTGGTAATTGTAAGTTGTAAATCTGGCTCAGAATAGGATCCAGTGAATCGATTGTCGTCTAAATGAAAAGAATTTCTCCTAGTTTACTTAGCTTCAACAAAATACTCACACAGCTTCTCATGGCCTTCCTTCATAGAGGAGGGTACTAAGCGATTTCTTTTATGCGTAAATGACATGAAATGACATAAATGAAATGGGATAAAGAGACTTAATTTGAACATGGCCAATTATTTATACAATTATTTTGTAAAAAGTACGGAATCTGAAATTGTCTTGCGCTGATATACTCTTTACTGATCTGATGGACGTTTCCCTGATGATTTACGGATTCTATTTATTGCGGCCTTCTGTAACTGATAAAATATGCCTTGTAATTTGTGAATCAACTGCGCAATGTAGATGATTCTTTTTTCATCACCTCCCTTACTGATGGCCACGTCAGTCCAGCTTGTGCACCAAGTTTTGTCCCTCCGATAGCCTGAAAAAAGATATCCGTATGTATGTTAACATGTACTAATACACGCAATATGGGAGGTGTATGCAATTAAAACTACGAAAATCAACTTCTAGTGCATGCGCTCGACACTATTTTCTTGCCGGTGATGAGGTAAAAAGATCTGTCGCTGAGTCTTACATCTCTTCAGCTAAATCTGGCTAAATCTGTTTGAAACCAGCACGAATAAAATAACGTAAACAATTTGTTTCGACAAGTGACTTTGAATAAGTGGGTAACATCTGTCAAGAAAAAAAAATGGGTTGGAAAAAATTGGGTAAGGATTTGATAGGTGCTGGATCAATGGTTGTTCCTCTCATGTCGAATAAAACTATTACTTCAAAGCTGATGGATCGTAGAAAATCGATGTTCATCACAAGTAATTCAGACCTAGTACGTAAACCCGAATGACAGTTTACCTTTTGTCTAATGTATAGAGGATGTGTTAATGATCAAGTTAAAGTGATGGCATTGACATCAAGTGTAGATCATTTGCATGAAATTTTCGTGCAAGGTACAAATGTCACATAGTCTATTCTTGCACAACTGCAGACGAAAGACAAATGGCACTGTAAGATCTTATATAAAAACAAACCTTAATTACAGTGAGCATTTTTAACCTCTTTGTAAAATTATGAGACAGATGATTCTGAATGTATTGTTTTCTTTGATGTGATCCTTATCCTATTCTCAAATTCACATTTTGTCATTTATCATCAACTTACATTCTGCCTGTTTTTCAGTCGTTTGTACGTAACAGTTTACATGAATAAACCAATTTGATAAACATTTTATGGTTCAATGGTCGGTCTGATTTAGTTCAAAATACGGCACTATTGTATCTACGTTATGACTGCTTTTGAATAGTCTCGAAATATCCGCTGATAATTTTGCTCATGTCTGATTGTCTTTGTTTAGACCATCCAGTAGCTCAAAGCCTTAACTCAACTCTACAAAAATAGTCTCTACACCGTATACCCCCTTCCATTAGGATTGTATCTTCAAATTCCAATCTCTCTCACCCTTTTAGTTGATTAAAATATGAAGATAGGGCGAGTTTCAGCTCCTCTTGGGGCCATATTCATGAAGAACCTGCACTTGTCAAGTAGTGTTATGAATTCACTGAAATCCCCTATCCACGGAACAGGGAGGTATTGTGTAGTGAAGATGTGAGAAAGTCTATATCCATCTGTCAAAGTACAATGATAACTTAAATTTAATGTCAATGGTCGAGCAGAAAAGAATGACATCTGCAAATTCGAATGCAGTTGTCATAGTTTATTTCTTTTATCTCATTCAAGTTCATATTAAAGTAGACATTCTGTCTTAGTTTATGCCACTGAGCAATAACCGTTGATTTGACATACACTGAATTTTATTTCCCCCGGAAAGGTAAGGAAAGAGCTCAAGTTCCAAAGAGATACATCACTCCGTCTTAAGTGAAAGACCTGATCGATGTGAACTCCGATTTTAAGCGAGGAACATCGATTATATTTGAGGGTTTCTTTTGTTTTTCGTTATCTTCTAAATGACACATCTCTTTTTATATGATTATAAAGGCGGAACGTTACACTGACCACATTATAATGAAAATTCCAAACTGGTTTGACGTTTTGGTGAGTTTTGAGTAGAGGAAAAGAAATTTTTGTGGTATTTTTACTTCACGTATTTTTTTTTTTACTTTTTTAGTGTTAACATTGCTAATACCTTTGCCTGTGTACAACATCGTGCGGGTTGCATACATACCGTTTACAGCATCTTGTGAAGTGTTTTACATACCGATGACATCAGCGTATGGAGTGACATGCATACCGTATGCAAAAAGCATCTTATGGAGTGACATATACACCCAACTACAACACCACGTGGCGTCAGTGACACACAAAATATAAACAATATCTTATGGCGTGATCACACACTGTGTACAACATATATATATATATATATATATATATATATATATATATATATATATATATATATATATATATATATATATATACAAATACAAATAAGTGTCCAAAAGACAAGACCTAACAAAGTGCTCAACTTTACAAGTAAAGGAACAAGTATATATATATGTATACATATATACATATACATATATATATATATATATAGACGTAAATTGCCTTTGAATGAAAATTCCATCTTAATGTAGGTGCGGCTGTTGATCGAACCTCCTGTTTACTATTGCTTAAATGCCATCCCCTTCATTCACTCGACCACAGCACTGGTATCATTACAAATCATTATGACTGATGAACAGCGCACGCCCTTTTCTCTCCACCTATACCCCCACGTTCTCACTTTGCTAGGTTTGTTTTGACTACTTCTTTCTTTAGCTGCACATCACATTGTTGTTAAGGTTCGGGAGAGAACAAAATAAAACATAAAGTCAGAAAACATAACAGCAAGTGTGCTGGGACATCTTTCTGTGTGGTCTCCGTGATAGAACAAAAACCCTTTCATTGACATAATATTTTTAAATCAAGTTTTGCAATGATTGTTCATGCACCTCATGTCCAATGCCATTCTACTTGTCGTCGTTCCGAAAATTACATCATCTCACATTGAATCAATAATTGACAACACAACATACCGTATAATCAGTGACCTATATTTCAGAAATATATAATGTTTTATTTCATCGTTTGTGACGAAATCATTTGTACCTTAAAAGAGATTATGAGGTCCATGTGGCTATACCGTTAGTTTAGGCCTTGTATAAAGCACGGATAATCCATTTTTGAACTGATGTCAATCCATGTTTCGGAACGCTCTCATATTATTCAAAAACTTCGAGAACCCGAAGTATAATACAGACACCAAGCCGGGCCAGCAAAAGGGGATATGTTGAAAATGGCTCACTAATTGACGTCTAACATTTCACATGAATAGTAACATCTCACGCAGTCTGGGGATTTATTGATCTGAAATTTCATTTTGAGACAAAAGGCAAATGTCAGTTTATATGCTGAGGTATCATATATTGGTGTTGAGATATCAGGTGAAATTATAAGTACGCGGAGACATTTGAAATTGGGCACTTGAGAGGATGCATGGCGGTCTTTGCAGATTCCTATGCTCAAAGCAGTTTTCATTCAGTTTGTCTTCCCTGTTAAAGTATTTTCTTTTCCCACGTAATGATGCAATTTCCTTTCATTTGTTATTGTAATACGAGCTAATTACGTAATACGCAGGTGACAAATGACTTCATGGCAACTTTTACACCGCAATCTTACAAACATAAGGCAGAGTTTGAAGTATTACTTTTTTCAATTAGGTTCACGTCAACAACCTGACGCATGACGAGGCTAATATTAGGCGTTTAGAATGAGGTACCCTTTCCCTTCTTAGAACTTAGACGTACGCAGAGGGACCTTACAATACTATGAGGGTGCGCAGCTGGTTGCTTTTATGTTGCTTATATTGCTTACTTCTGTGTTTCCTCTAAATAACAAAAATAGAAATAAAACCGTCTGGAAATGGCGGTACAGATGCCTTTTCTATTCAAACTGTAAACCATGGGATGGATCTGATTTGTAAAGTGTGTGCGAGAGGGAGGATGTAGACATATCCACAAAATACGTCTTTAGGCGTTCCCGCTTTGCACTTGCAAGTGGCAACCTCATCAATTACATGCTATTTAGAATTATAGGACGCACATTTAGGAGCAGGGGGCACCCTCGGTTGACGATAGACAGAACCAGAAATTCTTTGGATGAAATACCCTTCAGATCGCTGAAAATCGCCTTCCCAGGGTCTCCAGGAGTTCATAACCCCTGCGGTGCCCCCCAAACACTATGCTGGTGTGAGGGGCGTAGTCCACGACCCCAGTCACGCTGTCCAAGGGTGTCTAAATAAGGACATGGACCCTATCATATAGCAAACTACATACGAATTCAATATACATACAGGATCGTCGAACGGCATAAACTACAGGAAAAGGGCATACTTTATATCTGCACAGAAAAAAAAAAAAACTTTACCTAGACTAGGATTCTCCAAGAATAAAAGCTTAGGAATATCAATCAGTATATATAGGCCGAACAGTACGATGATCTACGAGTGGGGTCTACCTGGGCGAGGCGGGGACTCTCGTACCATGCATACCGCTAACTTTTTAAGCCTTTGATATAGATGCAATGAAAACTTCAAAATATCTTTTAACGTAGGGCTAATTTTGTGTAGATTTTTCAGATTGACGACGGCGTATAGGGGATATGGGAAGTACAAAGTTTACATATTCTGAACCTGTTGCCTACTATGAGGTCCTTTGCTGAGTGGCCGGGGACTTGGCATACTGTCCGTAGGCCTATGCTTAAACTTGATACATGCATTATTAATGGATAACAATATATTTATGTCAAGAAAGTGGGATCCCGGTAATCCCGCTCATGCTGGCGTAAGGCTGGGTACTTTTTTTTCCTACGCCAAGTCTTCCGTATACAGTACTTCAGTAGCTGTACGTCTTTTCATTTCGGGCAAGTGCTCAATTTAATGCCTTAGTATTGCCGTAGATCTGTAGCTGTGATCCCTGCAGCATTCTAGGGACTGTAGACCTATGGTGGGAACCAAGCGATCCGTTCGTTCTCATCGGCAGCGGTGTGCTTTGTCGGTTGTCGTGGGATAAAAGGCCGGATGTTCGCTTGCCTTTGGGACAAAGGAAACATGGCGACTAGCTCTAGCAACTGTTGTTACGGGACGTAAACAACGATGGGTTTCCCAGACTTCTAGGCGTCGTTAGAGGCCCGGGGACGAAGTCCCAGGTGCACGTCTGCCATTAGATCAAGCCTACGAGCCGATGTTTGCTGGCAACTGTTGCTAGGGTAGGAAAACATTGCCGATTTTCCCAGGCTTGCCTAGAAGATCTGCTGCCAGGGTATCGTCATGTGACCCAGAGCAGCGGGAAATCGATGGTATAAAGGCATGTCCACGCAGGATGCGTTCCGTTCCGGATACGACACTTTTTTTTTTCCGCATCCTTCCGGATACGTCAAGACCCATGCCTGTCTTCGAGATGCAGTGTGTAGTGTAGAGAGGTCTAAACATAGATACGTCATCACGTCTCTATGTTCCGACCTGTCTATGTTTCGACCAAAACGTGAAAAATCGTGAAAAAGTCGCAACATAGAGAGGTCGGAACATACTGAGGTCGGAACATCGGGCATCCTTGGCATCCTACGATTTAAATACACCTTTTTGTCGATCAGCATGCATTGTCATTGGAAAGTGCACTCTGCATCTCAAAATGACGCATCGAAATTGACGTAGTGTGAACGCATCCTGTACAGACAGGCATGCGTCTTGACGTATCCGGGAGGATGCGGGAAAAAAAATGTGTTGTATCCGGAGCGGAACGCAACGCATCCTGCGTGGACAGGCCTTGAGCGAGCCTTTGAACTAGGAGTCACACGAAAGGAGAAGACTCGGACGGTAGAATCAGAAGAAGCAGGAAGGGGCAGAGGAAAAGACAGAGAAAGCCGAGGGAAACAGAAGATGAATTGCTGGTGTGTGCTGTGCTCGGATGACTGAACGGCTGCTGTTTCAACGTTGGCACTTACAGTCTATTGATTGAAGTCTTTGGATTCGTCGGAGACCTTCGTTCATCGTAAGCGGCTGCAGTTTATCAGTAGGACTTGCCTTGTGACATTTGTGTACCGTTAGCGGGTACAGTTTATCTAGTGGAATTCCGTTCAACCCTTTGTTCAACGTTAGCTGAGCAGTTATCGGTAGGACCTACCGTGAGACATTTGTTGTGTTGTGTGTGTTTTGACGATAATGATTATGAGCCTCCTGTTAAAAAACCATGAACTTCAGGCGCCGATCCAGGATTTTGAGAAAAAAGGATTACACATCTTCGGGTGAAGGCCGACGGGCGATGTTGGGGTTTTAGGGCCAGTTTCTCCCCTAAGAAAATTTGAATTCTGCGCCCCTTTACTTGTTCCGTCCCTGAACTTGGAAAAAATGTGTGTTACGTAAAACATGTTTAAATGTAACAGGGTGAAGAATAACAGACAACGTTTTGCTTAACTAAGGTCTCTGCGGATTTGTTGCAAACATGTCTTCAGATACGCCTAGAATGGCATGGCGTCAGCTGCTTCTCTATCATATCGCTATTGATTCATCCTAAGTCACGAGTTCTGTTAGGAGTTCTGTTACGAGTTTGCGCAATTAATTCTAACCACGCTTAAGGTTGTATACATACAATTAGAAAAGTAGCACATAGTTCAACTGCCTATTTTTCTCCTCAACGGGTCTTGTTTCGCACTTAGAAGTTAAATTAATTCACGAGCACAATACTTTTGTTTAGTGAATAAGACTTTCGAATTCATGATCAGTATGGGGCCCACAAATTTTTCCCATGCTATATATATTTTTTCTTTCTTTCTTTATTTCTTATTGTTTTTTGGCTACTGCGTTTTGCTTTACCGAAGATCTTTCATGTATATTTATTATTCCCATAAATGGAGGTCGCGCATAAGAGATGTTGCATCAACTAACCACCGGTTTTTATGAACAAACGTGACAAGAATGTGATCTTCATGACATACTTTAATTTCTCAATTTTGCAGTCAAACACAGAAGTTATTACGAAGTATAGCGGCATCATTTGTGACGTTCCCTGATATAGAGAAGTGCAAGTGTGCGCTCCTTCATAATTTTTTATACGAGGACGGGGGCTCCACCTTCATGAATTTGTCAGCTTTTGGAAACTTTTACCCAGCAAAAAAAGTTAACTCGCTTCATGGACAACAGGCAGTTAAGTGAAAGAATTGAAAAATACCTTTCGTTGCCCTAGAAATGATAAGTAAATGGACATGCATTCGGCAAACACTTAGTTTTACAATATGTCAAAAAGTAAAGATTCATGCATGATATATTTAGTTCCTTCTGTTCATTAATGGTTTTTTTTTTTGTCAAAACACTTGTAGCCTAGTCAGTTGCTTCGTGTAAGTGTTGCTTAAAAGAGGTTGTGAAGCTTGAGGGTTAGTATTTAACTCAGTCATTCATGTGATTTCTTTGTCACAACTACCTGTTATGAAATTAAGACCACTTTTGTTTGTGTAAATTTTAAGGACATGTTGACACACACCTTCACCACCACAACGCACACACAAAAAATAAACACAACACTTAACTGGCAATTGAAGGTTACAGTATGAAAAGAGCAGAAAAAAAAAACAGTAAAGTGTTTGTGTTCTTTCTTGTTTACGCTGTCTATTTCAGTATTGCACTTAAAAAGAATATGAAAAACTACAGAAATGTAGATCTTTCTTTAAAAAGATTCACAGAGGAAACCGATGTTTGCTAATTCCTTACTCTTACCATCCCGTAAAATCATCTGCTTTGCTCAGAACTTGAATTAGTTTAGTTCAGTTAGTCTCATAAGCACAGTTAGATTTTTTTTCCTTCATTTAATTGTTTTTCATCTTAGTTCTAAGGTGAGTTACAGTTTGAGTTACATTATTCTAAGATGATGAATCGTTGTAAAGGTCCCTTGAACCGAATGATATGAGCAATGTTAAATCATCTTGAACTTCTTTTTCAAATATATCTTGAACTAATGGTGACGGCATCTTCCTCTCAGTTCCAGTTTTTGGAGATAACCGTGTTGGGAATACCCATTATTAAGGATTCAGATAATTCCATTGTAAGATGTATTTAAGAAAAGATACCAAAACAAACAGCAATGAAAAAAAAACCTTCGTGAGTCTTTTCATGAAAAGTTCAATTCCTCAAAACAGATAGAAATTTGAACTCATGAAGTTACATTGCAAAATAAAAAAAAGAAAGAACAAAACACTCGAGCATCCTCCGTGTCAATTTTGAAAGACAAAATCTGGAATGAGATGACAGGTTTTGATCCTAACTATCCAGAGGGTATACTGCACTTTTAGTTAAATTTACGAAGCTCAAGTGTTAGATGCCCACCAGAGGATGGCTTGATATTTCACAAAAAATGCTTTATATAAGTTGATCGTTGCACCAAATTTCTTTTGTCTTTCCCGTCCTCAGCTTGCATTTTGTGACAGCCATTACGTTATATGGTTTGTGCCCTTGATGGTTCTTGATGTGTGCGTATGAATAAAAATAATTCATCTCAGGTGGATATACCTTATATAGTCAAGGTCAATTTGTATTCGCTTCATTCAGTAGGGGATTGAACCTACCATTCTCTGAAAGGAAGAGCGTGAATGTTCACGGGGAATATCAACTAGTGTATTCTCGTTAGTCCTTGCCATTAACTCTCTACATCATTGAAAAACAAGAATAACACAGAGACATCGTGATTTCTTTTCATACGGTAAACACTTTTTTTTTTTTTCTAAGTACAGTTTACTTTGCCTTTTGTAGAAAATAAGTACGCTCTTCATCAACGTACTTTCCCAATATCTTTTCCTTTTCGTCCATTTGGTAAACGTATCATGTTATGCCAAAGAGTAACTTCCAAACTAATAAACTGTAATGGTGCTCACTCGATATAGGGACTTCCACCGTGACAGTGTATCTAAATATCACTGTCATTTCATTAGTTAAAATGAAATATAAATTCCTACAAAAATGTAGAAGCAACTAAAACTGTATTCCGAGTGGAATTAAAATCTGATAAAATACGTCAGTAGCTGAGAAATTCGTTCCCAATGCATTGTTTGTATAATTTTAAGAGAATCCCCCCCCCCCCTCGTCAAAAGAAAAGAACAAAAGGGAGAGGAAAAACGAAATGAATCGAAGGAGGAAATGCAGAAATACGAGACCTTGTGACATAAGTGATCACACAGATCACACATCACCGGTTGCACTTCATCGTCTCTCTCTGGGCAAGGTAGAACAGAACAACAATCGTGATGTCGTATCTTTTACGATGCATTAGCAAAAAAACTCCTGCAGAGTACACAGTCACTATTTAGATTTCACGTTTCTTCGATTTTGGCTTCCGGCAATAGAACTATTTCATTCCAGCTGAGACACTTTCGGAAATTGCAGTCTCCCTGTTTCGACTGAATCTTTACACTAAAGGAAACACATGCACCACGTCAAAATTACACTACCAAAAATGTGGAAAACAAAAATCTTTTACTTGTGCGATAACTCGTCATTTGTTGCAATATAAAGTTTAAGTCTAGAAAATCTATTTCTCTTTTCCTGAAAGTTAGCAGGGTTTTTGACTAGTTTTTGGTTTCGATGAAGTCGTAACTTTTGTAATCATGAGGGTGTATGTATGTGTGTGTATGGGTGAATGTATGTGTGTGTATGTATGTTTGTGACACTTACCTTTAAAACAAGATATCTCAATAAAGGAGGCCTGTACAGATTCATATTTGGTATGGGGGTGTACCATATAGAGTACAGAAAGCCTGTTGTCTTTGGTGGAGGTCAAACGTCATTTGTGGTCAACAAAGGTCAAATAATATGAACATGATATCTCAAAGAAGCAAACTTGTACAGCCTGAGATCTCATCATATTAGATGTTCAGGTGTACTATATTCAGTACAAGGAGTAACTTAATGTTGGTGGAAGTCAAAGATCATGTAGGGTCAACAGCGGTCAAATAGTGAAAACTTTGTGCACTCGATAGGGTAAACTTGTACAGATGTCATATTTGGTCTGTAAGTGTACCATATTGAGTACAAGAAGTATAATGTTTTGGGGAGGTCAAACGTCATTTGGGTCAACAGAGGTCAAATAGTTAGAACCTTGTAAACATGATATCTCAAGAAGAGAAACTTGTGAAGATCTCACATTTGGTATGTTGGTGTACCATATTGAATATATGAAGCCTATTGTTTATGGTGGACGTCAAAGATCATTTCTGGTCAAAACTGGTCAAATAGTGAAAATATCATAAAGATAATATCTCAAGAAGGGAAACTTGTATAGATTTCATGTTTGGTTTGTTTTGTACCTTATTAAGGACAAGACGCCTGCTGTTTGTGGTGGAGGTCAAAGGTCATTTGGGGTCAGCGGGATCAAATTTGTAAAACATTGTAAACTAGATATCTCAAGATGGGACGTTTAACAGATCTTATATTTCGTATGTAGATGAGCATTATTAAGTACAGAAAGCCTATTGCTTTGGTGGAAGTCAAATGTCATTTAGGTGGTCAATAGGGTCAAATAGTAAAAGCTTTATAAAAACAATGTTTCAGGAGAAACAACTTGTACAGATCTCATTTTTGGTATTTGGTAGGTGTACCATATTGAGTACAAGACTCCGGATTATTTTGGTGGAAGTAAAAGGTCATTTAGGGTCAATTGGGGTTAAATAGTGGAAATATTCTTAACGCGATATCTCAAGATGAGAACCTTATGCAAATCTCGTATTCAGTATGTCGGTGGGCCTTATTGAGTACAAATCTGCCTATTGTTTTTGGTAGAGGTCAATTGTCATTTGGGGTCAATAGGGGTTGAATAGTGAAAACAAAGTAAACGCAATATCTCAAATGGGAAACTTGCACATATGTCACATTTGGTAAGTCGTCGTATCTTCTTAAGTACAAAACCCCTATTGATTTTGGTTGAGGTCAAAGGGCATTTCGGGTCAACAACGGTCAATGACTTAAATTTTGTGAACACAATATCTCAAGAAGGGAAGCTTATACAGATCTCGTTTCTTGAAGGTGGGGGTACTTTATTGATTATAAACAGCCTATTGTATTGGTCAAAGGTCATTTCAGGTCAACAGGGCTCAATTCGAAACAACCTTGTAGACACAATGTCTCAAGAAGAAAAGCTTTCACAGATTTGATATTTGGTATTTAGTGAACGTCTTGGATATCTCCGTAGCATGCAGTTATGCATTTTCTAATAGATACCTACAGTGTCAGTCATTATATTAGGTCAGCAGATGTCTACATTTGAATTGGTAATATGATACATTGCTATAATACCACAATAACCAAGCATATTTACACTTACTTGCCTTGCACAATATATCAGGTTCATGAAAAGTCCTCATAATGGATTCATCCAAACTACACTGCATATGTGCGTTTTTTATGATTTGAGTTACATTTGCGTAGATCAAATTGCAGATAAACAGTACAAAGAGCAAAGGTCGAAACCAATTGTTAGATTGCAGTGGTTATCGTATCCGTGATGGATATGAAAATAGCAAATAGGTAATATATAACAAATCGTTGCTCAGAAATTTCAAAAATTAAGAAAGAGGTTATTGACTTAAAAGTTTCAATTTTTCTACGTTACATCAAGTTTAGCTACTTTACTTAAACTAAGCTGTTAGTTGTGTGACAAGAAATTTGGGCTAAACATAGGGCAGGAGAGTGACATATGTTATGTTAATAAAAAATGCCAAACAATACGTCACGATCTTCTGTTAAAAGTTGAAAGAAGTGGACTGGTACTTGTTTTTGAAACTCTACACAGACACGGCTGCAAGGCTTTTCATATTTGATTTATTCTTAACACTTTCATATCTTTACACTAAGTACACTTTCATATCTTTAGTACTAAGTACATGTGGTGAAGATTTTCAAAAATGTATTGACCTATTTCCAACGTAGAGGATTTTGATTACATTAACTCTATTTGTTTCTGTTGATAGTGCGAACACACCATAAATTATGTTCACTCTGGTTTGACGGCGTTGTGCTGCCTTCGTCAGAATTGCACAAGCGCTGAAAACTTAAGGGCGTATTTTAAGGAGTCTCACCTAACATAATTCTTTAGGTAGTTACAATACTCATATACCTTGACTGAAAAAAAATGACCAGCGCGGAAGCTTAAAGGGTGTACTACTGGAATCGTGGTTTCAGACGTTTTATTTAATGTGACTAGAATTTTTCTGCTGCTCTACGACAACTCAGGTGAGGTATTCGTGGATCTCAAAATGCGTAATTCACGTCTCTCTGAAAATAAAAAAGGGACAGTGCTCTGGTTTGATTAGCTTTTCTAAATTAATGTAACATGTGTGACACCTTGTGATGTACCACTACTTATTAAGGTAGATGGAGCAGTCTCGGAAAGTTACATTCAATGACGGCGTAGTTCGGGATGGGGGGTGGCTACGGCCACCAGCAACGGTTTTTTTGGCGGGCATGGCAAGAGTGAAAGGGGGCTTGCGGAGCGTAGAAAAGCAATTCCATTAGATCGAGGGGACATTTATATCCTAAACGCTGATACGCTTCGTGCCCCAACTGGTGGTGGCGATCCGCTAAGACAATCTTCCCAATTTTAGCTACCATGAAAGATGATGGCGCCACTAGAATTTTGGCCTCCAGGATGGATGCACCTAAGTCGATACTGGTTATACTAAGCAGTATAGGTTTAAATGTGACAGCATTTAAAGTCCAAGTGACATGCATCTAGAAAAGAGTTAGCTTTATTCAAAAGTTGCAGAGTGAAATACTGAGTGATAATCCGTTGGAAGTTTGTTTCTATCTATTACCGTTTTTGTTTTTTTGAGATATGACTTTTAAAAGTTTGACGATTATGCAAAACAGATGATGTAGGGTGTTCAACAGTGTCAGCATTCCTTTTGTTGAGGCTTTACATTTTGTCGCTTAATTATGGGGTTAAACATTGGTAAGTGATATCAATATTTATAAAGAAGGCAATACGTGCTTCCAAAATGAGCCCCTCAAGCCATGTAAAATTGTTAGTTGTCTTTGAAATAAAGATTAAGTAAACAAAGAATAACATGCGGCATACCAGGTAAGTCCCTCCCTGGACGTCACAAATTTGCATATTTGGCTTATGTTTATTCATGAGGGATGCAATTGTACGAGAGAAATAAATATACAGATACCCGAGGAAACCTCTCTAGAAATCCTCTCTTGGCTATTTGAATCACTTCGACCAGTTGGACGAGCAACTACCGTGACGGAAAATTTACACATTACAACCAACAACCATGCTGAACATGTGAAAACAGGCGATGACGTCATTTCTGAAGCGCCCTCGGTTTGTAAAGTAGGCGTGAAAAAAGTCCGTGAAAATTCAGGGAAAGACAGATTCGTCCAAGTTATTTCACAGATTGCACGAATATCTTTCTCTACTAAAAGGTCACTGTATAGAACCCTTTGGTTGCCAACATTCTTTAAGCCCTCAGATAGCATCTTCTCCAGAAACAGCTTTCAAGTGATGCCTTATCAACAATTTTCCAATTAATTTAACCCTTAACCCCTACAGGTAGAATTTCGGAGCTGTGGGAGACACGCCCTCATCCGATGAGAGAACATACCCACCAAGTTTGAAACGAAATACCATCAAAATCATCTCAGCTGTGCATGAAAAGACAAAGAATTTCCGTTTCTGGAGTCTATACAAAAATTATTGATTTATTTGTTTTTGTAACATATTCCAATGTAAACTTTCGTTCAATTTTTCCCCTTAATTTTGTAAAAATTAGATCATAAGACTTTTACAAAAGCAATTTGCAAAATGTTGCAATAAGACATTCATGAGAAAAGGTCTGGAGTTTGCAGAGGCATTATTGATTACTGCCTCAGAACTGTTGTTGTATAAAACGATTTTTTTTAAACACATCTCCTTTTCTGACGGTGTTGTTATAACACACACGCCGGGCTTTATTAAAGCGGCGCGTTAACGTTGGACCATTTATTTCACGGAATTCCGCTATGTTCAGGCAGTTGCTGTACAATTCTGATACGAACCATCAAACTACGACTTTCTCTTACCGTTTTCCATCAATGAACTTTAATTATATTGAGTAATTAAGTTGTATACTTGATTATCAAACCAATGCTCTCCTGACAATTGACTTCTTTTATATTAATCTCACTCAATCACTGTTTCAAATTCAACAAGTTCTGATCTTTCTATATTGGAAGGACTAACAGTTTCGTTCACGGATAATCTTCCCCGCGCACATATATACTGTACACTACAGTGTACAAATCAGCGAAATCGGGAAAACAACCAAATGCTGGATAAGGAAAAACTTAAGAAACTGATCTCATTATTCAAAACAACCTGACATATTTAACTGCTCATAATTTGGGTCGAGTTTGTGGCGACTTAGTGACGGAAAACACTTTTTCGAGAATGCAAACAATAAGCTGCACTTTCTCGATCACCGCTTGAAAAGAGGGAATAGGCTAGATCAGTTTAAAAGTATGTTATTTGATAATCATTGTCATTTGTGAACTTGCAGGTGCGGACCCAAAATACTGCTTTAATATTAAGAAAGAGATCACCGACATCTGTTTTTTTATAGAACTTTTTTGAGTTTCAGTTAAACTTTGATAATTTATTGATACTTCTTAAAATATTTCCCCGCAGGTAATCATTATTTTTCAAAAAATTACCACCTCAATAGCCATAAAAATACTGTCATTGACATGTTTTCTTTTCTCTCCAGTGGTAAATATTTCCTCCAAACTAACTTCATTTAGAAGATCCCACATATTCCAACAAGTCTAAATATGTAATGATCCCAAGAGAACCGCGCACCACCTGTGGGGGAGAATTCATCATCGTCTGCAAAAGCGCAATTAATTTATACTTTAACAAATTAACCAAATCCACTTATTTATCGTAAACTTGATACCCTCTTTACTTAAGAGCAGTGTCGAGCTAAAGAACGTCTCTGCAGTCACGTCTTCGAGTAAGTGCGTTGGTATGGGAAGATTGCGTAGATCTGTGACCTAGACAATCACGAGTAAAACTGCATAAATCATACTTCGTACGTGACTTCTATTGTTCTTGTAAATTTCAAAATGCCAATTGAGTCAATCAGATGCCAAAATTTTAAATATCAGTAAAACCTTGAGTCAACAGAATGTAATCATCGAAAGGAGACAGCCATTTCGCAGTTATTGAAGATCATGGTTGCACTCAAAACTTTTCTGATAAACACTGTTTATCACGCATTGCCACCTTGATCAGATAATGAACGTAAGTGTGTGATCAAGGTAAATGCGATAAGTTAAAAAATTCGGTTGGTTCTCATGATTCACATGTAGTTTTAATTGGTATTCTAGTACGTGAGTAAACTGCAAAGATAATTATCACTTTGTGTTCAAAATAACATTCAAGGAAGTAGTGGTATACACAAACACGACGTACTGATCACATTCAAATGAAGCACCTTATACCCAAAAATTAAACATTACTTGTTTTGCTTCTGTAAAATCACCATTTCCTCGCTTTGCAATGTTTGTCGACAAAAATGCAATTCTTCCCTATGCATTTTTCCTCCTCAGCTTATTTCCTCCATATGTGAGTAATTACGAAAGTATTCCGCGTGTGGTCCGGCCACCAATTTTCCATAAGACAAAGGACGCATGTGTCCAGACAACTGCAGGGTTTGACAATCAAAGCCTTCGCATGGCCCACGATGACTGTCGATCGTCTGGGAGCGATGAAGATTTCATCACACTGACAAGAAAGAATGAGATCATTTTTGATAGTTCTCTGTAAGGAAGAAACCTACTCCCCGAAGAATAATTCCGTTACATGAAGACGTGAGAATGTTATTATATTTTGTTTTGTCTAAGTGCATGCTTCTGTTTCTTCCCCGTGAGGTTCAGGATAGTCATTTGTATCAAGCTTTAATTAAGTTACGACGCTTCCCACGGACACATTTTTGTTAGACAAATAGACTGGGCAGTTGTGAGAATTTTATCGAAACATTATGTTCTGCCTCATGCAGAGATATACATGTAAAGCCACGTTCGGTTGACTCGGGACGACTGAATTTAATGGGTTTCTGTGGGTATGAGAAAAGACGATCTATAAACCAAGTACCTGTACAAACACCATTTTCGAATATGCATCTTGAAGTTTCGGAAACCTAAGCATAACAAGTATCCTGCTGGTAATTCATGCCGTTGCAAGTCTCACCCGCTATCGCTTCAATTATCTTTGTTTCACCCCACACACGTTTTATCATGCATAGGCCCATGTATGCTTTATGACATACACTACATTCCTAGGCACTGCAATGAATGAAACGAAATCGTGATGGAGTCTTCACCCTTGCTTCTGCAAATTCTGCGGTACACTAGCAACGTGGATATACGGGCCCACCCTTAGTAAAGGTCTACTTTATACTAAGTTGCTTTTGTGTGTACGTGTCTCAAAACACCTCTCATTGCAAGCGCATTTCATACAGCCTACTCCCCACAGACATGTATACGTGATTCAGATAGAGGTACTGTATACTCAATGTTCAAATCGCTGAGTGGGCTGATAGACGTCTTTCACCTTTCAAAAGGAACGAATTCTTTCATGGGCGCCAAGAGATTGGGGTGGTCGCCAAAGTATTCCCGGAGGTCACATGCGAATCATAGTATTTCTCAGATCGAAAGGCGCCATTAGTCTGAACATATTGTCAAGTGCTTTAGGAAGTAGTGTGTCATGTGAGTGATTCTGTATCTTTAGCACAGACACGTAAGCATACCAAACACATGTCCAGTATATAAAGCCACGGAAAATACGGAGCGAGGCTTACTACCAACGCATTAAAAGTGACATTGTCATCAGAATTAAAAAATTTAGTAGCTCAGATACATTTGCATAGGTTGAACGTCTGTAACACATTGCATGGGAAAGAGGGGGTGTTACAAGATATGTTGATAACATGTGTTACCAACAACTGAGACGAAAATTACCATATTGTGTCTGATTTCATGATACCTGATAATGACCTTTGACCTATCATTGGCAGACCGACAATACATCTCATGTGCACATATGGTACTTGAAAACCATGTTTGAACTTACTTGGACACACGTTCTACCACGAAATCTCTGGCATCCATCTTCAGAACATTGTGATCTATGCAATCTTTGACATCGTGACCTTTGACCCTTTGATTACATGGATATTTCTTGCAATTTTTGTCAAGTTTGCTTTTCCTGTATGACATTTTTAAATCTCAAGGACATTTACACATGCAATAATGCTAAAAAGGGGTTTTTCTCTTTCACGGCCCTTGCCACTTGACCTATTACATAATCGATAGGTCCGACACTACAAATCCGAAGTTACCATTCCCCACCATGTTTCTTGTTAATCGAATTGACCATAAAGTTGGAGAGAGTGAAGCATTTTGTTTCACACAGACGCACATAAATATATCCGTTTTCCGTCTCTAACAAAAATTGGTAATCCCAACAACTGTCTTTTGTATTCTAAAAGGTACCCTCTGAGTAGGCCAACTGACCCACTGTGAGGTGGATTACAATCGTAAATTTTGGAGACCAAGGAAGTAACTGATCGACAAAGTGCCATGTCTCCTGTATATCTATATATCTATATATATTATATATATATATATATATATATATATATATATATATATATATATATATATATATATATATATATATATATATACATATACATATATATATATATATGTATATCTGTATATATATATATATATATATATATATATATATATACATATACATATATATATATATATGTATATACATTGAAGTAAAGTACCTTATTCCTAAGTAGACTTAAGGTACTTAAATGTGCTTTAATTATATGCCTGGTGTGTGTTGTAATGAGTAGAACTGAAGTGCTCTGAAATACAAGTATACTTAAGGTTTGCGATAATAAATATGCTATAATAAGTACAGTATGTGTGCTATAATAAGTGCGATGAAAGGTTAACGTTTGGGGAATCTGCAACTGTCACAGGAATACTTGCAGTCTTCAATTTTTTTTTCTTTTTAGTGTCCTGTATGAAATCCCCTCTCATACTCAGGTGAAAATTATTCTGCACGGAGGAAAGGTTATGACAGACCATTAAAAACATTTCCCTCTTTTAAAACGAACGTGCCTTGATTTTTTGATGTACCTTGTTAATTCGATTTGCTCTCAACCTGCTGTCTGGAAAAGAGGACCGAGAATTTTCGAGTTTCAGAATCAGGCTTGGTAGCTGCGAGTTTTCTCACGACGATAACTAATATGGAACGTACAATTGGAAACGGTAACTCATCAAGTGTGGAGTCAGTTAATTGTAGATGCATGTCCACTTCTGTGTGGTTAGTGAATAACTTCATGATAAAAAGAAGGGTAGGTATTTGTGGTATACATCTTACATAACGTTTTGCACTCCCTGTCTTCAAATGGAGTAGGAGTATATCTCTTTAACAGATTTGTGGTAAAAAAAAAATGGTCTGCCGATGACAAATTCTGTTAAAAAAATGCCCTAGTAGAGAGGGAAAACCGTTAATTTTTCTTAGTATGTTGACGCTAGCAAGATAATATTCATGAGTATGTGTTTTATAGCCCACTGTTTTCCACGCAAGGTCTTTACAAAGCAAAATCTCTTCTCTTCACCGTCTTTGAAAACCTCATGGACAGACTCATTTAAAACATTTTTTTTTTTTTTTGTGATGCTGAAGTTTCATCACCAAATAAAATATGATCAGAACCCCGCTGTAATCCACCCCACACAATATATCGGTACCAATGAACAGACCGATGGTCGGTACTGTACATCACAAACGGATTGTTGTGAATATATGCTAAAATAATTCCTTTTCCGAATCATTTGAGATATTCCTGAAAGTAAGAAGAACGGTCAAGTACGTAAAAAATGTTTGTATATTTTAAAAGACACGCCGAGGATCGCCGGTGGGGAATTCCATCCAAAGTTGGCATCGTTAGTCTGTTCCAAGCAAGTGGATGCATGGGCGATAAGTGGGGACGTAACATCAAATTGCCCTCTCCCCCCCCCCCCCACATTTCGTAAAAGAGAATGTTGTGGCCCAATTTTGGAAAGCGGACGGACATTGTAACCAATGGGCCGCCCGACAATTCCGGTGAGTGACTCGAGTGTAGGTGTTAGACTTATGAATATTTATAAGTAAACTCTGCGTGACGAATTTCGGTGTTCATATGCTAACGTTAGTCTAGTCTACACATCCAAATGGCCCGGAATTTCCGCCCGCTTCCCAATCAATCCTCTGCTTACATTGTTAGGTTTATGTACAAAACAGGTTAATGGACTGACTGACATTGCTAGTCAGGCATTCATTGATTGTGGACATGCATGCTGTCCCTTTCGAAGCAGCTCGAAATTAAATGAAGAACATTATCTCTGTGGTCCTTCACATGTACTGCACATTGATTAACGGTGTTGTTTTCAATGTGCAATTAACCAATTTTTAGTTTGTAAGGCAAAGTTTCCTTTTCCTACAAACCGTGACTGACTTTTATATTTACTTTTCTTCTTCACATTTTGTTCATAGTTAATTTCTCAAACATTATCTTTCGAAAAAATAAATATAGCCGAGGCAGAATTCAATCAAAAAAGCTAGAAACGTTTCCCCCATACGCTCATGGTGAACGAAAAGATTGTGGCGGGAATCAAAACTTCGAGGGAGCTACACTGAACACAACTGTCACCTTTCAAAACTATGCATCATGAAATTATAGCATACTTTCGACGTTCTTAACATTACCTACATACAGGAAGATCAGTTTCGACCAAGAGCTTTGAAAACACGACCTGAACATTTTCCGACAGAAGATTTGTCAAACTTATTATTAATTAATTAATAAGTTAATTACTTATTAATTATTACTTTTCGGTACGTTTAACAGAAATAACAAGCATGGGGAATGAAGCTGTTCACTCCCACCAACGTTTCTAATTTAAGGTTAAAAACGTTTTGCTCCTCGGAGATTTAGAAGTGCAACACGCAGAAGTTATGACATCATTGTATCACGAACAACACGGCGGAATATTGCAAAACCACTTTGTTAACTTCAGGGACACATGGACGTTGAATTATCCGTGTCCATGCCATGTCTTGGATATATTTTCCAACTTTAATGGAACTAAAACGTGATTTTCTTTTCCATTCATAGTTTATTTCTTTCTCTTTTCTTGAATATCGTACATGATAGCAAATTTATAATTCTATCGTTTGTAAATTAGGAACTTTTCTTGCTTTCCTAAAAACAGTATTTACATATGTGCAATTTCTTAGTAGTGTGCTCTTTAAATAATTCATACAGTAATCACACATTTTGTCTCGTCGAAAGCAGAATATTAAATGAGGAAATCATATCTGAAATTAATTATTTATACGGATGGATAAGAAGAAGGAACTAAAGAACTAAAAAAGGAACTAAGAAGAAGGAACTAAAACGTGATGACATGTCTTTTTTTTTTTTTTTTTTTTGCGCACTTTGCGTGCGCCTATCAGCATTAACCTCCGAACTTGTTGACCACGTTCATATACTAATCAACATAAAATTTGTTTCACGGTTTTATGAGCATCGTCATCCCTATAGTTATAAAATGACACAGATCATTCATTCTTTATATCCCCCCCCCCCCCCGCCCCAGGAGATGATGCCGTTAGCCTGGGAGTTTCAATTTTAGATAAATTTAGAAACATTATTAATGTTTGAAAGCTCTGGGAGCAGAATCACATTTGATGTTAGATATTTTATAAATAACAATAATCTCCCCTGGTAGAGCATTTACGTGATGTTTGTCCAAGTTTTAATATATTTTCCTCCTTAAAAAATGATTCAGTAATAATCTTTCATATGTTGGTTTGACTGGTATAAACACATTGAGGAAAAAAGTGAAATTTTCTTCGTGATGAAGAAAAGACGAGAAACAAAAAAGTCTTCATAATGCAGGTATTTTGTACGAAACAACAACTGTATATCCCTGTTATTGCTTTCTGAAATGCTTGCTGGTTTTAGTTTTAAAAACGTCTTACCTTGCTACTGTAGTATTGTGCTCCCGTTGACACTTTATATATCGTAGGTTCACACCATGTAAGACACTGGGAAACTGTCGTTGAGCAATGCACCATACCTTCCTTATCTATGTTACGAGGTTGTACTAGATTCATAAAGTACGGACATCCTTATGTTTGTTTGTTTTTGTTTTTTTTTTTGCATGAATTTTTAACAATTACCAAAGCAACATTTATTTCAAGTGTTATAGCCGCTTCCTGTTGAAATCGGTGAACGAGTCAAGCCTTTCGCATGCGCTGAGGTTGAATGTGACACACCATACTAATAGATATACAGAAGTTTTCTAGTAATACAACGAGCGTGATCACGTGACACGAAATACGTCATAACCACACTCTCTTTTTTATCTAATATACACATAGGGATAAAATAAAATGTGTGATGATCGGTGTTTTTTTTTTCTTTGCTTAATCAAATTATTGTCCCTTTAACTTTACAAAACATTCCCCCCGAAAAATGTGACCTACATTGCTTTTCACGTTGTCTAAACATTTCGGATGACTTAGCAAAAAGGACTGAGGCATCGAGGACCAGGTGACTGTTTATTTTATATTTCTTTTATTTTATGTAGAAAAAAGTTTTTTTTTCTTGTTTACAGAAAGCCTGGAAGTCGCTTAAGGATATGGAGTCATTCGGCATGCGAAATAAACGGTTAAAATAATTACCGGCTACCCATCCTGACCCATTAACCTACATATTTACAACAAAAGCACGCCTGCTGTCGAGTAAAAGGGGGTCACATTGAACGACGAATTCAGAGGGACAATACGGGGTGAAGCCTTTATAAAAGCGACAGGAGATTGACAAAAAAAGATAGAGAAACTCATTAAATAATAAAGAGCCTGGACAATCTCCACCGCTTAGAGCAATATTTAAATATAAGGGATGCGTGAAGAGCAGGTTTACTGCACCTATTTACTCTTTGTCTTTGTTACGTTTAGTTTTATGTTAATTAAAAGAAACACTAAGCACTACAGAAAAAAAAGCATCTGCTTTGGAAGCTGGTAAGGAAGGGTAAACAAAACCAGCAAAGGTAGATTAGAAGCAACAAAGAGAATGCATTGCAGTAACTTATCAAAATAAAAAAATCCAATTTACAAATGGAGAAATTGATTAAATAAATCGGATTTATGCTAGTATAGTTTTGTCATTAAAGTCATTTTTATCGTCATTATCATTTTCACTATCATGCTTTATCATTGTAATTTTCAACGCCAACTTAACATTGTCTTCAACATCATCATCATTCATCATCATCACTCATCATCACCACACATCATCGCCATCATCATCATTATCATCATCACCATCATCATCATCATTATCATCATCACCATCATTATCAATATCATCAGACACTGGAGTCATCTTCAGAGCATCAATTGTATCTTTAAATTTTGCTATGATCATCGTTACAATTGGTACGATAACCATCAATATTCACCTTCAAAAGTATCGTCGTTATCACTACCAAAACATCGTAGTCATTGCCTCCGGTGTCATCATCATCTTCTCAACATCATCTTTACCATTATCATATTTCATCGTTATCACCATCTATATGTTACCTTTATCATCATCTCCACCATCACCATTGCGTGTTGGCGTCATCATCAGCACATTATTATCACTGATCATCACCAACATTATCATCATAATCATCGTCAATATCATCATCATCGTTATTGTCGTCAGCGTCATCGTCATCGAAATTGTTGTCGTCTTCATAATCATCATCAGTATCAAAAGTATAAATCATCTTTTCTTCACTGGCTTCAGTGTCATCGTCAAAAAATCATTATCATCATCGTCAATAATTCGTTAAACCATCTTTATCATTGGTTTCACTGTCATATCAGTACATCCTCATTAACTTCATCATCATCATCTTCATCATCTTTATCATCTCCATCGTCATCACCATTATCAAAATCAGCCACCATCATTCCCATCGACATTCACCATTACCACTTTAATCGTCTACCTTAACATCGTCATGATCAGTGGCATCAGTGGTCGGTGTCACAATCATCTCCATCACCATTATCATCATCCTCGTTATCATTATTCTCATCATTAACTCCATCTTTATCGTCGTCTTTATCATCATTATCACTACCACCATCACCATAGCCATCGTTAATTTTTTTTTTTTTTTTTTTGGCCATGGAAAGCGAGTGCCTGTGAGCTGGCAATATAATCGAAGACTTCTAAGTATGGAGAAAACCCCTTGAGTAGCAAAAATGGGAATTGGAGGAAGTAATGCATAGAAGGATAAATCATTAGAGAATTAAAATGAGAACATGAAGAATGAGCATAAATTAAATAAGAACACTGGGGATAAATAAGAGTATACAAGACAAATAGACACCTCAAGATTCCTCGTGACGAGAGAATGACCAAAACAAATTTGTGGCAAGGCAACTTGAGAAACACGACTGTAACACTTGTAACATCAACTGCACCTACTGGAATCGTGTTTCGCTATATATTTCGCTGGTACAATATGAACATAGAGCCGCATTATGACACACATAAACTAAACTTGGTATATATCTGTTCTTTTGTGATATATAGAACTAAACAAAGCATTTTCGTTTTTGTTATTTGTCACATGTTGGTTTAAATTTGTACCTGCCGATTGCTTACAATTTGAAACTTTCCTCAGCCACGTTCGTATGAGTACTGGCAGCAGTAGGTGACCGCTCGATCGTGTGGTCTTAAAAGAGAAACTACTGAATGCAAAAGGGCTTAAAAAAAAAAAAACCTGTGCTACAGTGGAGACCTTTTGATGAGTTGAGCGGAAAGCAATGCAAATCCTTTGCTTTCGACCATTCCGTGGTATTTATTGTTTTCATTTTTGTGTTGGTTCTTACTGCTTCGCCATAATTTAAGGCAGGTGTCGTGTATCCTTTCTGCACAATTTCCTATAAAGCTTCTCTCACCTCCGGATCTGATAAAGTAATCGAATCAATCAGTTTCTCTTAAGGTGAAGACATAATCTTCTGCTTAGGGAGAAGAGTTTCGTGGAACTATATAGTCTTAATTTATGAAGCTCATATATATAGAAGCCATCCCAGTCCTAAACAGGTCGCGAATGCCGAACATCGCCCAACTTATCGACTGACCAAGTTTAGCAGGGTGTCCTGATTTCTTTTTAAAGATATCGACGCTTTTTAATCAAGATCTTTTTTACTACGTGGGCTACGTGGGCACATTTGCCTAATAATCCGTGACTGAAGTTCATGTATATTACCAAAAGCGGACGAAAAAACAGAGGGGCGCTCTTCGCAAGAACGAAACTTGAATTGACCCAATTGCCAGTCTCCGGATCACTGACAGCAAAGCTATACAGCAGCGTAATACGCTGTTTTAATTTACCATTACTTGATTAAACTGTTATAATACGTAATTGATAAAGACTCAAATTACAAAAATCTCTGCCAAATCATTCACCATTCTGTGCATGGTGGTGGATTGATGCGTATACGAATACTTTACCTTAGATATTAATAATAATAACCTCTGTAAATTTTTTCTTCTATGATAGTGCCTTATGCCGACTCGTAACGGAAGGGGGGGGGGCGACCACAGGGGGGCACACAACATCCTCTCGCATTTGGCATAGAACCAAGTTCAAAAGTGTATGAATTACAGAGAAGATGGGAAAACAACAATTCAAAATTCGAATACCAACAAAACAGTAGTTGAAGTTTCAAGAAAAAAAAAAAGCATCTGGTGTGCACCGTTGGAAGAGTCTGCAGTATCGATAGAGACTTTGTATGATTGGTTGAGGTAGGAGGAGAATGAAGATGGAGGGAAATATCAACATTTATCTCTCACTAATTCCTGTACTGTTGTACTATCATTATACTTCGAAGAATCCCACTAACAAGAAAACGACGTTTTGTTTTTCAAATACTTTTTTTTTTTTTTTAAAGTAGCTCCATCTAGAAAACTAGTTTCATAAAAACGTTGGTGGAACGTATGGCGATGACAGACCGTATGTGGTGGTAAAGGTTTAGAAGTTTGCACGTGTCGTTGACGACGAGAAAGGGAGGAAGCCAGTCATAAGGATCTATTGAATGATAACGACCTGGATTTCAAAATGGCTGGTTGTTTTAAATAAGCGCCCCATGACAAAATTACACTTCGTTAAGGTATGCTAATGAAAAGGCAAATGATTTCAGTTGCGATATGATGTGTGTACGTGTGCCATGGACGTGAAAAGAAACTCCATGGTGTGATGACTTGGCTTGTAAGTGGGATATCTCATGGAGCTCCATGGATATCGTAAGGAACGAAATGCTGACCTTTGCCATACAGTTTAATCTCCAATGAATGCTGCGGTAGATTTTGAAGCAATCGCTGAGGATGGACGGAGAAGTATTATTTAAACAGTTGAAAATGAAAATAGCTACATGGTAATGGTTTCATTAAGTCATATTAACTGAGTTCATTTTAGACTGACAAGCAGAGGTGCGGTATGGAGAAGGTAGTCTACATTATATGTGCAACGGCGAATTTGCTCGTTTCTGTAAAATGAAAAGAGGTTGTAACCTGGAATCATACGTGCTGCCTCAAATAATACTACAGTAACTAAGATAAGGAACAAAGCGTGAATTATACAAAGAGACCATGATGCGTCTAGGAAGGACATGACGTGACCTACACCTGTAGAGATTTTTGTACTGATGTACTGGACGTGATCATGCCATGAAAAATGTTTATCGATAATAAAAAAATGTTGTGACAGTATAAATTTTGATAGTTTCCCCACAAAGTTGAATAATGTTGCCATTCCCTTTAAATCCTTTAGAAGGTAAACTGAATGTAATAAAAGTGGTTTTCTTAACATTAAGAGATAATTTGTTTGCACAACACCAGTATAATGAATATTGATAAAGTCATCCTGGATAGTGTTTAAGAGGACAAAACTGTCATGACTAGAAAAAAAAACAGGGTACTATCATCAGCATATTAAATAGTATGAAATGTATACTTTCAATATTAAGCTCGTTGACATAAATAATGAATATAAGTGGGCCAAGTGTTGACCCCTGGGGAACACCACAAGTAATAGGCTTAGTGTCAGAATTTACATTATTAATGAAGAAGAAATGTTATCTGTCAGCGGCAAGAAAACTCTTAAAACATTGCAGAGCAATGCCCCTGACCGCCTGGTGTTCTAGTTTATTAAGTAATCTATCATGACTAAGAGTGTCAAATACCTTGGAAAAGGCACAATGGTTGTTCTCAAAAGCCTCCATTCCCTTATTGGTGAAATGTAAAATAGCATGTGTCGTAGAACGACCAGGCCGAAGGTCGAATTGATAATCATAAATTAAATTGTCCTTGACAAGACATGTATAAATGTGAGGGAATATTATTTTTTTCGCGTACCTTAGAAAGACATGGTAACATAGAAATGGGGCTGTAATTATTTACTACTTTGTCATCACCGGTTTTGAAGACAGGGACAATTTTAAGCGAATTGAGGACAATACCATTGAGCAAAATAGGGATTACAGAGATATGTGAAAAAAATAAAGAATGAGCAACGTGCTTAAAGAGATTTGCTGAAATTCCGTCACCGCCAGCTGCAGTATTCGTAAATAGTACTGAGGACTTCACTTCTGTAGTCTACCTTTGCTCATCGTCAGTGTTTCAGGGAAGTCACCTGTCACAAAATCTGAAAGAGAACTGTACATTCGATATCTGAATACGAAAATTGTCTCGATATTTCTGTTGACCCTCAAAGAAAGTCTAGACGTTAATCCCCGTTACTTGTAATCAAACAGACCGATAAAGGACAGAAATAAAGGTAGAGGACAGAAATATTCATGCATGAAAAAAAAAAAAACTGGGCTTTAACAACATTTTAATGTAGTAACTATGACAAATTCCGCTGGAAGTTGACTTTCAGTGGCAAAATATATATCAAATTATTAACTCCTATTCGTTGAAATGTGACGATTACTTTGAACTTGTTACTGGTATAGTAGACATGGATCAAATACCCCCCCCCCCCTCCCAACCCCTTCTTGAAATCCGTGAAGTGTGAACATTTCTCGGCCAGTAGTGAAGTAGTTTAAGTAATCTAGTATCCATCATCTTTCTTCTTTTTTGGTTTTTGATAATTCCCGCGAAGAGTCATTTTGACTCTCTGGTTTGACTTCGCGTTGACAAACTTCCAATTATCCGTATACGAGCACACGCAGGTGATGTCGCCAACGAATTCCCCTCTTGCGACGTTTCTGGTATCTGATTGTTGAGAGATATTAAAACCAATTTATCGTGAATTGGAATCAGCCCGAGAGCAAACCTAATGTAGCAAGAGAAGAGAAAATTGACAAATGTAAAAGCAAAATAAAGGTATAGTTTGTTGTCACTTTTACCATTTGTACCTACATTTCCCAGGCATAGCACTGTATGGGGAAACCTTAATAAGATGAATCTGCATTATGAGGTGGGGGGGGGGGGGAGGCAGTCATTATTATGCTGAAAGGTGAGTGAACGTTTGTTTTCAGTGTTCTAGTTTTCAAATCGATTGTCTGTTTGAAGTGTGTCGTCTCACAAAGGTCGGATGATAGTGAGATTCTCCTAATGAGACGAGAAGAAAAAAAGGGGGAGAAATAAATTTGCCACTCTTCACCTTAATCTTATCCCGACTGCTCTCTAAATCACAAAGAGTGAGATTAGGGATGTCTTCAAAATAAAGAGTGAATATTCACCTCGAAGGAGTAAGAATGACTCTTTGAAAAAAAGAGGCATTCTTGTTCCTTTAGAGTGAATACTCACTCTTAATTTTAAAGGGATCTCTAATCTCGCTCTTTGCGATTTAGGCAGCGACGACCACAGACAGAACTTGCGAGGAGTGGGACTTGCAATATTTTGGAGGAAAAAAAAGTTTGCAATCCTTGAGTCAGATTTGGAAAAACATGTTGAACTGACTCCTGGCGTTCTGCAAATCAAATACGTCTTTTTTTTTATAAACTTGCACATCGATCGTTCTCTCATTCAAATATTTGTTACAGTTTCTTGAAAAACAAAACGATGAAAAATTTGAGACAAAGACCATCAGATGGAAAAAAAAATGACAGAATTCACAGAAATCTATAACTCGATTCATAGCGACCTCTTCACTTTGGCAAGAGAAACGGAGAAGCATCTTTCAATTGTTTAGAGTCAATTGTGACCGTAGATAAAGCACATAATTGGGTCGGTACTGTGTCTCTGTGTAATTCTGTTCATCGCTGTTCTTAGACACTTGCATATTGGTTGGCATGTTACAATCAGGGAGCTATAACACACGAAAGAACTGCACATATTGTATAGCAAATTTCGGGGTCTCTTCTGGTTTTCAACAAAGCAACAACCACATAATACTGTACGTTAACGTAATTAGTGTCCAGAAATCCGAAAGTTTTATTACACATCTGAAAATGCTGTGAGTCCACTGCAGTGTGTGTGACCATTGTGTGTGTGTGTGTGTGACACATTTTGTATTTTGCATAGATTGCAATTGTTTGGTTAACATTTACGGTGCTTTTGATCCTTATAACGGTCATTGTCATCTCTTTCTTTTTTCAAACTTAAATACCCAGAAATTGTTCAGTTCCTCTCATCTTCGGTCACTCCCCTATCAAGCTTCACCAAATTTTGTTTCCCGTAGAACTGGGGTTTAGCAACTCTGTCATTGCCATCTGAGCGCTAAGTAACACTTTCAGCAGAATAAACTTCCCGAATATGGCCTCTCTTGAAGAATTCTGCAACTCTGGGCAAGCCACATCCATTCAGTTTTTTCACATAGTAACTGTTAAAAAATCTTGATGATGTGCAGCTCCATTTCATTTCTATTATTTATCATTTTTCATGCAGGCCTAACCGTCTTTAAATTTCCACAAATTTAGTACAAAAACTCTGAGGCTGCACCAGTTTGAAGTTATATGCATTTTAGGAATTAGGTAATTGCCACTTAATCTACTTGATTCGAGCCATTTTCGCCTTAACAAACTAAGAATGCCATTTTATGCAAATCAGAAGTGAAACGAACTGCCGTTTTATCGAATTGGTGAGGCTATTAAGTTACACGAAGTACTTACCAAAGAATTGCGGTGAAATCTAATAAATGTGTTTACTTTACTTGAGAAAAAAAATCAGGGTATCTGGATATTTCTGATTCGAGTTTTCGTAGATCGTATAATGACAATAACAACTTCAACGTCTTTATCTGACAAACTTGACCTTCTGTAAACGAACAATGACGTCATAGCCCTTTATCGGGAAATACAGTTCAAGATAAACAAACGTATCGAATTTTATTAATTTTTGTATTCTTATGTCTTTTTAGACACTCTATCATACTCGTTAACACGGATGGTATTACAGCATTGTCAGGAGGAATATAGCGATTTGAATACTGCAGCTAATGTGATATATATATATATATATACATATATATAGCTATAGATATATATATGTTTCACCTTGAAAATGTTGTTCTACTTAAAGTAAACATTCACTCTTACAGACGATATTTGGATGATTTTTTCATAACTTTGAGTCACCTTAACTTCTTGCCACGTTTAATGTTTTCCATCCTATCATTAATTTTACTTGTGAAGTTGAAAAACACAGCGAAATAACATTTTTTGACATCAACATTTGTAGAGTCGTCACCAGTAATTTGTGTACCTCTTTAATTACATCTACAGAAAATCCACCCATACCGGCATTTATTGCTATCGGAAATCCTGGACTTTTTATTTGCGATTGCCATCTTCTCAACACTTACCATCTAAAACTCATTAAGAGCTTTGAGAGATATACTTTGGAAAAAATTGTAGGCTTATCTAAATTACTGTGGCGATATATCAAACAAAATTGCCAGGTCCATCTCTACGGCCTTCAAGCATTGCATTAATGGAAAACTACATATTTCTTTGTAATGTTATAAAATGTGTTTATTTTCCAAAGTTTAAGAAAAAAATCCTGATCTAAAAACAGTTGTATGTATCATGCTCCTTCCGGTGACAAAACTTGTGGGGATAATTATTTTAGCAAGTTCAAACTATGCTACATATTTTTGAAAAAAAAACATGTGAATTCAGAATAAAGGAAGTCATTTCCATACACGATCCATGTAAAACGGCGTCTCATAAACTTCCAAACCCAGAGGATATTAATGTTCTCCTCGTAGAGAAGGGCTGGTAAAGCATAGGATCATAGTGTCTCTTTTTATAAAGCATTTACAACCATACTTGAAAAGAATTGTTAAGACTTTTAATCTTCAACTGTCTTGGGCTAGTATTACTAAATTGTGTAGGAATTGTTCATGCATACCGGGAAGAATCCTCAACTCCAATTGGTCCAGCACAGGCAGGTGACCATGTTTTATCCTACGTATAATACACGGTAAAGTTTAAAGTCACCAGCTGATGAATACAATAAAACCATAGATCGACAGTGTCTTGTCTTCTGCTATCTTACACAAAACAGTGGCTAATAATATAGTGAAATAGTATTCGATTTGAAGCTTCTTGACATAGACCTAGGGCCTAGCTCATACTTATAAAATATAAATACATACTCAATATAAATCATAAAAAATGTACTTAACAACAACACAGTTATAATATCAGCTTCTTAGGGTAATCTTACCTTTCTAACTTTCAGAATCGTGTCGCCCAAAGCCTAACAGAATTAGCATTCCTTCTTTATCGATTTTACGGAGAAGTTAAAAAATAATTCCCGGTGCCATAAAATCATAAAGAGGACTAAAGACTGTAATCCATCGCCACATGAGAGGGGCTCCATACAACCGCCAAATAAATATTCCTAGGGACAGAATATGCCAAATGACAAACAATGTATTTATTGATATGCTGCAAAAAAATTAAGAGGGAAATCAGACCTTAACATAGGCCTAAGTTATGCCAAACCAGCCAGGTAAGTGATCTTACAGCTATGTTTGACAGTAACGTTTGGCTATGTGTAATCCTCTTCCTCTTTGTTGAACCTTGTATAGTTCCCTCGAAATTTTACGTAAACCTGCCACAGTCATGGGCTATGTGTTACTAAACAGTAGGCCTTAGCCGAATAACTTAGGCCTTAGCTCAATAACGTAACGTAAGGAAATCAACGTTTACTGTTGCTGTTACTAAAGGCTGAGAGTGAGACATCAAACATATCCAAGCTTTTGTTAAAATGCACATTCAGTAAATCTTATCCAAAATCAGTCTGACTAGTCAAATTCTTACATGATTTGATACAATTGCTTGATGAGAAAACGAAGTTCTGTACTCGCTCCACGGTACACTGTGAGTAGATACTCGTACACTGAACCACAGAATGAACACACTATACAGACTAGCTATACACAACGTATAAAGTGCAAACTAAAACATGCTTGTGCCATATTGTTGCTACGTTTTTGGAACATAACGCTATTGTTAGATGCCCTCGGGCTGGGCCCTGGTACACAGTGAGTCACTCTTTTCCTGATCGTGCATTATCTTACCGTTCATACATAGTCCAGCGTTGATAAACCTTAAATTATTGTAATGCAGTGACTGGTACCATCAGTTTGCCATTCGCTTTGTCGGTGTAAACGTGTACTCTTTACGAAAAATTTTTATTCATTGTTATATATTTTGAATGTACTATTAGACAACAATTTATGGACGAATTTCCTCTTTTCTTCTTTTTTTGTTGTTGCTATTTTCTGTTTAATTTATGCATGCGAAAACTTTCTGCAATTTACCCTCTGGCAAATAAATCCTGTATCCTGATCCAGTTTGCCCCCCCCCCCCCCGATTGAGGATGCTTTTCTTGAGTCATGACCGTATCTTCCTGGGTAAAGTAAGTCATGATAATGTTTCCCCCAGTATGCGGTAAACTGAGATCTGAACCATGCATGTTTACATGGATAGACAGAACATGTCAGGTTAGTGACTCTTTGAGAGTGAAACGCACATTTAATCTAAAATATTTCAGTGTACTTCAACGTCGTGTCATAAATTTCAGCCTGCCTGAGGTACAGATTAGCTGATGATCTTTAGTTGTTGAGAACTGAAAGATCTGTCAATTTAAGTATCACCGTAGAGGCACTTTTGCTCCTCAAATGGCTCTACTAGATTTTCTTAGCTTAGTACTTTCTTTTCTTCATGATTCTTGTGTACATTCCCATATGGCCTATCACCTTATACGGCCTAACATTTGATATGGCATAACACTAACAGAGTTAACAGCTTACTGTCACTCGTTTAAAAAAAAAAAAAAAAAACGTATTGTGCTGTAGAAACTGTATACGGTACGTTATCTCATGAAAACGTTATGGTCACATATGAATTGACGGGTGAAATTGTGTGTGTGTGTGGGGGGGGGGGGGGGATCTATAGTTCACCCTTAGAAGCTGGTTGCGTTTACCACTAGATGGAGGGTAAAGATGTACCTTAAGTTTCATTTTCCCTTTTTTTCACTGTCTGAATTCATCAGAATGTGTTAAACCATGGATGCTTTGGACAACTCCTTCCACTACTAAATATTTACCGATAGGTACAGTTTAGTTTGTGGATTTTCAATCGCTTACAGCCACTTCTCTGATGTTTTATTCCCAATCTTTTTTCACACTCCTTTTAAGCGAATTGTATAGGCTTCTTCATTTTTTGACCTTAAGTTAAGGCCAATTTAAGACCATTTTATTTTGAAAGAATGTCGAAATAAAGGCACTCACTGTGGCTGAAAAAGAAAAGAAGCTGCCGTTGCTTTCCTGTTTAATGTCCGCAGGGCAAACAGAGGATTATGTTCTGTTTTAAATTCTGGACACTCTTTGCACACCCCATCACCAGTGTTTATGTCTTGATTCATCTCCTCTAGATGCATCACTACTTGTTCACAGACTTATATTGAGATAAAACCTCCTCCAATGAGTCATTGTTTTCTACTGCAGTTCTAGTTTTGATGTAGTTGCCTTTAGAGGGCAAATGAAAAGAAAGATAAGAAGGAAAGAAATAAAAAAAAACAGAAGAAAAAAGAAACAGAGCTCAGTAAACCATCGAAGTTTTAATGCTTTTCAATTTTCTATTTTCTTTTGTTAATATCAGAATTTGGGTTACGCAAGGGTGAAGGGGGGGGGTACAATAACTGGCTCTCAGAGTCTGTCACAGTTCTAAATTTGAACTCTTCACTGTCAGACAGGTGAAGGGTCACAATTATCATTTTTTTCTTACTGTTTTAAAACTATTGAATATGCAAAGATAAATTTTAAGGCTATATTCCCGAATGAATTCTTCGGCATAGATCAGGAATATCAACAGTGGCAGTTTCATTTATAATATGGGTGAGTGTTCCACTGATCTCCATGTGACACACTTGGTCCTTGAGGCGGCGGCATTTTTTCTTTGAAATTATGGAAAATAAGGGATGGGTGAAGAAAAAAACGCAAGGAAAGAAGTACAAAATATAGTTTTTAAGTGTTTTTCTTTCGGTTCGTTGTTTGTGTCATGGACTTGCCGGGATGTAGACGTTACCATAGAGATAAGTTTTGCAACCAGGATCTTTAAATAAATATATTTGTGATGATTTAGTTCTTCTTGGCACTTATTATTTTTTTTCAAAAAGCCAGTTTTAATTATCTGATTGTATTATATTTGATAATACTGTTTAACTTATCCATGCCTGGGTGGCTTTTTTTCATTAATTTCGTCTATTTGGGACGGTTCGACGGCGCTATGATGTATCACGTTTATGCTCAGTAATCGGACCCAAGCGAACAGGAATAACACACAGAAGTCTTCACTTGCACCAGTTACTCTCCTCTCCAAAGGGTCTCCAGAGTCAAATGTTTTCCACGAACAACATGAGTAACATTAAAAACTGTACTACAAAACAATGACCGATATCAAACAAACTTTTGACTCATAAATCATTTCCCTCCGAGAGATACTTCTTTTTTTAAAATGGCAACCCAAATGGCAAGTAAATTATGATTAAAGTAAGGAAAGTACCTCAAGGAATATTAATTGTAATGCAAAGGCAATAACTAGGTAAATTATGAAAAATAAAACGTAACATTGTAAAATTGTCACGTTGCATACCACCAGAGTAACCAAACGAGCTGATATTTTAGAGACATTAACCTGGAGTAACCCTTCCAGTGCAGTGTATGAGTCACAGATGCAAGTTAGCAACACTAGTGGTCAATTGGTCATAGTTTGAAATTGGACTCGGTGTATTGCCTTATGTGATTCACTAAGGATAACAAAGGAAATTGGAGTATCGATAACATATATAAAAACATAGGAAAATAAAATACCTCAGCCATGCGGGAAAACGGAATTACATAATACTTAGACGCGACTAAAGTAATTGGCTTATCAAAGTGGCACCGATGACATGACCAAGGGAAGTTTCTTATCTACGAAATCAAAGTCAGGGATCTGAAGTATGCATCTTGGCTAGTAATGACATTGAAACCCTTTTCTAGGTTTCCTTTTTCGGGTTTCGTGGGACATGTTGGAGATCAACCAAAATATTAAATTCGGCTTATTCGTAGTGAAAATGAAATCCCTGCAAACAAAGGATTGGCTTACACTCTTCATTTCCACCCCCCCCCCCATTGCTTGTATACGTCATTACATATCTGTGAAAAGGACTGCAGTGACGAATTTTCAGGCAACGTTTCTCATCCAATCCAAGCAAGTTTGCAGTTTTACACTTCCAAGAAGAAAGGGTTCTCCTACGGGCAAAGGATGCTTTCTTCCAGCCGGACGAAAGAGTACCAAGTGTTACCAACAGAACTTTTATTTCCAAAAGTAATTCCTGCAAATTATTTTCGACGAATCCTAGGGGTTCCCTCAAACGGGGCAGATATAAAACCTTTCCCTTAAACTGTAACACTGATAGACTGATATCTTTTCTAAATTTAAATTGCATCCTCTACCTTCGAAACTCCTGCAAGAGGCCAGAAAACTTTAACGTTCACTCCTCTTTATTTAAACTCTTTGTATTTTTATTAGTATTTTTTTTGTTAAAGATATCTTATGAACATGAAAATTATGGTATTACCAGTAATATTTAACATCTCTCTTATGAAAAGACATAAACAAGAAAAGAGAGCGCCTCTTTGCAAGCATCTCTGTTTTCCTAATAATTCCTTACATAAAGACCGGGGAATTAAAATAGTTGGTCTATTTGGTTTCCGTACATGAAAGTATTTAGCAATGACGTTACCATATTTAAGTTGACAACATTAGTACGTGAGGTGCTTTCATTGCTTGACTAGGTCGAATAAAACAAAACTATACCAATAGTTAATTCAGATCTATATTCACAACACAAAATATGACTACTGTCTATTACACTACATTGATTATATTACTTATACATTATTACTTTATTTCTATATACCTTACACTATTACATTATTTCTATATGCTAACATTATTTGCACTATTAAAACACTATTAATCTATTTGCTACATCAACGTCTTTCTTTGTTAGGACGACAAAGTAAAAAAGAAAAACGCATGCACAGACAGAAGCAGGAGGCTTGCTGTAATTAATTCATTAGATATCAGCCCATTCCTCCCCTTTCTGACAATAAGAATTCTCTGTAGATTTGTTTATTTTATAGAAAGAGACCTGAACGTCAGACTCAAGAACGACTACGGCACGTGCTTGATGTCAACTGTTCCACATTCCTGATAGATATCTAGGCATGTGATAAATAAGTCAACATGAAATTGCTATGTTACATGTCTTTTTTATGTAATTTTCATGATACATTTCTAGATCTGTAGGGGTGCACAGTTGGCCTGAGTTAGATTGCAAACGACGGGTACTCAGTAAGTTCTCGGCCATTCGGTAACAGTCTCGTACTCTTGCATCTTACAGCATTCAAGTGGAATCGCCGATGAAGAGTAATAAGCAGTGTATGAACACAAGTGTTATTAGCATGTCTGTCAGTCAACTTTTCTCTGGGTGGTCATAGATCTCATAAGCCTTTCTATTCAGACATTACGCCCTCTATATCAGCTCTCAGGGCTTCTCGTCTTTCCGTTTGGCCGACTCCTCCGCTTCATTTCATTCTCAGACAGCGATTGGTTTAGAGTAAGTTAAAGATCGCACGAGTTGAGGTAAACATCGTTTCTTACGTTTCTCTTTCCAAGAGAGAACTTGAAGTCGCAGTTATAAATGAATTTGCAAGGCTTTTTTGTTGTCTCTCCTTCTTTGTGGTTAGCTCAAGATGACTACCTCTTACGAATTCACCGGCTTTTCTTCGCAGATCAGCAATTTGTTGATAAATTCCACGACCAGGACCGCCTGTGAAAATGCAGGCAAGCAAGACGAATGGCAAACGTTCTTTCGAGCTCTGGTAATCACCGGTTTTCTTTTGATTTTCATCATCGGGACTTGTTCCAATTTTGCAGTGATCCTTTTAGCCCTTCGTCCGAGCAACAGCTGTACCGTCAATACCCTTAACAAGTACATTCTGAGCCTCAGCGTATCAGATCTCGTCTACATTGTAGAATCCATGTTCTTTACCATCACGAACTACGGTGGGAAAGGTTGGCCGTTCGGCGATATCGGCTGCAGGCTCATCTTCACCTGCGAGTTTTTGACTATGCACGTGAGCGTGTATATCCTCAGCGTCATGAGCGTAGAGAGGTACGTCGCGGTGGTTCACCCGATGAGGTCCTTACGTTACAGGAGTCCCGTTTGCGCTCGGCGTCTCAATATAGCCGTCTGGGTTTTCTCTCTGTGTCTCGCCTTCCCCTGCATCGTGGGGATGCGCCAGGTGACGGTCCCCCAAACGAACGGTGAGGTGCTCAAATCCTGCATGTGGACTCTGGGAGATGCCCACCTCATAAACCTTTATATGACGTTGGTGTTCTTCACGTCCTTCGTGGTACCGTCACTGGTCATGTTGATCGTTTATAGCCTTTTATTGAATCATTTTCTCCGGACGGTCAGCCCGGTCAGGAAATCGAGCCAGGAGGTCCAAAGGTCAAAGAAGCGGGTCGCGAAGATCATCTTCCTGATCGTCATAATTTATTGGATATGTTACCTGCCGTTTTGGACTTACCAAATGATGTCCATCTACGTGGATGCCGATTTCGATCCGAAACACATCATGGGCCTTCTGACGGTGGTGTTATCCTACCTCAACAGCTGTTTCAATCCATTCCTTTATACGCTCTTTCCGAAGAGTTTCAACCTCTGGAAAAGTCTCTGCGTCAACTACCACCCCATGACATCAAAGTCACGTCAAGGTAGTTAGAATTTCTTCATTTTTGTTGAAAAAAAAAGAAACGAAAAGGATGAAAAAGAACACGTGAAGGTAGATCGAGCTCTTTGATTTCTATCGCTTATGTATTATATCTCATCACAGGCCATTTACTGCATTGAACAAAGTGAGCTCAAAAACTTGAAAGCAAGAATACAAAATGGAGTGGTTTACAGATCATCGCTGTTGAAGAATTCAAAAGTTAGTAATTATTGTTATTTGCAATTATCGCTATTGATTTTGAAAGTGATTAACATTGTTTCTGTTGGATATTTTTTTTTGTCTGACGATGATCTGGGCGCAAAGTCAACAATTCATTAGCACTCGTTCACTTATGCATCGACGGGGCCTCACGGTGTACGGCTGTACATACAGAAACAAACTGCAGGCGGTCTTGTTTTTACAGTACGGTACCAATTTCCAATTTGTTTTGCATAAGAAAGAAACCGATCATGTTTGAATATTTATAGAATTAAAAAGGTCACACCGATGAGACAATATTTTCTATACTGTGCCCTTTCATGTATCGCTTCTTTGCACTGGTATTGTAATCAAGAGGAATGTCATTTGTGTATTCATGTTTCTCTCAGATACAGAACTTTATCCTTTCATTCCTCTTTTCGTTTCCATCGAAACGTTGTTTCGGGAGGGCTTTCCTACATGATACAATATGGCGGGATAAGCAGACGTAGTGCCAGGTTAAGACGTGTCGTCTCGAAGGCAGAAACATATATGATATCATGTCAGGATAGGGCTGAATATAGGTCAATTAACAGTTTGTATTGTTAGTTTTAGTGCTTTAAAACACATATGTGAGAGGATGGCATACACTGTGTCAGTAGCGTAAGTTACTGTTTAACATGGCTCGTCCAGGCTGGATCTGTTACAAAAGGATTGCAAACTTTACTTCATATTTTTCTTTTCAACATTTCTCAAGTTTTAAGTGCAATCTTCATAAAGACCTCGAAACGATTCAAGCAGCTGATTACAAAATTATCGTTTCCTGCATACACATCCGTACCGACCTGTCAAGTGCTTGTTACCTCAAATCAACATTTGTCAACGTTCGTAAAGTATCAAAAAATGATTGGTCTCTGAAAAGGCTTTTTTTTTTTGCAGTAAAACTAACCCCAGATCATTTTGCAGCTTTAATTTTTTTTTTGCACAGATGATTGAATTTTCGTTCAAAGTGTTGTGTGTAGTCATTTTAGACTCACTTTATTCTGCTTGGATCTAAACCGACTTTGTATTAAAAGCATTTCCTTTCTGAGGGTGAATAAGGGTAAGGGTGGATAGCGTAGACTTTCATGTTACTTTAATGTTTGTTTTTTTCTGTACTTATCCGTTGATGGCTGAACGTTTACCAAGCCCACCGATGATAGGGTAACTTCTATCCACATGACTTACCATTGGCTCTCGCCTTTGCAGTTTACATGTGATTCATGGGAGTCCGAAAACACAAAAAAGAAGGGGGGAGGCCAAAACTTTCAAATAATCACATCAATTTTGCCCTCCTGGTTCGAGCTTTTTAATGTGACGGCGTAAGCAGCCTTTGTCATCCGGCTGAACGGCTGAGTAGGCAAGGGTTTAAGAGGGTGGGGGTAAGCAGTAATGGCACTACCTAAGGGTAGAGCCAACATCGGTTGCCCTGTGGCAAAAAGTGCCTCTCAGACTGCAAGAAATGGCACTTCCTAGCCTCTCTGGCCTTTCAGCTTAGTCTTCTCTGGTTTTTAAAACACAGGTTTGACTATTGACGCTTTCACCACAAAAGGTTGATGTTATTATTATTATTGTTTTGTAGAGTTTTTTTTTGGGGGGGGGGTGGAAATTTGTGATTTTGGGGGATATTTTTTGCTCCTCCCGTTTAGGACCCACATAGCGTGATTCAAGAACTATCTCTGCCAGGGATGAAATTTAGTTGTTTAAAGTAATGATTACATTCAATGCAATTAATATACAATCTTTCATATTGAAAATGTAAAACGGTTAAGTTGATAATTTGTAAGATTAACATTTTCTCATGTTGTTCATCAATGTCTTAATTCAGTGAACTAACCTTATTTAACGTAACTTTGTTCATTTGTACATTCAAGTTTTAGAGTTCATTTGATTAGCAGGGTTTTTTTTTCTTTTTCATTATTTTAAGAGAAAAGTTTAGGCATCCTAAGATTCTGGTTGCGTCATTGTTTTGTAAAAGAATTTTCCAAAATAACGTCAATCTTTGGGTACGTCGACCATTCTATCGAACAGTATTACATGCACGAACACTGTCCATCCAAACAAGAAGAAGAAAATTTAAGAAGCCTTAAGTGTCAGTCTCAAAACTCTTCACATTAACGTCGAGGTATTCGGTATCTGCTTAACCAGCTTGTTATCGTCAAAAATGCCTTTCAAGGGAATTTTGAGATTACTTGAAGGGCAGCAACAACATTTTTTGTGCCGAAGGTGGTTAACACGTTGTAAGTTTTATGTTTAAACAAAATACACATTCTGTTTAGGGGCAATCACAAAATGCATACTGAAGTATTTTTGAAGATCGAAATTGAAGACCTTTACGAATTACTGGCAAAAGTTTGCAGGGAGACCTTAAGACGGGAGGAGAAATTTTATCTCTTACCACATTTTTATATGTTCCCTTCCTCCTCCATCGTACACGCCTCCCCCCTCCTTTTTCCGCTGGGTGAAGAGAAACATCTGTGTATGACTATCCAGTCTTCTGTCTTTAGATCTCGGTAGAATGAAAAAATAGTATGGGGGGAGTCGGTAGGCTACGTGTAGGCAAGACCACCTAAGCGGAGCGCCACCATTCTTTGGAGGCTGGAGTAAAGGAAATTTTGGCTGTTACAAGTCTCCCCCCCCCCCCCGCCCCCATGGTTGAAACGGCAGTTTCCGGGTTACTGTTCTACTATGCATGTATCCTAGCCTTGAAATGTCAGGTATCTGATGTCTGCAATTTCTCGGTTACTGAAAAGAATACAATCAATATATCAATGTTATGAGATGATATAGAAGAATCATAACGAATTGTGCATTCTCTTCCATTTATTCTCGAAGCACTTAGCAAGTTGACGTATTCAGAATCGGTGTAATGTGGCAATTTAGGTGTGTGTGTATGTTTGCACTTGTGGTGAGGGGGGGGGGGGCGGATGTATGACCCGTGTAAGGAATACCTTGTAAAAAGGATAAATCTACCAAAGCAAGAGAGATTCACACGGTATTATATCTGTGCGAATAATCCAAACGAAACTCTTATGCAAAAGCATATGTCTTGGATATCTGCATACTTTTTTTTTCGGACAAAAGACTTAGGTACGGTAGCTTCTACAGCTCTTTACAACTGTAAGGAGTAGTGTATAGCGAGTCTTTTTGATATACTTTCTGAAAGGCAGGAGTAAAAGCACATCCTGCTTTGAATGTCAGTGCTTTGGATTTTAAAAAGGCATGCAAATCATGTAGGGACCACGTGAAACTTGCACTGCCACTCACGTGAGTAATTAAAGTAAAATGCATTCCTTCTTTTTAGGTGTTCATATTCTTACCGATAAGGTTCCATTAAAAAAAAACAAATTGACTTGACTTTGAATGTAATATGGTGTGGTAAAAAAAAAAGTAATTCTTGAATAAAGTGCCTGTATATTATTGCAACGTGTGTAGATTACTTACGATATTATTTTCGTACAGTTAAAGTTTCTTCTCATAGCTATACATAGTTATTACTGTAAAATTTATTTTTTTGCACATGTTCGTCATGACATGTCAAACTATATTTGTTTGACTCCAATAAATAGATAAATAGAATGTATAAATATATTTACACATATCAACATTTTTCTTAAATTATATGAATGATACGTATGATGCCTACAATGCATTGTCACAAGGGAAAATTAATCAAGCTTTATTCATATATGCCAGTTGCGAACGTTGAGCCTACCTGAATAAAAAAAAAATACAGACATGATCATGTTTTGTTAAAAAAAGAACTTGTTTTGACGTGTAATATTGTTTATGTCAAGAAGTATGAGGTATTTCTACTGCCATGAGGTATTTCTCTTGTCCAGAAGTATGGTACCTCGTAACGTATCTGACGTCATGATGGAGTTCGTTTGAGAGGTGAGTGCACTCTACCAGTTGATCCCCATATAGGCTTCATGCAGGAAGGATGCGACGAAGAACCTTACAAGGAAGTCCATATAGGAATGTCATTGAGTTCAAACCCAGAGGAGGGCATATACCCGATCCACTCACACAACGAAACGGTAAAATAAGAACTACATAACTTTTACTGTTTACCTAAATTATGTAAATAAGAACTCCATAAATTTTACATATAATTAATGTAAACAGTATATGTAAATTCTACGTAATTTTGGTAAATTTTGCTACATTTTAGTAAAATTGTTATATACACAATGTAAGACTTACGTTAACTGTATGTAACATTTTACCTAAAAATTATGGAGTTCTTATTTTACCGTTACGTTTTGAGTGTACAGGCACAGGTGTACTATTTTCGTATCAGGTGTTGTAAAGTCAAAATGAAACATCAATTCAGCGATATCCATTCTTCGAATCAGGAAATTATTGGGCTCGCAAAGAGTCATAGGTCTCACTCATTGTCGAAGTCCAACCATATTTTAAGTAGATTAAAAAAAGTTCAGGGCTTTGAATAATTCAAACCTTGGAGGGAACTGCGTTACTTTACGATGCTAAGAATCCAGGCAAGTGTACGCGGAGGAAGCGTATGGTTTACATATTAGTCGGGTGACGACAAACTTTACAATTGTGGGTCAAATTTAGCAGTTTTTTCTTTAACAACAGGTCGGGTCAGATGGGAAAGCCTGAGATCGGTCTTGGATGAAAAATTTATCATAATGCGACCCGGCCGACTATGGAAGCCAGAGCCTCTCGGTTGCTAAGCTTTACTTCTTTTTTTCACGGGCATGCGGCCACAGAATCTTGGTCTTATGAAACATCCCACTGAATGTAGGGGATGAAATAACAAGAGAAAAGATCAATCCGGGAATCAGTAAAATGATGGTGTCTTACTAACACTTGTTTGTTTAAGCAAACAAACTCCGACGGATAAGTAAGGAGTCGTTATGATGTTTTCTTGCCAATATATGAGCACTAACCCTATAGATCGAACAGGAATAGACAATACCGATTTTGCTAAAGCTAGATAAATAAAATCAAAGTTTTTGAAATTGGGGTGGGGAGAGAGGAACTTTGTTGTGAATAAATAAATTTCTTGATTCCATTTTGAATGTTAAGAAGGAAGACATCTGCTTGTTATCATCCTCTTTACGGAGATTCCTCGCGGCTGGGGAAAAACTGCATACATACAGGAGGACCCTGTCACGTGACTGAGGAGTGATTCTTTATTCGGGCTGCAGCTGATGAACTCCTAAAACATATCAGAAACATTTCCCTCTTCGGCATCACTGTATGCACATTTGACGAATACATACAAGGAAAAGAATAGTGTTCAGTGAAATCGATGAATTTGGATATATAGACTGTTCAAATACAGTGATCGATAATATCCTTATATATGCATTTACACCGGGATCTTGTTTCAACTAACGTTGGAATAACCTGTCCTCCTTCCCCCCATATTTTCCCCCACCACACCACGGAACCCACCACACCAGGGACTCCACCACACCACGGACAGACCTTACCTCACCACACACCCTTCCCCACCTCTTTTTAGCAGCCAAAGTCTGTTACTCGACACCAACATAATTATGACTGGTATTTGCTAGATACAGTTCCCTTTCCAAACTGCGAAGTGGAATGAGTCAAATGCTTGATTTAAAGGGCATGGATATACCTTCTTTTTTTTCGTTGTGGTGTGTATGGGGGATATACGCGGTAGCATAAAAGAAAACACACGCCGAGAGTCCGCGGACATGGAAGGCCGAAAATGCCACGCATTTCAAGCAGTGCGGGGGTCAGACAACGGTCGACATAAACTATGATTTAACGAAACGGGGAGTTGTTCGAAATACTCACTGAAAGAAGCATAAATCATTTTTCCCCATCTTATGGCTGTAGGCTTTTAGAGCACCACTGCGCTGAATTAGCCTATCCGTCATGCTGGCACTAACCTTGGATATTTTTGGTACTTCCTAAGTTAATGATCTTTGCTAAAGAAGCGAGGTTATTTAGGGATATAGATATATGTATATTTGTAATTACCTCTCATTTATAAAAAAAAATGCTTAGTATGATAGTAACAGACAGTTAAAATACAAAATTCCCTCAAGCGTGTCTCCCACTTTTGTGAAAATTTCCAAATTTTCGTGTTTCCCGTGGATTAGTCGATTGAGTTTAGGATCTATTTATAATTTTTTGGCAGAATCGACGGTTTTGGATAATTTTAAATAAAAACGACTGCACCGAGAGGTCTTTCTGATAACTTCCTTCCTCTCTTAAATTTTTCAAAGGCGGAGAAAACAACGGTGTTTAGCCCCTCCCCTAGGCCTCCCATCTGATGAACACGGGAAGACCCAAAGTTGAAGATTCTTGAAAATGCCACTTACCGATTTAGTTTAGCAATTGCAGATCATAGCGAATTTAGAAGCATGTATTGAAACTTAATGACGTTAAAGAGTGGGTGGTATAGGCGGTATTTATTTTTATTTTTTTTTTTTTTACTAAAATCGCCGACAAAACTAGCTGATGTAGGTTGCACCTAACAAGTTTCCAAAATAGACATGTTAATGACAAGAGGCATTATACAGACATTTTCGACAAAACTGGATTTAGTTTCCTTTATGCGCTGTAAGTGGGGTCGGGGACTAGGGGGTGAACTACCTCTCGAAGTCCCGAAGCTTTATTTTCAACACGAAACTTATTTGTTCATATAATCTTAAAGCTAAGAAGGAGTTCAAAGTATTACTTGTCATGATCGCTTTATTTTAAATGTTGTGTGGGTTGTAGAAATGTGACTGCAAAATGTACGGTTTGTTGACTTTTAAGGACATTTTACTTTCTATGAACGGATATTTTCCGGAGTTTGACCAACAATTGAATACGTTGATCGACAATATGGTTCTTACACCAAACTTCGCGCAATGCAAAACTTTGCTCATCCCTGAAAAAAAAAAAAGAAAAAAAAAAAGAAATGGCCTACGCAGTTTGACAAAGTTGTGACTGCCATACCTTGACATGACTTAATAGAAAGCTGAGACGCTGTTTATTGAATCGCCCTTGCCTGATTAGTCAACTTTACGGTACTTCATTTGCACACTGAGGAGAGGTAGACTAGGCCTAAAGCATCCTATTCCCAGTTACCGCTTAATGTTACAAATTTCCAAATCATGATTTTGACCATTCAATGGACTTGTTCATGATCTTTTTTTTTTTTGTTGCTAGCTTGCTCACAGGTATACTTGCTGTGGGTTTACGCTCAGGATGTGTTCAATAGGGCACTCTTCATGTGATGCTTGTCATGCTAACTTTAGTAAATTTCGGCAGGTTTACATCGTGTCGTTAACTCAAGCAAACGTTGTTTAAAATAAGAGGTTTCGAGGTACAATTCCTTCCATATTTGTTCAAATTACTAATAAGATGCATAGCATGGAAAGATTATTAGATTCATAGGGATTTTCAAGAATACAGCTCGAAATGCCAAGGGTTTTACATGCGCGAAGTTTTATAAATCCGTAGTATAAACAACACTGTACTGTACATTCAACAGTTGTCCAAACAGGGCTGGACATCATGTGACTTTTAACAGTATGAGTGTAAGATCCATACCAGCAAATTCCCTCGGTAGGACACGACTGTCCAACATGTATTTTGCTACCGACTGACCACTATACGCGCTATAAAACAGGTTATAGATATCCCGTAGGAGTCGTGTGGGTTTACAACATAGGCCTACGGTATTTTCAGTCCTAATTAACTGTTCACATTAGCCACTGTGGTGTAATGGAACCAATCACATATTCCTGCTTTCACATATGGTAAAGTCAACGGAATGGAAGTTATACCAACATGGCATGGGCAAAAGAATCATCTTTTCAAAGTATTACACATAAGGTGATGAGTTTCGGAAGAATGATGTATGATTTGCATTTTTGAAAGTTTGGGTAAGCAAATTGCTATTGAGCAACAAATAACTGAATTTCTATCTTGTGAGAAACATTTTTATTGTGAAGAAGGCCACCTCCCGTCCTTATTTTGGGTACTCTTTCATTATGTGTTGACAAATAGCCCTAGTGGTTTTTTTTTAATGATGTTGTTTGTAAAACATACGCCTTATTCCCCCTTGAATGAGAGAGCAAGGAATGTTACAAGTATAGAGATATGTATGTTATTCAATGTGTACGTTCACTTTTATCAGTATGAATGATTCATTACAGAAAACTTTGCAAATAACAACACCAACTGGTAATGTATTTACAGGTTACAGCCACTGCTTCACTGGTGACAACAGGTCGTTGTGATGAAATCATACCCGGAATTCGTTTCTCCATGCCTTAGGTATGTGCTTCTCAAACATAACGATTAATTGACACTCATCTGCCCCCTTTGATGTCTTAGTTCAAAGGTACAATCATATTAAAACTGAAAGGTAAGAGATCAACCAAGGTCTAAGAAAGATTGGATGGGTAAAAGGTCGTCTTTGATATTCGCGCTACACAAGTTGATAACAAAGGTTCCCATCCCCAAAGCAGCCATTTTATGGGGCCGACCGAACAGTGTGGCAAAAAATTAATGCCAACGTTGCGATGCCCACGCGATCCATAACAATAACCGCCTACTTCAATGTGAATATCGTCTTCTTTTACCCATTGAAAAATTTGATCTATCACCGGTGGCCAGATTCCTCTTAATTAACAAAAGTTTACAAAGCTTGCTGAGGAAAGTCTCGACGGAATCCACGAGCGATATATACCTCTCTCTCTCTGCGTACATGTTTGTTCAATAAAATCGATCCAACGTTCCTTAAAGCTGTACAGTGATGAAAATGAACATTTTTTTGTTATTTTTTAATTAGAGGAGGTTAGGTTTCTCTGTTTTTGTTTTGAAAGAATTTATCATAGAGCTATGTGTCGTCTCATACCAAAATGAGCCAAAAAACGATGCATCGTTGGAAGATTTGGAATAGATTCTGACTCGCTGGGGGAAATTTTGACAAACTTTCTTAATTGAATTCGATACAGTGCATGCCCGCCTGGCGACGAGCTGATGGCTTGACAAAAGTGTGCTTACTATTTGTCAGCCTCAGTTACTACCGCTGTTTTCTTCTTTAAGATGGTCGTTTGTCGTTAATGGTCAACGTGAGTATGACTCCAACGGAAATCTTGTCTCGTAGTCTTTCTGACAACTATTTATTCTTCTTTTACTTGTCAATTCGATCGAAAAATGTCAGACCTTATGCGATATATACGTGTTGGTCAGAATGAATTACGATGTAACTATGAGAGAACTGTTTTACGACCTTTATCTTTGCGTATTTGCGTACGTTCGTTGTTTCATCAGGATCCTGGGCCTACAGTCTTAACCAACAAAGAAAGAGAGTAACGAAAGGAGGAAAGTGTAGGAGATGCCAGCACATCATCTCTGAATTGTACGGCTCCCAGTAGAAATTATTCAATTCCAATCCTATACTTTGTCAAGTTTGTGGAATCTATGCTACCCGATGATCACTGCAAAATGAAGCTTGACAACAACAAAAAATTACTGTTTGAATCGAACACCAAGGGCAACGACCACCAGTGTGTCCCAGACCTTTTGTCAATGCAGTAATCATCTATATATACAAGGCGAAGGCGAAGGGGCATTTTTCTAAAGGAGGGGGGTCAGAATAACTTACATGCCAGTTAGCATGTAAGTGAACAGAAACGTAAATTTCAGGCAATCTGAAAAACCGTCATAATCGGCAGCTGGCAGTCTTTCTTTCTTTTTCGGGGCGATAAAAAAAACTGCCGCTAGGTTGAAGGGGGGTGAGAGTCTTCTCATCAGCCATTCTGGAACTGTATACGTAGAAGTAAATTAATGCAACCAAATTCAATAAAAGTGAAATATAAGTAAGAAGACAGAGTCTGTTATTACCACTTTTGTGAGGGAGACTCGTCTCAGGAACCGCACTTCAGCAGACTATTATGCGTAACATTAGGTGGGGCATATCAGTATAATATGCAAATCAGTTTGATGTATCTAAGTTACAGCCCACTTTCTTTGAGAAGTTCATCAACCGAGACGGAATATCAAGCTTACATGAATGTTAGTTTCCTTTAGTCATTTCCCCACAGGGGAAAAAAAAAATTCTCGAATTTCTGAAATGAACATGCGGGTACAATTCCACAGGTAAAGCGTAAATTTGTTATTTTTTTTTTCCACTTTCGCATTTCCCGAACCCTCCAAAGATGAAATCAGATTTCGGTTTGAGACTAGGCTACTGATGTGTTCAAGGTTATAAATTGACGATTCCTAAAGAAAAAAAAAAAATGGCAACCTCCATTAAATCATGAATAGGACTTTACTTCCTTGATAGCTCTCTGTATGTGAAGTGTGAAGACTTACAACAAACTTGTGCTCAAAGTTGGCCGTAAAAATGAACAGCTTTTTTCCTCTCTTCTTTTTTTTTTTTCTTCGTCGGTATAGTACTGAGAAGCAAGTATTGAAAGTGGCGGATCTAATTTTGTTTTCATCTAGTTTTGTTTTGTAAATGTTTCATTTCGGAGGTTTATTCATCTGGCACTGTCGGTCTCATTGTCGGTTTTGATATACTGAGTCGTCCATCGTATTGCGAGCATCATTGCTATCTGAATCATTCACCACAGAAGACACACTCCAACGAAGGGTAAATCTTAGCGCACGCAGTCCCGCTTAACTAAAATGCTGGATCCTCTCCTGATAATGCCGTGTTCTTAAAAGACCTTTGTTTTTTTTTTATTTTAAATGACTGAAAGCTTAGGCAGTAACTGGAAAAATAACAAAAACTCATTAAACATTGACTTATATATTTCTTTGAACTTGATACGGTTTTTACACGGTTGCCTTTTTGAAGAATATACGACAAGGCACGGCAGGCTGCCACTCGGCGCGCTACGAATTTCACGCTTAAGACCGTCTTTTGTTTGATGTTGCATTAAAGTTATAGGTAGCCCCCGAGCTGTTTGTGCATGTTTGTGTCAGAGCTTGATGTGTCGGTATCTTATGGAAACTGCAGAGCGACACTTTTTCAAGTGTTAATTTGAGACGCATGTGTTCTGTTTGATTTGATATTCCTTCGCTCAAAGCATAATCCAGTATACAAAAGATAGACGGCTTCATAATCGCCAAACAGACGTTAATGACATCGATATGCCCGAGGAGAATCATTTCCGGATTATACGGACGCGCTCAACTCAGGTGTTGAAGTCGTTTATGTTGTTGACTTTCCCAGCACTGCGTCCCTTGGAACGACTTTGACTCTATCTCTTTACTAAACGTTAAGACAGGAGACCTGAGGTAGACGTGTATACATGAATATACATATGTAGCCCACATTCGACCACGGAGATGGAGATAGAATAACATCTGTAGCGGCTAAATGAGAATAGACGTGAGGGACGTTGTATACCTAACATGCTCAGAAGAATTTCCAGTGAGGGCTTTGGCACGTACGCACGAATATTTTATCGCGGAGGGAGAAGCACACGTGCATGCATAAAAAAAACCCACGCATTTGCTTATCTCCAAAGTTCGAAATTTGACCTTTTTCTTAGATATTGTTAAAGACATTTGCATCTGCCATCTCAAATCCTCTATTTTTAATCCTGATTGAGGTAGACAATAAGAACAAAAAAGAAAACTGCTTTTTCAGTTGATCTTGCATCAAATCGGCCCCCTATACCGTGATCAAAGGAATCATTAGTATCATCTGTTTATTGAGTATTACTGCTCGACATTCTGTTATTCTAAGATCAAAGACCAAAAACAATAGGCCTAATATTCATCTTATTCATGATAAAGATGCAGAGTAGTCGTGACAGCGTAATACACAACTACTTCAAATAAAGTATTTTTATCTACCATGCCACGTTCTGTGTCTACTCCCTGCGACTTGAATTTCCTGACGAGACTCAACAACGACATAGAAACATATGTGTGACTGTTTTTCCCCTTTTTCAAGATCAGGCGTTCCTGAGAGAGAGAGAAAAAATGAAGAATTAAAAAGTTACCACGGTGGGTTGCCAAACTCATTTGAAAGAGGGAAATTTTCTGAAAAAAAAACCTAACAGTCCATGACCGATAACGACCGAGTGAAGAATTTCATGTTTACTATGTCCCCACTGCTAAAATAACTTTAACATAGATGTTACTAGGGATGGTATGATAAAGACTTTGCCAAGCATATATGAAGAACTTAAATGCTGATACTTGAGTAAATAAACATCCTTTCCTTTTTTCATGGAAAGATTCTTTTCGTACGCTGTATAGGCCTTGTCCTATACAAGTGCATCTTAAGTTAAAGCGATTCTTTGACGGATACAACGTGCAATGGCTCACTTGGAGAAAATAAAAAAACAGTTTTGGCTTAATCTATGCTTCTGTGCAAAGATGATAAATACCCCTTCTTCTCTTATGTATTCCGTATTTTGTTTCTGTTTTTATTTTGTTGTTCTTCTTATTAACATGTATTTACTGTTTTCAATCTTTCCCTTTATCTTCTTTTTTTTGTGTGTGTAGTGTTTTTCGGGTTGATTACCCTTACGAGCCTCCCCAAGCTTTCAGTTATCACTCCCCAGTGTCATCTTGTGTTTATCTAGTTATGCTGTTTAATTGTTCTCTGTTTTTCATCACTTTCTTGAAAGCGTCTGAAATAAAGTCTATGAAACTGAAATGAAATGAACTATGGGACTCACTGGAAATATATAAAAGTGAGGCATGAGATAGGAAAGACTGACATATCTGCCTCTTGTAGAAAGACAAAAATCTCATTTTTTTCTTTGAAACCGAAATAATTGAGCAACCAATTGCAACTCTAAACAGGCAGAAGCACATCGAATGAACACAAAAAATTTACCTTATCAGATAACAAAAAAAAAAGGATTATTTAGGGGACCCCATGGGAATTCAGTACTGTTTGAATCACTTACGATGTCAGTACCCGGTTCTGTAATTGCAGGCTACTCGGATCCAAAGCTTTTTTTTTTTGTACATATGACAAGAAAATTTAACCCGATACTTTTTTTTCGTAACAGAAAATACTTCGTTGTCTACGATACATGGTGTTACACCAGCCAATATCGTATTCCTAGGACTTCACAAACGATCTCGTAACCGAACAGAAATTGTATTTTCGGATCCCCGGTTACCCGATCGACCGACTATATGGACTGCGGGTCCCAGGATCCAAATTTTGAATTCCGTGCATGGAGTAGAAGTTAGCTTGACCATGAAACTGAGAATGGTCAATGTTGAGAAAAGTAACGTGGTTCTGGTTAACTGTGGTTAAAGAAGTATCCTTTTCATATACTCAATAGAGTGCCTTTTCACTCGCTAGATGCAGAGTGCATGTGAAGTCACTATACGGTTTTAAACGGTAGTGTATTGTCATATATCATCTGTTTGACGGAAGCCTCGGTTTTGTTGAAGAATATGTTTTTGCAATATTCTGGATTAATGCAAGCACAGATACTGTACAAATCAACGCGATCCTGTGCTGTCCCGTCAAATGAATATTTATATTTACCTTATCCCAGTCAACGATTTTATTTATTCTTTCATTCTTGTCTGCAGTGTGAAACAAAAATTTAAAAAAGGGAAAATCTGCAAAATTTTGTTCCCAAGTGACCAAGATTTTTTCAACTTTTTTGTTTAATTTCTGTGAATGTAATTGTCTTGCTTGTCTGTTGTTAACATTGTCTCCTATTATTTGTTTCTGTGGAGTTATTTGCTTGTGTGCCAAGTGTTGTCTTAGCGTTTTTCATATCTGAATAATATATTTAAATATATTCCGTACAGTACGTAAATCAGGGAACTGGGTATAATAAAGTAAAACTGGCGGCATCGCGGAAAGTGGTGACAGAAACAAAGTTAGTTTTTGGAGGATTTGGCCTCTGGAAGACGTCCACAAACATTTCGAGCCCTGAAGGGGATTTCAAGCAAGTGAATCCATAAGATTTTCCTACTCAATTCATTTGGTTCTTTCCGCGTCGAGTATTTGAAAGAAAAACAAATGTTCACAACTAAGTAAGACAAGTATGGCATTAGGGAAAACTATTGGTTTGCATCGAATCTTTGGGTTTTTTATCTCCTGGGCATATGCCAGTACTCGTCTTTGTGCCTCTCTGAGGTTGTTCAGACCTTTTAAAAGTTTCTTTTGGGATACAATTTGATATTCTATTGAATTCGCTTAAAGCTACAAAATTCAGGTGAAAAATTGATTTTCGTTTTCTCAAGGAGAGAAAAAGAATAGAAGAAAGAAGAGATAGGGATGGAGAGAGAGAGAGGAAGTGATGGAGAAATATGAAGAGATACTTTAAACAGAAGATTTATAGACACCTTCTATGCTACTCTTGCAATCAAATTCGAACGCACTGACGTCACTTGTATAGCAACGTCTGTGGTTTTCTAGGTCAGGTGTTACAACAATAACCAGGGTTCGATACTACACGTACCCGCCCAAAGCAGTTGGAATATATCAGCTTTTAAACTGGAACATATGAGGCAATGGTGGAGTAATGTATGCCGTTCGATATTTCTGAGTTTGATTCAAGTAGCTCGACTCTTAGTGTGAAGTAGATATAAGAACGCACAGGGGACAGGAAATGGAAAGTTTTGGTACAACAGTAATGAGGAAGTGAGGGGTTACTATACAGCATAGGAAGTCTCAAGCCAAATCACTGGTGACGTCGCGCAGACTGTGTTTTAAAACACGATGACGCAGTCTTCAAACAAGGGGAAAAGACTGACTGGTCTAAGGAATGATAGCCAGTCTGGGGTATCGGTATAGACTGGACCAATCATCTCTTCCCTCTCCAAAATAGTGCACACGTACACACCCATGCCACGCACATTTGACGCTACTACGCTACTACATTATCATGACGGGTGAATACAGTCAGTATTCATTTATTCTGATGTAACTTTATTTTAGTCTTTCGTTATCAAATGAACAGTTGGAAAATTGACTGTATAATTTATTCACTTAAAAAGAATGAGTCCAATATTCTCCTCCCCCCCCCCCCCTCGGCCCCCTTATCACAAAAAAATAATATAATAATTAAATTATGGAATAAATTTGATGCACTATCACTGATGAATTTTCAAAACTTTGAGCATACGTTTCGTCAAAACGTTCTTATCGCTTTCGTCGTGACCCATATATCCATTGTATCCTGACTTACTGGACTTCGGTAGGAGGCATATTTTGTTCGCAAAAAATATTGATTTTCGAGTCATCTGGTATTTAATAAAATTACAAAAAGAATGTAATACTACGTACACTTAAACTAGAATGATATATTCTTCAAAGCTGTTGAACCATCGTAAGGTCACAATCCTTTTAAACCCACTCTTTGGTGAAAACTGTGGTGCGAAGGGTGGCAGTGTCTGTCTGAGCACCTCTGCAGTCATTTGATTTCCTGGAACTTAAGCTATTCATAAAAATATAGTTCACCAAGTATAGCGAATTAAGTTACTGTTTTCGCTTCGTGGGCGTAGTTCAAAATTTCTACGGTTTCAACATCAGCCTAGTCTTGAGAATTGGATCGGGTATACAATACAGGAAGACGGTAGTGTTCAACTGTCTGTGCCTTTTTAAATGTATAAAGACTGTGAACAAACTGGAGAGATCGGAGGTTTTCCAAATGGTAGTAAAGTACTAGTACAGCAAATTACTAGTAGTCACGGTAAAACAAACTGAAAGAAAAAAGAATTCGAGATGAAAAAAACACGGAAATTCAGGAAAAAGGAAAAATAAAATGTGAGGAAAAAAGGAGTAAAACCTGTCTTCGAAGACCAATCGAACTTTAGACTAAATGTATCCTGTACGTAGGCAACTAATTAAATCGGCTATAGGCAAGTGGTAACACGGAATTTGAACAAGGAATTGATATTACAAGACGGGAAATCACGGAATTTGTTTTTACGACCACCCACGAACAAATCACGGGACTTGACCTTATAAAATAGGGGAAACAACCCTCTTTGAAGCAAAGTTGTCAATACATAATCAACATTCGTGAGATTACCTTGATCTCCCATTCTAATGCGACAAAACGGCTAGCAAAGACGTAGCTGGGTTTTTTTTAAGGGGGAAGGGCAACTTTTCCCCTCCCCAAAGCAGTAGCTACGCCAGAGAGTTCCGCGTATGACAACATAGCATATGTCAATCAGTAGATCCCTGAAACGGGGGCGTCCTTCGTGTAAATACACGGAGCTTGTTCCCTTTTACTCTCTCATCCTTTCATACCTTCAATTCTACTTGAAAGAAACTCATTTTCTTTGGTCTGGATAGAAATGTGTAAGAATTCAGAACAACCAATAAAAACCTCGGCCAATTACTACGTATGTTAACCAGTTAGGTTTAAAAGAGTAAGGAGGAGGTTTTAGGGGGCGGGGGTGGCAAGTAATGTCACGTGTAAAATCGTGTTGCACGTCAATGCGTCTGTCCCCTTTAGTGCACATCTTTATCACGTGGTGTAAAATTGCAACATACAATTGGCATATTGCCTCCCGACTCATGTACATTAGGCGTCCTCAAACTACAGCGCGAACAGGATTATTACAGGAACCCAAAATATAAATCCCTAGAAGAATAATGGAAGCAACTATTTTGTAAAAGCAAAAAAACTAATTTTGAAAGTTCAATTAAAACTGGGATAATTTACCAAAAAAGGAAAGAAGATATTTTGTGGAATAGAAAAAAAAATGACTCAGATAAAAGAACAAAGTTTGCACCATTTTGCAAGTGAACCCCTTCTTAGAGACATGCACTCACTTAAATTCGAAAAGCATTAGGGCGGTGTGAAACAACATGTATCCCTTCAGGTGAGGCTGTTAATGGCACATTACATCATCAAAATAATTTCACCACGTGGCACGTCATAAAATTTAAGTAAAGAAACCCGCTCTACATGCGGATATGAATCAACATGTCTTTCTCCTGGTGCTGGTGTCCGGGTCGGGCAATTGCCTGGTATTAACTCTTGAAAGAAGAAAATCACCAGTATCGTATTTGTATATCATTTTCCGTCTGATTCCTTCAAGACGGATTTTAATTTTTGGAAAGGAAAAAAATCTCAAGGTGTAGGAGTTACTTTCCCTGGACTTTGGTTTAACTTTAACGGTAAATAGTATCAACAAGCTTATTTTTTTAATTTCCAGTAGAAACCACAAAGTAATAAATCTACGGGTAACTAAATAAAATGAACGTGAAGGAGGCTATTGGTTGTTTTGCTGAGAGAGATTTCAACACACACAGGCCAACGCATATTGCAACGACATGACTGCGTTGCGACGGAAAACATGTCTACAACGCAGTCAGGTCTATTAGTCTGGGTGCTAGCGAAGGTTTAATTCAAATCTCGAGGACAAAAGGTTTGATTGCCCAAATGGAAAGGGGGTGGTGTGGGAACATAGGAATGGACATTCTTAAATTTTGAAAATGGTGCGTCTGGGGGTGGGGAATGAATAACCCCCCAAAATACGTTTCAATTACATCTTTGAGTACATCCACGAAAATAACGCAGTCTGATCAATTTCATGCTCCTGATTGTAGATCTGATGTTGTAAAGTGTTCAAACTGGTGAAAATAGCACTTAAGAACACCCGAAAGAGGGCGCTTTTATGGGCACATTTAACACACATATTGAGTACATCGATGAAAATTTTGGAAGCACATTCTTTGCATGCCCCTGATAACAGATCAGCAATTCTTAAGTTTTTAATGTTGTAAAAGGCACTTAAGAACACACGAAAGAGGGCGATGTTTTGGCAAAATCAAAGCACGCGTTACGTACATCGATGAAACTTCGCATGTATATTCCTCGCAAGTCCCTGATAATAAATCAGCATTTCTCAAGTGGAATTAGTGGAAAACGCACTCAAAGTGGCCCAAAAAGTCCCTCATTTTTGCACATGTAAAGAACATGCAGAGGACGATATGCCTTGTGGAGAAAGTTCCCGCGCTAATACGAGGCCAATCAACAGGATCCACTCAGAGGAGGGGAAACCACAAAGAGCAAGAGGTCACTCTGAGACTTTCAGGAAAATTCAGTCGAAGATCATCTCTTAAACCGATGACATCTCACAGGTAAACGACGCTAGAACCTCACCATACCTAACGGGGTACCTTAACCTCTTGGAACTCTGTTCTTCCATGGGCAGGAAAAAAGGCTCTGCGGAGTTGGGAAGAAAAGCTGTCACACCGACCTAAAAGTCAACGTGGGAGATTCCTCGAACAGGAAGCTAGAGCCAAAGCTGACCTGAATTCCATTCCTGAATTCGGCGAGGCTAACAACGTGTCCTAACTACGCTGTTTATTCACCTGCAAGTCGCCATGTCGTTGGGAATTTACATGATCGTGACGTCACACATGCACCTGCACACATCACAAAGTATTGCCGGTGCATGTGATACGTACATACATTTTCAAAATGGCGATACGCTGTACAACAACGGCTGAAAGTTTGACGATATATTTAGAGAGAAGTAAGCAGGAAAATAACACCATTATTGTCGTTAATGTTTGTAAATCAATGTAAAGTGATGGTTGAGATTGTAACACCCACTACGGTTCCTCTTAAAGAGCATCTGCCAGGAAGGAAAAGAATGACGTCGCCAACCGTTCAAAGGCATTTAATTCATCCTTAAGAAGAGGTAGAACATTACCATAAAAACCAACACTTTTTTTTTAGGGCCAACAAGTCCTCAAGAAAGAGCAGTTCATCACCCTCTCTTTTAAACATGCAACGTTTTCTCTCTTTCTTCTTCTTCTTTTACCATAAATAAGAGTAATAACGGATTCAAAAAGAAAGTTTGTCCGTTCTTTCAAAGTTGAGAAAAGCTTAAATAAATGTCGCATTAACAACAACTGACACGAAACTACCGGTAGCCATTTAAAAAATTTTAAACATTTAAAATTTGAAACGTCTTCAATGTTCGTGCTCAACATCTCTGACAGAAACATGTCTGATACAGAGACTATTGCACTGGAAAAAACTGATTTTTATTGCCTCGCCGGTAAAACCGAAACGTGGTGTACGTCTCACCTCTATTGCTGATAAAAAGCGAGCATGCTACGGTAAATTCCGGCTTCCATCTGCATGGTCACCTCAAATGACCTTCAGCAAAAATGTTGCGGATTATCTAGAAGCAACACAGGCAGAAATAGCTAGTGTTGTCGGCAATGTAAAAAGCAACGTTGATAGACTTGTTTGTAAACACATTAAAAACAACCTCTTCGTCGTTATTGACCTGTTTGATAAAGGTGGAGTGCTCAATTACACAGACTATCAAGCGGAAGTCGAAAGACATCTGTCTACAGTCGCCACTACGAAAGTTAGATAGTGATATGACATTGAAAACTAAAAAGTTAGTCCAAGACATGCTGCTAGACATGTTCTCTGAAAATGAGACCGATAAAAGCACTGTGAGTTTAATTAATAAACACTTTATCCCCAAAATAATTGGCTGCGCTATGGGTTGCCAAGTTCCTCCAGAAATCTGTGATATATTTATGCACAAAATCGAAAAACAGGCTCTCTCAACGGATCCTAAATTAAAAGAAAAATAGCTTCGTTGACATCCTATTGCTGTATGGTGGAACAACCACAGAACTCGAAAAACTCGTAGTGCATGAAAGTTCACATTAAAAGTCCCCAACTCTGAGTTTACGCACCTAGATCTAGGCGTCTTCAAAGGCCCGAAGTTTCACTCTGCTGTACTAGTTTACTAGATACTAAAGTCTACACCAAACCTACTGAAATTCATCCATACCTCAACAGAAACTCTGTACACCCTCCTCCCATCTTTACAGGCTTCATTAACGGAAAAGTGTTCCCCCATTATGCATGCCTCTGTAACAACGAGACCGATTTCATCGAGAAAAGAGATGATCAAAGAGAAACTTCTATACTGCCAAACTATGAGGGAGCCACTAAAAGCATTTCTTTCGAAAACTGGTGAAAGCATTATCTCACCATCAAATCCAAACAAAGTGAACCACCTTCATAATGACATATACCCCCACGCCACCATATCAAATCCCAGCACCTAAAAGAGGCCATTCCTGAAACATTGGAATTTAATATCAGAGAATCAGCTATTATGCCCCCTGTTTCCTAGCGAACCTATATTCTTGCCTATAAAAGCGCCCCGAAAGGGCCCAGTCAAGACTCGCAAGAAGATCACTTGTAAAAAGTTGAAAATGTTTCTCCGTGGTTACATGCAACAAACTCATGTTTCACCCGTACGTTTCTCAGAAAAAAAATTCTAGTCGGGTTCCGCGTCGCCTTGTTGCGTCACAAAGTGTCCAACAGCCTACCCACAAATATCATTTTCTAGTTTCATCAATGCACAGAATATTACGCTTAGATGTGCCACAGAAATATGAAGGTAGAATTCAAACTCCATGTGCATAAGTCAGGAAAAGTGGTTCTGCTTAAAGCGAGATTGAAGTTTGGGTGGTGGGTAACATGCGTTGGATATTCAGACACAAACGCCCGGTCGTTCTTTCAATGACGCACTCGCATTAAATTGCTTAATTTCAATATCGGTATGGAACGACAGAAAAAGCTCTAGATTATGTAAATAAATTATCATATGGGTTTTTTTGTGACGGCAGAAAAGTTTTGTGTGTTTTAATGGGGATTGCACAATAGTTTGTAACCTACATTTTAATATTTCTGTGAAATGTTGAAAAAAAAAAAAACTAAGCCATGTTTGGGACCTCTTAAGTACATATCGCACTAAGCTGAATACTTAAGATTTATGGACACAATTTACCCGTGAAGTTTCATAGTTGTACTCAATACATGCTTTTAATGTGCAAATAACAGCACCTTCATTTAGGGAGCTCTTAAGTGCCTTTTACACCAATTTGAACACTTCAGACTTGCTGATCTGTTATAAGGAGCATGCAAAGCATGTACTTGCAAAGTTTCATCGATGTGCTCAATATGTGATTTGAATGTGAAAACTTCTACGGTACTTGGTCGTATTACAGTTGTTAAATCGCCAGTACTTCCTTTAACTACTATGTCCAGACATTACCTCTGCCTGGGAAAAATGTTATGTAGGAGAGAATTGTTTTGCGTACACTGATCGTGTCAGTCGTATCCAGTTAATACAAGATTATTCAAATGAAAGCTTAAAATTGTCAATTTTAGGCGTAAAAATAAGTTGTTGTGCTCCTAATTAAAGGAGCGGTAGGGTTTGCAAATTTTTATGTCTCAAACTTTGATAATCTGTTTATAACGGACAACTATTTTGCCAACTCTGTAAGTTCCAAAATTCTGCACCCTTTCTGAAGATAAATTTTTCAATTAACGTATTCTTACTTACATAATGAATTACATTCTCTTAGTGATGTGGGTGTATTTATAAGTCTCCCTTTATGCAACAACAGTCAAATCAGAGTCCTGCGGTGGCCGGCTATCAAAATTTTATGGAGAAGTATTTTCGTTTGTGGGAGCGTATTTTAATGGAAACATGGATAGTGATATTTGGGAGAGATACTAGCTTCTTAAGTTTGGCTAAGTCTCTTTTGTTTAAATATTTCATTTTCGTGTGATTTCTCTTTCTTATGTTCCAGTGAGTTTAAAGCACAATGTATTTAATAATCACTCATCAAATTACTTTGTGTATTACTGTAAGAATTATAGAGAAAAAATTTAAAAAAATAAAAAATAAACGTTTGGTCTTCGATGAAACCGTATTAACATATTAGAGATGTTTGCCATTGGTCCAGGGGTCGGGGTGGGGTCAGGGGGTGAGTGTTTCGTAGTAGTAGGTGGGGTCGTGGCAGTACGAGGTTGTTGGGGAACATACTGCGATGCGATGTTTACTGTATTGTCAATAACAAAGCTTTGTGACATAAGTTGATAGTTTGCAGAAGAGTAAAATAACGACCACCAAGTAACAGAGGACAGGTGTTACGTTTGGGTCGGATTAAACTGCTAATGTAGTTACTAATGTGGGTACGCTCAACCCACCCCCCCCCCCACCCCAAGTGTGTGGTAGGTTGATTTCATCACGGGTTGGGGTTCAACTGCACTTGCGATATGCATGTTAAATAATGGTTTTTATACGATTTATATCTGTGTAACTAGCATTTCCTGCACACAATACACTACTGAATATAACCAGACACTGAGAAACACAGGATAACTCAAACATTCTCAGGATGCTACTTTTAATATTAAAGGAATTTAATATGTGAACACAATGAAGTGTAGGATGAATCCTTTTAACGGCTCAAGGAGGTCCTTTTTTTTACATTCTTCTTAAAAAAAGAGCCATACAGATGCATTTCGCAAAGAGTAGCTATGAGTCAAAACTGACTGAACCAAGACAATTCTCTCAGTGAAAAAATGGAAAAGATAGAAAAGAAGAAGGTAGAAGAGCCAGTGTACCTTACTCTGTGACCCACTTTAAAAAATTAGTTACTTACAGTTTTGAGACAACTTGATGTGGAAGTGATCTCAGGTTGTTAAATTGCTTGAAGGTGACTCGTCATCACGACATGATACCTACATTGTATGTGGGCATGCCTTCCTGTCCAGCTTGGGTAACATCTCCCAGGCCAATATTTTCTGTTTGGCCGTACACAGGTTTTTTTTGTAACCTGAATGAAGTTAAAACGATGTCAAAAACAAGGCATGATTTCTAGGGTAATTGTCGTTTCTCCTTCAATTAATCAGCTTCAATTGACCGAGTTTTTCCACCTTCTTGTCTTTTTTTTCAACATAAAGAAACTATGGGTTTATTTAGAAATTTATTCCATCGGATCACACTCCCTGGAAAATTCAGTGTGAAGTGATCTGACTACCTATTGTCTTAAATTATCAAAACTTGTTGAAATTTAGAGAAACCGACCGATTTAAACTTGTCGACTCCTCTACGATTTAAGCAGCTTATAAATTTGAGTTCTCAAGATCGATCAAACCTTCTACCTGTTGTTGAGATATAAGCCACACACTGCTAAATCGTGCATCAACTTAACACGTACAGACGATTTTGATAATGAGTCCCCTCCCAAGCATCGAGATAAATAGGTCACGTGAATAACGAAATTGGAACGTGAACGAGAAACATGGTTTCTTCAAAGGTGAGCAAATCTGGAACATATTGTCAAGGATAGTTTGTTCACAAATGCATTTACGGAAGTTGACATGGGCAACTGGTACACACATTCTCCAAAAAACACGAAATGTCCGCTGAACATTGACCACATGCTATAACATTCTCTGACGCCCTCACGCCCTCTGCAGAATAAAAGTAACAAAATTGCAGTGATTGCATTGAGGAGTCTCACCTGTGTCACTGTAACGTCAGGGCGCTGAGGTAACGCGATGTGGTTCGACATAAACTAACGTACTTCATTCTAACCTTATGCTCGACAATCTAGGATCGGTTAAATTGTCTATACAATCTTTAAGTCAAGACGACATTAATCGACAGCAGGTGTCTAATTTTGTCTTGTAATTCTGGGATTCCAATACGCACCGGTTGCAATCAGATTGACACTCAACCGTCCAACGAGCAACCTTTAACGTTCCCAGTTCGAGGCACACTTTCAGCCTGCAAGGTATCTAAAGCATTATCACAATCTTAACAGAGTGGACTGAGGAAGAATACCTTCGTGTGTATTGTGTCGACTAATGGACACTGTTAACAGTCAAGTCGTCTTTATTTGCAAGGTCATGGCGTTGTTTAACATATTTTGTTGTTTCCATTTATCATTCGAAAGGGTTCTTATTTAAAAAAAGAAGCTCCTGTTTATTTCCTTTAACCAAACCATCACCATCTCGTTGTCTATAATCCACTGTCCTTCCCTTTCTACCGTGTTACCCCTTTTTATATTTGCTTGTTTGTTATTTACACTTGTTGTTCATTTATCTCATTATCCATGTGATCTGGATCAAATAAACTTATTGTCGGTGACAACCTGATTCGACAAATTAGTCTCTTAGTAAAGAACTAGGGGACACTTATATCACTATACTCTATAAAAATAAGAAACAACACCTTATACTAAAATCACTCTAAAAAAGAATGAATGATCATTATTTGCGTGCTCAAAGATAAAGTTTTACTTATCAACATTTAGGCAGCATCACAAAGATTGTAACTTGCTTCAAATGTTTCCCTTCTATAGAACACAGTATATACAGAGTCCTTTCCAAAGATTTCCTTTTCTATTTCTATGGTGTTATCACTCATGCCTCCCTAATTTTCCTTAAAAGCAGTTATATTCAGACTTTTGCAGACCAGTGCAATTGCTCCATTTAGTTTTGACGGTTATCATAAAAGGCTCTTACAAAAAAAGTGAAAAAGGGTGAACAAACCTGTCAATTATAGAATTTACGTGATTGCCTCATGAACCTTTTTGTTAAGAAACAATCGCCTGATGGAAAGAATTTTAAAAGGTAGACGTAGACGATACTCCAAAGGTAGTCGTGATAGGTAATCGCCACACCGAATAGGCAATAACATGGTCTCGATTCATATGCGAACGATTCATCTAAGGAAGACATTTGTCACTTGTCAACCACTGAAGATATACACACAATTGAATGTCTACAGCATTGACTTCACTGAACTACATTAAAGTAATCTCTGGTTAATTGTATGTCATGAAAACAACGAGATTATTTGGAAGACATGGTTGAGAAATGGCAGGAGAAAGGAAAGCATGTGAAAACAATAATCGTGATTCTTTTTGTCTCAATAGGTTTAAATGTACACCAACCGTCACTTACCTCACTGACTCTAGGTATTAGAAATTCCTTACATAGAGGTTATCTGACATTTAAAAGTTAACCCGCATGAATTACAAATTTCATCGGTTCTTATCTCGTCACTATCACCCAGCTGAGATTTTAACAATGAATTCCAAAAAGCAGAAACATAAGGCTTTATACTGTCATCACCCAGCTTAGTTTTAGTATAACAGGTCGAAGAAAAACAGATGCTTCATCTTTTTCCCCACGGTATATGGTACCTTTCGCCAAAGGGAAAGATTCGATGTCTGTGGCATAAACGCAAAGAAACAACAAACGAAGAGATAATTGAGTTGGACTTACGTCGCATACAAAAAAATTCTGTTTATCGCCTACAATGCTCAGTTATACGAAATAAAGATTTTTAACTTGTTAAGGTGTATTACATGACGTTACATACAAAAGTTGAAACTTAGCTACTACTATTTAATCTATTTCATCTCCGTCTGAAAAAAAAAGATGTACAGTAACTGTATCAAGTGTACATCTAAACCAATCAAGTTACACCTACAAAAAATGCGTGCTAGCTGCTACTGTTTATACTTTTTGTTCAATTAAGTGTACTCGTTTCTTGTGCTACATTTTGTCACATGTGTCCAGTATCCCAATCCATTTTCACTGTCACCTGAAGAGAAAAGTTAACAATTTCAAATACAATACTGATTTTTTTAGTTGTTGTTTGCTATAGATGAATTAAGTTGGTTGTATGTTCTGTTCATATAAACATTTGTCAAGAAGGGCATAAATGATAATAAGAGTGAGTCATTGTTTGAATGAAGCGACTAAGTTTACACTTGGTAAAGTTGTGCATAATATCAAAATGACCAAGATGTATGGTAAATTGAGTTAAATTTGCCGACTTTTGCTTTAAAAAACGAATTGTGCCCCAAATTTGGTATTTCCAGAATATCTTGAGAAGTATTTGAGCATTTAATGCAAAATTTTGCAAGGACTTAACTGTGAGTGAAATATTTAATGTATATCACTGTTATAGTAAAGAGAGTGTAATTTGCTGATTTTTTAGGAAAGAAGCCAATTTTGCCCAAAAATTTGTATGTCCAGCATATCTTGAGAACTATGAGACCAATTAACTTAAAACTTTGTAAGAACTTCCTTGAGAACATATATTTGTTAACATAAAATTACTGTAGTAGTAAATCCAGTGAAATTTGCTGATTTATTTATTAAAAAAGCCAATTTTGCCCCCAAATTTGGATTTCCACCATATCTTGACAGCTAATTAAGCATTATAGGCAAAATTTTCTTCCTTGAGCTTACCACCATTTTATGCTTGAAGAATAGTTGGCTCTAATTTACAATCAGTGCCCGGAACGAGGTCTCTGTGAGATTTGGTTGCAGTAAATTATTACAAATCCCCATGTGTAGGTCCTGTGTTGAAATCAATGCATGTTGGCGATGAGATACGCAACTCCGTGGATTGCCCTCTTGTTTTTTTTATTTGCTTTTTGTTCAAAGCAAGAAATAGACTTCATTCCTGGATTATATAGAAAAAGTATCGTCTCCCTTTCCCGAAATTCAACGTTTCGTACGTCAATTGATGTTTCGTATGTCGTCTACAGTATTTCATCCTTCGAATTATTTGTTCTCTGTTACAGTAATAAATTCCTGTATCAATATCAAACTTTGCAATACCTCGCTATACCAGTCAAAATCTCACCATACCATATTTCGGTATTATAACATATTATTAAGTCTTTCTAGTATCTTTTGTTTTTCGTTTTCTGCTGACATTCTTGCTGTCAGGCATTTTGGTTCCTCGGTGACTTTCGTAAACAAAGCTAAATCTGCGTAAGAAACAGATTATTGGTGAATACAGATCTGTCATTTACAGTTTCGTATGTTAGTTAAAATCTTATTATTCCGGGAGTTAAATGAGATTTCAAGAGCTTCAAATCATTGCCTAACAGATCGAGCGACTTAATTTCCAGTTTCCCGGAGAAAATTTTTGTTGATGGTTTCCACTTCTGTTTCTTCCTCTCTGTCTGCACGCTCTCTTTCCCTTAAAAGGAAAGTAATGTCACATTTATATAAATCAAAGATGAGTAAAATTAAATGATAGACAGCTGCAATAAAAGAATAAACACAATCTAATCAATATATGTGGTTGACACTTATAGGAAAATTTTAAGATATCTTGATTGTTTTTACTAAATTTATAGGTAAAGCTACTAAGAGAGGCAGTGACTACGATATTCAATCTAGTCAGTGGTCTCTATTGTGTGACGTGATTTCAGTGTTTATTACGTAAACGTTTAATTAAACTCTCCAGTCTTATAACACGTTCGAACAAAGAGCGAGTGGTAATGAATTAATTTTGTAAAATCATTACGTTTCCCCGCATAATATTACAGTTAACTTTTAACACACAAAGAATTAAAAACCCTGCTTCATGTCTCCAGGCTATGTAAGGATCAACATACCTTCCACATTATTAAGTTTACACACAAGTTCGTAATTTCTTTTGCAAGTTGTGGTTTTTTTTACCTTAAAAATAAACTAATTAAATAAGTCTCTTGAGTCGGTGGCAAATGCAACAGATATATCGGAAAGGTAATAAAGAAACAGGGGCGTTCACCTTACAATTTATATGGTCACTTCCGTTCTGATTATGAAATTCGCAATTACTTTATTCCGCTTTTCTAATTTGATTAAGCCGTGATTTCGTAATTAAGGGGAGGAAAAGAGGAGGGCGGTGGGCATATCGACTTTTTGTCGTCTCTGATGCTGACATCGAGGTAAAGCTTTTAAAAAAGACTAAATAAAACTTCAAACAAAATATTGACTGTCTCAACAAAGTATTAGATCCCTTTGTGTATTGGTTACGGTTACTTCGTGCAATGTTTATCATAAGTTATTTTCTTACCTTTATTTAAATAACCAAATGACCTTTTCTTAAATAACCTAATTCCCTTTATTTAAATAACCTTAAATACCTTTATTTAAACAACCTAAATAATGTACAACTCTCAATAACAACTGAGCTATTAAAAACTAAAGAAGTAATATTGCAATTAAAAACTATTGAAACTGAACAACAAACTATTTTTATTAAACTGCCAATAATGTAACGTTTAGTAGTCTTTAGCCATTCAAAGACTTAACAAAGACTACAACTTTTTTAAGACTAAATATGAACCAATGACCTAACGAAGTCCACATAAATACCAAATACTACATAATTTTTAAAGATTAGTAAAGAACCACTGAAAACGGCTTAACAACAATCAAGAATTAACAACAACTGTTATAGAGTATTAAGGGTAAGACTTGAGACAACATCATCGACAACGCGTTGAACAATAAAATATGTGAAAAAATTATACAACTGTAATGTAGGTCTTATAACAACATAGTTGAATGTATTTCGAACTGTGACATTAAAAGAGTCCTTTCATTTTCAGTTAACTCTTTCTGCAAAACAAACGATTTCAACAAAATGTTGAACAAACGTAATTTTCAACGTGTTTATCTTTTGCGCAAGGGTCTCATGGCAGTTGCGATAACTTGGGTTTCCTTTTCTGTCATAATTATGTAAATATATCATTAACCCGCAAAATATGACTAACTAAAACTTACGCTCGAAATATATGGAAATGTTTTGTCGATTTTACAAAGATGAATAAAATACCTTGCTCAAATATTTCAAAGGTGCACAATTTCATTTAGTTCTCTAATAGTCAACACAAAAACAAGTTTTACGAGATAGCCCATATGTTGCTATGACTTCTCCCTACTCTGCTGCAACGTCAGCAATGTTCAGATATGATTGTCCATTCAGGTCATAATTCTTTACCTCTCGAAAAGTGAAAAATTATCAATTTGAGATCTGAAAAGTTGATTTGTGTGAATGCAGTCAGTATTACGGTAATTCACGCTTTTTTCTCTGTTCTCTGTTGTTGCCTCTTCAATATTTACAAAGATGACACCATTTGTATTAAAATTGTATATTTAAAAAGGTTTCAGTTCCTTAAAATATATTGCTCATCAACTTGCCACTATATCCACACGTGAGAGAAACATAATCATTACCAGACACCTACCAGAGATCAAGAGCGTTATTTTTGTGGGCAGCAATCGACTTATCACCCTTTTTTAACCTCTGTTCTGGGGAAACAACAATTTGGATTTTCAAAAAACAAAAGGTCATTGTTTGGGGGTTTTCACTATACTGTCGGCCATCCTTGCAATTTTTGGATTTCGAATATTCAAGCTTTATTTTACACAAATTACACTTCACGTCAACTTAAATCATCACACTTTACATCACGTCTAAAAGAAATAAAAACATAGCACCTTAATTGTATTGATTTGACCCAAGTCTTCTCTTACTGTTAGAATTTGTTTCATACCATTTACAACGAGTATAGCATGTTTTTGAAGTATAGACATGTCATTGCGTTTAGAAATATTCTGGTAAATTTCAGTAATTTCTACCTGGACAAGGGTTTCACTTTTTTCCCCTGAAAAGGTAAAACTCATCAATACAGCAAACTAGAATTTACAACATTAGTGATATCACCAAAAGAATATCAGATATTAATGCCTGTCTTGATGGCTTAATTCATTATATTAGAATTTTCTTCAATCTAAAACTCTGTTTGCTACCTCTTTTGTTTTAATGGTTGGATGTGCATACATTAATATGAGTTCACTTTTAATACAGTCCCATTGAGTTTTAATCATTGAATCCTTGTGCTAGTGCTGTAATACTCTTTATCAATTGTACAGTTATACTGGATTGAATGAAAAATTGTAATGAAATAATAACATGGAGAAGCGTCCAAACGTGAAAGTGAAAGTACCCTGGCATCTTTTTAATCAGCAAGGAAGGTACCCATTGCTATTTTCCGAATAAAGTGAAGTTTGAAAGCTAGACTTGATTAACGCACATATAGCAGCAATCCATTTCCCTCGCCGTTGTCCAACAAAAGCGTGTACATTGAAAGCTGTACTTTAATGTAATATTTAAAAATGCACCAGAATGAAATGAAGTGTTAAGATTGTACTGTAACACTAGGTAACACTGACATAAAATGCAACAGACAATTTTGTTTTCTTTTCTCAAATTGTAAACATGTAAAACTTGATGAATAATTTTAATTTAAGTATATTTGCATGTGAATTCATTGGTAAATACCAACAAATGTATACCAGTTTCTGTAGCTTGTCACACTGTTGAGCATAACAGTCTATTTCAATTTGTACACAAGGACGAAAGCAGTGCTTTTCGAAACATGTCGCATTTTCTGTACTAGTAAATTTGTTCAAGTTATCAGATATTATTCGCAACTATAAACTATGTCTTAGTTTCTATCTTTACACTGTCTTCTCCTGTGCTACACAAACCATTTGGTAATGTTGCCGTGTATTTTCTGTGACCCACAGTTTGAAAATTTAAACTAAACAAGTGTAATTCTCTATCATGTCAGTTACATTCTTTTTTTACAAAATGTTAATGTTAACTGAATGAAATAGTGAACGAATGGTTCCGAGTTTGAATCCACCATTTATTACTTCTCACAAGCGGTATGTTTGCCAATGTAGTCACCTCTATAAACGAAAAGGCAACCAATGGAGGAAGTATCCTGTAAGTTTAAAGGACAACCGTGGTAGGTGTTTTAATTTCAACCTGCACGTAATATACCTGCACACATCTATAAACAAGCAGTCATGACTCTAAATGGTGTTATTTTCGTAATGCCATCTTTGTAAATATTGCTTCCAGCCGTTATTGTATATATAGCGTGGCGAGGCATGTTCGAAAAGTATGACGTGGTACATGCACCTGCAACATTACATGAAGACGCATGTGTGACTCCACGAATCAAGTAATTTTGGCATAGCAACTTGGGAGTGAGTCAAGTTCATTGATAAAAGCTTGAAAAAAGCTCGACTTTTATTGGTTTAATTACTGGATGGTGTCTTCTTCTTTGAAAAAAAATGTATTTGAAGTATTAGGGCTATTTGGAAGGCCGTATAACGGTTTTCCTTTAACACTTTCTATCGAGTGGGAGGCTCTTTCATCTCTGCATTTCTTGGTATTAAACTTTTTTTTTTCTTCCCAAACTTCAGGGCCATCAATTGTAACAATTTCTCGCACCGTTTAAAAATTTGAGTTTACCCATGTATCAAGGCTGCAGTTTTGACACCTAATGAGGCGTGTCAAGGAAAAAGTGTAGGGATGCGGCTAACGTAGATTTAAGAAATGAAAGTATATATTTTTGCGTGAAGACAGTTGACGGAGACAGTACAGATGCATTTTTAATGTCCATTGCTTGACCGCAACTCATCGAAAACAAACCAAACGGTGACCATTAGATAGTTGTAGTTATAGCCATTACAAATCTGCTAGTTTGATTGTATGCTTCATCATTACAAGGTTGTGGTTATCAAAATGTAAAAAGAAATGTTTCACTAATGCAAGTCACAAGAGTAGGCGAGGCAATTTCCTGCGACCCAGGGGATGGTTTTATCCATAATTTTTTTCGTAAGCTTCGTGGCAGAAGGTGGTGGCCATCTGCATAGACAAGGTTGTTTTCCACAATTTGGCAGCTATCACGTTAGTGATTATGGACGCCACTAGAGTCTAGGATGCACTCATTATCGTTTGTCCCGGCGAACCACCGAATATTGCTAAAATTCAACTGCCTACCAAATGGGGAACGAAACCAATCCATGGATTAGATGTAGTTTTCTTTCAACACCTGAAGGGTCAATTAAGTTACGCAATAAGTGACCTTAAAACTTCTGTAAAACATCAGTCATCAGTCAGAAAATACAAATTGGTGATGAATTTGTGCCAATGGAGAGTGAAGTCATGGGTGTCATTCCTAGCTGGGGCAGGGAGGTTGAATACGCACCCCAAATTTCCATAGATAGGGGACATATTATGAATGTCTCTCCCACATTCCGTAAAAGAGAAATGTTGTGGCTCGCTTTTCGTGATGGCGGGTGGAGGGGCATTGTTTAAATGCCATCCGGCACATGTGGGCGCTAGGCTTAAAATGCTCACAAAAATCCCTGCATGACGAATTTCGGTGTTCATACTCCAACGTTAGGCTCATCTGCAAATACCAAGTGCCCAGATTTGCCTTGCGCTTCGAGAGCACTGCTGTCATAACCATATAACGTGAATGTACAAGGTTGACTGACTTATCTTGCCAGTTCAGACTGTTCTTTTAAGTTACGAGGGATACATCTGTTGATTGTATACTTGTTGTTCCTTCCAAAGCAGATCGGAATTGAATGAAAAGCAATACCCTTAAAGTCCGACCCCCGCCCTCCATCGTACTTTACACTGACTAACGGTGTCGTTTCGAATGTAAAATTATCAAGTTAATGAGCCTTAAGATTGTAAAGTAAAGTCCTATTTTCAAACCGTGGCTGATTTTATACTTACCAATTTCTTATCACGTTTCCTGAAGAGTTAATTTCTTAAACATTACATTCCGAAGTGAAGAATTTCGACCACGTGTCATGGTTCGAGAATTCAATTCTGAAAAAAGAAAATACACCCATGGGTGCTTCGCAGGTGATTAGGAAGAAGCACAGGATAGCGAACAATGGTTTGTCTTTGTCCCACACCGTCAAAAGACTGAATTTAGCCACGTAAGCCAAGTACCGTTAATTTTAATTTACACTTACGCTATTTGTTACAAAATTGAAATAGTCTCTACATAGAACCTTCATTCATTGATCATCTCAATTATAATCTTTGAAAATAAATTCCAGATTGAAAATTTTCTGGCATCAACACTACACCCAACTGTCACCGTTCGTACATATGCATGATGAATTTACAGGAAAACGTACTTCATTAAAAGCTTCTAACAGTACTTCAATACAATATCAGATTCGACCTCAAAACGTTGAAAATACGACCTCAACAAATAAGATCTCAAAATTGCCAAAATAAGAGCTCATAATTTTCTGTTCGTCGCTTCGCCCTCCTCTCTCTTTTTTCACACTATAGTTTCAACAAACTTGTGGAAGGAGACAAAATCCCTACCCCCCCCCTCCTCCCCTGCCTGCTTTTCAAAAGTAAGGGTTAAAAAGATTTTGCTCCCCACTTAGAGCTTTAGAACTGCAAGACGCAAATTACTAGTAGGAAGTTGTGAAGTTGCGGTGTCAAGCAAAACTCTAAATATTGCTACACCATGTTGTGAATTTCAGATATGCCTGATACTCATTTTACAGACGTATGACACTACGTGCAAATAAAATCACTAGAGCCTGTGAGCTCCCCTCTTGATCATCACTTTGATCGTTAGCCTCAATGCATTGTAATGAACTGTGAAATGTCTGACCAGTTTTCCACATCCAGTACTATTCGATGATACAAAACTGCTTGGCTTCACATAGGCACAATTCTGCAAATACATCAGAGCTTCGGAGTTTCTCTTCTGATCACGTTAATGGGAGTTATCCGCGGACTCCGGGGGGGGGGGGGGGGGAGGACTTACGGTGGACCCTCTTAATTTGCCTCAAGAGATCATAAGGTGCAGTACATAGCTCGTGACGGCGGCAGCTTTGATCATTCAAACCTGTCAGTTAGTCATATATGTCCCCCCCCCCCCCCCCATTTCAACTGGGATTGACGCCTCTGGGTGAAGTGCGCAAAAAAAAGCTCTCCCTCTCAACAAAGAAATTTTTTCAAGAGCAGGAAGGTTTTGGTTTTTTCGGCGTATTATTACAATATTTGTGTGAGTTTCTGCTCTTCCAAAGGGAAGTCAACCACTTTTTGTGCTCTCGGGAAGATGTATTCATCTCATTTTGACAAACTACCTCTTTTCCATACAACATCGTATACCATATATTTATTAGATTAAACAATATAGATCTTAATGGTCATTTTCCCTTTTTGTGAGGGGGGGGGGGAGATATTCATGTACAATTTGGCTTCATCGCAACCGTCGTACAATTTTAACCCCCTTTTCAGTTACATGGTCATGCAAACACTTGGATAAAATTTGTATTCCACTTTTAAGACCCCAATCCTCCCTGAACAGTATCACATACTTAGATTCAAATCTATTAAATTCCCTCCCAGATTATGTAAAACAATGTAGCTATATGAGAAAAACAAACTAAACTACTTCATTTATATTTCAAGGATGAATATGTATGGCATTATTCTCTTGTTTTCTGTTTTTCTTTGAATTTTTTGCTCTTGAATTTTGTCCTATCATTAAATTAGACACCCTTATTATTGTTTAGAAGCGATATTGCTAACAAAGGTTTTAATAAGTCTCTTGTGATCACACTGAAATCTTGTATACTTCTTGTAGTTTACTGAAAAGGTACACAGTTTCCTTTGCTAAGTTGATTTTACTATTAAATCCTGTAATTATGTATACATGTTTATTCCAGTACCTGTAGATTGACATCCATGTGATAATTCATCTTCGGATGATGAATCTACTCTCTATCTGACAGCTGGGAAGGAATAATAGTAAGAACAAGTTTGTTTTCTAGCTTGGACAATCGTATCTATCTGCATTCTGAAAAAAATCCCTAGAATTACAGAACAAAACGTTACGAAATACAAAAAGAAAACGGCGAAAGTGCTGTCAATTCGTTTTCAAAAATTGACTGCACTTTTGTCGTTTCCTCAGTGTTTGTATTTCTTTATCTTTTTCTCTGTAATTATACAATAATCTGTAAACATTTCACACCCTGATACTTAAATACTTGGATACTTAAATCAGATATTATGTGCATTCACCTAACGGACATCAATACCTGAGATGTACAAACGATGTACTCCTGGAAAGAAAATGACCTTAAGTAAGTAACAGATCAGTATCACCACGTTAGTTGGTAAAATGGTTGAGTTTATGATTGATTACTTTCAAGTAGCTTTTAATAGAAGTGGTGCTGATCGGTCTTTCCATGAAAGTGTAACAGATCGAAACGTGTATCCTCTCATTACAACTTATTTTTTCTTTGTTCCCTCACCTTTCATTTCCTTTTCATCTCTCTCCCCTCTCCCTCTCATTCATCATTCATTATATTGTTTAAAAAAAACAAGGAAAGGAAGAAAAAATAGCTGTTTTGCTACAGCGAACAATTTGGATAACATAACCTGAATCGGTATATACGCACTTACAGTCTCAGAGTTTATGCTGACTCTTGGAAAGAGACCAATATCACTTCGCTCATTCTTAAGATGTCATTCCATCGTCTGGGACGTATATGCTACGTGACGTTTACACCTTTTCTTGGTTGCCAGATGGCCAAAATACTGTCGTAGAATATGTGTTGATCGTCTAATAAACTTAAAACAGAATTTTAATGAGTGCATTTGTATTAATGTTCTTATCTGTCTGACTATCTCTCTGGTCTGCTGTCATAATCGTTACTTGGACCAGTTCCAGAGTCGTGTGGCAAGTTCAGTGTTATCGTCATTAACGAGTTACCGTATATCATTAACTACCCCACCTGAAGTGTTATTAGCATATATGTATGCATGCTGCAAAACAGGACGAAAAAGCCTAGTGTATAAACTCTTGTCTTTAAGCCCAAATATGAATGGACCTCTTCAGGTGCTCAGTGAAATAGTGATTACACCGATATGTGCACCGATCGGTAGATTACCGATTACAACTCAAGACAAAAAGCTTTCACCAACTGATCTTTCAAAAGTCCATCGAATGCTTTACCAGAAGATACACATATCAGCTAAATCAGCATGACTACGTCTGCAGTGACTGTCGGAGATGTAGACCACAGTACGTAGACTTACAAGCAATCGGAAACTAACGATTTCTCTTGGCCCGCAGGATTACCTAAGTCTTGACCCAAAAGAAGACCACATAATTGCTACAGACTTAAAATTGGTAGAGACAATGTAACATTTATAATTATAAGGGTATCTACGTTACTGAAGCCATTGGTATTTCCATGTTTTCTTATCTGTGGCCATGTTTGGTGGTGTGATTCACATCTCGCAGTATACGTCCATCATTTTCGAACCACAGCGACCGTCCTCAGAAAGTAAACAAACGTTAGAATTAAGCTACTGGTGAAATAAATCTTAAACCTTTGGAATGATGATATGGATTCTTCGCCTCTAGTGTTTAACAACCTGAGACAGTGATAAAGATCTGTGACTATTCCAGCATGAGATGGTAGTTCGTGAAGAAAATTCATCATACAAAGATAGCTAAAACAATCTAACCCCATCTCTATTGCGACGATAGCAATCTGGCATCGTTGCCATATGTTACTTACATTGAAACATTTGATGTCATGACCAGAAGGGACGTCTATTTTCTTGTCCGCCAGGAAGTATTATTTCACCAAAAGTCCCAAGAGCTAGTGGAGTTAAAAGGACTGGTTGCTATGGCGACCAAACCCCACGGGAGGTCATCCAGTTGCATACCGTGAAGAAGGTTTTATTGGAATAGAGCGTGAAAATTCAGTCTACATGTTTGGCCGAATTACACAATATATATATCTAAATGACTCAGGAATATCTTCATGGAAGTGACGTTATGGCCGTTATTTTGAGTTTTCGTCAAAAACGCTGGGCCATATCGACGGCAAATTACCTTTGCTTGCTTGATTTTCTGCAAGCTTTTACATGGTTTGGCATATGGACCTCACCATTTGTTGGGAATCTAGCGTTGTATCAGTGGACCTAGACCAATTTATACGTTAGTTGCTCATGTGGACAAATGTCTTGAATAATGCGCTAGGAGTGTTTACAAACAGTAAAGCTGCTCCGAAGTGTTCAGGAGAAAAGGCTGATGCAACTTATGTTCACTTGTTTTTTGGGGGTTTTTTTTGTTTTTGGTTTTTTAATAAACACATAATGAACAGATTAAATGTAAGTGAGTACGCCAACGATCGACGCATTTTTGAAAGCATAAGGAAGAATATAAACACTCAAACGAATCTAATCTTTTGAGCCAACGTAAAGTGGGCTTGCAATGCTTTTAGTGCATTTGTTTCTTTAAATCATTGCCAGTCACATGACTTTCGGTCTTGTTGGGGAAGAGAGCTCAACATACCTTAAGTCTTCGTTTACCAATTAATTTGTTCATCCTAAAATGTTACATTTGTTGTTGTTTTCTATTTTTCGCTTGTAAACATATCGTAAATGTCGCTATTTTTATTAATCAAAGATTGACACAAAAATACGAACAATTATGGATCAAACATACTGCAACTACATCTTCGTCATGTCCAACTTGACGTCCCACAAAAAATGTCTCAAACTAGAACGGAAAAATCCTTACTCTACTTCATCAGCTCGTCTCGCTTAACCCATGCGCCAAACGCGTATAGACTAATCCTCAGTTTTGTTTTCCTTGATAGATAGCCTGGTGTTTATTACGTAGTTCCTAAACGCCTTAAGACAGACGGTAACATCATTACCAAAAGTGATTTTTTTTTCCAACGTTTCGTCGCAGGATGGTGGATGAATGAGACGCCGGTTAGTTATCAGAAATGTAACTCAAACCCAAACGATTCAAATATAGAGTCAAGTTACATTAAATTTCCTTCGAATTCATACGCACGGTTTTATTCTTTTGATTTCAGGTCTAATCTCATCTCCATATCGTAACTATGGATAGTGTTTGTTGTACATTCTTGTTACAAAAGGAGCAGCAATTGTCAAATATTTTCATGTAACAACAAGTTTCGTAGACGGCTAATCACGTAACTTATACTTATTCCTCTGTACTGGCAGCGACATTTTCAAGTTCAACGACCAGATGCAAGATTAATCAAGTTGACAAACAAGTGACGTAGTGACGGTATTGGGAATTACCATTCGCATTTGATCCCTACTTCAAAATAAAGATATAGAAGGTAGATTATTTATCTTTACTGTACCATGGACTGAATTTTTCTATCTTAAAAAACACCTCACAAAGAGATTAAGCATTCTAGAATTAACTTATCACACGTATCATCATATCAATAGTACGTAAATACAATTTAAATAGGTCTTATCACTGAACATCAACCTGCAATAATTGATCGCTTGTTGTTTCTCCCTACTGGTGTGATGCAGAGAGAAAGAGAGAGAGAGAGGTGGAGGTGGAGAGAGAGAAAAAACTACACTTAGAATTAATTTTGCAGTTGATAGGTTTCCTCAACAGCGTCGGTCACCCATACGATTGTGAGGGAGAATATTTTATCCGTCTGTGAAATGGTGCATGGAATTCGATCACTTTGAAAAAAATAGTTTCAATAAAATTTAAAGTTTATCTGGGTAAGTCCATCACGATGTATCCTGAAACGTTGGCACCTTCAGAGTTAAAATCCGAAGAGGTATTAAACGTGCGAGAGTTTCGAGGTCACTGTATATTGGTAGTACTGACGAAATTTTGTGGGGCACAATGTTACACGGTTGAGAATACGTCTTCGGAGTTCAAGTAATCTTCTCGTCTTCAGGTTCAATTTGCAGAATTCCTCAATAATGACTAAAACTTATCGAGGTTCTTTACCGACGTCACTCCGCTGAGCATCTCTTTATTTTGATGGCCAAGCGTCCATTGCACAACAATTGTAACTGAGGTCAAGTACATTGACGTACGTATCGCTAATACTACTTCTGCGCATGAGCAGATACGGCCGACTCATCCCCATGAAAACGCCTAATTGGATGGAAAACAAATCAAGATCATTTGCTATGACATTGCACTTTTACTCCACAAAGGCCTTTGATTATGGTCGATAGATCTTTCAACTTTCTTTACCACATCTTTGACAGATAAAGAGTTTGCCATAGTGGCGCACATGGCTCCCCTGGGTTAATTAAGTCTGCCTTTTCAGCCATCGAATTGAAGGTGAAAGCTAATAGATCCAAAGGCCAGGATACTCTGTGTGCACTGCATACATGTTATAGCCTAACCCAAATCCAGGAAATCACGATTCGTTTTACCCTTTGGTGTTCCATGTTGGCTATGTTGCGGCACCCAAAGACTAGCTTCCGTCGGCTTCACTGGAGACAGCCTGTTTAGCGTTGACGCGCTATTGGAAAGAGACACCCAATCCAGTCAAGGTACAGCTCTGTGCATGCCGTATACGGTGATGTACTATGTACAGTTCTTTCCCAGCACGTCTGCTTCTTTCTTCATTTCCAGGAAATAGGTGGAACGTCAGCCCGGGCTTTTTGCCTCTCTGATTCGTACAACCTACGGCTACGCAGGTGAGAACCATTTGCCTTCTGTGACCGGTTATATAATGAGAAATATGAAACAATCGTAATAAGCACCACGCAGTGTGTAACTGAAACAGAAAGGTCTGATGCTAGCTACACGAAAAACTGATTCCATCCAGTATGACGGCGTTACAATAGTTGTTAATTACGGCATCACGTACATGACCTCTACATGTGTACAGGGCCCTGTTCCACAAGCAGCTAAGATCATTCTTCAGTTTGATTTCTGTGGGCCTGCTACACTACAAATCTAACTTAAGATAGAGCGCAACTCTTTGTGGAACCCCGCCTGATCTGTGATACGGACAGTATGACAAACTGAAACGCATGAATGACATCACGTAAAGGACCTCTTTTGTTATTGTTTGCTTGTCATGTTGGTATATTTTAAAGTTTCCTATTAAGTGATGAACTGACGTCATCCCAAGGATTCCTTTTAAAAGAAGCGATCAAAGTCACCAGGAATATCTTGAATGTTAATATCTCACAAAGCGTTATGTGCGGAGTTCAGCAACATGTGCTCGAGTTGTTTACTTACTGCTGTTTGAGCTGCAGAACCAAAGGTTAAAATTATCATTTTATTATCTCATCGCCCTATAGGAGCTAAGATGAGATACTGTAGTCCCTTGGCTATTGGAGCAATATATTGTACTGTACACCCATTGGGGAATGGTTGCCATGAAAACGCTTGAAGTGGATCAGTAGGGACACCCCAGGGGTACGCTATGGTGGAGTAACCATGTGTACAGCCGGGTCCTTTTGGGTGGTACAAATGAAAATGTGTCCTTGCCGATGGTGTGCATGCGTGTGTGTGTTGAGAAGTAACCTTGAGAAGTATATGAGCGATTAAGTTAAAACTTTGCAAGTTTGCGCATGACTTCAAAATGTCCAAGATGAATGATAAATTGAGTTAAATTTGTTGATTCTTGTGAAAAAAAAGTGCCCCAAAATTGGTATTTCCAGTATATCTTAAGAAATATTTAAGCACTTAATGCAACATTTTGCAAGGACTTACCTAAGAATGTAATATTCAAGATAGATCACTTTTATAGTAAAGAGAGGAGTGACATTTGATGATTTTTTCAGAAAAAAGCCAATTATGCCCCCAAATTTGTATTTCTAGCATATCTTGAGAACTATCACACCAATTAACTTAAGGCTTTGTAAAGACTTACCTGAGAACACATTGTTCAACATAATTTTAATGTAATGGTAAATCCAATGAAATTAGCTGATTGTGAGGAAAAAAAGTCAATTTTGCAATTTTTCCCCCAAATTGGTTTCTCCAGCATATCTTGAGAAGTATTTGAGCATTTGACAAAAATTTTGCAAGGACGTACCTTAGAATGTAATATTAAAGGTATCTTTCTCTTAGTAGTGAAGTGTGTGAAATTTACTGATTTTTCAGAAAAAAAGGAAATTTTGCCCCCAAATTTGTATTTCCAGCATATCTTGAGAACTAATTGAGCGTTACATACAAAATGTTGTAATCCCTTCCTATTAACACAACAATGAAGATATATAGTATATAGTGTATCACTGTTGTAGTGATTTGGTGAAATTTGATGATTGTTTGGTTAAAATAATAGGGCCGGCATCCGGGTTAACAAACACCATCTTAACTTTAGCCAAAACAACTTTAGCAGAACTGACCCCTGTTTAACTTATTCGAACATTCCTGCCAATTATGAGGACATTATTCTTAAGTCAAACAATAATTATAGTAGAACCATGTCCTACACAGGTAAAGAGAAGACTAATGTGCAAACAACCCATAGAGGGATGCTCTTATTCTGCTCCTCACTCTAACCACTAGGCCTAAGTCTAACTTGTATGGAATAACCCAATGTTATAATTGCGTAATGTAGCGTAATATGCACAGATAGTTTTGAGCCGTTATTGTTATCGCTACTTGAACCTAAGTAGAGGCACCAGGCTAGAGTTAAGCACCATTTTATGGTTAAGTAATTTGGCTCGAATTTAGAATCATTGCCCGGAACTAAGTCTCTGTGACATATGGTAAAATATTACAAATCCCCATGTGCAGGCCATGTATTTCAGACTTAATTGAAATCAGTGCATGTTGGCGATGAGATACGCCTCTCCGTGAATTGTCCTCTTGGTGCCTTTCAAGTGCAGGACATGAATTTTCAGTGGGAACAATTTCAGCATATCCTTTATCAAATCACCGTTTCTTCAAAGGTTAAAGTTTTGTCTATAACCAATATGTGTAATTAATGTAAGAAGTATTTTAGTGTTTAGTGTTTTAGTGTTAGACAGTGCATTGTATCATTTCTTCACTCGACTACGATTTAACAATCACGCTGTTTACGTCATCTGCCATGGCAGCATGTGCAGCTGGGTACCTTTGAACAGTTGATTCTTCATCAAGAGACACGGGTCTCACAACGAGTTGTGGAACGATGTTAAAGCAGTCTCGTCTGTCTTGTCGATGGCAGCATGACTGAAAGGAGGACCATTACCGAAATAAAAAGAGAGAGAGAGGGTGTAGCAAAAGCAGGGCATCAACAGTAAGGTCAGTATCATAGCGACAGAAGTAACGGTCAGACCATAAGAACCTAGTGAGAGCAGTATCATAACGAATGCAGTGCTTTAGTAGGCCACTCATATATTCACCATTACATTACACATTCATATATATGCGCACATACATGAATTCCTGACTACTTTAAATCGTCTGTAGGTTGTAACAAATCAAACTTTGTCATGGTTTTCAGAAAAACAGTCCACACTCGACTTTTCTACAGTGACTTGAAAATAGAAAGAAATATAAAGGTCATCGAAAATTAGTTAACAATTTTTTCACATTCAGCTCAGTTCACATTACTGCCTGTGGTGGATTGGTGTCCATTGCCTTACACTTGCAGTATGTTTACCCCCAACTAGCTCAAACACGTCCACTAACTTTGGAGGAAAGGGTTAGATGAAAAGGTTGGTTCAGCCCTTTAATTTTTCAGATTTAATTTGCAAAACATCTTCTACTGGCATTTACGGTAAATTCTGAACGAGCTGTTCTTCGTTTCTCATGTCTAGGTTAGCCCCGAGAGACAGATTAAAATTTCAAGAACAATGCATTGCGAAAGTCGTGAGGTATCGATAGAATGATAGAATCGATAGGATGTTAAGTATACGATGGTATACGAGCTGATCGGAGCAATGTCTGAAGTCGACACAGATTATCAATTTTCGTTCTGGAGCACCCTCGAATATCGAACCTACCTATCTTCCGTTTCACCCTGTGAGCATCGACTGGCATCCGCTCGTGATATCCCAGGCTCTTGAACGGGTTAACATGTCTATTTTTTGTGAAAACTGAACACCGCCTGTTTGCCTTGAAGTGACTCCTTCAAACTCTCTGGGAACTTCAGGCATCTCATTCGAAAAATGAGAGATTGTCTCTCTGAGGATCGCTGCTGGTCTCAAACGAAAAAAAGTATGTAGAACGAGAAAGGGGAAAAGAAGCAGAACTAATTATCCTATGTCTTTAAAGGAACCTATTGTTTTTGAGAGGAAATAATGAATATTTAAAAGTCGCATACCATCCACTTGTGGAGCAATGTTCTATATTTCCCTCTTATATACAGGCAAGTTTGGGCACTTGAGTTAACAAATCATGTGTTTCAAAGCGCTCGTCATTTGGTTAAAATCTTACAATGATCGATGCTCCTCAAAAAAAAATCAAACTATGCTTTGGGGTTTTTTTTTTTTATTACCATGGAATGTTGCTTGGTCGAAGGTTATCAATGTTTATATGGACTCTGCAGTTAGACATTGATGGACAGTCCTGCTGCAAAGATAGAAAGAGGCTACAACGTAAAAAAAATGAAAAATCAACTATTTTTTCTCTCGTCTTTGGCTTTCTCTGATAAAATTTGTCATTGGCAGACCATTTTCTTACGACAGATCTGTTAAATCAGTATGCTTTTACTCGATTGGAGAAGGAAAGTGAAAAAAAATCATGTAAGATTTATTTCCTATCCTCCTTTAATGAATGCGGGGAGATGAGAAGATTTCAAACGGTGCTAATGTTGTAGGGAAATTATAAATTTATATGAGGCAGTAACATAGTAAATATGAGAGATGACCATGTTAATCTAGTCAATGGTACACTGCATATGCCCATGGACGAGAAACAATGAGGCGCCTCCAACGAATGATATTACCGACCACTTCTTTTTACCATTTTTATTTTAATTTGTTTTTGGTTTCAATGGTTTTTGAGTGCAATAGTATGCAAAACTTCATTTTAAGTTGAAACACTGTTCAAAGAGGCGAATTGAATAGGACGTTCAGTCTTTCAACGAATGAAATATTTCTTCTATCCCTACTATTTCTGCTATTTACTAAAAAAAACACTCATTATTTGCATAAGGAGTAAATTGCATTAGGGGGACTTTTATTGGGGAATAAACCGTCGAGACCCTTACGTTGGTAAAATAACAGACGAGGCGATAGCCGAGTCAGTTATTCCACCCACTTTAGGAACGAGACGGCTTATGAGCATATAAAAGTTAGTTTATTCGTTAGTTTACTCTTTAAACAAATAATGAATGTTTATGAAGTGAAACAGTGTAAATAATTACTTCATGAGTTGAAAAATTGGAAGTTCTATTCAACGAGAGGTGAAAGCGAGTTGAATAGAAAGGATGCGCAATATTTCGACGAATGAAATTACTTTTGCTATTCGACTAATTGAAAACGTTCATTATTTGTTTCATATAACATATTTGTTTCATATAACACCTCAAACAGTTTGTTAAACTTTCGTTCGATAAGAGAAGGTCATGGCCTATTACGTACGATACACAATGTACGATTCCAAATGTTGCAGTGATATTGAGTCGCAGGACATATGCTTATACGTACCGCGACGATGTGACGATCGCTGACTCATTGCCACAACCCAACTCTCGAGGGTTAGTACATACTGACCCAAGGTTGGACGTCATAACCGTGATGATAGTGGCAAATCACGCATAGCATGTGACCGCCAATCCTCCAATCAGATACAGAGGAATTAATAATAGTAATTCTGTAATATGTTACAGTACACATGCAGGGAAATGCCAGACTTCTGACCTTTGGAGATAGCCTCATGGACAGAGGTGGCGTGTACATCTCAGGATTCTCTAAAAGGGCTTGTTCACAGATGGGTGGGGGAGGTGACTGAGATCGAACCCGCACAACAATAATCGTGACCGATTATAAAAATAAAAGGAAATCTGGACCACATTCCACTGGTTACAATGATTTTCGATGCTGGGAGGGGGGAGATAAACTCGAAACTAGCAACGATACAGCTTGGAATAATCGCCATTTGATTGCCCCAGTCTGAACGATCAACTTATTTGAGGTAAAAGTGACAGAGTTTACAAGGATAATAAGATATTGTTACAGATTCGTAGGAATATCTTACTTTAACAGAACTTGTGCTTGTTCGCATCTTCGAAGACCTTCCTTGTTTCATTACGATAACGGCTTAATCCAGGCTGCAATGTTTATTACTCTGACTGTTGGAAAAGGCGACATTAAAACTATGAATCGTGGTTAAGTTCTGAAAGAAGATTGCCCTTAAAACCTGTGATATACAAGTCACAACCGTGACAGTAAACTGTAAAAAGTGATTCAATTCTGGCACAATTCACGCTGCCATTATTTCCAATTATTGCAACTTGTTGCTTTCTCCATCTTTTAAGATTTAGCCTTTGAAGCTATTGACCTCCAAAATAACAGTGCCCCCCCCCCCCCACCTAAAAAAATTCTATCCTGAGATATGGTTAAAGCGGCCCCTGACGGTTAACGAGCTTTTTATATTGTAAATCAACTTGGATGTGACCTCCTCTTTGAGTTATGTACAACGCTTAAAACAAGAAGCTGGTTTATCAGGTAGTTACCAATAACCTGGCATGTAGTCACAAAGGCTAAAAAAGGCGACTGCCTACTTGCATCATCACTGGCCTGATCACCTTTCACCTTATAAAGTGATGAAAGGAATTCTCCTCCATCATGGTCTATGGTTATCTCTCCTTATTCCCTTTTTTTTTGTATGCCCTTTTGCAAAGCTGCTTGGTGTTTTAAATACGTTTTCATATATGATACTATGTTAAATCTTCTTGGTGACGTCACGTATGACATCACGCATTATTTTCCTGCGATTTCGTTGATCAGGCCAGCGAAATTCGCAACTTCCAAGTGCCTCCGCCTGGGGCACAAGCGCGTCGTGGTCTGCAACATATTGAGATTGTTTGATCAAGTATCCATCCTCCATCAGTCGCCAGTGAGATGTTCACCGTCCTCCGGCACACCGTGTGATTTTTTACGGAGCAATGTGAATCATTTTCTTCTTCGATTTTTTTTTTTTCTTTTTGCGATCATGTCGGGTATCGTCATCGGTTGAAGTAAAGTTGTTGAAGTTAAATTTAAAACAGAGATATAAAGTGGGGACATGGCGAAAAGCAGGGAGAGTACAAAAAAAAATACACAACGTAAACATGGGAAATTGAATTGGTTAACCTTTGTTTGGAGGGTTTCAACAGTGAGGGTTGTCACAAATCTGTAATTTCTTTTTAACGAATTAATTAGTTATTTTAATAATTTTAATAAAATCTTCCCGCTCAGAGTCCACAGGGTATAGACATGTGGAATTCATAAATACCGGTGATAGGTCAGACCAAAGCAGAAAACTGTACAGAAAGAGGATTCGGCCGACTGTGTATACCGGTTTGAACTGGTCAAAAGGCTACAACGCCCGCTTGACACTAAATTAGCTCCAGTTGATCTTCACCACAGATTATGTGCAGACTTTACATGTACGGGGACAACATTAACACACTAGTCTCTAGCCGAAAACAAATAGTACTTACAGTGTAATGAGTTTTTTTCACAGACACTTTGCAGTACCGCCTGTTGTTTGAAATCCCAAATGACCATCTATCAATGCTGGATTCAAAAGTTGAAAGGATACGCAGCAAAACTTTTGGTATTGCTCTATGTGTAGACATTAACGTTAGGATAGGGCTGGGCTGGCCTGCAGATGCAGCTAGCCTAGGAGAGCAATGCAGACACAGTGTAATTTATGGTCGAACAATTTAAATATTTTTTTTACGAATGGTAGTTTATCTATTTAAACGTAAGATAATTTTGATTTGGCTTTACGGTCTATGGCAATATGCTTATGGATGTTTTGTAACTTGTTAATGATAGTGTTTAGGTCAAGGCTTGTTTAAATAAGGCTACATATGATAGTTATAGAGTATATCCATACTTTGCTAGAAGGACTATGTCAATGTGAGGCTGGGCTTGAGTTGCAGTAGTTGCCGGGTGCAAAATATTTCCAAAGTGGTAATGTACGTTTTAGTTATTGCAATTTGTGTTTCCGGTGTTCAAATGGGCACACCGTCGAAATTGGTCAAGACTTAATAAATCCTTTCATCGTGGAAGTGCAAAAACAGTACTGGGTTTTTTTTTTTGCTGTCATCTGAACACAGGCTCTCTACATCAACCTGAGCATTAGAGCTTATCTAGGAAAACTCATGATTTTAGGTTTACACCAACAACAGGCCAAGGTAAGGTATGTTTGCCTATGTCAGTCCACTTTACAGAGCCAGACATACAAAGAAAACGTAAGGACATATTAAGTCACAACGTTTGCAGTATTACGTCTTAAAAAAGAAATTGGAAATTTGAAGTTGGGGGCTCAGTGGTGACTAACATGATCATGACCACTGTTGACTCGAGTTTACCTACTGCAACCTCAGAGATAGAACCTATGCTTTTATGACTGAAGTTGTATGTCTTTGACTTTCAAGTGGACACAGTGGCACTGCGTCAAGACAAGGGTTACCCTGTACTATGCTTTCTGGACAATCTGGGCCTGAGCACAGTACTTAATATTGTATTTGATAATACTACAGTGAACATTTATCAGCAAAGTTGAAATTGTCATACTCGCAAATGTTTTGCACGGTTGCCAAGGGATACCAAAGCGATTTATTCGGTTTCCGGGCAATCCCCCACCCGCACCTAAACAATTTTCGTTGTCATTTTCCCTTAGTTTTTCCTTAAACCTTATCCTGTCCCTGAAGAAATTGCCAGGGGTCAGTTTTCCGAAAAGGAGGTTGCTCTCATGGGGATGTCCGAGGGGAAGTTTCGGGTAGTTGTCATTCATGAGGAAATTGTTCACGTGGGAGTTGTCCGGTATGATTTATTCAGAATCTGCAATTCTCTATTACATGAAACATATCCTACAGTCTACACTAAAGCAGCTGTCCGATTTCAAGTTATGAAGCTTGGCAACCTTAAAAAATTAATGCTGTATTTAAGTGAAACATATTGTTTAGAGGTCTGGAAATATTTTTTTTTTCTTTACAAGGTATACCTGTACCATGGATGGAGCAACATAGCCCACTGTAATAGTTATGCCACACTTATCCTCTGGTGCATGTTTCGGTGCAATTTTTCACAACGACGTCAAACGAAATTATTTAGTGAAATTCGTCTCATTCTTTCCGACAACTTATCTTTTCCATTTCCTGCAACTTACCTTTCCATCAAAGAAATCTTGGTTGGCGGCTTAGTGATATGGAATGATACCAAGCATGAAACAAGAGCAACCCGTTGAAGATGCAAGGAACCTTCGTAGTCAAGCTGTTCCAGGTTTTGTTAGATCCATCCTGGCTATATACACAACTTCTTTTGCAGGATACGCTGGTCATAGATTCTTACATTTGCCAATGTGACGATATACTTAGTTACAACAGGGAGGTGCTAGAGACCTCCCTGGTTACAACAACCCTCATGGTATAGTTCGCATTGAGCCTGTGCTGCCACATGCCTAACTCCCCACCACAAGACTTAAATCCGTAAATGGTCAATAGAATAGCATATTTTTTTTACATCAATATCTGTAAAAAGTAAGTACTTTTGGCGAGTTCTTTTTTACTAATCATCAGTTTTATCCCAGAAATATATGTCTAGGTTGTAAACATGTGCTGTTTTCATTTCCGCAATTTTCATTTCATGTTTAGGCAACAGATGCACTGGACCCATTTCGATCACCATTGCTGCTAGTGACGTCACAAATTGCCAGTTTGCCAAACTCCCTTTATATATGGCGACAAGTGCACCACTTGTCACGCTGCGCTGTTTGTGGCATCGAGCAAAACCATTATTGGAAGAACGTCCAAGAAACTATTTTGAAAGTTCCACAAAACAAAAAGCAAAGGTAATGTACACATATAAAAAAGACTGTTCGTGGAAACCTTCGTACGTGGAAAAAGCGAACCCACTTTGCCCCCTCTTGTTTCTGATACTCTTTCTGGAACAACGATTCGTGGTGCATTATATCAAAATAATTTCACCATGTGGCACTTCATAATTTTGAGCGGAGGAAGCCTGGGTGAGACTGCTATCACATCATGAGGAGAAATGTACTTTAAAGAGCACCTTGTACGTTGTACCCTTGGAATTTAGCGGATATAAGTCAATGGAAAAGATTGTGGCATATCCCTTTGTGCTACCACTACAAAGGCCGAAGTGGTCAAAGGCTCTTCAAACACTTGAAGGCACCACAGCTGCATGCTGTTTGGTATGGAATCAGAAAAGAGCTTACTTCGAGTACATTATCCCCACCCTCCCCCTACCTCACCACCGGAGCAAAATGAGCACCATGTTGTAACCATATAGGACTCAGTTTTCGTAAGTTTTCTGATAGTAATCTTCATAGAACGAATTACGATTAGATGGTCGGGAATAGTCTATTGAACAGTTGGTCCCCCAGTCAATCCTCACTTGATATCATGTATGATAAGGTTGCATCGAAGGAACAAACCCTAACCATTATGGTATGTCTCGATAACACCTCATGTTCTATAATGCAGAGAAGGGTGTTCTCGAGACACGTTTTTAGCACATTACAGAAATTCAGTCCCGGGCATATTAACCTGTTATGCAGCAACAGTCACTATGTAATGCTGGGTACTTTTTTTTTTCGTTTATTCTCTACGCAAAAGTTCTCCGTTTACTGCACTACGGGGGCTGTGCGTTCTTTTGTTTCGCGCAAGTGCTCAATTTAGAGTCTTAGTATTGCCAAGAATCTGTGCCAAGTGAGCCTTGCTGCACTCCAGAAATTTAATATCTATGGTGGGAACCAGGCGATCGGTTCGTTCTCGTCGGTTGCTTCAAAGGCCCCGAAATAGAAGTCCGGATGCGCGCTTGCCTTTGGAACAAAGGAAAGAAGCCGATGTTTACTGGCAACGGTTGTTAGGGTACGTCAACAGCGATGGTTTTCCCAGACTTCTAGGCTCTGTCGGAGGCCCGGGGAGAATTCCCGGGTGCTTATCTGCCCTGGGAGGAAGCCTACAAGTCAATGTTTGCTGGCAACTGTTGCTAGGAGAGGTAAACATTGCCAGTTTCCCCGGATCGTCGAGGTCTACCGCCAGGGTATCGCCACGTGACCAAAGACAGCGGGAAACGGAAGGTATAAAAGGCCTGGGCGCGCTCATAAACGGGGCAGTCAGACAGAGTCAGAGCCAGAGTCGTACGAGAGACCCAGACCTTGGAGTCAGAAGAGAGTTACTGGAACTGCTGGTTCAACGTTAGCGTTAGCTAACGGTAATCGATAGGACTTGCTGTTGGCCATTTGTTTATTGTAAGCGGGCACAGTGTATCGATAGGACTTTCGGTCGGCCCTTTGTTTATTGTAAGCGGGCACAGTGTATCGATAGGACTTTCGGTCGGCCCTTTGTTTATTGTAAGCGGGCACAGTGTATCGATAGGACTTTCGGTCGGCCCTTTGTTTATTGTAAGCGGGCACAGTGTATCGATAGGACTTTCGGTCGGCCCTTTGTTTATTGTAAGCGGGCACAGTGTATCGATAGGACTTTCGGTCGGCCCTTTGTTTATTGTAAGCGGGCACAGTGTATCGATAGGACTTTCGGTCGGCCCTTTGTTTATTGTAAGCGGGCACAGTGTATCGATAGGACTTTCGGTCGGCCCTTTGTTTATTGTAAGCGGGCACAGTGTATCGATAGGACTTTCGGTCGGCCCTTTGTTTATTGTAAGCGGGCACAGTGTATCGATAGGACTTTCGGTCGGCCCTTTGTTTATTGTAAGCGGGCACAGTACATCGATAGGACTTTCGGTCGGCCATTTGTTTATTGTAAGCGGACACAGTATTTCCCTAGGAATTGCGGTCGGCCATTTGTTTATCGTTAGCGATCACAGTGCATCTATAGGACTTTCGGTCGGCCATTTGTTTATCGTTAGCGACCACAGAACATCTCCAGGATTTGCAGTCGGCCATTTGTTTATCGTTAGCGACGACACTCTATCCATAGGACTTGCGGTTGGCCATTTGTTTATTACAAGCGGGCACAATTTATTCGATTAGTTTGCAGGGTGGCCGTTTGTATACTGTGAGCGGGTGCGGTCCATCGATAGGAGGGGCCGTTGGTATATCGTAAGCGGACAAATTTGTTTAGTGTAGGCGGCACCGTCTATCCGTAGGACAGGACATAGACGCCAGCGCTTGTGGACGAGGGAATTACTGTCCCAGACGTTGGACAACCGGTACCCAGCCAGACGCCAGCGCTTGTGGACGAGGGGGATTGCTGTCCCAGATATTGGACAACCGGTACCCAGCCAGACGCCAGCGCTTGTGGACGAGGGGATTGCTGTCCCAGATATTGGACAACCGGTGCACAACTAGACGCCGACGCTTGTGGACGAGGGGATTGCTGTCCCAGACGTTGGACAACCGGTACCCAGCCAGACGCCAGCGTTTGTGGACGAGGGGATGGCTGCCGTGGATGCCGCACTATATTGTTTCATTTGCTGATTTATTATATCATACCGATTCTAATTTGATTGTACATTAATTGATTACAATAACTGCAAGAGAGCACACCAATTATATTACAGTGAAACGTATCTACCTTCTTTGCTTCCTGTTTAGCCTGTGTTGTTTCTGGGCGCGCCCTAGCCACCCCTTTATTTCTCCCCCTGCCCGGTCTATCCCCCATAGAAACCCACGTCGGGGGTGGCGTTACAACTATATACCGCTATACAAATCCATAGATCAAACGATGCATTCAAAATAAAGGGCAACATGAGACGTGGAGCAACTAAAGAAACTGTTTACCTTGAAGTAATTACGATACTCTTCTGCAAAATATGATAACAAATTAATCTACTCCCTCATTTGTAAGTAATAAACGTATGATGGCAGCTGCAGATTGTATTCTCACCTATGTGACGTCATTGGATAAGTTTATAAATACTTACGCTTATTCCTTAAAACTTTTTACCACCGCATGCCTCCTCGGGGTGTATTACCTCTGCATAACTAATCTCTCATACCATGGACGTGCTTAAGAAATCTAGTGTTGAACATGACTATTAATTAAGTATTGCTACGGAAGTCCAGGTCTTGCATGCAGACTTTAATACACGTTACCCAATTTTGAAAACTTCACGAAGGGTCATAGTTTTTGCTCTGTATCTCTATGCCACTTTCTCCCCTCATATTAAGGGTTATCTTTGTTTTACCTAACAGGTGAGTGATAGTATTCTTTATTTCCGGTATCACTTCAGAAAGTAGACGTCATTTTCTTTTCCTACAGACATACTATCGCATTCGCCTTGACAACCATGATTGTACTTTTTTAGATTGATCTAAGTTTTGTAATCCATTACGAAAGAAATGGAGTCTTATAACTACAGTTAAAATTGCATTGATTAACTTCCAATCCAGCATTTTGAGTACTACAGTCTATTTTGAGTATATATGTATATATATATATACACTCACTTCATGCGGTTGACAACCTCTCTAGGTTGCTTGGTTATGTCACATTTGCAGAAAATCACTCGCTCACGAACAACACGAGAGGCAGTGAAGACTGTTTCCGACGGTGTCTAGGATTGGCTGGGTTAGGGCTTAGACAAAATGATGTTAGTTGCAAAAGACTAACAAATAACCACAAACTAAAAGTATACAGAGTTCATTAATCGCTATGGTTGGCAGCTGTGGTTTGAACTGTAAAAGGTATTTCGTCTCTAAAGTGTACTTTCTAAATTAGAACCTGCCCAATTGTATTCATGCCTGTGTAGTAAACAGACCCTGAGGACCTGCTTTGAGGTATCCCACTTCTTATACTATTGATAGTAGCACTGTAGATTCTTATACTATCGATAGTAACACTGTAGTAACTTAATACTGAACTAATAATGCGCCCTCTCTGCCACCTCGGTGATAGTTACACTGTGACAACCAAACTGTGAGGTGAGCATCCAATGTCTTCGTTACCTCGGTGACAGTATAATACTGTTGTAACAACATACTCGGTGAACTGAGCATCCTAACTTCATCATCACCTCAGTGGTAATTACACTGCCGTATACCCACATGGTGAACTGAGCATCCAGCTCCTCAGTCAACTCATTGGTGATAACACTGTCAAAACTACAAAGTGAATTAAGCATTCAACTTCTCCATCCCCTAAGTGACAGTTACACTGACGTATCCACACACTGAACTAAGCATTGAGTGGGTCCACCATTACCTCAGTGATAATTACACTGTCGTACCTCCTTTTAAACTGAGCATCCGCATCAAAAATAGTTACACTGTCGTTACTACACCTGAACTGACCATCCAATGTAAGAGAAAATAGATTCATTACGAATATACTTGTATAATGCGAGTCACTGCACAGGGCGTGTTGACATCGTCACTCTATGCAATTCACAAAATTCTCGTTATTCGTCTATTTTATCTACTCTCAATTAGGGAAAACGAAAATCTCCTCTAGCAGTATAAGTGACAAGCAGAATGAGCACATTTAAAGGTAATCATATATGTACTACATTTCGTAAGGATTCATCTTCATATGGTGGTTATTATAGCCTAAATGCTGCTACAGTTATACCTTTAGGTTCATTTTGGTCTAAATGTACATGAACTCGTCCCGTATATAGAGACACAACAGGATATGGTTTAATTAGATTCTCCCATCTCATCAAGCCGCCCAAGGCCGTAAGCTTCCTAACTAACTAAAACATACGTATTTAATCGAAAAAAAAAACAAACAAAATACAATAATTTCATCCTGCAGCCTTTCTTTAAAGTTTCTCTGGAGACTTGAAACTCGGTCAGGTTAATTCTCAATTGAATTAAGACTCTCCACAAAAAGCTAGCATTAATTAAATGCCATATGAAATCAAATCCTACCATTTCATATTAATATGTGCTTCGACAGATCACTTGATCTTTGTTTTTTTCTCATCATTTTTTGCCTCTTTCCGATAAATGAGCAGAATTTTTCATTTTGATAGGGTATCCAAAAGGGAAGACTGTTTATGCGCTCGTTGTCTAACAAGGAACGAACGACCCCCGTAGAGAGAATTTGGAAATGACGTCATATGCACTTGTATCATGCAATCAAGATCACGTTATAAGATGCACGGTCCATTCATTTACACAGTGTGTGGACCACTCTCTGCAGGTGCACTGGTGCTGAATCAGATCAATATTGCCGTCAAGTCCATCCCTGATTTGTTGTAAATATCGTCAAAGGAAGGAGGAAAGCAAGTCTTCTTTGATGGCATTATTAGCTTTGAAAAATAGTATACGTGATACGAATGAATAACAGAGAGCAAACGTGTACAAAATTTGATGCCAGGAGAGACTTATATTACCAGGTCACTGCACGACCTTTGTGTTTTTATATTCGTTTGAATCTGTATTCCCATTACTGTTTTGATAAGTCAGAAAAAGACTCCATACATTCGCAAGTGTGACGTGGCCTAACGGCTAATCCGAAGACGACGATGACCTCACCCAAAGATGGATCCCAAAATTATTTCTGTTGAATAAGTAAGCAATAAAAATGGACGAGGTGTACTTCTCAATTACACGACCCCAAAATGACGACAAAATTGATGCTTTTATTCATAAAGTTCCATATACAAGATGACACACTCCAGCAATTTTCATGCCATACTTAACCACAACACACATCTTCTAATCAAATCACGTATAACTTCTCTTGGCCTCTCTCTCTCTCTCTCTCTCTCTCTCTCTCTCTCTCTCTCTCTCTCTCTCTCTCTCTCTCTCTCTCTCTGCAATAGTGTGAAATTTCGAAAATGCATATGCTTATGATCAGCAATGCCCCATACCATCGCTACATTTAGCCCGTGTATACTTAGATACGGCGCTGTAATGCTACGAAAGCCCATTAGAGCCAAACGAAAATTTATTTTTGATTTCGTAATTACGAATTAACAATTAACAGTCAGTATACAGACTACTTAAGGATTTAATCCTTCTCAAAGCACATTGACTACTAGATCACTTCTCAGAGTCAGATCGTGCCGATTGATCATGCCTCCCCCCCCCCCCTTACTCGTCTATCTAATTGGCTAGTCGGACGGGGGGGGGGACTGGCCAATCTGATGGATTCGTGTAATTTGCATTATGGAGGTCAATATGCAACATGTGAAAAAATAATGCACGTGTATGAGGTTAGGCTTAATTGTGTTTTTAAAACTTACAATCTGTGAAAAGGATATGTAATCTGACATCAGCCGACAAACACTCGTAGATTTGCAACATTTGACATCCCACTGGTATTTAGTTCTCACATTTTTAATTTTTTTTTTCTCAAATTGAGGAGGGCATACCTCATCCGTAAAAAAGGACCGAATTGAACAGTGTCGTGGTTAATGAATTCCTTCATTTTATCTAACTGTGACGTATTTTCTTTTAACATGACGTTGACTAGCTATGACGATGACGAAAATCAAACATTCAGGCATTAAGCACTTTCCCGTATATGCAAAGATCTAAAGCACTTCATTTCTCAATCTCAAAAATAACGATATATATATATATATATATTAGGATAGGATATTTCACGTACACCGGTGAAAATTAGCCTTGAAGTTGTGTCGAGTTCTGTAATAGAGCATTAATATAATTACCAACTGTGGCTAGAGCAGTGGACGTACATGGTAATGGAATCGGTCTAATACATCGATCCAAATTCTATCATTAAAAAAAAAGACCTTAAAAATTTCCTATCCCCTCACAAATTCAATAATGAGCTCCATTCGAGGTCACGAAATTTCGGGCTAAGGTCTTCCTCGACGTGATTGCCTTAGCAAAGGTAACGAATTCAAATGGCGTGGATAATTCGTGGATGCTGGAAGGAAACAATGATGTCAGAGCATGTCATAGTTCCTTGGTCAGGAAAAAGTAAAAGTCTATTAAAAAATGATAGTATGATGGTAGAAAAATTAAGAAATGGAATATTTCCTGTCACTTCACCGAAAAATGAAAACAAAGACCTAAATGTAACCTTCGTTGTAAAATGCAACTTTCAAATTTTCACTTAACTGCAAAGTATGCGTCTGCTACTTCATTGTACCAAATTTTCTTTTCGGATGGTTCAAAACTTACATTACAGGGGACAAGGGACGATGGTATTTTATATTAAATACAAATACAATTTTAAAAGATGGAAAGTAAAATACCATACATAATTCAACATTTCCTCATTTTGGAATGTGTAATCCGACCATGGGGTTCAATTGAAAATTCGAGATTAAACAGTTATGTCAGGTTTTACAGCTTTATCAGAGGAGCAAGATTTTTTCCAAGTTGACAGATTTTCGAAGATACACCAAAATCCAACAAATCCCCCCTGAGATTATATGACGTCCGCAGAAGCGATATGGTGTAACCTCGAACTACATATCAGGACATCGGTCCATGTATTGTTTATAATCAACACCTTTCATCTATCTGTCTATAGAAGCCTTCGCTAGAGCAGAGGAATCTCATCTGTCCGAATCACCCCAGGATCTTTTACCAATCTTTCGTCTTTTTATCCTTTAAGATCTGTGATCTTTGGGCCCTTACGGTAATCGAAAATGTCATTAAACTTATACAGGTATTTCTCCTAAAGGGATGCATTGAAAAAAAAACGCATATTCAAGGGAAATGTAATCACATTTAAGACCCTCTTGTAAACCGTCGTATGATGGTTTGCTGTGATCGGTCTCTTATCTGGAACTGGAAACTGCCCTCCTCGCCCTCAGTCCTCGCCACACCCGTCACCCCTACCTCTCTCTACAAGTGACCCACCAAAGGTGAAGGGAAGCAGAGACTGTACATATAACATGAGTCCGTCATGTTTTGCGTAATCATGCACAGGCGACCATTTGGTGAATTATGTACCCCGCGTGTACGTCAGATTTTGTAAAAGTAACTCTTGTAATCACTACATTCGTGCACGTGCATTAATATAATCCCTTTGATATCGCGTACCGTATTCCCTTCCTATATTTAATTATCAATTACCGGGGAAAATAATATTATTCTGTAGGCCTATGTAATTTATTTAGAACAACCCTTTGTATTTCTAATCTCTTCTGGTGGATCAAGGGGGAGATGTGGAACTGTGGCCATGGCCCCCTAAAATATGGGCTAAAAAAAAGTTTACATAATTTGTAACTAAGAAAACAAAATTTTTTGAAAGAAAATTTATTTAAAAGCATATATAGTAAAGTTTTAATGCACCAAAATCGCATCTGATGGCAATTTTTGAAAGTTGTTGGGTAACACCCAGTCAAGTCAGAACCCTCCACATGCACTTTCACTATCGCACCAATCCCCCCCCCCCCAGCCCCCTTCCACTCACAAAGATCTTAAATCCGCGAAGGTGATATCATGTATGACGGATGGTGGGTTATGCATCCCCCCCCCCCCCTTTCATGTTGTAGTATGGGCGTGACTGTCACGAAAAGTGATTTTACTGCTAATCCCCCAATTGTATATCGGTTACCATGAACCAAGAACACTGCAGAGACCATGCTCATGACTATACTCCAATTATCAAAAATGTAAAATTCAAGTAAAAAAAAGAGTGTAATACGGGACCCACTCGTAATAAGAGTAAATTGCACTAGGAATAGACTGGAAATATTCATTCCATGTGTATTGAAATATCGCTACATTTGAAGTGGATTTTAACTCCATACCAGGTGAAATTCACTCTTACTTACGAGTCATCCCCTTGTTGACTACTGTTTTTAGTGAAATTCACTGTTTGGGGTTTTAGAGTGCCGTTTATCGATCACTGACCTTGGGATTTTGAAATTTCCAGTCGTTTATTTATACCGATTAAAGTCCTACATTGTATACTAAATACCAAGCACATACAAAAAGATCAGAAGTCTCTTGTTAGACGTTATCCCCCCCCCCTCCCGCCTGTGCACGTAAATATGCTAAATATATACTTATATACCCCTATACCACAAACCGCTTTCAGAATACCAAACGAACGAATCCCTTCAGCTTTAAAATAAAAAAAGAAAGGGGCGCTATTCAGCTATTTAATCTCAATAATCAGTTTAGCAGAAAACTGTACATCCACCTATCAAACAGTCGTACTTTAAGCAAGGCTGCAGGGTTTTCGGCATAGATAACGGCGTAAAGGACAGATCTCCTGGGAAGGTATACTTTCAATTACAAGCGACATGTACACGAAATGTCGAAATGTCACATTCAGTACTCTCGTTTCATATACTCTCTACGGTGTCAGTTTTATTTGATTATATGGAAAAGGATTCCGATTTTAACTTTTGAAGGGCTTCATCATCCTCTGGTTGGTAATGGAGGTCATAGATAATCAAGCAATCATGATCAGCTGTCGATTCCAACCTAGCAACCGTGAATTCTCCGAAATCCAAATGTAGCGCATGATGTTTTCATTTATTTCTGTATGGTTGATTTCCTTCTTATTGTTGGTAAACAGATGAAAAACGAAACATAAGCTGGAGGTATCTTTAGAGTGGTTCTCATTCGTCGTCATGAAGGCTAATATTACGGATTTTTACAGATTAAGTTTCCCTATTGATAGGATATTGAATTTGTTCGACCTAGCAGCCTTGGTCACCTGGGAAGAATCTTAAGTTATATCCTCCCCGTTCCCTGACTGACAACCCCACCCAGACAATTCTCAACTGAGGAAAATTTCTCCTCGGAAAAGTCCCACCCGCTCTTAAATTTAACTCTGTGTTCCCTCATGAAGGGATTGTCAGGACTTGTTGGCTAGCGGGTGGGAGGGGGGGGGGGGGTGAGAGAGGAAATTATCCCGAGGTAGTTGTCCTGTCACGGTTTAACTCTGATTCAGGGACAATTCTCTGTGATGATAATTTCCCCTCGTACAATACCCACCCACCCTAAACTTAACCCTAACCCTTTTCATAAAGGAATTATTAGGGGAGTTGTCAGAGGGGAAATTCTCAGGGGTCGGATTTGTTGTCCGGTCACGACCTCACTACCGTGGGTACACATCCATCATAAAACATCACTCGTGCAATGAATATCACTCTTCTGGAACATCTTGCTAACTATATTATTGGTCCAACAGCATACGTTTTCAAAGCACTGACAAGGTTCATCTTCAGAGGACGATAGCATGAATCAGTAACGGAGGAACAGAAGGGAGGTGGGGGGGGGGGTAGTCCCAATGAAAAACAATGAAAAAAATAGGGACTCAAGTGAACAAATAAAAGAGGATGGATAATTTACTATAATTCTTGTATCATCTCAACCCATCATTCTGGTATGCTTTATCATTTTTCATAGACTTATAACTTTCTCACTAACTGAAAAATTGCATGAAGAAATGCAGAAAATTTGCAGAAAATCATGCAGAAATTGCATGAAATTCCTACTTTAAGAGTGGGTGCATAAAGCTTAGAACACTCTTGAAATGTTGTTTTGGTCCATTTCGGAAGCTGCGAATGGGGGAGGGGGACCCCTCCCATATTTTTCGATCCGCCCCCACCTGGAATGAATGACCAAATTATCATATCGGCAAAGAAAGAAATAGCAAAAAGATGACAATGACCTTTATAATTATATTTATAAATTTGCTCCAAGTCCCAGTTCAACTTAATTTTTATTTTGGCGAAACGGTAACTTAAGGAACGATTCTTATCGTTTTAATGCATTTCAGTACTTCTTTTCCTCTTTCTTTTCCATCAAATTTCCATAATTTACCGCCTTAGCTACATTAACATCTTAGAGTTGTAATGAGAATCTTAAGCTCCTGGTATAATTTATAAAATGAAAAAAAAAATTTCAATCTGCAGTGGTTGATACAATTACTGATGGCATATTCTCGAGGGTGTTATCAATCAAGATTTTCATTTTAAATTTATGTGAATAATTAGAAATTTCACCTTTTTTTCTCCTATATGATAATACATATTTCCCATTATCTATCGCCGTTGTAATTCTTCGCCCTTTGTCCATTACGCGCAGACCGTGTAAAGCCTAAGACTGAAAAAGTACTGCGGGCAAGGTCACTGGTCGATATCGGATCCACACTTAACGTCTAAAAACAATCCTGATGTGTTTAATATTCATGAGAGCAGCCATCCAGAAGACTGAAGTTTTATCCTCAATATTTCACCGCGTAAAAGAAACAAGAACCGAAGACAGTTGTACATTCCTGGTTTATCTTTTTGAATAATTGATCTATATTTTGAACTGCCTGAGGTTCGCTACATCAGTGTCACATTGGAGAAAGAAAATCAAAAACCAACTTGATATGGATTTTTAAGCTTCAAGGGAGGGGGTTGGATTTGCTCCTTCTGGCGTCAGGGTGTATACATCGACCAGAATTGCTCTACTTGTCAGTTTATTTTGAGCTGAGAGACAAAGATTTTTTTTTTTACAGCAAATCCATTTATTAAAGGAGGAATAATACTGTGACTTGGGATTTGTTGCTAAAGGCTCATAATACTGACACGTTTGGAAACTCACTCAGGCGCTTTTATGGAGGGAATGGTTAGTGATTCTCAACATAAGTTAAACCCAAAGCTTTGCGGATCAGAATCTCACTAGCAACTTCAGACAAAGTGCTGGGTCGCATTTTCCTGTTTTATAGTTAAGTTTTGAAGAGGCTAAGTTGTTGAGTTGACAGTGTTGTAATGACTCGAGTCACTGACTCGACTCGATTAGGAAACGACGGAGTCACGATTTTTGAATACTCGACTTGGGTCAAGAGACTCCACTCGACTCGAGTCAAAAGTTTGAGAAAGTGCAAAGGACTCGAGTCGAGTCAGTATGTGGAAACGACTCGACTCTTCTTGACTGTCTTTCCACAATGCCTAGAGTCAAACCAGCAGCAAACAATATTATATGTAAAACTGTTTTGGTGTACATTTCAAGAAATACACTACCAGTTGATTAATTGGAAACGGCAATAGAAACAGCTGACCCGTTGTAATCAGGATTTGTCTAGATTGTCTGTCGATTGAATTCGTACACCAGCTACAGCTTCAATCAGTGTGTAGGCCATAGATTATGCACTTTAATATTTCATTTACTGTAGCTTGACAGTTGCGTTTCAATGCTTATTGCGTGCGTAGGATATTCATGTTTGATGTGCATTTTCCCCTTTTTGTGTAAGAGGGGTGATACATGTACATATTAGGGTATTGCTTGATAAATATTCGTGTTACTGAAGACTGCGGGAAGGACAGATTTTCGAGTTTTGCTGATCACAGGAGACTATGTATGCCAGTGTGTTGGGCTATTGTCGTGTAGGGAAGAATGTCGTTTTGTTCAGTCAGTGCCATGGTTGATAGTTTGCTAAATGGTGGCGCTATTCTAAAGGGATTATCTTTGTTACTTTCCACATTTTGTCGAACAGGTTGAGTAAAAAACATTAATAAAAACATTGAACAAAAGTGGAATCGAGCATAATGACATATATGTCTTACTTCCTTGAACAGCTACAAAATTTTATCCAGATCACATTGCTGTAGTCATTTTCTGGGTGTAGGGAACAAACCATTTATTTTAAGTATGATTAATTTGGTTATGCTCACCCAAGGAAGAGTCTGTCCAGGGAACAAGGGTACATTTGTAACTGTGATTAATAGAAGAAATCATTTTTGTGTGTGGCACTCGGTTTGTACAATGGCTTCGTTTTTACTGATTTTTTTTTGTTACTGTAATATTTTTTAATTGCAGAAAAGATTTGCTAAATGAAACCTGGTGGTGTGACATCAACACGAGCTGATAGGTTCCTTGATGCAAAAATAGAAACGAAATGTAATTCTTGAAAAAGGAAAGAAAAAGCTAGATGACTAATTTAAGATACATGGAGAGTGAAAGTGACCTGTGCAAAGTAAAAAGGCTAAAAAATTTGTAATGGCAGAATTTTTCTCTTTTCGATACTCTTTGACATATGGATGAAAGGAGGAGGCACAATTCTAGCTCCAACAACGGTTTCGGGATCTGGGGTGACCAGGTCAGCATCTTTAACAATCGTGTACATAACTTGCTTGTCTGATCTAGTATTATAGCTCAATTGTAGGTCAATATGCTCAAGTGACTCACGATGACTCTAATAGACAGAGTGACTCCACTCCAGTGTGGTTGTGGACTCGACTCGAGTTCAGTTGATGACTCTACTTGACATGACTAGTGAACGACTCTGACTTGACTCTGACTCGACTAGTGGGAGACTCAACTCGAGCCGCGAACTTTAGTGACTCGATTACAACACTGTGAGTTGATAGCCAGTAATGTTTATTTTATGTCAACTTTGAAGGAAACCATTGTACGGCCAATACTTGAACGGACCCTCATTAGGCATGTATGTATGTTATGCATGGTTACTGAAAATGTGAGAAATGGTAGGTTTTCTTTTTATAAACAGGGGCTGCCTATGATTAGTAGCTTATGTTATAAAATGTCTAGTCACAGATTTTCGATAACTGATTTGATCTTTAATTACATGATCATTGTTGCTTCACATACGTGTCAGATCTGCAGAATCTCTTCCCTTGGCCAGTTCACACCACCAACATATATGAGCAATACCCAACAGGTGTGGCAAAATATCAGGAATTGTGATAACTATCCCCGTGCGGAGTCTCATTAAAGGGGCTCATTGAGCTAATATCAATACGTTTGTGACGATTTTGAAGCTTGTAAACACGTGACAATATTTTTAACCAGAATAATCAGTCAAGTGTCACATCCAATGGATAAGAGAACTGCCATATTTTAAAAATTTTTTACCCTTACTGTACTGGTACTGGCTGTGTGCACTGATGTGAAGAAGTATTAGCAGAAAAGTGTCTGGTCACGAATTTTCAAAAGCCAGACTGAATCGTTAGTTACTCACTCACTGATATGATCCTTTGTAAGTGACACATTGGGATCATCTTAGTTTGACCCTTTGTCATTAGCATGTAAATGAAAATTAACAGGATTAAGGAAAAGGTAGGAATTTCACAAGCAACTCAATGGGCCTCTTTAAACGTCTCGATAAATATTTATTGCGAATTGGATGGGTGTACATTGACATTTGTAAACATTTGATCAGTAAAAGCCCACTCTTATTTGAATTTACTTTTTATAGACTCTCCTCAGTCTGTTTTCTTTATCATATTCCCTTAACAGTTTCCATTTCAATTACCGTTTTGTAGATGTTTTCAAAGAGACTGACATAAATGTTATATAAACAAACAAAACAATTGTACAGTACATTATTTCATTCGCTTGACGACGTCATACTATTGGAGGGCGTTCTTCAACTTCTAATAGTACGCCTGTTTTCACATTTGAATAATTTTTAAGTCTTATGGTTAAGCGAGCGCGTCAAATTACAGAGACGTAAGCAAACGTCCTTCGTATGCCATCTAGGTTTCATATTCACGTCATAAGTGCAAGGGTTTAACATCCGGATGATTGAATACTGATGCAGAACTATCTGTTCTATCGAAAGACAGTTCCAATTTTGTGTGCCATGCCCCTACTTAGGAAAGAACTCGCTTCGTTCAGAAGTTTGCAAAGTAAAACTCTGATTGAAAATCCGTTTGAAGTTTGTTTATGACTATTCTCTTTGAGATATGACTCTTCGAAGTTTAATAAAAATGCGAAACAGATACGTGGCCCGCATATATTGCCTCTTAATTAAAAATGTCCTTGAAATGAAGGTTAGGTAAACAAAGCATAAACATAAGACACGTATTAGCGATCCTTCCCTTGACGTCACACATTTGCATACTTATCAAGCGTTTATTCATGATGCATCTGTGACACACTACTATTTGCCTGTAAATTTGTGGTGGAGTTTGATGTAATTGTGGCTATTTTTAACATTTTCAATGAATAATGCACCCAGTGCATATGTATCAGCAATGGCTTTTCAACAAGCATGATATTCAAAGCAAGGCCAGCTAAGCAGTGGAATGAGCGGTGCGTCTATGAAAGAGGGCCGAATGTTCGAGATGAGACCTGGTAACCCAGGATTTTCGATTCCCTGGTTCTGGTTGAATCTCATAGCAACATTTATCTTTGCCGGTCTCCTGTCGGAAACATTAAAAAAATATTTAAATTACACATTTTCGCTCGACAATTTTAAGATCACGAATCGTTCGTCGTTTCAGGATGAAAATATAAGAGGTATAGAAGAGAGAGCTAAAATATCTAGAACTTTCTTTCCCTTTGTCCTGATTTGAACTCTAACTGACCATTGAACCGGATCACCATCCACAAAACTACTACATATGATCTATAAACGTGGCAGTAGCCGGCGGACTTAGAGCTTGGCGAAACAGACACACGTCCCCTGTGTGGGCGCCTACAAAAAAATTAAATGAAAAAGATTACGAAAAACGAAGAAGAAGAACGGAAAACGAGGAAAGTAAGACAGTGTACATACAGTACGTGTGACACATTGCCATCACTTCGCATCTGATCTTCTTCTGAGAGCAAAATTTCTTCTCTCCATCTGATTTAATCCCTTCCCAAGGACGGCGATGAATGGACGTCCCGACCATCACAAAATTCTGGATACGCATGGGTGGGCGTTACTGGCACGGCATCCTCGTAAAATCCATCCATGCCCCTACGCTCAGCGTCACAGTAGGGGCGCTGAATGCCTATTTACACGGCCACGTGACCCCAAACCTAACCTCTAAACCCAACCCCAACACAAATAGCCTATTAACTGCAGCTGGGACTGTAAAATCCTTTATTGTTATTATCTTATTTTTAAACCAACGATAATTTTAGCACCGAGAACCGGGTCCTAAATAGTAACAAAAATAGTTGCAGGGAGGGTGAATTCTACTGTGTTATACATTTTATTAGATAAGGTGACAAAAGATGGTAGACAGATGGCATACTATATAGACTTGTTAAATCTGGTTGTGATTAAAGTTGGAACAAGGTAAGAAAGCTTTTACACTGTTGACATTCGAACCCGCAAAACGATACATGGAAACCCGGATTTCATAGTTACAAACAGATACGACCTTTCAAGGTTATAAATTTAACAGAGACAAACAGGATATAGGGAGTAAACATTACCAGTTTCGGTCACGGGTAAGCGTAATGTAAAGCAGTTGATTCCGGAACCATTCTGTTATTCCAGCTCAATTATGTTAGATTATGACTTAGCGTACTTCTTGTGTGTCCCTTACATCCCCCCCCCCCCCCCACACACACACGCATGTAATCAGAAGTTGTTCTGATAGACAGACTTGTTATCAGTTATAACTTATTTAAATCAGTACATGTAGCACTAACGGTTACTTCAATACCCCCCCCCCCCCCTTTCTTGAGCTCTACATTTGCAAGGCTATAAGGGACTGTATACATCCAATGGTGTATGCCTCAAAAGCTTTATGCACGGAACTGAATTCGAGTGACCCTCTGTTTCGTTTTGTTCGGCATTTTCGGCCGTTTAACTCAGATTAAGTCATTCTGGAAGGGACAATATATAATGTATCATGCACTCCCGGTGTGTTTCCTCCTACACCAAAAGTAAGAAAGAATGCAAAATGGGGCTTTCAGATACGCGCCCTTAATTTCTCGATCTGCCGTCTGTGCCAAATAACCCCCTCCTTGTAGAACCTCCTTGGTAGGAGTAAATAGATGCAAACTGGTATATGCGAGGCTGACAGACAAACTAGAAACGCACCTGCAAAATGGGGATGTTTCTGATAATATCATACAAATTTCGATGATCGGCGGCGTAAACGGGTATGTATGTTTTTGTATGTGTGCGTATGTGTGAGTGCGGCAGGGGTGGAAAGAGTCATGGGCCTCATGTGACGAACACCTATATCATTACAGACTTTAATATTACGAGAGGCAAGCAAGTATGAACTTGATCTAAACAGGCAAGTTGCACCTTTTTGATGACATAAAAGGTGTAAAACATTTTCTGTGTTAACCCTTATATGGAGCTAAGACTTCCCAACAAAATAAAAGAAGACTATCTGATACCATATTTAACATGGATTTTAGTTGCAACTGAGACAGGGAAGAATGAACAAACGCGTTCTAATTGAGCCTTGTTAGTGTTGGAATAACACCGAATCCAACACCATAGTGTTGACACAAGGATTTTAACACCGAGATTTTTGCAGTGCACAATTGGATCAATATGCAAAAATTTAGTTTTGGGGGCCCCATGGCAGATCCAACTAAGATGTACATCAACAAAAAAAAAAAACAGTCACGGGTAGAAGAGCAATAATCAAGAACCATATTTTAATAGACCAAGAACCTGGAATGGATTCATTAGATGAAATGTTTAAAAACGGATTGGTCACTGAAGGACATTGAAACTTCTTAAAAATTAGGGACATTGTTTTCTCTCTTTATTGGTAAACACCATATTTTAATAGCATGTTCGGTCCGGACGTTATGAGTTTACAAATAAGTATTTTTTTTTTCAAAATATGACGTGGCATAATCTGGAACTTTACCTTGTGATGTCACCCAGGCACAACTAGGTAAATACCTTTTGTATTTCTGTATAATCCTGATTGTCTCTAAAGAAATATTACAGTACCTTAAAGGGAAATAGGGCGTTTGTTTTAGAGAAGACATTCATATTTTTGAAATCAATGTTTGTCGATGCAGAATGATAGATTATTTAAAATAAGGAAGGACAGCAGCCTTCTCTTCAAGAAATAAACTCCTTACAGATAGAAATTCACTTACTTGTTGCTCAACACTAATTTGTTCACCCAAACTTTTCAAAATTCAAATGGTGCATCTTCCATTACTCATCAGATGCATAATGTTTTGAGGAGATGAAACTTTGGTAGATGTTTAATGATGAGACTGAATGGTTTAACAATGATTACCGCTATTTTCTTTTGTATGTCATGTTGAGTATTCTAAACGCCCTATTTCCCTTTAATTTCCACGACATTTAAAGGTAAATCTACAATGTAACCTAATCTACATTTTCACTTTTGTGAGAATTTAATAACTTCAAGACAAGGGTTAATGAGGACTTCAAAGCAGGACAAAAACTTCTTGCAACAATTTGTCACTGTTGCATTTTGGCAATTCCATGAGGCACGTGGAAACATTTCTTTACTAGGGAAGCCTTCCTTGTCAAACAGGAATATTTTGACTTCGGAAGAAGATATTGGCACAGGGTTTAAAACGCCTGCAGTGGAAAATTATTCTCTTTTATTTAAGAACTGATATATGCCTTGAAGTTGGCTGAAGTTGGTGACGTAAGCACCATCTCCTTTTGTGGCCTCTCCTCTGGTCACAAATTGTACTCGATTCAACTTCACTTTAACAGTCCTTGCTGTGAACGGACAATTAAAGGAGATACGTGTCATCGGAAGTGACATGAAGGTGAAAGGTCATGGTCTGACGTCATCTCTCTCGTGAACATAGAGATGAACAGACGTTCGACCGCTACGATGATAGGTCTTAACAGCCTTAAATACACAGGGAGTTATCAGAACACCCAAATTCGAAGCTCAACTTTCACGGTTTGAGATCACGACCAAGAGATTTTCTCGCTTTTTTACGAGCTAAGTGAGGGGACAACTTAGCGGACCGATTTGGGCACATCAAGTCGCATATGTTAGGAAGAACGAAGTAATATGGCGTTCATGGTCTTTTAAAACTTAAGTTTTAAGCATTTTGCAGTCATCCAATTTCTATTCCAGTTTGGATCAAATGTCGAAAATCAATGGAAAGCAGTGTTTTCTGTACGCCATATTCTCCGTTATCACCGAAACTATTTTAGTATCTCCTTCAATAACCGATTTGAATTAGTTGCATTTACATAATTCTGTAAATCTACTTCAATTCGTACACAAATTTGCTACTCCCCATCCTGATTCAATTCTTAAAATTGGAATACCTCGACGACTGGCCCTTCATCTCTTGGTTAGATTTTGAAACCAAGAGAACAAGGGAAACTGAAAAAATGACACGACAGAAGACGTCATCATTTTCGATCAAAGATAATTCTATTCAGGCTTCTGAAAATGTCACAAATAGCAAATACATGAAGAATTATATTCATACGATAGTTAAATCTCTGATAAACAGAAAACATTTACACTTTTTTTGTAATTATTTCAAGAAATCATACAGACCACAGAGAGTATAATTACATCGACTACAAGCTACACAACATGACTATGTTCGAGCGCCGCCACCTTTCCTTCATCGTTTGAAAGTTTCATCCCAAGGTTTGTGAGGACATGTCGCCCTGAGAGGGTTCCAGAAAACTAGCGAAAAACAAACCAATATCGGGATAGTGATTGCCGATCTTTATCAATATCATTTCATTCACAGTCAGTTACCGAGACATATTGTCAACATGAAGGAACATGAGGGGATGTGTCACCTCCTGCAAAAAAGTTTGAGCTGCTAAAAGTATGGAAGTCTGTGGGAGGAGGGGGGTGGTAGGTTGCTAGGGGAATAAAGTGGTAAGGTGAATAGGAGGGCAAGGGGAACAAAGGGAGTCTTCAACAAAAAAAACTGCCTCATACTCGAACAATTTTGTCAAAATATTTAAGAAAGTACAGACAGGAATGTCACAACCTGTTGCCTGTATTTCTTAAATGGAGGATTAAACTTGCTTCTCCCCATCTTCCCTCTCCCTAAATGACATCAGAACAGAACAAGCAGTCACCTGCACGAAATTCTGTCCTCAAACTTTCTATTTTCAGAGGTTAAAGAAAAAAATTGGATCAGGTGTGAAAACAAGATCTAATGCATAAAGAGTGAAAGAGGCTTTTCAACTGACTAGATGAATGTACCTATCTATCCCATTCTTCCTCACCACAAGCAAAATGGTGGGATGTTATATGCAGAAGAAATTCATGAACAATTACGGCGTGGCACACTTCTTAACACCCGTGAGATAAACCAAAACCCCGATTGGCTGACGGACCCATTCAGCCACCAACGGGTGATTGATACGCTACAATCTCATAGCACAGTGACACTATGGACCATGATCTAGAAATGCTACTCGACAGACTTTGGTGGTCGTCTTGACCCACTTTCTCCCAAACAGTCACCACCAACAGTTGAAACAAATGAATCCACACGTGGCATACCCACAATGCCGAAGGGTGAAACAAAAGCCATTTCAATGCTAGTGCTAAATCCTCCTTCATGTTCTGAGCAAAGTGCTCTAAGTAAGAAACGTGACATTCTTAATAATCATGAGAAAATTGAAATCTGAAATTCATAAATGGACTGCAGAACAAGGCAACATAAAGCACGCCATTCTTTCCCCTCAGAAGCAAACAAAAAATTCAAAAGTGATTCTCTCCTAAACTTGAGGGTCATAGATGAAGAAAACCATGTAGAATGTATGTTGAAGGTCCTCCCAACTCTAGGGTAGTAAAAGAACCTACACCCAGAGTGGGTAGACTCCTTGGACTAATCTCCATGGTTCCTCGTACTTAAAAATATGAATACAATGAAACGAAATGAAGAAATGAAAGATTCAGAATTGGGATGATTCCAAGGAAATTGGACGTTCAAACCCATTTTCCAAGAATGCACAAATCAACTACACTGACCCCCGCCCCCTGCCGATGTAGTCATATAGTTTGGACAGTTTCACTAACTAGCTGTATCCAGAAATGACTACCTACGAAAGCTGTAAAAAACCCATGAAATGATGTCCTGACAGTTATCGACCACAGGCACGTTAGTAAGTTTTGTGCGTTTCAACGGCACCGCGTACCTCAACGAGCATTGAAATACCAGGAATATCTTCATTTTCATCCAATGCACCCTAACCCCATCCCCATTTATTTAAGCATTCAAGAGTTTAATGAGTTGATTAAGTCTTTCTAATGGACAGTTACTTGGAAATACTTACAAATACTAGAGAAAAAGCCATCTTTACAGAAGAGAAACGTCACATTAAAATGATTTTCGACGGAGGCCCAAAGGCTGTCCAAAGGTTGTCTAAATGCACACAAATGCAATGTCTCTGTGTGTCATTTCAAAAGGTGGTGCTCTCCGACTTCAAGTTACCTAGGTCATTTTTATGATACATAAAATCCATCACACAAACAATATGTCACTATAAAAGTGAGGACTTCTCAATGAGACTTCCCCCTAATCTTTGATTCCAGACCCTATATGAATTAACAACATGATTTCACTTGGGGTCCCAGAAAATATTCCTCTTCAGTCAGGTGAAATACTTGGTTGTAACAGGAATTTTAAGCCTTTAGGAGCTAAAGGAAAAACAAAACACATTCTCTGGCATCCCTGAGCAAATCTTTTGGCATAATGATGGCAAAAATAATAGGACAACCGGGCAAACCCCGATCACCGAAAGATCTGGTGCCCAGAATAAGTAGTTGGGACAACCCGCCGTCAGCTACAGCGCAAAAGGATCACTTTTCCCAGTGTGAGAGTATGTATGTTTGTTTGACTTTCTATGAAAAATTTGTTATAATAAAAAGGGAAATCCTCATTCTTGATTTGCTGGTACCACAACTATACGTTGACAAGGAAATCAGGAGAATTGCCACAGCATGGCTGACAAATAATGGTAACCATGGTGATGGCATTAAAAAATAATAACAGCTAAGGAGAACTGTTGATGACTGGCAATGAAAATCATAAAGGCAGTTAAGGTATCAACCATTGGTGATCTTTTCTTTTCTCCCCACTTTCAAAAACCCCTTCTTATTTCAAGAGAATACATGCAGACCAAGTGCGTGGGAAACAGAAGGGAGAAATGTTCTGAAAGGGGCGAAAATGATGCAAGCAGGGCAGACTGCCAAGCCCAGACATCAGATATTAGTACAGTACATCTGGAGCAGTGTGCAGTGAATTTGTCTGGACACGCAGGACTATCTCCACTCTTCCCCTGACCATCCCCTAATGCAGTGAGTAAAGTTTGGTGGATTTTACTTGTCACTGAAAGAATGCCGTGAGGAGTTCTTTCAGCACTCTAACCTCAGCGCATGATTTTGTTCAGGAAACGTTCAACACAACAGTGATTCGTTACGTTGCACAGATATTTTCATATCCCTGCAATGACCTTTCCCAAACTTTTTGTTTTTTGTCTGCATGTTATGGAGAAAAGTTAGGTAGTATCAACACTTGGACAAATCCTTTTAACCAATACACAAGCACAATTATAGCAATGATAACAATAGTGATTGTGTACGACTGAGCTTCCTGACTGTTGCCATGGACCACACATTTAATTCACCCTTCCCTCGCTGACAAATCAACTATCACTTGGCAGATGGCACTTTTACATTCGAAGATAGCAAACGGTCCCTTTCCAGTGACCACGGCAAGAGATGCAGTGACAAAACGAGCTGAAGAGGATAAAGATCATCTTCTGCTAGTGGTTTCGGCAGAGTGACGATCTCAGCAGAACCTCAGCGTCCCTTCAAGCAGGGCAAAGTTTCATCCCTCCCGCGAAACGATTTTCGAGATTATTTCAATCACAATCGCGACTACGACGATATAAATAGCTACCACCGGTCTGATGACGAGACATGTAGAAGTTCCTCCTCATCCTTGCAGCGAATATCGGGGTTAAATTAGTTTAGAATCTAATGGCGTGAGGAGAATTACACATATTTCATTTGCTCCTTTAAAACATTCGTCTTTACCATCCCCCTTAGATGTGTGGCAGAACCAACTTTTCTCATGGTACATCGAACCATTTGACTTGGGTTGCTGATGAAATCTGTGGAACCTACGACAACGCCACTAGACGGAAAAAAAAGGATAAAAAGTCAAGTCTTTTTATTGCTTGTGATTTTGTCCTTGGTATGTGTACCTGTACATCTCCTCAATAGCCCTGCACCAGTCCTGTGCATTTCCATTAGGATCGATCAAGTAGTAGGTTCGGTTAGGCTGTAATGGAATGCAAGAAGGTTACAATTAATAATGTAGTAGGACCTAGGTTCAGTCAGGCTGCTAGGCTGTAGTACTATGACTCCACTCCTATACCATTCTTCAATTTAATTTTCGGTTGTTATACATTTGTTTGCACAATACATTAACTGTTTCATCTAAGAATGCAGACAGAAAAGTGACTTTGCAAGGGGGAAATAAGTGACATACTGTATGTATGCTATAAGCAGTAATCAGGGTTGAAGCTAGTCCACTTAAGCGGTGGCAAGTTTCCCATCACAAACAAGGGGGCGGAGGGGGACAAAGCTACCAGAGTCTCAATCTCTGTAGCCGGTGGTCCAGGTGCCCACTTAACTGCCTCTGGTGGGTACTGAGGGTGTCCCCACAGCCCAAGGCTTTATCTAGACTTTTTTATGACTGTAAGGTTTCATATTGTCTCTAACTTAACTGCATATAAGCCTATTTTCGATAATATAACGTGACATGTCTTTTACTTTAAAAGTTATGCTAAAGGAGGTAGGTACTTTCTTAGAAATTTGTCATTTTCATGTGTTTGATAAGAAACATTTGTGCTAGGCGGTAGTGTGTTCTCAAGCATTGCGTGGTGGGCAAGGAATTTTGAGTAGTGGACGGTACCGCCCACCACCTTCCACGGTAACTACAATCCTTGGAGTAATGCCACTGAGGTTACAAAGGTGCCAAATTTTTGTGGTACCTTCAAGGCTAGAATATTCACACCAAAAAAAAATAATAAACAGCCTGTATTCACAACCAAAGAAAAGAAAAATGAAGTAGAATGTCATCTTTCCTACATTAAAATAATAATTGTGTGTGCTCGATGTATGAACAAAGCACGCTACATCAAAACGACTGCATGTACTCACTGTATGGATAAATTCTTGTCAACTATCTGTGCGCAATCATTGTATGAACAAAGTATGTCACGTCAAAATAACTGCATGTACTCACTGTATGAACAAAGTATGTCTTGAAGTTTTTGGCTTCAACTCGAAGTTGAGGTGACCAAGGTATCTCTCCTTTCAAAACCATATTTTCAGGATCCACATAATAGAGGTGAGGACCTTCTGTCAACAGGAACTGTCTCCTCCTGGCAAAAAGACCCTGACAAAAAAAAAACAAAGTGAAAATTGGAGATGAAAAGGGGAAACAGTGCCACTGTGTTGTTCTATGATCATAGATAGGTTGCAGTCTCTTTTCTGGATCTCTAGCTCTAAATCTGTTGGAAATGAGTGTTCTGATCAAAGGGCTGATCTCCCTCTTGAATCTGGCCGGGGAGCAGTCATGTGGGATAATGAATTGCATCACAGCAAAGCTCAACCCTTGAAGACCAAAGTCTGAAGCAGTGTTTAGTTCTATACCCTATTAGTTTTCCTTCACGAAGTCGCAAAAAAACCTTCAGTGACAACTCAAGTGGAACTGTAATTAAGAAGACAGAGCTTACTTCTCGTTTCACTGTAGGCACTTCAGACCCACCACACTTGGAAAAATCATTTTCATAACACTCCAGATGATGCTGTGAGAAGACTGCCAAGGTCAAAAAAAGATTTCAAACTTCTACCAGCCAGCAAAATGCTACGTGACACCAACAAATTTCAGGACAAAGTCTGCAGTGTGTACTTGACCTTGGAATCGACCCTGGTAAATAATTAGATTGTGTTTTGATGAGTGCAGACGATAAAACCTAAAATGTTGGGGAAAAAAGGCCACAACTCTTGAAAGTGTCCTAAAAATGTTCATTTCAAGAAAATCAGGATAACAAAGAATCTAAAGGATGTGATCAGTGAGTATGGCCAGTATGGCATCACTGATTTCCCATGGTGCAGTGGACTACCATGAAAATGAAATTTGTTTAAAACATCCTTAACTTCCACAAAAAAAAAAAAAAAATATGCTACTGAGATACAACCAATAGAGAGAGAGAGAGGTTTCCACTATTTTGTGAACCATCAACCTTAAAGAGGCACATCGAGTCGTTTTGTGAAATTCACTGAATTTTTCTAAACCTGTTTTTCCTTCACAGTTTCCTTCACATGCAAATGGCAAATGGTCAAAACAAATGAGTGAGTAATAAACGATTTCATTTGGTTTTGAAAATTCGTGACCAGACACTTTTCATATATTAGTTCTGCGTTCACATGCACACAACCAGTACAACTAAGGGTCAAAAATTCAAAAATTTTGGATGTAAAACTTGTCTAATTATGCTACGTGCAAGTATTGTCATGTGGTTATATAGTTCTACATCACCAAGATCTATTGATATCAACTCAACAAGCCCCGTTAACCCGGAGAACCTCTCGAAGAATTACAACACATTCCCGTATATGATGTGCTCAAACACTTCAAATGTTCAGTTTGGAAAAAACTGCACGTTGAATATCATCTTTGGTTTTGCGTCGAAGCCAGTACATAAGAGAAACTTATCGCTGTGTTGGTTTCCTTTCATGCTGACACAAACATGAGATTAATGTAAACATGTACTTTACTTCCTTGTGGTAATTAGCAAAAACAACTGAATTGAAAGGCTGTCATTGGCTAATGCTAATAAGTCACAAACACCTGTGTGAAATACACGGTCAAATCATTATTGTCTTCCCCTTGATGTCTGTTGCTAGCCAAGTCAGAAAGTCAGAAAGTTTTATGGTTGTCCCCATAAAACTTTCTGACAATTTTTTTTTCTCCAGGAAAAAAAAGTGGTGCTGTTCATAAGAAGGTGTAGGTGGATGTATGTAGTGTACTAGTAAAATTCCTACACAGGAATGTGATTTACGGTACTGTGGTTATACCAGTGTTAACCACAAAGCTGCCATTTTGGTCAGGCATCGAGTACCCAATGGGTCTGAGCTAAAAAAATTACCCCATTCCAAGTTTTAGAAATCAGTGGAAACTTTAGTGTTCATACATCTATTCATCTTACAGAATAGAAACAGACGATGTTCGAGGGACAAAAAGCTTTATTAATACTAAAATATGACAATAACCTAAAACGAAATTCAATCAGAAAGCAGCATAGTCTTGAACCAAATGAGAACGAGCTGATATTACTTTAATTAAAAAATAATGCTTGTCCATCAACAACTTATAACTTCTGGTTGTCTGTACAAAGTTCCAGTTGTCCCAGACAAGCGGACAACCATGAAAGTCCAGCCCTGTTTAAAGATATTGACTTCAGAGATGACTTTCTCCTGTTAGTGTGTGAATGTGTGTGTTTGTGAGTTTGCGTGTGTGTTTGTGAGTTTGCAATTTTCATTTTCTTCTTCCATGTTTTTAACCGTTACCTGGCTTTGACCGGGGATTGATACCCAGACATGAGATTCAAAGCTCACCTTCCTTTTGTCAATCAGTCCCATCTTGAGGATGAGGTGGTCTTCTACAAATCTATGCCATTTATTTTCTCTCTTCTGCATCTCTATCCTCTGTTTCCGGTCTTCGTCGGTCAACTGGAGGATGTACTTGTACGGCTGCTGATTGTCTGAATGTTCTCCTGCCGATTCGTCCGTGTTTATCTGACTGAAGTGTTGGCTGAGACTGTCAAAGTCTTGAAAGTCATCGACCTGCAAAGGTAAAAGAGAGACGTAAGAAACGGTCAAGATGGGCATCGGGTCGATGCCTGGCGACGTTAGTCTGGATGGTGTAATATGTACCGGTCTGATCGATTTCTGCCTGCGCTGCTGGTGCGCTGGCTGATAGTATAACTTCAGGTGACCATTACTTTTCACAAATACAGACAAGTCTCTACTCTCTAAATACATGACATCACTCAACATCAATGCCCTCAAACCTGCAGTGGGGCTGGTGTTTGCACTGGGCCCAAAATTCCGACCTGTGAACTTGCACTCCATGGTCAGTCAGGTACCAAAAATACAACTTTCGTAAGGCTACACGTTTGGAGGGGAGTCATAGCACCACCTTTCGCTCTGCACGTCAATACAACACCTTACATCTTATGCAGAGGCATGAAGACAAAGTATTCCTGGTAAAGCATGTACACCTAACTTTATCACAAATACAATGTATGTGAGTGAAACTTTGTAACTCCTGGTGGCAATTTCAGAACTGGGCCCTAACATCATTGGTCGGGACCCATGTATGCAGGTACCCCGGGGCAAACGGTGAGTATTTGTTAAAAAATCCCTTCCAACTCAGACAGTCCCTAGTGCCGTGAACTGCTATGTGAAGAAGCCTACAGTACTTTACTCTACTTCAAATACATACAAATAATCCATGCAGACAAATTTTTACAGGGTCACTAACCAAGGCTAGACATTGTGATGTTTTTATAGTCTCATTATTACCATATGTATGAACATATTTTAAATAAGTTCGTTGACCATATCTCACAGTTCCAGGACCGAAACATTCACTTTCGGTTCAAATGAAGCCATTTACAAGCAATAACAATTCAAACAAGTTTTTTTTTTTTTGACTGCATATCCTAGAAATAATTAGAGGCAGACCACATTGAAAATGACCTCTCAGATTGACAATCCAATAGGATATGAACAGTACACATGTTGTCCAATTGGAAGATGTCTGTCCAGACAGACATTGTCCACGTGAGAGAGCATGGGAAAATAAACAAAACAGGACCCCCAAAATGAGGCTAATGAAGGAAATGAATGAAGAAAAACTTTTTCCCATAATTCATAAGAAATTGCAGGAAATACACAATCACTGTGATGCCTGAAAAACTAAAAAAAAACGCACAATTACAACAAGAATGCAACTAAAAACAACTATTCATTAAAGTGGACAAAATGAACAGGCTGGTTTTGGATGTTTTGACAGCTGTATCAGAACAAGCACAAGAACCCTAGTTAAGATCCACTTGAGATATCATGTTTACTAAGTTTTCCTTATTTGACCAATGCTGAACCCAAATAACTTTCACCAGAACCAAAGGCATTCTTGAACTCAATGTGGTACACCCACATATCAAATATGAGGTTTGTCCGAGCTTCCCTTCTTATGGTATCGTGTTTACCAGGTAAAGGTGTCACAAACCTACATACACACACAAATGCATATACACACAAATGCCATGATTACAAAAGGTTACAAAATTATCATCAAAATGAAAAATGCACCATAATTACTGTACCATAATTACTGCACCATAAATTACCATACATTAGTGTCCTACCTGAAGATAGATCTTCAGAGGAATTTGTGAAGAACCTTGAAAAATGAAGGTATAATTCATGTATAATTCATGTTTCCATATGTTGCAATTCTTTGCTGTAACTGAGTTTTTGCTTGGAGGGGGAGGGATATGGGAGAAATTTTTGAGATAAAAAAAACCTCACATTTATGTGACTTATTTTATGACACTTGTTTTCTTCTTTTAATTTTCTTCACGAGGGTTACAAAGTAGTCAAAAATTGAAGTCAGAACTGAATGCTTTTAACACCTATCATCAACAGCACAGATTTGAGCTGAATCAAACACCGTTTGTAGACAATCTGTGGTCATGTGACCATGGTTAGAAACTCTATGTAAGGAGTTCCTTCAAAACATTAAGGACAGGTCAACTCACGTTGTAAACACTGTGAATCTCTTCTCCGTCTACCACGGTGCAAGGTATGAGTGGTGGGGGTGTCTCCAGGTGGAGCGTATCCCAAGAGATGCCGTTGAAAAACTCGTGGTTCTTCAGCGCCTCAAAGCCTCCGGATTCCTCACATCCTAACCTATTGCTGGGATCCAAGACCTATGAGGCAAATTTTAAAAAGCACATAAAATGACACTTCAAAACCAAAGTGACACATGCAAGAGATGAAAAAAAAACAAAAACCAAAATGGAAACAGACAAAATATAGACAATTAAATCAGAGGAAAAAAAAACTCACCAAGAGTTTCTCTACCAGGTCTCGCGCCTTTGCTGGAAAACCTTCCGGAAAATCATACTCCAGTCTAATGATCTTCTGGAATATTAGGTACTCATTTGTCCCCCTGAATGGAGGCAGTCCTGCACAGAGCTGGTATATGATGCAACCTAACGCCCATAGATCAGCACTACAAACCAAGGGGGAAAAAAGGTTAAAAAAGTACAGACATGATTTACAAATGTGGCAAATTTGGGGTTACCTAAATATATGAATATATTTATGTATCACCACATATTTTACAAACATCTAAACGTCTCTGCATGTTTTCCGCTCCACCCACTTTGCATACTGTGGAGATAACCAAGGATATAAATATATATATAGGCCACTCTAAGAAGTTTCAAAGTTTGTCAAAACTATCATTACCAACATGGACAAGGTTATACAAGTTTTTCACAACTTGTCAAAACTCATCTCACTGCCACAAACAACTGAAGAAACCTGAAGGGTTGTAGGGTATGGCACGTTTGATCGCAACATCGCTAACCACCTTCATGCTGACCCACAGAACTCAAAATCGCTTGTTTTTCATCCATCGATTTCTCAAAAAAAAAAAAAAATCAGAAAGGTGGAGCCCGGTACAAATTCACATACTAAAAGCTTTCTGCTGATGTGTAATGGTTGTTTCATACTGATGATTCCCCACAGCTCACTGGTGTGGGTATTCACAAGTGAGTTACCCCTTGCCACACTGCTGCGTCATTTGACCTTTGCTCAAACTGACCTCGAAGTCAATTCTAACACCTCGCCCTCTAAGGCCTAGTTTGAGCAAAGGTCAAATAATGCAGTAGTGTGGCAAGGAGTAAGTATATGTCTACGATGTGAATTCATATTTGTCATGATCCGCACCGTTCACCATGGCTCCATGAGGGCAATCCATCCAGCCATGACTGAATGGCAAGTCTAAGCAGACCAAACCCCTCCTCCCATCAGCCAAAAACAACATTCCAAAATCCATGACCAACTGCATGGTTTTACCTTTTGGATACGGACTTCTCTGTCAGCAGTTCTGGAGACACATATTGCGCCGTTCCCACGAAAGAATTTGCATGTACTGTACAGAAAGTAAACAAAAAAACAAAAAAAAACAAAAATTGAGCCTTGATGTATACCCAACTACCATCTGTGCATTGCCAGCAAAAAGGCATGTTTGAACTAAGTTTCATGGGCAATTTGTTGATTTCTTGACGAAGTCTGACAAAAACCTAATGGATTCATCACAGTACTCTGCAAGGAGGATGAAGACAAAGCACCCATGGGGTTGTAGTGGTATTAAACAAGCTGTATTTTGAAAGTGGACAAAATGACGCATGGACAGACCTTGTGAACTAGAATGGGATACCAATCAGTTTATGATTTTGTTATCAATCAGCCATATTTACCATACATGGTACTGTAAGTCATCACTTCCACCCTCCCGGACATCTTTCTTACTGCACTTGTGCGTCATTTTTTAACTTCATCAAGAAGACCCACCATTAATTGAGGCAGACGATTACATACTACATTCCCATGCAAAGCGGATTACAAAGCAAAGTCATTTTGTTTTTTGCCCACAGGCATTCTGATAACTTACAGTTGATAAACTGACAGTGTCTTGGTGATCAGTGGATTGAAAATGAATTAGATGAAGACTATTTCAACATGTGCTACTTGCAGAAGGGGAAAAAAAAATAAACAATATATAACAAAATCACAAAAGGTAAAAAACACCTGGTTTGGTGAAACCACGAGGACTGTGAAGAAGACGATAAATTTGCGAACTATGTCCACTTTTCCAATCCTTTCTCCATTTTCACAACCAATTCCTGACCCCCTTTTTGGTCAACACTTTCACTTCCACTTTCTTCCAACATTCACGAACCATCCCCAACTTTTCCCAACATTCACACGCCATCCTCCCTTTTCCTCAAAAGACGAGGGACATAAAGAGGAGAACACACTAGTATGCAACTCATTGAAGAGACAAAAGTTTCCTGCACATGGCCTCTAGGACACCGACGATACTGGAGTGTCCCTCACAACTCCGAAAGCAAAAACTACTTGCATGAGACCGTTGGTATTCCTTGCCGACCGTATCAGTTTCATCACCAGATCTAACGAGGAAATTACAGTAGTGACACTGGAAATGTGAGCAAATCTCCCGACACTGTTTTCTGTGAACTTCCACGTCTGTGCGGTATGAAGCTAGTATACCAGTAGGCATTAATATATGGCTTAAATTCTACAGACAGATTCAACTGTCTGAATCCAGATACCTTTAAAAAAGATGACCTACAAAGTGCCTTCCCTGGGGTGCCAAATCCCTTCTTTGCAATGGGGCCGCACTGTTTCTAGTGAAATGAGGGAGGGTACGGGGAGTGGGGTCCCCCATTCCTTAAAAAATTTCTCTATAGCTTAATGTCATTATATGTGATTTGGTGCAACAAAAGTTAACAATTTTTAAAGTTTATTTCCCTGCTAAAAAAATTTGCTTTCCTAGGTATCAAATCTACAGTATAAACAAATCTTTAACCCATGTTTGGATAGGGGCATGGCACAAATTCCTTCAACCCACCCCAGATAAACCTACTGGTGAGTAATGTATTGAAAAGCAATGAACTAACAACTAAAATGCTTGTCTGGTTGTTCTTGTTATCTGTTTTTTTCCTTAGAAATAATGAGGATCATACTCTTTCAGGATATACATACACACAAAGAAGATTATTATTGAAAACAGGTTGGCAATTCAGGAAACCTGAAATGACAATATAAACAAAAACATCTACCTCCACCCTCAAAACAAACAATAATAATACAAACAAATGACAACAAAACAATGTGTGCACAACGGCTGTGAATGTGAAACAAGGAATGAACAGTGAGGGAAATGTACTTAACGTGTGGAATGGTATGTGTGGGTAGTGTGGTATAGAATGGGTGGCGTGCCCATTTCACGATCCAAAACAGAAAATTGTGAAAAGCGACATCGCAAACAGTTGATCCCTGTGCCTGGGTGTTCACATTCAGCATGACTCAGCATTATGCGGTCATTACTTCCTTCTTATTTTAACACAAAAACTAAGCCATTGCATACAGAAGAATGAATCTAAGATATCTACTGTATATGTGTCAATCAAAACTGATTCCAACCTCAGTGACTGACCATCCTGCCATTCTGCGACTGACTCACGCCAAGCCCTCCTCTCTCTCTCTGTCTCCATCCTCCCCCTTCCCTTTATAGTTCGGGAGACAGAGAGGGTGTTTTTTCAGTACAAGTGGATGGTTAACACACAAGCAAAATGTGATCATTCTTGCCTACAAGGTGTAAAAACACCAGAGTAAAGTAGGCGACTGGAGTGCATTTTCCTGATCCCAGTTACAGTGTGGTGGAAATCATGGGGATCAAAATTTAATGAATGGAAGAAAAAGTAAAAGAGAGGAAAGTGCGGATCATCAATATCCCTACCTTCTCTGGCGTTAGAATCTAAAATCTTGGCAGTTCCAAAATCTGTGATTTGAATATGCATATTTTCATTGAGGAGTATGTTCTCTGGTTTCAAGTCTCTGCGAATGAACAAAAATAAGAGCATACAGATCTGCAAGAAAAGAGTGTTGGCAGCGCTTACATCAGGAAATTTGGAACACACAGAGGGAATTTTTTTTCTCTTAACATCCTTGTTGAAGTCGCCACTTGGGTGTTACTACAGAAATTCACAGCAGTGAAGATTCTTATTTTCCGAGAAAAAGATGATCCAAATGTTTGCTGCAGTTAATCTGTCTTTGATTCCTAACTCATGACACAAGGTCAAAAAAAGGTCATTTTGAAACACATCAGGAAAAGACAAACAGACTGACTTTCAGCTTGGAGCTGGTACTGTAAAAGGTCATCTTCGATGTGTGAAAAAAGAAAACAACATAAAAACAACGTCCTTAAGAAAATAACTAACTCTGCAAACATCTAATCATGCATACTAGCCTTCAGGTAACATCCTAGCAGTCATAACAAGGAGACGCATGGATTTTCATTCACAGTTGTTTTGACTTCCTGAATGGATTAAAACAATTTACAGATCCAATATTTCAAACAAATGTTAGCTGATGACAAATAATGCAATGTGAATGTGACATTATCCCACATACTTGTATCTGCTCCAATTGTAGGATTCAATCATAACAAGCCATTATTACTTGGGAACTATTCCCGTTTTAGTTCCCATCTCATATTAGTAACAGCTATGTGAAGTACGGACGGCAACACACAGGCTACTTTATGCGTGATTCGATGCTTGGAAATTTGTGTTTCTACATGCAATTTCTTGACATGCTGGCATACAAATGACCATTGGTAAATTCTACAATTTGATACATTTTGTCATCTTCAGCTTAATACAAAGATACAACATTTTGGGGTTTCTTTGGTTCCTGTTGTAGAATCCATCAACAACAGTGAACCATTACACGTTTCTCTTTTTTCTGCACAACCCTGCTCTCTGACCAGTGATATTTAGAAACTGTTGGAACACTTCGAAAATTTGTAAATCAATAGCAAAGATGATTCTACATACAGATAGTAAGTAATGTCAATCACCAAAATTTTACAACATTGACCCACTGCTACAAAAAAGGGAAAAAAAAACCCAAAAACTTACGTTTTTTATCAAGAAGCCCTACCACTGCAGGAAACAATTTATCCAGCAACGTGTATCTATAGTAAAGTGATACTCACTATGGGCAAACTGTTATACACATGCAAAAATGAGTACATACACAGTAGCACACTTCATATGCACTGAATGGTAAGTAATCTAACATGTTGTAAAATTTGCCGAAGTATAAACATTAATTCTCTTCTCCTCAAATCTTACCTGTGTATGATTCCAAGATTATGAAGATGTTCTAAAGCCAAGACTATTTCTGCTGCATAAAATCTGGAAGCTTCTTCATCGAATGAACCCAGTTTTTGAATATAAGGTAACAGTTCACCGCGTTTCGCTAAACTCAGACCAAAATCTGCGAGGGAAGCTTTAGTCAAGGAGATATATACACCCACAGTACTGTATCTTTGTATATTTACTGTAAACCAGAATGCACAAGTGCATTGTGGTTTTGATCATCTGATTATGAGCATTTTTTTCTTAATCTAAAATACCAAATACGCAACTTGTCCCGGCTTCCCTTCTTGAGATAGAGTGTTTACAAGGTTTTCATAATTTGACCCCTGTTGACCCCAATGACCTCTGACCTCAACCAACCAGAAAGCCAAAAGGCTTTGTGATTCCTTGCTACATGGTTATATTACAACAAACATGAATTATTCAAATGACAAGTATAAGATCAACTGCAGTTATTTCTCTTGATACACCACAAGCCTTTAACCCAAAATGACCTTTATTTTGGTGACCTAAAATGACTGCGACATTTGATGTCCACCAAAAGCAATAGGGATCACCTACCCAGGCCATACAACCCACACATCAAGTACAGTATGAGTACGGTATGAAATCAGTCAACATTATCTCTGAGCTCCAAGAAACACACAAGTAAGCAATGCTGCTTCTAGTCTTGCCTGTTGTTAGTTGAATCAAATAAATCAACCTTACCTCATCTGAACTCAGCTTGTCTGCCATATTTACCTCAAAATTCTTCGTAAACCACCAGGATAATTTCTTCCTTGTTACAAGTAGCTTTTAACACACTCAAAGTCCTGGTAAGTTGACCTAAGTTATGATTCCTCCGCAATATTTTTGCTTCGTCCATCTTTTCCGACATTGTGAAATATGATTGAAAGCACTCCAATTTGATTGTTAAGAAACCTTGTTCTGCTACCAGCTGTTCCTCTGGATATTGATATTATCCAAATAAATGACAGAACAGATGTTTTTATTATTTTCTTCATTTTTTTCATAAACCCATTAAAATTCCATTGCATGCTTTTCTATCTGACCCCATGACCTCCCATACCACGACTCTCTCTCTGGACAACTTATTAGCCCCCCACACTAGAAGTTACTCACTAAGTTACAAATGCAGTACTGTAGGGAGCAATCCCATTGAGTTAACTGTGTGCGAGAGAATAAACACTTGCTATTGCACAATGTAGATCAATATATATTTGTACAGTAGTTTATAATAACCACAATAATGGTGTTTAGGCTATTATTATTGTTTTATAGTGAAAAATTATCCCTTCCTCTCTATCGATAAGCATTAAATTTCACAGGGTCGTGAACCTGTTAATAACAGACAACCTTATCAAGTTTAAAACAAATCTGACCCATGGATAAGGAACTATGGCAGTTTTAAAAATTTTTATGTTTCACCCCATAACCTTTTTAATATGCAAGATTTGGACACCAAAAACAATAGGGATCATCTACTCAAAATGGGCAACCTACATGCCAAAAATGAAAATTCTCAGAGTTACCCTTCTTGAGATAAAGTGTTTACGAGCAACCGTCACACACACACCCACACACACATACACACACCCTTACATACCCACACACGACATCATGACTGCATAGATTCCCCTGCCTACGGCAAGGAATCAAAAACAATAGGGTTCATGTACTCATATGTAGTACACCTTCATAATAAATATGAGATATGTTCAAGCTTGCCTTGTTCTGATATCACGTTTACAAGGTAGGCATCACAAACACACACACACCCACACACACATACAGTACACTGCCGTGTGATTACAGAGGTTACGGTTTCATCAAAACCAATAACTGCAGAAATGAGCTCATTAGTGCTAGCAGCTTAGCACTGGGTCCAAGATTCCAACCTGGGTACTTGCAGTCATCCATGCAGTTGGTCAGGTACCCAGAAACATAACCTCCCTTCCTCTGCAAATTTGTCGTGAAGGCATAAAATGACATTTTGCTTTGCAAGTTAATTTAACAATGCATCTCATGTATGAGCATAGTAATGAAGGGTTCCTACTGAATTGTAGGTAGGAATACAATGCTGAATTTTTTAACACATTAGTGAAACTAAGGATCTGGGCAGCAAATTTCAAAACCAGGTCCTGACATCACTGGTCACATCCAGATATCCAGGTACTTTAGGGCAGCCACCACTGTATCCCACTCAAAGAAAGATGTACTGTTCAAGTAAGACATACATATGTTTTCTACAAATGAGCAATAAACATCTACTGCAAAGCATTACGGGTAAAAAATGATATGATGACAGAAACTTAAAAGTGAACTACTCAATCAGAAGGAATAGTCAGCTTCTGGTATGAACAATCTTTACAGGACTGTGAGAGGGACGCACAGAACCTCTCTATTTCACTGCCAACATAAATACAGCAATTAATAACATTTCTGCACACTGCTAACTTACACATTCAGCAAATAAGTATGACTAGTTTGTAGAGAAAGTAGGGGGAAAAAAGGTATACTAGGAATCGAACTAAAGGGGGGGGGGGGTAAACTAGGGATAAAGGGAACACTAGGAAGAGGGAGTGCACTAGGAAGGGTTAAATCAGAAAGGTCACTGAAAAGAGAGGGACAAACAAATAAAGAGGTGTTTACTGAGAAGAGAAGAGGGGTCACACTAGGGACAAGGGGCACACTTGGGAGGGGAAGTAAACCAGAAAGTAGGAGAACATTTGGAAGAGTGGTAAAGTAAGAAGAGTTCACAAGGGAGAGGGTACACCAGGGAGAGCCTGGGTAAACTTGGAAGAGAAGTACATTAAGAAAGGAGGTGACAAAAGAATGTCAAGTATCAATATCAAAACACCTTCAAAGAAACAGCACTGTTGCAATCCTCACCATACAGTATTTATTTAAAGTGACCATATAGGACAATACTGTATTGTGCTCTATAACTGCTGATTCAAAGAAGAACCGTAGTGGGTGTTTCAGTTTCAGTCTATACTAAGTGCACATCTATTTACAAACAGTCACGACAGTATTGGTTTTATTTTCGTTATTTCTTCTTTACAACTATAACTTCCCACCGTTGTTGTACAAAGTATTGCCATTTTTGAAAAGTACGACGTATCACATGCACCGACAATATTACGTGACATTTGCAGGTGCATGTGCGATGTCACGAATCACGTAATTTTGCAACCAGGCGACTTGCGAGTGAATGAAATGTATATTCATAAAAACTTCAAATTTTCTTGGACATGAATTTATTGTACTACAGAATGGTGTCTTATTGTTTAAAAAAGTATATTTGAAGTATCAGGACTATCTGGTAGGCTGAACAACAGTTTTCCTTTAAATGAACTTCTATTGACCTGAAGGAATATTACCTTGCTTCAAAGGCAGCGAGGTCTGTTTTTCTGAGAGCTTTTTCAAGGAAATGTTTTCTAGCAACAGGTAGGTGGCAGTGAAGGTGTACTTATTGGTAACCAAATACAGGTATATGAAATATTTTCTTGAAACATTATCCACATGTTCTTGTGGGCAACCAAGTGATAATTCCAATCTGTGAATTAGATGCCCATCAAGTCATACCACTTCATCCACAACTTCGCACAGTGTTCACCACAGAGTTTCAGGAGGGAGACAGAGGCAAGGAAGGGGAGGGGTTCACACAAGAAGCAAAGCATTGCATTGACAGGGAAGGGTTGGAGGGAAAGGGTTCAACCTCACCTCCAGAAACTTTGGATAAATGCGATGATATATGATACAAAATGGTCCTATGTCGAGACATTTCTGGCTCCATTTGAAATGGAAGTAGCATAAAATCATTTTCATTGGGGGGGGGGAGGGCAATGCAGAGGTTTAGCAGAGCCACAACTTTTCTTGGGGCATGGCTGCTATTTCAGGGGCAACATAATTTTCTCTCGCACTGCCCCCAAAGCAACCCATGGAGAAAACTGCGGTGTCAAATGCATCAATGGTATCTATTCACATTCTCCAAGTCACAGTCCAGTGCAAGTGGAGTACCACTTTGGACTTAACAAGTTTGGCCAAAGACTGACTTCCTGTACAGTACCACCATAACTACTGCACGAAATACATCATTATATTTTGTTCTGTATGTTCTTGCAAATTTCGTTACTGCACTAGGTTCACTGACACCCACCAGTATTGCCTTGTAAACTGTTCCAGATACACTCTTGTAAGTTTCTGAGTCTTTACATGGCAAAAAGTGTAAACAGAAATGACTAGAAAATAGCAAGGTGGGTTTAAAAAAGTCAGCCAATTATACTGTAATGTTCAAAGGATGGTACCACCATCACCCAGTCTAACCCCTGAGTTCCAATTCAGGCCAAGGACTTTTTGCCACCCAATCAGAAGTACAATTCCATATAACAAGTTGTTTACAGGAAGTGAAGCATAACTGGTTTGGACTGCTTATCACCAGACCAGTGAGTCATCATTCTCTGCTGGTCTCTCCTTCAGATCAAAACAAGCTTATATACCAACAAACAACCGGCAAAGTGCACGCAGTGACGCCTACAGTCAAAACCGTGTTGCAACAGTGCACTCCCATGAAGCATGATAACTGTTATAATTTACAAAGTGGAGCTTAATTTTAATTAGTCACTCCATGTGCACATGTCTTTCAAGTAAACAACCTCCACCCTGATATAAAAGGGACAATTAAACAAGGAAAAACTGGCAGCCTGATAAAACTACGTAAATAAAACCACAGTGAAAGCCTCCCTGTGTCCTTGACATGTATTCCTAATGGGGAGGTCTCTAAAGTCATGTGCACTACTCCTTGAGCCAATCTGGACTGATGTAATTGGGCTGTTTACAAGGAAACACAAGGTTTCTCGAGTCTGATTACCATAGGCCTTGTTTTTCTCAGTGAGAAGAGACTTGAACAGATCTAAACTGTGCGTTTCATTGTTGAGAAACAAAGTCAGCTAGACCTTACTACTCTCTCTCCAAATGCTTAGGCTTCTTCTAATATCAAAGGTATGGCTGGTTAAACTTCAAAGATTTTTTTACCAAAACAAACACAGCATGTATTTCTGTTTACATGTGAGACCCTGTAGATGTTTACGCAAGGACACATCAGGTGGCAATAGGTACACTAATGGCTATCATCTTTAACACGATGCAGCCTACAGTTAACTTGGTGAACTGAGCAACAGTTCTCGTTGACAATGCAAATTCTCGCTTTGGGACATTTTTACACTATCTTTCAACACACAAAAATTGATCTATTGGCAAGTTAAGAGACAGTGTAGTGTTAATTGTAAAACCACTACAATGCCATCACAAACCATTAAATTGCCAAGTTTTCACCTTACAGAAAAAACTAACTTCCAAACCAATGAGGTATAACCAAACATGGTGACTCACTTATCATCACCCCCACCTCCACTTGAGAGAACTTGTTGACATTAATTTGACAATGGTGCAGGTAGTCTGCAGGACTGACTAACTCTACCACTGACTAACTCAGGGAAGGAAGGCTATACTCTCAATGTTAATAGCTGATTTCATACAAAAAGGATACATAGCTTTTCTCTGTCTTGAAAGGTGAAGTAGAGCCGAACGAAAAACGGATGATCAAGCTTGCTGAGGACCTCTCTCTCCCTCATCACATACTTGTCTTTCTTTTCCCTTAGTATGTGCCGTTTTTCTAAAACTTTTACTGCGAGAAAGAGAAGCAAAAAAGGTGGGGAAAAGAGTTAATGTGAATTTACTGCCAAAGGTTACTAGGCTTGTCAATGGGCATACTATGCACAGCATCTCTACGATTACTCCTTGCGAAACATCTCGCACAGCTACAGCAGGTGTGACGACCTTGCAAACTCCCGCAGAAGACTGGCTGCATGTTCGAACAATTTCATCTGTCAACCAACTTTGAAAACTTGATCCACAAAAACAGAAGCAAAATAAAAACAAATCTTCTTTCTTCGTTAGGCACATGTGTATGAGACTGGAAACCGCTGAGGAAATACTGCAGCATTTAGCAGAATGTCTTTCTCTGCTTTATGGGTGATGAACGTATCGGTACGAGGAAGTACAACACACTATTTATTGCAGTTCATAGAAATAGGTGCAAGAAATACTTGCCAGTCTCCCTCGATATCCCCACTCCCATCTCTCACCCCCTCTCCCCCCTTCAATATTCTTAACTCCTCTCAACCCCTATGTACAGTACTAGCAAATACTATCATAAATCAATTCTATGAAATGGTCTAATCACATTCCCAGAAACACAATTATGGAGAGAGTTACAAGGCAAGGTAGGTTGTGTAACCCTTGTCTATTTATTTTGTAACATGTCAGCGGTAGCTTTTAGCATGTACAGTACTTCTTTATGTAACTAGTGATATGGCTATAGTTCCAAGCCTAATGTGTGAAGATGTCTCGCACATACATCTGTAACCATGTTAACAAACTTGCATAGTTCTTTCAGACAAACTCTTTTAACAATAACAAATTACTTATTCCATCAGGTTGAACCAACTTTGTAGTATGGTCAGACCTATTTACATGGGTGCTCTAAAGTGAAAAGGCTCCCTAAGGGCAAAAACTAGTGAGAAGTGTTCATGGATCTAGAGTTCTTTCTCCAAGGAAAATGTTCTGTAGGGGCCATTCACTATAAAAAAAAAAAAAAAACCCACATCAAGAAAGCAAAGAAATGACAGCGATTCCACTTCTCACTCCTTTTTATCACCACATCACAGAAGATGATTCGCTCCTCAGAGTCGTCACTGCAACTTTGTAAAATCGTTTTTTTTTTTTTTTGTTTGGCACCACATGCAAAATGTATCAAAACAGCAGACTAAACAAAGACATTAAACCACCCACTTCTTCTGAGAGGCTACCTGTAAAAGGGCTCTGGACCTTTTGTCATGAACAGAATGCATAGTATGGTACTTACTTGCATATTGCTCTCCTGTGTCTATTTCTGTTGCTAACATCACCTGACAAGAAAGGACACAGAAAAGACAAAATATAAGCAAGAAAAAAACAAAACAGAAATGAACAAAAAACAGAAGTGGGTGAGAAAGGATTTTGATAACCTGAGAGGATCGAGCACCGCTGGCTGTTTGTTTGGATATCTACGATCATCTAAATGGGTTCTCTGATGCCATTTGGCTCTGTAATGATCAACAACAAGAACAGACAGACTAATCACAGACAAAGGATTACTTCCTCTGTTATTAGGCTAATCACCAACAAAAGGACTGATAAACACATACAAAGCTAGCTCCATTACATTATCATCACATGAATGACAACACCTCTGCACCTGGGAAACCTTGCTATTACACAGAACAGACAGCAGCAGTACATGTAGTAAGTACATGTTGTTTACAGACACTGAACTGGCTAATAGCAGACTTAATTGCCATTTGATCAAGGTCATCAAATACAACTGCCAGGGTTCTAGATCTATCTGTAAGTACTTTATTACAGTGACTACATATCAAATTTTCTGGTACTGTACACCAAGTGCTCTGTATTCAAGCAAAATGCTATAGTGCAAACATTTTCCTTTTTTTTTTTTGAGGGGGGGAACTGTCACTCGAAATATTGTAGGTTCCCCATGGTACTGTACACAGGTGCATACGGTGAATGTACAGGAATGTGAAGATACCTACAGTAGCAATCAAAGGAGATGCCAACATCACCCTGAAAGCTTGTGCACCTTTATTATGAACTGTACAGTAAAATAACGTAATGCAGCATTTCTGTTACAAGCTTTGGTAATGGCATCAGGAAGGAGCTCTATCAAAATAATCTTCACTTTTACACAACATGCATAGTCTATTCGGGGAATCCTGCGTGTCAGGCCACATTTTTTTTTTGCAAAAGAAACGGGAAAAACCGGGAAATCTTCAGAGAAACAAAAGAAATGAGGGAGAACAGGGAAAATGCTGTTAAACAAATATTTAAATGATCAGACAGCAGCAGTACATGTAGTAAGTACATGTTGTTTACAGACACTGAACTGGCTAATAGCAGACTTAATTGCCATTTGATCAAGGTCATCAAATACAACTGCCAGGGTTCTAGATCTATCTGTAAGTACTTTATTACAGTGACTACATACCAACTTTTCTGGTATTGCACACCAAGTGCTCTGTATTCAAGCAAAATGCTATAGTGCAAACATTTTCCTTTTTTTTTTTTGAGGGGGGGAACTGTCACTCGAAATATTGTAGGTTCCCCATGGTACTGTACACAGGTGCATACGGTGAATGTACAGGAATGTGAAGATACCTACAGTAGCAATCAAAGGAGATGCCAACATCACCCTGAAAGCTTGTGCACCTTTATTATGAACTGTACAGTAAAATAACGTAATGCAGCATTTCTGTTACAAGCTTTGGTAATGGCATCAGGAAGGAGCTCTATCAAAATAATCTTCACTTTTACACAACATGCATAGTCTATTCGGGGAATCCTGCGTGTCAGGACACATTTTTATTTTTGCAAAAGAAATGGGGAAAAACCGGGAAATCTTCAGAGAAACAAAAGAAATGAGGGAGAACACGGAAAATGCTGTTAAACAAATATTTAAAAGAAGCTCTGTTGATCGTTATTGCTTACGATAGTCACATAGGCAAATAGCGCATGTTACCTCTATGCCAATCAACCACGATGTCCAGTATATCCCCCACGACCACGCATGTAGCCAGAAACTATCGCCAGTTTGCTTTTAGGCACACTTCAGCTGCCCTACATACCCTGTGAATCGCAGGGCCCAGGGATGATACGCGCAGAGCTCGTGCACAATCTAATCTCCATAGGTTTTAGTGTTTTTTATTTTTTCCGAACTCAGTAGCCAGCACAAAATTCTCTGAACGGAGTGCTTTCATAGGTACATAAGTACACAGCATACAGTACATTGCCGCCCAGACAGACCCATGCGGCATGGCTTGACCTTTGTACCTTCTTGACATTTACAGTCTTACACACAGATGCAATGGTAGCACCAAGCAACTTTCTGGAAAACGTAACGTTACACGCAGTAAAAAAATTGCCTGGATTAAACCATTTTGAAATATGGGGGACGACTTTTTGTTTTAACTTTTTTTTGGGCTGCAAGTTTCTGCCTCCTGTTAATGGTCACACTTATCAGGGATAAAAAAGTTCAGTACAAATGTCATAGCTGCAACAGGTGGCTGAATTTGAGTATTATGAATGCGATAAATGTCCATTTTGGAACAGGTGTTGACATTTTTACAGTTAAAAACTTTTCTTGGAAACATGCCAGGACTTTTTTACGTCAAACTCGCAGAGCTGTTTGTAAGTAGCACAGCTTGTAGTAGTTGACAGTGTATGTGGTCTACAGGTCTAGTATATGTACAGTATTTCGCTCAAGTTTCACTCGTCTCTGACATTTTGTAAGTGACACTTCTTCACAATTAAAAAGGTACCGTACATTGCAACAAAGCAAATAGCCTAACGCTATGCTTTCTTGATTGATTTTTCAAATATTGTACGAGTTTTCAGTTATATTTTTTGTGCTCAGCTGCACAATTTTACCCCTTCGATGTGCTAGGAACCTTAATCTTCACTGTATCACTGTGAGGTCTACATTGTACTACCGCACATGCAGTGCTGAAAGCATGATTACAGAACAAAATAGTAGTCACATTATGATGTACACATTTGAGTCCAGCACTGAAGACTGAGAAGAGTAAACGACAGTGCATGTACAGTATGGTACAGTAATATAGAGTAAGGCAAATTTCATAGACTACAGTATAGTCACTTTCGGACACTAGTCCCTTAATTACACGCTACCATCAAAAGCCATTACATGTAGCGTTAACTGGTACTGTACAGTATAACACTTCCTACAGTGAACCTAGCACATTAGTTGGGAATGCTAACAATTCTATTTGATTAGAACAAAAATTTCTTCAGAGCAACCCTTTATCAAAACATTGCTGCCCTGACTGTTGAACACAAATGAGATCACACATTACTGTACCACACACAGGTACAGTACTATGTATCCCAGTATACAGGATATCAGATTTGAACACCTACAGTGCACAGAAATTTCCCCTTTTGACTGTTATCAAAAATTCCCATACCTATGTGGACTACTCATATAGTAGCATTACGCCCAGCTTGTGACCAGGTGATTCATGGTTTAATGAATGTTTGGCAAACAGGATAACCACATGAGCTGTTGCTATATGTACATGTATGGTATTGCACAAATTACATATTGTCATTCAAAGCCCCACATATAAACAATGCATTGTTTTGATCTTGATATGACTGAGAATACATTTCCTGTGTATGGAGTGATTCATCTCACTGTCGTAAACAACACATCTTCAATTCCAGAAACGTTTGCCAAGGGACAATATTAGTAACCTGCAGTCCAAGATAAAATAGTGCACTGCACCATACTGTAGCAGGTATTGTAGGTTGCCTATAGATGTAGTTATACATGTACAAACCAAGTTGTAATTACAGTTAATTTCTTTTTATTTCCTTGGCTTTATGCAGAAACTTTGTATTTAATTTTCCAGCACTTTGTTTTTATGAAAACTACTAAGGAAGTATTACCACATGAAGTTGTACACTGTACTGCACTTACACACCCTCACATTCCCCCTCCCCTCCCGGGCATGAAATGTAAGACATCACTTTAATACACGGAGGACAGTTTACTGTACCAGGGCACATGCAGACATCAAAACTCTTTTAACTGTCCCCTCAAGAATTGACATTCCTACCATACTACAGCGCTGTACATGTTTCTCTTCTCTTGGCAAAAACATTTCTCCGAAATTCCCTGACAGGTATGACTATGTGTAAACTGACAGTCAGTCCACCCTATTTTTTTTTGTGAAGACTTTCACTTTGGCTTTCTGTAAACACAGAAGATCCCGGAGACAGACTTTTGAAGAAATCTTTGAGCAGAGGTCAGACTATGTAAATTTGTGCTTGTATAGCACTTATCAACAACAACTGTCACACATGATTAGCGCCTGTGATACTGCAGTATTGTGCATGAGGATGTACTGTATGTGACCTTCAACCATTTCTACTAAGGTTGTACAGTATTGTATGTTTTGACAGGCACAGCACTCTGTGGTATATGTTCATTGCTTGCATCTGTTCAAGGGTACCTGTACTGACTGGGCGCATAATGAAAAAAAAAAACCCTTCATGGCAGCTATCCCTATTGCAGGTATCTTGAAGAAGGCCCAGTATTGACAGATGTGTCAAATGGACTCCGTACAACTCAAAGCTTTTTTCTGACCTTCTTCCGCTTTGTGGTGAAATATTTCGGAAAGTATTTCTGGCACATGAAGTACTCTGAAACTAAAGCTAAACGAGGCCTACTTAAGGCATAGGGGGCTAAACTTTAACATTTGGGATCACATACATGTTAAATCAGTGTGAGCAAGGGGTAAATACTGTTTGTCATTGGTGTGAATTCATTAATTTTTTTTTTCTGTGCTTACAAAAGCATTTATGCTCAAAAGCTTTAATTGCATCACATTACTGTTTTACCTCCATGTTGCAGAGAGGGTGTCTTCTGATCATTAATTCATTTTCCACAAACTTGTACACAGTAATATTGTGAGGGATGATCTTCCTGCATTGCAATAATGTGAGTGTTTCACAAAGCATTGACTGACATATTTAAGAAATTGGTGAACAACATTACTACTCTAAACTGTTTTTACAGGTCTGCTAAGTACCGTTGTGTAAGCAAACAAAGTTCTGTGAGTAGACATTATGTAAAGTAGGGTGTCCTTGGGTCTGATGACCAACATATTTGCAATCATTCTAAAGTTGGAATATACTGAATTCAATGGAATATGCCATAGCCACTGCAGAAATAAAAGAAATTGTTTAAGCCCCATTTCTGTATAAATGAATATTCATATTCTTTGCCATTGGTCTGTTTAATTTCAAGGAACAGTAATTATTAACTAGGCTATGCTTTCTTGCACAGACTGAATTTTGTAGGGCCAAGGAATGCTGAGACAATTTTCATAATAAATACCTGAAAGATGAGAGCATAGTTCTCTTTCAGATTTTGCAAAAGGTGATCTTTTTTGGTACTTTTTCTTGGCTGAAACACTGACGAAGAACGAAAAATGTAGATGACCAGGGGATTGACAGTACAACTCACATCCCAGCTTTAACATGCACTGATGCTCATTCAGTTAATTGCTAATTGTGATTGTGTGTTTCTTATTTATGCCCACAGTATAATTCTTACAGTGCATGTCACAGTACATGTCAACAATGTGCAGATGTCTAAACATGGAAAAAGAATCTTCAAAGTTATTGTGAGAAATACATTGGCTGACTTGACAACATTGGTGCAGTATATTACTTTGCAGACTGCAACATTGCATATTAAACTTTTAAATATTTTTGGAATTCTTGTGGACTACAGAGCACTGTATGATGTCCACTCACCTACGATGACTGTTTTCAAATTTATGGCTGGGCAGACTTGTTCACATACCATACAAACAATGAGCACTTCCGTCATTTTTGTTTAAAATTGTCATGTACTGTTCAAATGACGTGTACTGTACTGAACTACAGTATAGTGTAAGGCACTTACAATGAACAAAGATATGGGCCTGTAACTTTGCACTGTGTATAAGTAAGAAAATTGTCTGTATTGCCTTACCTCTGAATAGGATCCTTCTCCCAGAAGTTTTCCAAATCTAAAATCACTTCTCTGTTTTTTCCTTATGATAGGTTGCCTGGGACCCTGTGGTGGGCTATATACATGTGGACCATCTGGTTGAATTGAATTGCCTTTTAGTCTATTGCTGTCTATGTCCGCAGGAGCAGACCCTGAGCTGACAGGTACCGGTTCAGTGGGCTGTGGCACAGCCATAACTCTCTCCTCCGGGTCAGGGACCCTTCTGTCCAGACTCTTATCTGAGTGGTATTCGATCTGTTGCTGATGTTTCAGTGAAGCCAGACCAACCGGTTTCTTGCTGGGAGAATGACCACCACTTGCCTTGGCATCTTTTGACTGCAATGAGACAAAGTAAGTTGAGCATAATGATAAAAGCTTTATCAGCTAGAGGAAACCCCATGTCAAAACACCACTACAGAATACATGATGTAGCACACATACATATGTTCAAGCATGCATGTACAGTATTGTGCAGTTGGTACTGCCTACTGATGATGCTCAACAGTCTGAAAAATGCAATTACAGAGTGAGTAACAGCTTAACTTTGATTCAACCTAAATAGAGATTTCATTGGATCTATTGCCTGAAAATTTCTAAATAAACTGGCAAAGGATGACACACCCAATGGGAAATGGTTTCCTTGGTGACAAAGATGTGAGGGCACAATTCTGTGATGTGTCACAGAAAAGTTTTATGCACACTGTACTGCACATGCCCAAAATTCCTACAGCATTTGCAGCATAGACTCGTTGTTCATGTGATGTCATTGCGTTTCAATGTGGCATACCCTAACTGGGCTTCACTGCTCATGTACAGGTGTGTTATCCATACAGTCAGGGCACATGGCTGTTACGACATATACTATAGCTATGTTATGCTACGCACTTACGCGTCAGTGTACAATGGACACGGGGTCATCAAAACGGAGAGACGCACAATGCAAAGACATCGGCACATGAACCTCTATACAGTAGTAAAGGAATCATTGAATGACCATGCACTTTTCTTGATGCATGTCTACTACTGTACACGTCGAGGCAGGGGTCGCAAGTAATTCCTGCAATATGTAGCAAAGTGGATCATCCTCTCTGTAAAAAACATCTAATAGTCCAATTTACAGTGAATGAATACTACAGCATTATAAACCTAACGCTGCACAGTACGGTGACAGAGCTGCTAAAATATACTCAATGCAAGTGACAGACAAAATACTGTAACACCACCATTTTGCTGAGTAGAAGTATGCAAAGGTTTCTACTGTGCTGCACCTACAGTATTAGTATTTACAGTCAGAACCAGTTCTGCAAATGTTTTGGCAAAAAATATAACTGCACACTTCGTACAGTATTCTAAATACTACTGTATGTAAGGCAGTGGATTTACGGCATAAAAGAATGAAAGAAAACAAAAGAATCAAATGCTATAATGATAGCATTCCAATAGGAAAATGACTGGCTGGATTTTCTTCAATAGGGAAAGTACACTACAAAGTACAAACATTGATGTTAATGCCTACACAAAACTGTTTATCATTGTTCAAGTCCAAGAACCTTGTCACAATGACTGAGCCACTGTACTGTAGGACAGAGACATGTACACAAGAGTACAGTAACAGTTCTACAGAGAGGTATACAATACAAAAGTACTGTACCCTTTGCAGTGGGTAGATGCACTTTAATACTCCAATACTGCGCAATTTTGTCCTTTTGAAGATTTAGATCATCCAGAAAAGCCAAAAGTCCCAAAACATGGCTCAACTTTGATATCTATCAATCCCTCCCCCCCTCCCTAATTCAACAATCAAAAGATACAGTACTATCTAAGCTAACCACAAATGGAATGTATACTGCACCTGTGCAATCATGGTGGCTAGACCTTACAATAACTTTGTGGCATACCACCAACCAGCCTGGAATATGACTTTACTTGTACACACAAACAAAAGATAATATATAGGCCTACAGTAAACAACATGTAAATTTTTAAAGCCTCATAGTTTTTTTCTTCAAAGCTTCTACAGTACCTGTTTCTTGTACTTCAGTACGGTAGCAATATCACACTGTAAATACTCAATGTACTCTAAGTAACCTACTGTGGTGTGAAGAGAATGCTGTTATGATGGTACTGCAATCCATCATGATTTTTATAAATTTCATGAGATACCATTTACGGAGAAGTGTGCCAGCTCTCGGTTCTACTAACGGATCAGGGTAAATTTTGTCAATGTTTCATAAATGTGTGGTTATTAAAATGCATACTTTCAAGAAGTTTGATACAAAGATGGCACAGTTATAAAACAATCACTGAGAACAAACTGCACAGGAGTACTGCAAACAATGAAGATTTGCTACACAACATAATTTCAGGAAGATTCTTGTAAACCAAAGGTATTGTAATTGGGCAATCTCCAAGCAACAGAGTAGAGAGTTTCATTGTTTCAAAAAGATTTGACAATCTATTTCATCTGCATAGTGTGGCTCATTAAAAGGATATTGTAGAATTTCCTGATGATTTGCACTGCTATTGTATTGTAGGTGTTCACTTCCTTCATAATTATTTTGTTTGTGTATCATGAATGCTTTGAAAAAAGTGACGAAAGGTGATTACTTCTACTGTACATACTGTATGTACTCCATGATCAATCTACAGCATATGGAGTCAGCGGTCACGTTTTATGCAAAGGGTCGTTTTTTACACATTACTCATAATTGCTTGTTTACGTCCAAGTAAATTCAATGTGTGACAGTTAGTACCACTCTGTGTGTTGATATTTATGCTGGCAGATTGGACATTCTTGACCAAGAATGCTGTGTACTAATGTAGTCACTACATACTATTTTGGCAAACTAACTTCTTGCAATTGACACCTGCAATTTCAAAACTTATATTTTGAAAAAGAAATCGTAACCATCAGATTTACGCCACATTTGCTTTTGAAAACATCAACCTTGCATGGAATTCACATTAATTCACATAATAGCTTCATATTTTCATGAGTAAATAACACAGCAAGAGAAACTTTCTGATATTTTTTCTGCAATGACTACTGTATACAGTAGTCACCCCAACTTGCGCTACAGTATGCTTCAGCAGTGGGACTTTTCACTGTACCCTCTAATAAAGCAAAATTTCACTACTGTTAAATTTCCAAAACTCATACCACAGTAATAATCATAAAGAATGCTCAGCACTTTGCACCTGGGTAAGTACTGTGTGGTGATTAAACCACAAAAAAACGAAGTCACAGTGCAGTCATAATTTTACAGACTCAAACATTTGTGCACACGTACAGTAGGCCTGACACTTGATTTGCATCGAGAAGCACTGCACAGTATTCCTGTGAAGGGAACATCTGAGCGATTTTCCCCATGTGCAGTAGTCGCACAGATACAGATAATACCAAAGTAATTTACAATTCTCCTGATGGTTTTATTCTATTTTCATGAGCAGTCTGCGATAGCTTTAAGACCTACATTTTGCATTCATAAAACTCACAAGGGATTTTCAACTCGACATGATTCTCGAATGACAGCACTCACAAGCTAACAACCACGCTACAACTTCAAAAAACAATTTCAAGGACCCTCTCCTCCCTTCCTTCTGCCTCTCATGAAATGGAATCAAGAGCCTACTACACTAGATACATGATTTGTAACATTAGACCAAATTATGTCTGAAATCCTATTTCTGTCGCCTCTTGCGGCCTGCAAGGGTTTCCGTTCCTGAAATTGGCTCGGCTATGTAGAACGTGGGAGAAAATTCCTGGCAAGAGTGTGAGCTGGATATAGTAAACGGCATGTCACATGTTCCACCCACGAGGGTTCTGCCCCCCTATTTCTGTCACAGACTGCATGCAGATCTCTTTTGTCATAGGAAGCACACACCTGTATTTTACAGTACCATTTCCATCACTCGCAAATTTCCAATACAGACCATACAAATTTAGACATTCTTCACTTTAATAACCTTTGGAAACTTAGGATAGCCTTGTCTCATACATAACTCTATAAGTCTATGGGTTGTAGAGCTCTAGACAAAGCTTAGTGCCAGGCTCCAAGTGAGGAAAGCAGCCACTTCTGGTGGGGTCCAGAGACTCACACCAGGGGTCCGGGTGGGGTCAGGGGCAAATGCCCAGAACCTCTAGAAAGCAGAGTTCCCCACAGAGTGCTCTATGTTTTGTAAGTACCGTTAATTGGGAGGGTATATACAGTACTTGCAACATCTTTGAATGTTAACTAACGAAACCACTTCTTCGGTCATATTTGATACATTGTGTGAAGTTAGTGCAAGGCAGGAAGGCGTAAACTGAGCGCGAATGCTGGGTGAGAATTACAGTACCATTCCTGGGCGGGACCGTCTGGCAATGCCCATGGCAGATGCAATCCCGCCGAGGAGAGGAACTGGTGGAGCAGAAAATGTTTGTGACGACACATTAAATATTTTCAAGAACAGTCTTAAATGAAACAATATAGGTGTAAGTATGCAACTAAAACAACTGCAATGCAATTCGTTTCAAAGTAAATTAGGACACAATTTAAAACAGTACTTCTTTACTGAATTACGACACAGTACTATTTTTGTCTTACAGGTGGTCTGCGTGATGTCTACCAAGTACTGGTCCCATACAGCCAACAACATTGGCCTTAAACAGCACTGCACATGTGCACTTGTCCCACTCAATAACTATCAAAGGGTTTATTAATAATCACTTTGGTCATAACATGGTTAAACAAGTTAAGTTTTAAAGTACAAATCAGTGGCTTGGGTCCTGACCTCTGCATGAATCACCCTTTAACGAAACAGATAAAGCCACCCATTTTTGTTGGTTGGTCATGATTACAGTATGAGCATGAATCTATCACAGTGTCAAATTACTCATACAATATCTAGTGTACTTGGAAATCAGACCAGACATACAAAATGAGCTACTGAGGAGAATTGCTGCCAAACTCTCTATCACAGATTTAAGCGTTCAGCTGTCACAGATTTTGACAGTTTTTCAATGATACTATAGCAGATAATACAGGAGATAATACTGTACAGCATAAAGCAAAAGAAATATTTTCAATACAACACAAATCTGAGCATTCATGAATTTATTCTCCAAATTAGCAAAGCTAATTAGTCAAGTTCAAACCTTTTTCCGGAGGCTCCATCTTCTGAAGCACACTGCTGGAAGCATATTGGTCCTCATTTCAAAAAGTACTGATCGAGTAGACTATATGAGATTTAAACACGTTTTACTCCAGTTCAGAGAACACTGACCAACGGACTGACCACTGACCAATGAGAGCCAAAGGGCAAGGGAGAAAAAATAAAATTACAGTGGGGCTGCAGAAGATGCAGTTCAAGAAAATTAAGACCGATCACATCCACAACAATGAAATATTGTACTGACAGCAGATCAACTTTTGAGATAACCTTCGACTGCTTCCAAGGAAATGTTTTTCAGATTAATTATTTCACAAACGAGGATGACGAGGTGAGGACGTATTCATGATCGACGGTAAACCAGATAAAAGCCTGGAAGACAGATCCATTAAAATGGTAGAAATGTCAAACACACACATTCATTGCTTCCTTCATCAGAATCACTAGACTGAGTGTCTCCGATAGAATCATGTATCAGATTCGGAAAGGAACCTTGCTTCTGTTAACTGAGAAAAACATTTCCTGTTTGCCGTTTTCCACGTCTAAAAAATCAATTACACTCCACACTGGTTGTAAACAACGGCTCTGATCTTCGTACACCACTGACTGGGCGACGGTTTCTCAGCCAGGTGCCTCAGATCGGAGTATCGACCAATCAGCCCCCTTAGTCAAACAGTGGAATTGATCTGGCTTGCCCGTTTTGTGCAGACTGCAACTGAACTGAAGGAAACCAAACTGACAAGTAGACCAAGAAAATATCATCAAAGAATCCCAACCAAAACTGAAAATATGTTAACCCTCTGCACTATGAAGGGCTCAGTGGACACCTACGTGAGGCCTCTACCTGTATCTGCTAATGCATGCTATACTTCTTTTGAGTGTAGAGAAATTGAAACCTCTGATTCACACTGGCTCTACACTCACACAAGACCACAAATGCAATAACAGTGAAAAACAACAGTAAACAAATTCCAGGGTTTGAGTGTCCTTTACCCAAAAGGGTCATGTCAAGTCTCCCAGTGTTGTATTGCAAATAGCAAGGTCACAAACAACTTAGGGATAGCCAAGATGGATCAAACCATGATCAATTCACACGGGGGAGAAAGAGTTGATGAACACATACACTTGTGCTTGAAAAGATGTTACTTCAAACTGTGATACTCCAGTTTTATTGCTTTAGGTAACTTGAGGTAACTGTGAATATCTTTTGGTCCTGTTTGTGGAAAAAGGGAGGTACTTTTGGTCTTGATAAACAAACATGGCAGCGCAATCGACCTGTCTTCAAAATGGACTGGTCCAATAATCACACTGAAGGTTGTTTTCAAAAGCTGATGATTGTCTGTGTGCAGAGCGACAACAGCTGTATGGCAAGGGATTATTGAGTTAGCATGGCATGGTTGAAAACAAGCTCAGAATGATTGATTATGCAGATGCTTTGCAAAACAACTTCCATTTCTTAAAACAAAAATCAATAAGAGAGAGATAGAATGACACAAGCAAGTAAACAACATGTAAGCAGTTTTGAGTAAATGAATTAGAAAACTCTAAAAGCAATTTTGTTTTTGGTTTCCCTTTTGTAATGCTTGAAATGTACATGTGACTGGGTGTATGAAGTCCATGGAGAAAATATTCTCTACCATTTTTCCACTTTTTCATTGTCTGGGTGAAACTGTTTTTTTTTTCCTTCATGGTATTTCCATCAACTCTGTAAAGAAGGCATTGGCTAGACAGGTAACGTAATCCTTAATACCAAACCCACACCACCTTTTGACATTCTGAAAATGCCAGGGACTTCCAATTCCAATATCCCAGGAAAATGTTATAAACTATTCTGCATGAAATATGTAGAGGGTAAAGAAAAATTACCGATAACCATCATGTGACTGTTTATTGTGATTTCCAAATTAGTTTTGTGATGGAAGAAATCCAACAAGCAAAACTTTCAAAATGTTGTAGCTGGTATCTTGTTTTCATTTGCAAAGGGGACTTGGGATGAGGGCTTTCAGTTAGGAGGAATATATTCAGAAATCCATGGAATTCAAGCATTTTATCAAAAACCAACAATGCACAGGTACAGTATCACTGGTAAGTGATGACATAATCTGTGTCACAAACTAGCTTGCGGCCCAAGAAGTGCCAACTACACTTTACTTGAAAGTTTGCTGAATGTTCAAAGTAACAACACCAACAGCGATACAATATCACATTCATCAAATTACCAAAAAAAAACAAAAACTGTTTTAACATCAACTAAGTCAAAAGAAAATATTTTATGGAACCTTTCATAACATTTGAAACTGAAAAAGGCAATCTGTCAACTTTATGAACGCACTGTAGGACTCCCCTGTGCACTACGTCCTATCATCAGTGGGTGGTCCTTATTGAAATAGAAACCTGGGCCGGACAATCTCCATAATCGCAGCATTTAGCTCGGCATCCACAATTTCTTTGTCAACTACACAAACCAAGTTTCTCAGTGTTGAAAATGAAAGGAGGAAAATGGCTCATCAGCTCCATCCACGTCGATCTTTCGGCCACTAGCATCATTTGCTTTGTCTCTCACACTAGTCTCAGATGGTTAAAACAGGCCATTTAAATATTTAGGCAAAGGATTCCCCAATTGTTGTTGTTGGTTTTTTTTTTTTCTTAAGTAGTTTGTTAGTGATAAACCACAATGGGAGTCATTGGAGACAAAGGACAATTCTATTTGGTTATCTACTTTCTGAGTAAAGGCAGTGGTAAGGGAATATTAAAAATTAAAGGGAAAAGACAAGCAATGTTCCAAGTTGACTCCTTTGTCTAGTTCTCTTATTAAGCTTGGAGTACTTTTGTTTAAAATATTCAAGAATTAAATAGGTCTGGGCATATTTAAAGTTACTGAGTCACATGAGCTATTGACATTAATTAAATTTTATCTTTCACTTCAAGTGCCACTTTCTTCTTGGTGTAAAATATTAAACCTAGCAAATCCAATGGCTCTCAAACATTTTTCACCTTATTCATATTACACCAGGCAAAACCAATGGCTCTCATACATTTTTTGAGATTACATATAACTCTAGCAGGCACACAAAACTGGTGGACAAAACATTCCATTTAGACAAATGTAATATGTATAAGACTTTCAATTCCTTTTCTCTTCTTTTTTTCGTTAGTAGGCATCTGTAACTTGACAAAAGAAATCTTGTTACTGTATAAGTGTAGCACATTTATCTTTGCTGTTTTAAATATGTGGTGATATCACTACTGTACAAAGTCACGGAGGTGGATAGAGTTCAGAAAAACAAAATTTACAAAGCTACCACACAGGTACAAGAAGTTGTCCTTCTTGAGTAACAGAGCCATTTTCCAACAATTTTTCATTTTTTTTGCTAGGAAAAATTACAAGAAGTAATTTAGCCAGATTAAATTCCATCAACGAGGTGGCGAAGTTGCAGCCACTCAGGGAAAAACTGATCCAGTATCGCATCTCATTTTGCCACGAAAAATGGGTCTAATTGCTGCACAAATACTGTGTAGCAGTTTTTGCAAGTGCAACATAAGGGCTTTCACAGATTGGGCAACAAAATACCCAAGATTCTGAAAATGCAGATTTTGAAAACTAAATTATTCTCTGTCACTGCCAATTAGAAAAAATCTGAATTTACGATATTTTGGAAATCACCTTCTCATAAGCATCATAAGAAATTCACAATTCCAAAATGTAATTTTATTTTGCTAGTTTTGACCAGTATAACATAGAAAATCCTGAATGCTATTACTTATCTTTATGTGGCGCAATGTTTAAAACAAAACAAAAAACACGGAGCACAAAATACTCGATAACTTTGCGATCTTTTCAAAATATATATTCATATGGCTGCAAAACTACAAATCCTACACAACAACCTGATGTTTCCTTCAAACCCCTTCAAACAATTTCTGCATCAAAAGGAATTTTGCCTTCCCCTCTGAGCAATATTATAAACTTCATGGGGAAATTTCTTAACGAAATTCTAAAATGCAGCAAAATGCAGCAGGATAAATTGACGACAGAGCGATTGGTCTTGCACGAGAATAATATTTTCTTCTACTAAAGTAGAATGCTACCGATACAAAAAAAAAAAAATAACAGCATCCAGGAAAACAGTATCGGAGCGAGTGTTTCCCTCAAATGGACTTTAGGATTAAGGTAAAACTATAATTCACGGCCCAATAATAATGACTTTGTTCAGCAAATGAGCACATAACTGAGTTACAGCTGCATTAAATCATTATTCTCCGCTCCTCTGTCGATATCACATTCAAAATACACAAACGTAAACAGTACACGGTGTTCAATATCCCTGTTTTTTTTCCGTCCACTGAACAGCAGACAAAATAATGATATATCACGTCCATGTTCACTGGCGCATCTTTCAGCTGGGAGGGGCCTCCTCTGAAAGGGTTTATGCTTGGCTGGATGCCAAACCAGAGGAAAGGTATATAATGATTTTCCAGGGTAGCGAAACATTCTGAGGTATGTACTTTATCAAACGACATGTTGTGACAGCAGCTCCCTCTTCACAAGTGTCATTGGCCACCAGGTCTAGACAGCAAGCTTTCAAACATCACTGAGAATTTACTCAAGAAAGTTGCACTATAGTTTAAATATGGGAATAACCAAACTAGAAAGATGAAACACTGATTGATTATAAGAGGGGGACATGGAGTATGTGTAGAGTGAGATGAATTACTCAAAAAGGCACAAATGGTAATTTCACCTTTATTTTGTAATACCACAGAGGAACTAGTCTAACATAGTTTCTTGATACCGACTATCTGTATGTTGCAACTTTAGGGACAAGCAAGTTACAGTAACTTTCCAATACCATTTGATATGTCAGGTTAGCTTTGGGCTACTCTGTGATATATATTTGGAGCTGGGGACCCACGTCCTCAATGGTCGTGGCTCTGAGGCCTGCAACTGGGTATCTGTTTCAATGACAGTGATGTCCATGGACCTACACATATATTATAAGGTTACATTTTGAGCATGAAGCCACAGAAAATGTAGGCCCCAAACAGCAGTGATGGGGTGGGATCACACTTCTCACAAACAATTTATACTGTCAGTCATAGGCTAGACGTTTTTGCGAAGAAAAAGAGGCAGGTTTTTATCCGCATATATTTACATTAAACTTGTTGTAAAAGAACATCTTATTCAAACTGCAGGCTTGTTGTAAAAAAGATCTTCATGAATGAAGTTGCAGTCAGTCAAACCTACCAAAGTCCAGTTGCCAGTATAGCAGGGTGAGAGCTAGTGGTGGATGGTGGGAGCTAGGGCGTTGAACGTGTAAGTTGTGGAGAGTGGGTCAGACTGGAATCTGTATCAGTGCATGTCACGCTGCACATAAAAGTTCTAAGATACCTGCATGCCACATATTATTTAAGTCAGTCTGAATTCATAAACACTTTTGTGAATGAAGAGTTTTAGCATTCATTAACGTCAGACTACTGTAGGTCAAGCCATGGCAGACAATTTTTGGTCACATGATGGCATAACCTATGACACAATCCCATTGTATCCACGTATAAGTTCACCCATCAATAATCACATAGTCATTTAGGGTTTACTTTGATTTCTGCATACAAACAGTAACATGTGCACTGTTATCAATGACAGTGGTTTACTGCATTATCTGTCTCTGCATGTTAATCCACCATGTCAACACTTCCCATGGACTCATTTCTCTTCACCAATGCCTGATGAAGACCATTAAGACAATGACCTTACATCCGATGTTAGGTGATGTTGAACTATCTTTTTTTTTTCTTTTTCAGGTGGCTGGCATGGTGGGAAAAGTAATTTTGTCAACTTGCATTACCACTGTACTAATTTAGAGCTTTCAATTTGAAAGTCAAATGAAAATCGTGGTATTGCCCATTCTCTGTATAGCACCCCTATTGACATTTATGTGCAACATTACAAAGAGAAATGTTCTACATTGCAAAGTGGAAATAATCTGTCATTAAGATGCTTGAATAGTGCAAGGACAATAACAGCCCTCCATCAAATCCAATTAAATTGTCCTTTTCTTTACCATTTTATGGTTGGCATTTTAGTTACATTCCTCCTCCCTTTGTCCCTTTGTTCCAGTTTCCTTTTGTGTGAAAATTTTGTTTGTGTGTGCATGGTGAGTGTGAGTCTGCTTGGATTTTTTTTTTGTCATTGTGTGCATGCTGTCCTCCTGTTCCTTGTCTTAAAGTACTGACATCTGAGAGATGGCAAAACTGCTTAGCATTGCTTTGAATTTCTTAACCTTGCTTGTACTACAATCCACTAATTCAATTACTTACTAACTATAAACAGAAAGTCCTCAGTTTATGAATAATACAAACTAACTGGATCAATGTATTATTATATTTATTATAGATCATATATTTTCAGATATAATAAAATCTACTATCTAAGAGTTGTTCCAGGGTACTAAGTGTCATTTTATAAGTAAGCTAATTCACTTAAAAGTCTGTAAATATTTCTATGCCTTTTCTCTTCCGTATTCTTTTTCTTTTTCAGGGAGTCCTCCACATTGAATAAGCCTCTTGTGCCTTTTGGGGGACTTCCTTTCACATTTGTACATATTCTCATAATAAAACAAATAAATTTCAAATCAAATCAAAATGTCAAACCTGCAGAACTAAACAAAAGTATCTGTTGAAAGAAAATGAACCTCTTGTTTCAGGGACTTGCCATCAACCCCCTGCCCAGCTACACTGTTGCACAAGTAATGTTTAAGGATGCCTTGACTTCATCTGAAGACAAACATTATCCTGGGGGGGAGGCATAGCCTGGAATCCCTAAACTGGTTTCATGCCATGTTTGTGGTTCAATTTCGCTCCGTGATCAAAAACAACAATATGTGGGCTTGGTGGGAATACTGATTGTTCGATGGCTTCTAACATCCACTGCAATAAATAAAGCAAAGCAGGACCACTGCGAGATCCAAGGGTGTGGGAGGGGAGGACCAAGGAGAAACGCAAGACATGGCCCAAACGAAAGGTGGACCATACAATTGTTTTGAATTAAATCTAGGAATTTTTTAAACAAGATTAACTTCATAATTGTGCATGTGTGTTGCACCAAATAGCATCCGAGGGGGATTGACAGTTACAGGAAATCGTCCCCTTCTCCCCACATTCCCCTTCTCCCATATCAATGTACAGTACCACCAGCCAAGTTTGTTTCCTCCCAAAAAAGGACTTGGATCTGTCAGTGAGTGGTACAACACTGATGTGCAATTCAGAACTATGTGAAGAGGATGACAACAAGTTCATTTGTTTCACATTCATTTGATGATGATGGTCTTAGATTCATGAATAGAGCTTCTGCACATCCACATAAAAGTGAACATGTTAAATCATGGTCACGTATACAGCATAATTGCCAGCGCTTTTAGTTCATTTAAAAGCAAAACCATCAAACTGCTGGAGTAAAGCAACTGCTGGTTATAAAATAACTATCTTTAAGGTTTTCCAGATAAAAAAGATGAACCTTTTTAAAATGTGTCGAACATCCAGAATTGTTTCTTCAAATAATAATAATAAAAAAAAAAAATGGATGGTAACTTGTCAGGTTTAAAATACAAGCACACTATTCCAGTCATATGTATTAATTTTAACTTGAATTCTTGATCTGTGCATTACCTTTTGAAACACATTCCCCGTCACAGCCTCACAGGACGATGTTGAAAACCTGAACTAGACGCAATCTATTAACTTTCAGAAAGACCTCGGATAGATGAGCATAAACCATTTCAGCTGACGTCGTCGGAGTCGCAGATGTTTTCGTTCTGAATTTTTATTCTGAGGTAGATTTTGAATTTGATGAAATGAAATGACATGATGTGCTACACCTAATGTTGTTGTCTGAATGGTTTACACAAATTTATTGATGAGCAATCCTGATTTGCAAAAGGATAAATATTTCCTCCAAAATAAGCACAAGTTTGGATAAATACTGCAGTGTCATCTGTGGACAAAACAGAATTGTTCTAATTGGTCTATATCATACCAATTGGTCTCCTTTTTGTGGGAATTATCTATTATACAAACAATCAAGATTAAAATTCAAAACAATGTTTCCTTGACAAAATAGCAACAACCTTCGAACCCCTTGAATTTAATGGTACTGCATATATTGAAGTATCCACAGCTTTACAAGGAATAAGTCAAACATAGCAGATTATGGGCGTGTGTGTGTGAATTATGGGTGTGTGTGTACTGGTCAACAAAAAGTATTCTTAGTCTTGTTTTGATGGGAAATATGGGAGAGGGGACAAAGAGACAGAAGACCCCCATTTTTGCTTCAGAAACTGGGGTAGTTTCAATCAATGAAATCTGCACACTAGAAATCTATGTATGAGAAGGTAACAAAAATTAAAGGTCACCTGCAAACCACATAGACTAGGTATACTGATCGCCTCTCTTCTGGCAATTTACCAAACATTGCAAAGCAACCTACGACAATATTTGCTTTATGCTGCCACCACATTTCCTTCTAATCGTGACCTATTCAAAACAATTTTTAGCATATTTCTTAATTTACATTTATGGATGAAATCACTTCAACCACAAAAACACCTGAGGCATACAGCATCCACAAAAAATAGTCAAAGTTAACAATTTCACTAAATTATGACAACCACATCCCCTGTGAACCATTTTTACACACACGAGAGTCTACGGCCTCACGTTCAAAATTGTACCTGTTTTAAGAAGACACTGTTGGTACCTCACAGAATGAAAATCCCAGAAGCTTTGCTTTAACTTTAAAATGAAAAACAGAAGAATTTTAAACCAGTCATGAATGCAGAATGTTGTGATTTTTAAAGTCAGAAAATATGTGGCCCCTAAAAGTCCCCAGATTCGGAAGGTTGTAGGTGAGAGTTACTTGCGGTTTTCAAAAGTGCAGCATGTTTTGTTTTTTTTTGGATGAGAATTATCTCTGACAATTTTCATTGATCAGGCACATTTGCTATGGAACACAAACAACAATCGAGTTGAAAGTACTTTCTTTGACAGAGTATCATTACTGTACTGCACTTCTTCTGGCATGATGAAAACACTGATTGCATTATCCATCACATCATACTTTATGACGATACAAAAAAAAAAAACATTAAATGCAACAGTATAATGATAGAGACATGGTTCAATTGTATGATTGCCTGAGGTTTAATAATGCCACAACATAATATGGGATAGCAGTGTCTCCGTCATTTCATGTGAAACATTGGAAGAAAAACCCATACACAGAGTAAGTTTTCAGAGACAGTTGCTATGGTAAACAGTTACATCACTGGCAATATGTTCAATCCTATTAAGTCGCAACAGAGATATTCGTTTCCATTGTCCACGTGTTACTCACTGGTGTGGGTATTCATGAGTAACTATACTTAAAGGCTGTATTGCATCACCCTAAGCTATATTTTTACCTCCCAGAAAGCAAAATTCTCAACTGGTTCTAAGTTACAGTACTCTTAGATTGACAGCAAATTCCAAAGATGCAGAGCAGCTCGTATTACACAGCGTACACAGGGATCCATTGTTTTGATTACACATGTGGAGGAATTTAAGACAGGCTGAGGGGGGGACTAGAGGTAGGTGGTTGGGAGAATTGAAACTGTCTGAGGTGATGAGTTTTTGTCTTAAAATACCCCTTGTCCAAACTTTATGCATTCAATTTAACCTTACTAAAAGTGCACTCGAGATCAATTCTGACAACACGCCCTCGAGATGAAATCAACAGAGTTACCTTGGCATAATTTGCCATAGGGGGCCAGTCCTACACTGCTACTCATCAAAAGGAAACGTTTCTGATCAAATACTGTGTCAAGTATCCAATATGACACTAGCAATACAAACAACAATAGTTGCATTTGTCCTGGCCCACAACTACCTTTTTTTTTTTCACACAAAGACATGCAGTCCATAGTTGCATTGCTGATGTTTTGCCCACACAATTTTCATATGATTACAACTTGAGCAGAAAAATACTGCTCAGGGCCAATCAACGATTTCGACAGTAAGCACGTGAACTAACTTTCCATCAATTCTGATGGATACAATTTTAGCTCATTTACAGCACCACGCATGCAGTAGTCAGTATGAAACTAGCTAGTTGGGTCATACAATTGTTGAGATGGTTATTGCACAGTTGATAATGTCCAGATATCTTTGGTCCTTGTGAACACTTGGGATATATACATTTTCAATTTGCCCCCCTCTCCCTCCTCCTTTTGCTTTGGAGTTTTGTGAATGGTCACAATTTCTTGCAAGAAAACTGGAATGTTTTTGGATTTTGCAAGCAAACGCAGTTCTTGACTCCTTTAAAGTTCGACCTGATTCTAGAGAAACAAATCCTTCTTACAAGACAATCCCAAAATGAGGTAAACAACCCAAACCCAATCTCTCCTGATTCACCATCTCTATAATCCTCCTATTCAGATGACAGGAGAAAACACACTGAACAATCACCGGCGGATCATCATCAGCCTGGGTGTGTTTGGGACATTGATTGGTTTAGCTGCTGTAACGCCTTCTTTGGTGATGATGAGATCATTTAACTGGTCTTGAATTTCCTACAACCAGCAAGCAACAGGCAGTAGATAAAGGTCACCCTTTTTTCTCTTTTCTTGGAATAAAAGCAAGCCCCCCTATGAAGACAGATTTTATTTCACAAAGAGATAACTTTGCTGGTTGTTCAAGTACAAAAGAATTTTTGTGTCCAACACTTGTAAAAGCTAACATCCTGTTTGTTTCACAACAAAATTCTTCATTACAGGATGTTTCTTTTGATGGGGGTAAACTAATCCCCTTAGCATCCTCTCCTTGTGGAAATAGGTCACAAGCAGATGCATGAAATTGGGAAGTGCAAACAAAAGTGAAAGGATTTTCATTTATGCCTGCAAAAAGTTCATGAAGAACTCCACACATAGGAAATCTGACTGAGATCTGCACAGCCAGCACTGTAACAGAAAATGATTGGTGAATTTCTTGCCATAGGAGATTTCAGATGAAGAGAGATAAGTTACTGTGTGGGAAATTTTAAAAAAAAAATTTGCAGCACACTGCATAATTCTTGTTTTATAAACTTTCAATTTTACAAAAAGGCTTGTCTCACACACAAGCCACAAATACAGCAGATAGTGTAAGACATCACATAGGGAATCTGGCATATGAGTATGCTGTTTAAACCTTTGAGAAATATTCTTCAACTGAACAATGAGTTGCGCTAGTGTCACACACTGTGCCACACAGTGTCGGTATTACTGTAGGGCTACAAGACTGACTTCACTGCTTCTCGTCTAATAAATTCTCATCAAGGATAAACATTTCAATAAGACATACAGAAGAAGAAACAACGACTCTTTTAGGTAAGTGTGAATGGTGAACACAGTCGGGTCCATAGAAGTGTTTTCATGGGGAACCCTGGGAAACTGCACAGTATTTTACCAACCAGATCCCAAAATAACTACCTGGCTCCTTCATGAAGTTAAGAACGATAATCCCTGTGACTGAACAAACTGTGCCAGACTGCCAAATTTCACCGACAGGCCTACTTTACCCAGCAAATAGTTCCAAAATGAAATTTTCCTTTTCTCAGGGAAAATCAGTGGTCTGACTAAAGAGTGTATGTAGGCAGGTGTACGTAGTAACACTAGAATGTTCCCCCCACACAAATTGTGATTGTGATTCTGATTTACTGTGTAAATTGCTCATGTTAAAGAGACCTTTTGGCAAGTTTGTGCAAAAATACCCGGTTCTGATTTTTCAGAATCGATGAAAACACTGGCATATGGATACATGAACATGATCATTGTCAAGGTAGGATACATGAAATTAAAAGTTGCAGGCCACTTTTGTGTACATCTAAGGAAATAAATTGCCCTCAATGACCCCTCCACAGAATGGAAACAAGAGCACTGGTCTACAGAAGCGTACATCACCTGCAACTATGCTGGGATTAAAACCGGAAAATTCACTTGGAACAATTAGCCGAGACTGAGCTGCACAAACCAATGATGAGTAAAATAAAGTAAGAAATAAATCATAAGTGAGGCTGCTTTGACCGAAGAACACTGTCTGGTTCCATTCATGACTTTGGCTGAACATTGAGGCGTTGCTACTCGACTTCAAAGGAGTATTGTTATATTCTTTGACTGACCAAAACAAACATGAAGCCATCAGTCTTCCTCGAAATGAATACCTACAGTGTTAAGATTTCTACCAAGAACATCCTTAATCTACTGAGCACAAGGTTTCAAAGTTTAATCTTTGAATAAGGGTGAGATACGACATTCTTTTGAACAAGACCACAATGGCACGCTGAATTGAAGCTGCTAACAATCCCATTTCAAAACCTCACTAGAACAAAGGAAACATGGAGTTTTTCCTGGTTACTTACCTCATCACCTAAAGTCATTTTGATCACCTCATGGAGATTTTATCCAGTGACCGTTGTTTCGCTCCCTTGCAACTTCCCCCCAACCAGTTTACGCCCCCAAGCTGTTTACCGGTTTGTCCCCGAGGCCTACCAGTTCACCCCCAAGTGCAGACCAATTCACCCCTAATCTGTAAATCTACATTGTTATGTTAGTGGCAAGTGTTATGGGGCTTTTCATAACATTTCATGTTTTGGGGCTCTTATGTTCACCGTGCTGTTCCTGTGTTTTCTCATCCGCTTTTTCCTTTTTGTCAGCTCAACACCTGATTGGTCGTTAGCACAGTTGATTGCATTGCATGCACGCGTATATACACTTGAGGGTATATCCATAGTGTGCTTGTTTAGTGTCTAAAGTCCACCTGATATAGTCCCATACTAACCTCAAAATTTACATCATGCCTTTAATTCATTGGTAAATTGAAAAGCGTTAAGTCATTTGGTTAAAATATTACTCAAAACAAATATCTTAAAAACAGCAAATAACTCGTCTTCAACTAGATGAGAGCACAAAATCATCTGAACGATGTCATTCTTTATAAAGGGTGGCAGTATTCTTGTTAAAATTTTTTTCACTTTTCCAAACCTTGCCTGCATTGCAATTGCAACAGTTTTTGCTATCATAAAAACATTTTGCTATCGCGTAATTTATAGTTGAAACTATCACATTTGATGTCAGTTAGTTCAAGAGGGCAAAGTGTTAGGTATTTGGGTGTGAAACGACTTTCACTTGAGGGTGAACTTCCAAGGGGGCAAAACGAGAAAGGCGAAGTGGTCGTGCGCGGACCTGAAAGGAGGCAACACGACTGGTAACCTTTTATCCCACTCATGTAGTAAACAATAACACAGTCCAAACAATTACACAACCAATGCCTACAAGTAGATTTTTATATCATGGCGGGCGATCTGTAGTTGTTAAGCCCACCAGCAAAAATGTCTAATGGAAGAGGGAGGGAAGTGTTTTTCTTTTTACTCTTTAGCATGAACATCTGACCAAGTTTAGCATGGGGGATATTTGACTGCTTGTGTCCACTTGCGTGGTACATGCATCTGCAGGGGTATGAGCTTATGTCATCATCAATTCACAGTTCACGTTCCTCCTTGAAGTGTAACTACTTAAAAGTGTGAATTTTATGTGAAAGTTTTCAGAGTCCAGCAGAGGGTGTAACGTCAACACAGTCTGTAGTCTGTATTTCAGCCCAAACAATCTAATTATGATTTGCCACACATATAACACTGCATTATTTCTTAGACAAATAAACAAGCCTGGGTGTCTTGTTTCATCTCACACAGAAGTGCTTTGTCTTATCAAAACGGTGCATTTAAAATACCAGCGGTACCTACAAAAACCATATGACAAGAAGACAATAAGATGGACCAACTCCCAGGATGGACAACTAAACAACTGGTTAAAATCACTGTAGGCACATAGAAGAGGGGGGCTGAAGAAAAATGGTGGCACAAAGTGATGGCGCAAGTCACGAATGTAAGTAACTCATGTTTTACACTTGTACAGAATGACTACTTGTTTAGCCATGGGGGGGGGGGCATCAGGAGAATTGGTGTTTAAAAGCTCTGGCCAATAGGTGAATTAAGTATCTTGTGCAGTGATCATCGATGCTTACCAGGTTTTATGGGGTGTTAGGCCAATATTAGTTAGGCTTTGACCAGTTTCTTTGATATTCCTTTGAATTACAGTAATCGACTTCACAATATAGTACTAAAAATAGTGAAAAGTGGTGGCGCACCCCACCAAAGCAGTGTATCACACCTTCATTTAAACTGCACGAACTTTTTAGTAGCAATGACATGAGTTCCTAGTCTCTACTCACAAAGTACGACCCTTAATTCAGCCTCTTCACCATTTCACTTATACTTAAACACTTTTGTGTCTCTAATACAGAAACTGTGAGCTAAATCTAAAGAATTAGGAGTGCAAAATATGTCAATTTTGGGTGATTGTTCACTTCTTTTTTCTGAAGGGGGGGGGGGAGAGGAGTTGGGTTAGGGGGGAAGCAGATGATCAGTGAAATGGGCTGTCCTTGTGATGTTACCTCCAAGCCTCATCTATCTGTACAACATTATGTTTGAGTTTAAAACAAAAAAAGCAATTCTCTCAACTCCCCAGGTATCCAACATGTTCAAACATGTCTCTCTTTGCCAAGTTTGCTACTACTGTCCCACTGATCACATATTCCTCACTTAACATATTTACAGCTTTGTTCTCATTCGGAACAGAATCACTGTCATGGTTGACAAGAATCACCTTCCTTCATATCAATTTCCTGGTTTAAAAGAGGAGGACGGAATGGGTGCAGGAGAGGCTCATCGAAGTTCGAGACCGATAAACTAATTCCACTGTGGACACTCGAAAAAAGCAATGCATTCCCCCACCCCCCAAAAAAACAAAAAAAAAACATGCTGAGTTGGAAATTAAAGTGACTGCAGGTGAATGGAAAAACCAAGAAGGATAAAATTATGTCTGATCTTAAGTTTTTCTTTATCTTTAAATGCACACATGGGGTGGTTCATGGATGGAATACACCGTTCAGTGACTGCAGAGAAAGAGAGTAACAACTTCGAACATAAACAGACACAACACAAAAACAGAAATCACATTTGAAAATTAACAATTCTTATTATGTGTGCCTACCTAATGAATATGCAATGGTGCAGGTCTCACTGGTATATTAAAAAAAAACATGTTACGCAACTCATCACGCCTTGAACGATATCACTAATTGCAGTACTTAGTGAAACAAAGCACTGCATTCACAAATAACCTACGAACTGATAGACTCATTTTAGCTTCAGTGATCAGCTGTTATGACTAGTCTATACTTGCCGTTGGCTTGTTCAAAGAAGCACACAGTTAGATTGAATGAAACCTGTCAATCACTACATAATCATATTTTTTACACTTTTTGTTGTTAGTTCAGAATAATTTCAAATTATATCTGAGGCAGAATTTAATTTACCACCCGAAATCTACGTATATCCTCACTGTCTGAATGGTACCAAAAAAAAATATAATTCTGGAGATAGAACTTTTCTGATTTTTTTCTTTTGCCTATCCATGCAATGTAATTATCAACACGGTCACCTCAGATAACCTGTGCATTGCAGTACTGATTTGTGATCTAGCAACTGGCAATTGTGTTTGTATACATCTGGTCTCATCCTTCCATGACCGCATCTGGCTGTATGAGGTATGGGAGTACATGCTGTGAATACAAAATATTCAGTCAAATTCATTTCAACTTTCATGGAGAATTTAGATTGAAGAGCACCTACATTCATGTTAATAAATATATTCAAAAATTTGTTAGCAATTGAATTTCTAGATTACTTGTGGCGGATATGCAATGAAAGTTGCATTTTCATGCGGCAGTGGTAGGTGCAGTACGTCAGCCTCCATATCGAGTTCAGGGTGTGTTCAATAAACCTGCCAGTATGTCATGGTATACATGTTTTATTTTTCAGCACACTTTTTCCTTTTTAGATTTATTAGCCCAAGAGATCAGAATCTTATGGTTAAAATGGAACATCCACAGGTATCAAGTTCTTGTTGGTTTGTAAACAAAGGGATCCAGAGCTGGAATCCAATATGAAAACATCCCCTGCACGTAATTAATCCCTGGAGTGTTTCAAAACAAGTCTGACACTGAGTGAACTTCCGAGGAAAGTTTTTAGGACATAAAAGTTAAAGCTGACACTGATGACCTTCGAGCACTATAAGGCTTAAATATTTAACAGTTTATCAAATCAGAAAGTTGTACTTCCTACATGAATGATACACCCTACCCACCCACACTTTCATTACAAAATGTACCATATTTTTCCGAGTTTTCTTAATGGTTTGATATTATCAAATAACTTGAAAATAACAGTCTATAAAAATATTCTCTCCAACATCAACTTTTGGATACACAGTAAACTCAGAAGGGTATTTTTTCAAAAACATTAAAAGATCTAAACATATTGCTTTGCTCTCACATTATGTGTTAACTAACTTAGATTTTTCTGAATCAACCATCTTTGGAGGGGTGGGGAGGGGATAGAAGGTCAGGAGGATAATTGAATGCACCAGTTTTAATGACCCTCAATGTCAAGGGCACAAGGCTTCCCTTCTACTACAACACAACCTCTTCCAACTGTTTACACGTCTCTGATGGGTACGCTGCACAGTAGCTTGTTCTGAGGTGCCAGAAATGTAAATTATTCTCAATAAAGCCTTTTCAGGGGTGTGTTAAAAACGAAGACCGGAGACCTTGCTGGGTCTTCCATCTTCGTATTAAACGTCTTCGTTTTAACACACCCACACAGCGGTGTTAAAAACGAAGACCTTAAGAACGAAGATTGAAGACCCTGAAATAAAGCTGAAATATGGCGACACACATACTTCCAATCGATAATATAATGTCTAACCATACATAGTAAATGCATAGCGCGATTTTCTATTGATTTTGTGCATACCGATAAACGTTAGCCGAGGGTCTTGGTTTTTCAGATCTTTGTTTTTACCACACCCACACAGCAATGTTAAAAACGAAGACCTTAAAAGCGAAGACAGAAGACCTTGCTGGGTCTTCCCAGTCTTGCACTCAATGAAGTACACCTACACACTGAATGAGATTTGTCCAAGCTTTCCTTCCACTGTGTTTATGAGGTTTTCATACTTTGACCTCGGTTGACCTCAAGTGATCTTTGACCTCCACTAAAAGCAAAAGGGTTTTTGCTCTCATAGTCCCACACCTACATACTAAATATGAGATCTGTCTACGAGGCTTCGGGTTCTCAAAGGTACACCTAAAGTACAGTACAAACTAAATATCAGATCTGTTCAAACTTACCTTCTTAAGATATCCTGAACAAAGAAGGTGTCACACGCACACACATACACACCTACACCGCCGCATGATAACAAAGGTTACAATCATCATCAAAACCAAAAATGGATAAACATGGATCTACTTTGCAGCTTACATAATATTCTCAACAGTATTCAAATTTGGCAATTTTGTTCTTTTAAATGCATTGCAACTTGCAGGACTGCATATTTTTCAGCTTTCAATTTTATGTCTGGGTTTCCAACTTTCTGACACACAGTGCTATGTAACTTTAATAGTACGAATATGTGAAAAGTTGTACAGTATGGGACATCAGTGGAACAGTTTGACTTAATGGAGAACAACAGCCTTGTGTGCAGGCTACTTTACATAAGGTCGTTTTTGTACTGTGCTTGATAAAGATATATATCAGGCCAGGCAAATTGGCAAGTTTTCTTTTTGTTGTCTTTTTTCAACAGCATTTTGATGGTGCAGAAGCAATGAAAGAGCATACAGGTACTTGTTTATGAATATTTATGCAAATGGGAGGGTTCCTCAAACTCCGTGATTATTTTTGACAAAGAACGAGCGAGAGAGCAAATTACACACTTACAAATTACCATAAATTTTGTTTGTGCCACATCACAATACCAGTAGTCTGTGCACACGCATCAATGAAAACTCAATTCCGCAAACCGTCTCTGTTTCTCTTTCATTTCTGTATACTGTGTAAGGATAAATTTGTGGTTTAATGAACAGGATATATCGATTCAAGTGGCAGTATCAATTTAAACTCTGCGAGATATCTACAACACGACACGTTGCACCGACGTGAAAGTGACCGGAGTTAACTTCAGTAGAGAAGCAGATCCATTTAGAATTCTGAAGAATACGACATGCTGGACGAACAATCATCATTAGAGCCAGTGTGAATGTCGCCATCTAGAGTTGAGTTCAGAAGCGTAGCAAATGTTGACAAACAATCAGAGAATCGCGTACTATGCAGTACATGCACAGCAGTTATAAAGCGGATAATTTTCAGACATCTTCAGCACATACTATGATGGAGAGATGCTACATAGTTTAAACATGAGGTGTTGTCATGGTGTGGTCCACTTCATGTGCAGATTAGGCCTATAAAGCTGTGCAATGCACGTCTGTTCGCTGTTTTATATCACAATTACAATACTGTACCTCTGGTGAACTGTCCTAGAGAATTTGCCTTAATGCAAATTAAGCAGCAGTTGTCTACTAAAGGTGACAAAAAAAATATCCAAATCAATTAAACACCTGCCCACACAAAATTGCACCCTAATCTTATGGTAATACACAATTACACATACTATATATGAGATAGCTCCAAGGTTGTATGCTTGAGATATTGCACTTACAAGGTATTCACACTCAAGTTTAGCCTCTCTGCTGATAGTGACCATAATCTCCCAAAAAAACTAGCGGCTTCTTGTACTCAATCTACATGTGTACCAAGTATGACATCAATCCAAACTTCCATTTTTTCTTTTTTCCAGACACAATGTTCACGGGCAAAGCGTCACGCAAAACACCTCGCCGACGTGATTAGAAATGGGACAACAATTTTGTTTCAATAAAGCTAAAATGGATGCACTACAGTACTGTATGGTTGTGACAGTTGATGTGGATTTGGTACTATACTATATGAGAATCACAACGAAAGAAGTTGATGCAAAAGAGTACAGTACTTTGCAAAACAGTACACTGCAAAAGGGTACAGTACAGTACATGTACCTGAGACAACCTTCAGAACAGTACAGTGTGGTGAAGAACAATCCCTCACATTACAAATCATACTGTCAGCTTTTTGAAGTGTATTATATCTAGAGAAAACTGCTTGCATACAGTAAACAGTATACAAGCCACTCACACGCTCATGTCAAATGGCATGTACCGTACATTGTTCGTCATCTCAACAAAGTCCATTCTCTCTTCTTTTTTCTTTTTTTTTGCACTGTGCAAAAATGAAATCATGTGGGCAAGGTTTAATCAATAAATTAAAAAGTTCCTTTACAAATTATGCCAATATCACTCTAATATCACTCTTCCTCTGTGCTTGTTGACAGCCATGCCACAGACACCTTGGGGCGAATTCCCTTCCGTCCACCCGGTTCAACCCTGTTGAGGGAAATGTTCCTTTACTTTGTGGGACAGAACTGCATAAACTTTGTAAATTATGTAAATGATTTTCAAATCCACTGTAGCCAAAAAAAGGGAGGTACCGTCTGGTAAATCTTCAATGGGCAGTGTGAGATGTACACGTACCAAACTGTGGCTACCACAAGAAAGTTGTCTAGACAAACCCCAGCACAAACCTGAATCTTGAAGTTAATAAACATCAACAACTCCCTCCCAACAAAACTGACCAGAAACGTTCTACTGAAGCAGTGCGTTGAACCACAAACCCCTCCCACCATTTCACATCATACAAAGAGTCGAAAATAAAAAATAAAAAATTTTCTATCTCTCTCCTTTTGGCTGGATTTTTCTGGTTTGATTTGTTGAGTAAAATGACTTCACTGAGTCCTTCACAATGTGAAAAAAACAACTGTGGAGGAAATTTATTCAAACTTATGCATTGCTGACCTGAAATGGTAAACTGGAGTTGGAAAATTTGTGATTTTGCAGACTTTTGAAGGAAAAAAAAAACAAAAAGTGCCATTGTTATTGCCAAAAGCACAGTCACATAATGTGGTCACGGAAACTTCTCATTTGCATTCAAAAAGCACTTGTGCTGTTCAGGTACAGTTTTAAGTTTCAATGCTGTTAATAAAACCCCAATCACTTTAATTTCTAGAATGCTCTCACACACCATTATTACAGGTTCTTCCTCACAGCTCATATAGGGCTAGCTGTTCACATTGCATGGTGGCATACTGTATACATGTGGATCGTTGGAGCAGATACGTAGGTAATTTGATGGAGATGTTCTGTTGATTCACAGGAGTATACTGTTAAAGCTGAAATTTTCTTTAAATTGGGCAAGAAAATTTTGATGTTTTAGATATTTTGAAAAAAGCAATAGACTTTAAAAAATGCAACTTGCACAGCCAAAAAAAAAAAGGAATCATTCATAAATTTGTCCAGTCCCTACCTTTCAAGTATTGGCTGATCGACTGTTTCACTTTAGTCAAACTAAGTGAATGATGCAGAGCAAGTAAACAGCTGCTCTTAGTATTAGCTGCCAAGTAGAATAGTACAGTTCTTTAAAACCAAAGAGATTCCTTATAATTACAGTGTGTATGGTGCACACATCTTCCTTCAGTAGGCTGCATATCGAGGTTTCATGTAATTGACAAACAGTACTGTAGCAAGACTTTCACTGCAAAAGGGTTGAAGAATTCTGATAAATGACGTAACTGCCATCTTTGTACTGTATCTCATTTTCTCTTGGTTTAGACTGAGGCAGAGGAAAAATGGAACTGCATCAAAATGGTACTGTATCAAATTATTCAACACATTTCAACAGAGATTTAAGAGTTATTGGTACATTATGAATGTAACCTTGTCTTTTGTGAATTTCCCTCAGTGAGAGGCACATTCCCTTTGGAGACTGAAGGCTAAGTAATGGCATTCTGTGTCAATTCAAGATGGAAAAAGAAACTAAGAAAGTAGTTACAAAGAGTCATTTGTGACTCACATCAGATTATATTTTGAAAAGACTTGTGAACCTCAAGTGAGTTGACAACACAATTCACAATGGTCAGATCACTCAGATCCGGCCCATCACGGAAATGTAGCGTTATCTCCACTTCCCCGATCTGCTTCTGAGGGCACCATCATTCACATTTTCAAATTGCCCTTGAGGCACCAGACTAACAGTTAAAACAACAATGAAATGGGTCCAACTGTAATCCAGTTCTGAATTTTCCTAACTTTTTATGTCAAGCTATACTACTGGAATTTGAAAACCAACAGTCGGGCCACAATGCTCTGTATTTCTCTATTTTTACAATTGCCTTTGACACCCTCTCAGCATCATCATGACCCACGACAGTGCACCATTAAACATTCACTTTCAACGACACAAAATTGCAAGAACTTTACTTATTTTAGAAATACTTTTAAGTCGGAATTGAATGTACAACTGGAGAAATTTATGATTCCCTTTTCCAAAGAAGGGATGGGAGCAACCTTTCAGAAAGGAACACTACTGACTGAAATGTCAAAGTTTTTACACCAATTTTCTAAAGGTCATTATAAAACAATAACAACTATATACTGACAAAAAGAGCTAGGTATCTTCTCGGATTTGCAAGATGTCCACCTGTATGAGCAACGGTTATAGACTGAGCATTGGGGGTTACAATGGGTGTAACCTGGTGTAAAAATGGGGGTAAAAAATGGTAGTGGGCTGAGTGTTGCTCTAGAGTGGCAGAATATACCATAGAGCAGCATGTCCAAAATCCATCCCTCTGATGGAAAAATTGTTATCCAAGATGGCCACCAAAATGGCCACCATCACATGTAATAAGCTATGTCCCCGAAGTAGATATGATGAGGATGTCAGAGTCACTGAATAGACTTTCGAGGCTGCAGAACTCAATTTTGCACTTTTTAAAGACACTGGGGTCTTTATTAACACTTAAATCGAAGATGACTGCTGAAATGGCCTCCAAAATGGCCATTTTTATATGTAAATGGCTATACACCAGCCTCTGAAGCATACATGACAAGGATATTTGTCTCTTCAAGTAGGTGTTTGGGGTCGCAGATTCCAAGTTTGTGCTTTTAAAAGACACTGGGGTCTTCTTTTACTTGTGGAGTCCAAGATGGCGGTCAAAATGGCCCCTAAAATGGCCACCATAATATGAAAATAGCTTTCAACTTCTGCAGCAGATATAATGAGAAATTTAGTAGGTTTAAATTGGTTTATGGAGTCTCAGATTCAATTTTGAACTTTTCAAACGCCCTGGGGTCACTTCAAGATGGCTGGGAATATGGCTGCCATGGCTTGTCATATAGGCTATAGGATCTGAAGCAGATATGACAAATAATTCAGTATGTTTGAATAGGTTCTTGGGGTCGCAGGATTCAATTTTGTATGTTTATGAGACACTAAGGTCTTCTTTAACTCTTACATCCAAAACACAGTGGCTGGCTGCCAAAACAGCTGTCAAAATTCAGACCCACCATCATAGTTATTTAGCTGCAGCTCACTTGATGATGAATTATTATTTTGGTGAAACCAATCTGCAGCCATCTTGGATTTAAGTCTGACTAAACACTTCAGTGTATTATTAGCACAAAATCGAATTCGTTGGCACTGCAACATACTAAGTTCCTCATCATAGTTCCTTCAGAGGCTGAGATATAATTGCGCTGATGGTGATCTTCATTATCGTGACTGTTGTCCACACAAATCGCGCAGGGGGCTGTTGAAGTCTGATCCTTCTTGGACTAAATTACAAATGATTATCCAGCATCTGCTTGAAGGAGAGCACAAAACAGGATGATTTAAGCTCTGGTAAAAGATGATTTCACAAAGGTATGAATGAACAATGCAGTTTAAAGCATGGGTGGATCTAGTTAAGTGTACGGTAGGGTCTTATATAGTGTTATTGCAAAACTTTTGAAATTTTTGTACAGTAGTGGATATTGCCAGTACTTTTCCTTCAATTGCCTAATGAAATCCCAATATCATGGGGGGATGGCTTAGAACCAAAGTACACCTATATAAATACATGTAAAACTATGGAGGATTGTGTACAGTAGTTACAGTATAATCATACATACAGCTTAGTCAAGTGCAACCTTCTGACATAATACTTTGTCTTAATACAAGAGTTCCTTAAGTTTAATTTAACGGAAAGTTCCGGTTTCCGATATCTGTTATTTACTACAGTACTGTATGTGAGCTCCAAATCTGTTGTCTCTCAACCGTACAGACAAGATTGTGCAGGTCCTTGCACAAACGATATATCAGGCGCAATGTCTCATAACAGTATATTTTGCCAACATTGCAAATATTGCAACAACACTAGTCTTCTGTACTTTTAGTTGGCAGATGAGAAATTTTGCTTTGAAATCAAGTGAAATTGGAGTTAAGATAATTTTAGTGACCAATATAGCAAGCACTTTTTTCACTTGGAAAATGATATGTATAGGGATAGTTGAAACCAAGGGACACATGAGAAATACCTGTGTAAAAACTATAAATTGTGTACAGTACTGTCACTAAAGTACATTGTACAGTCTACAGTTAGTCTAACATTCTGGTATGATTTATCGTCATTATAATCAAACTAATGTTTAATGCAACTGTAATGTCTGGTTTTTGTTTTCAGTGGTACTGTATGTGATCCGAATCCATCTTCAGAAACATTTTTTTTTCGTTCCATTAGTGAACTGGAAATATTGCTTGGGTCACTTCATAAATGATATCGGGGGAAAGTCTCACATCGACATAATTTGCCGATATTGCAATATATACACGACACTAAATGAAACCATGAATTTCCTTGAAGAAAGTAATCTAGTTAAGCTTTCCCTGAATCTTGCTCTATGCATGGCTGTCAACTTTTAGTGACTGGTGAGAGTGAGGTGGGGTTAGGAGACTACTAATTCAGGTCGCTACCATCCAGTCGCGATACACGAGTGTCCCCACCACGGACAATTTGGGAATAGTTAACTTTGTTTTGCGTTGCTGTTTACAGGGCATGATACTTTCACCTTTGGTGTCACAATTTTTCATTCAATGAATACATCTTCATTTAAGACAATACTTATTCATAAAGAAACATTCAGCTTTTGTAGGTAAAACTGTCACAATCTTGGAATGATAGATTTTCTTAAGTGCGCATTCAACGGTCACCCACTGACGTCAACAAGGATATCAGACTACTAAACCAGTTGGTATGAGGTCTTTGTCTACTTTTTATTTTCCTTTTTGGGTTTTTTTTTTTTTCTCCCTCCTTGATCTATCAAAGTTGAAAGCAATCTGTGCAAGGAACAACAAAATAAACCTGTGGAAGAAACTATAGAGAAGGTAAACCTGCAAAGGAAAGATGTTAGAGGAGGATTCGCACCAAGGATGTCAAAGATAACAGTCGCATTGTAAGTCCTAAGTTCAACCTACTATGAGAGCGAATTTGGTCATTGGGTGTTCGTAGATAAATACAATACATCGCCGACCCCCTAACCCTGTAATATGTACACCTATAATATATACGCTAACCATATATGTAATATATACCCTATTCCTGACAGGCTCCCATGCAACCAGTGTATCAGACTGTCTTCAAGTGTTCATTCAAGCATGCATATCATTGTATATTGTGTGGCGTGTGGTCACAGCTTCTTAATTCGAGCCCAGTCAAAAGTCTGGGCTTTCATTAACATTAAGACTAAAATTGTTCCAAAATCATTTCGCCCATAGGCCTAGGCAGAGACCTGACTTTTCAGATACGTGCTATTATAAAGAAGTCATCAACTGCGCGGGCCCAGCGAATGCGCCTCCAGCCTAGAATTCACAAATCACAACTTTTGAAAGCTTCTAAAGGTTAGGCAGATTAAAATAGTGAAACACACCACCATTTTTTGTCATGTCTACACAAAGTCAATGGCAGGCGCACTCGACTGGCACCTTGGGGAAAGTTAATTTTGTTTGGATTGTCGTAAAGAAGGCGGGATCACTTTACCTTCAGTGACACACTTTTTTGTTGCAATGAATACATATTCATTTGAGACAATACTGATTCACAAGAAAACATTCCAACTTTTGTGGGTGGAACTGTCACAAATTTGGAATGATAAACTTCCCTAATACTTGTAATAGCCCCTTCGACAGTCACTCCATCATACTACTTGGCCTTGGGCAACTTGCAGGATACATCCAGCCCACTTAAGGTCTAACAACTCTGTTATGCCTTCAACAAAAATACGGGCTGAAAAATACAGGTTGAAGCAGATTGAAAAGTTATGTACTGCCCTGAAGGCCTGATTCAGCAGGACCCCAACCAACTATTACACATAGCATGACGTGAGCATTACATAATAGTAGCTTAGTACAGCCTAGCCTCTACTATATTGTCATGGCCATGTTGGAACTTGGATATTGGAATTTACCTGTGCAAGAGGAAATTAAAGTTGCCACTGCTCTGCACGACTTTCACTTCTGCGCTCTGTTTAAAAAGCTCTTCCCTTACATGCGGGTTCTGAATGCACTGGATGAGAAGAATGGGCCAATATCTTTAAAAACATCGAGGAAGGCCTGCATTCGTTTTTATTTGTTCAATCATAGCCTAACCTTACTCATCGTTTCGCCTTATGATAAACTTAGGCCGCACATACATATGCCGTATAAAGCCTTACAGTTCAGTATGTTAATTGCAATGTAGGTTGGACCTAGCCTAGCCAAGGCTAAATCGTCCACAGTTTGTTTTGGCTGTTTATCTAAAAGAGGAATACATTTTGCACAAACGATTATGATATACCGCCCTCTTCTAGTTTCATTTTGAAACTGCGGCTACTTACAATTGTAGTGGAATAAAGGACTGATATTTACTGCATAAGTAACTAGCAATCGATATAGAGTGATTCTCTGGGGTGGATTCACAATTTGAAATCCCCGAAGTAATCGTATAGACCTGTCTCGATACACCAATAGAAAGAAAGATGACGACCCTAAAAGTCACCAACAGAAAGAGCGTGTGAAACCCCCACCAGAAGCGTAATCAGACTATTTCGTTGGGGGAGTGGATTGGGGAAGGAGATTGGGGAGAAGATGGGGTTGGGGAGAAGATGGGGTTGGGGAGAAGATGGGGTTGGGGAGAAGATGGGGTTGGGGAGAAGATGGGGTTGGGGAGAAGGTGGGGTTGGGGAGGGGTGTGGGGATTGGGGTGACAAAGTTTTGAAGTGATGGCAAGCAGTAGTGACATTGACACTATCTAAGTGGAGTGCCATTATTGGTTGGCACGTCGTGTGCAGAGAAGATTTTTTGATAAAAATGCCTCTCAGATTGCAGGAAATGGCACTTCCCCGTCAGTCTGAATTTGTGAATGTCATCTGACATTCTCTTATTTTTTTAGAACAGAGGTTCCGAAATTTACATTTCCACCACATACGGTGAAGAGGGGATGATAAGAGAATTTCAACAATTGATTCATTAATTTACAATTCATTGATGGATATCAACATATAGACCCTAATCATCATTTATGCTGCATGCCAAAGAGGGACTGAGTGTTCGGGTTTTAGTGTAGGTTGGTCATGTTGGTCTAGGTAAAATGTACCGTATCTGTAGTAGTTTTTATTTTTTACAGACTTTGCCCTACTAACATTTTTATCTTCGATTTTAATTTTGGGATGGGGCAAGCGGGGGGGGGGTAGAATTATCACACGGGGACTCCCCTACGTCCCCGCTTGTTAGACGACTACTCCACTGAGTAAAACGATGCGAAGGCATAGGTTTAAAGAAAAACCTTTGGATATTTTACCTCTGTTGATCAAAATCAGTATATATTCAGAGAAGTCATAGTATTCTTTCTTTTTCCCCATTTTTTTCTTTTTTTCTTCCCCCCCCCCCAACTGTTTTTCGTTTTCATCGTCACTAGCTTTGATGAACAGTTATGTTTCTTTTTCTAGTGTACATCATTTATACGAGGTTTCTTGAACTTAATCTTGTTGATGTGAAAAGTACATGCTCTCCATGAAAAAGAATACTTCTTGTCGGCTATATGGGTTAGAAAATCTTATACAGATTTTCATACTATTTTTCCTTTGTGACGGTGTTGCTGTGCGTTAAAATGACTTAATTTAATTGGACTTAATTGTTATTAATCAGGACAGAAAGGCAAATAGATTACCCTTACATTGTAGTTTGTACTAAACGCCATTGTGCATAACCCAGTTCTACTGAGAGCTAACTTTTCTCAGACTTTGGCAGTTGTTATAAGAACTGCGAAGGTTGACCTTCACTGAGATGGCAGCATTGCAATTTAGTTTGGGAGAGTGGCCAATCACCAGTGGGCAACTTGAGTCTCGTGAATTCCATCTGAAAGTTTTTTTTTCTTTTTTGTGTGTGAAGTTACTATGTTTTCATTTCATGTCAATAGTTTCCGTTGATCATATTTATCAGTGATATTTTGTCCCGTAACCCCTCAGGATTTCTTTGTCCCTTGGAGCCTGTGGGAGTCCTACTAAATAGTCACTGCCGGATTTACTTCGTTTAACTCCCACATTAAGCTGTTACCCAGTTAAAAATATGCTCAAGTTTGGTACTTAACTGTCTCATTCATCGTTTTGACTATGCATGTTCCTGCAAAATTCCTGCAAAGCAACATATTGACAGTTTTTTTCTAACATGGAAATGTGACTTCGCAACACCGCCATCCTAACAAGGCTCCGGTATAATGTGGCTAGCCTAACCATTGCTCATCTCACGACAGCAACCGTAGTTCAAGTTTCTGGTGATAATCAATTGTCTACGGCTTTCTTGGTTCACCGATCTCTCTGTTCTTCTTGCACGAAGCGCTCGTGCTGCTCCATTTAATTCCTCTTTTAAGGATCGTCTATCTCCTTCATCGAGTTCACCCACCGTTGACTTTCCTTTCTTCTTGAAGGGTGTTTTTCAAGATCCAGTTTGGTGGTACCGACTGTTTAACAGTGAAAGCAAAAAGAGGTTTTCGACTCTTAAACTATAACATGCCGACAAGAAGTAAAATTGATCAGCAGCAGCAGGAAGAAATGGTTGCTACCATTTTAAAATCCCTGCTCGAAAGCCAGACACTTCGAGAGGTTATTAAATCTGCCGTTGACGAAGCCGTTAAATCCTCAGTTGACCGAATATCCAGGAATATGGACATCCTTGAAGGACGTATTCACGACTTAGAATGTAAGCTTGAAAAAAGCGAGACTGAGTTGCTTCATTTTCGGAAAGAGAACGATGACTTCCAATCAAAACTCCAGCAGTGCTTCCTTGAAATCAACATCCTTGAGCAATATTCCCGGCGTAATTGCCTTCGGGTGTCGGGGTTACCTGAACAGCAAAGTGAAAACACTGATGTGTTGCTCAAGAAGCTGGCGTCAGAAAAGCTTGGAGTAACCATAAACGATGAAGATATTGACAGAAGCCATCGAGTAGGAACCCCAAACACCAAGGGAAATCGAGCAATTATTATAAAATTCACCAATTATAACGCAGGCTCCAGATTTATTAAAGCGAGAAGAAAACTCAAGTCCACTGGTATCTCAATCCATGAAGATTTAACAAGGAGCAACCTTGCCCTTCTCAAACAAGCCAGCTCTCATGAAAAAATCATATCAGCCTGGTCAATTGATGGACGCATCTATGGACTCAAAAAGACCCAAAATGGAACAGAAATTAAATTCCGTATCTCGAGCACCAAAGACTTGGAAAAGTTATAATACCCATTGACAAATGCCTGCTGTATAGCCTTCATACAGTATGTTCTCTTGAATGCTGAGTTTATTTTCTTGTTTCGCAGTGGTTTATTCCTACCTTTACATTCTCCTATGGAGCCTTAAAATTTGCGTGTTTGTTCAGCAGTTACTTTTCTTTGTTTTCGTGAGTGTATTTTTTTTCTTTGTCATTCTTGCTTATCCTAATTACATTTAACTATGAATGATGACTGTTTACAATCTACTAGTTTCCCGCCACCATTTCATAATGTTACCAATGATGATTTACAAAGTATTATATTAGGTACCACTAGCCAACATTTTAGTAATGACAACACCTTTGTAAAATATCTCGAAAAAACGGTAAATGATAGCTATACTTCAAATTTAGTCCTTAGCAAATACTACAACGAAACCGATTTCAATGATTTCATCTGCGACAAAAATGTGTATCTCTTTGTCTACCACCTTAATATCAGAAGTTTGCCTAAAAACTACCCTCAACTTATTGCCTTTCTTGAAATGCTTCGTCTTAAGTTTGATATTGTAATTCTCACCGAAGTGGGACATAGTAACCTTGATCACTTTAGCAGCATTTTAACAGATTATAGCTTTGATTACGTCCCTTCCTCCACAAAATGTGGTGGGGTTGGTATCTTCTACAGATCATTTTTCACAAACGTTTATGTTAAGAAACAGTTAATTTCCTCAAATGCTAGTTGCTCGTGTATTAATTGCCAAGTTGAAGACCTGTGGTTGGGTTTAAGCTTTGGAGGTAAATCATTTTCTATTTCAGCTTCTTACCGTCACCCAAAAGGTAATATCCATCACTTTCTCCATTCTCTTGAAAAAACTCTAGACTCATCTTTTATCTCACCCTTCTGTATAATTGGTGGGGATTTTAATATAGATTTGTTAAAGGTTGAATTATGTCCTACTTACAGTGATTTTGCTAAGTTAATGATGTGTTATAATTTTTTGCCTTCCATTTCATTACCTACTAGAGTAGCTTCCAATAGTGCCACAATCATTGACAATATTTTTGTTAGACTTCCCAATGACCTTATCGACAATGAACTCTCTTCTGGTAACTTTATTACCGATGTTAGTGACCATCTACCCAACTTTTGCATTATTCACGGCAATAAGCCTCCCCCCCCCCCCCCAAGGAGAGACCATTAGTTAGACTTTACAGTGCAAAAAATTTCAATTACTTCGTTTCTGCTCTAGAAGCTACAGATTTCTCACCAGTGTATGACAGTAACGATGTAAATGTTTGTTATACTTTACTTAGCAACATATTGCAGTCTCTTCATGATTCTTCCTTCTCTCTTGTTAGATTGTCCAGAAAAAAGATGAATGATAAACCTTGGATAACTCCTGGTATTAAGAAATCGATTTCTTATAAGAATGGGCTCTACCGTAAATATATTAATAACCCTACTTCTGTATTAAAAGAAAAGCTGGTTGCATGTCGCCGTACTCTTAATCGTATTATTAGATCCACACGGTCATCTTACTATCACTCTATCTTAACAAATAGACATAATTCATCTAAAAAGCAGTGGACTGTAATTAATGACCTCATCAAAGGTAAAGCGAATCGTGAACCAAAAGTTGTTCAGAATATCTTACACAATGGGTGCAACTTTTCTAATAATCTTGATATTGCTAACGCATTCAATGATTACTTCTCCACAGTTGGTGAAAAACTTAGCGATAACATCCATTCTACCATCAATCCCCTTTATTATCTTCGTAATCCGATTTCTCAGAGTATTTTCCTTACCCCTGTTACTCTTAGTGAAGTCCTTAATTGTATCAATGCTCTTTCTCTAGGTAAAGCACCTGGCTTGGATGGTATTTCCGCCAATCTTGTAAAGTCAGCCAAGCATATAATAGCCCCTGCCCTAGTTCATATTTTCAATTGCGTTTTTCACAGTGGTATTTATCCTGATGATTTAAAAATTGCAAAAGTTATTCCTATATTTAAGAAGGGAGATGATGGAACACCGGAAAACTATAGACCAATTAGCTTATTCCTGTATAAATAAACTCTTGGAAAGGGTAATTGAAAAACGCCTCAGGCACTTTCTTAACAGTAATAAGTGTTTCTATGACTATCAATTTGGTTTTAGGGAGGGTCATTCTACTAATTTTGCTTTACTAGAAACAGTTAACTCTATTCGATCCCAACTTGATAATGGTAAAAATGTACTGGGTTTATATTTGGATCTTAAGAAGGCTTGTGATACTGTAGACCATTCTATTTTATTAGACAAATTACTTCATTATGGTATCCGTGGAAAAGCCCATAGCATTATTTCATCTTACTTAAAACACCGTAAACAATGTGTTTATGTCAATAATACCTTCTCTAGTTATTCAGAAGTCTCCACTGGAGTTCCCCAAGGTTCCGTTCTTGGACCTTTACTGTTTCTCATTTACATTAATGACATATGCAATGCTGTTCCTGATACTTCTACCCGTCTCTTTGCCGATGATACAAATATTTTCCTATCCGATAGAAATTGTACTAATTTAATCCAAAAAGGTGTTCATACATTAAGTAAACTTCATGATTGGTTTGACTCAAATAAACTCACTTTGCATTTGGGTAAAACCACTTACTCCATATTTCATCCTAGTAGTAAAGCCCACTCATGTTGTAACAGTTTTGTTTTTAAGGATAGTACCATTAATAAGTCCTCTAGCACCAAGTATCTAGGTTTAATTATTGACGATAAGCTCTCTTGGGATGAACACACAAAAGATCTCTGTAATTCACTTGTTAAGTACACTGGTATTTTCTATCAGCTAAAGGATTTGCTCCCCAAGAAAACTGCTTTACATATATACTATGCCTTTGTTTTTTCCAAACTTCGTTACGCTATTGAAATTTATGGTACCGCAAATGCATCAATTCTTAAGCCCGTTCAAGTTCTTCAAAATAAGCTACTCAAGTTATTAACAGGTAAACCAAGACGTCACCCCACCAAGCAGCTGTATCACGAGTATAATTTATTTATGTTAAGTGACATCCATTCTTACTGTATGTGTCAAATAATCTATAGATACTGTAATAATATGTTACCTAATTCAATTTCCTCTGCCATTTTTCCTCTACGTAACTCAGTTCACAATAGGCCAACATCTGTAAGCACCCGCAACAAAAATCTTTTTACAGTGTCTCATCATAATACACCACATGGTAGATTGTTATTGAATAATTATTGTTACCGTTTATGGCAAGACATTCCGCCCGACGTAAAATCATCGAAATCCTTAAACATTTTCCAAAATAGATTAAAACATTATATACTTAATAAGTAACCTATTTATTGTACAGTGAAACTGTATTTACATACCTTTCTTTCCTTTAGATGTGGTTAACTATTCCGTTCCTTAACATGTATTCCTTCCTATATGTTTCTTTTCTTTTCTTTTTTTTGTCATTAAGGTCACTAGCCTAGTTAACAGGTTTCTGTTTTTCTAGTGTCCTTCAAATGATTTATTGCTACTTTGTTATCTATATCAATGTTGTTTATGTACTGTTTATGAAATCATTTGTGAAACAAATTTGAATTGAATTGAATTGAATAATGTTTGTAATGTGATGCCGCACACCAGTGACTATAGACTTATAATCGTCAAACGCTTTGCTGTTCTTCGAAATTGAAATTTGTGCTTCTAAGACCGGCTTCAAGGAAGTTGACAACTCAGTGAAAAATAAGATTTAGATGAGTCCCATGTGACTGAACCTGCAATATTGTTAAAATATTGTCACAACTATCGAGTACCTTAATGTTTGTTTGAGGAAGGCTGATGGAGAATTACTCGGACAGGAGAAATCAGTACCCCAAAGGATATCATTGCACCTGGCAATGGATGTTGCAACTAGTATGGCTCAGTATGAAATGATCTCAGGCTTCCCCTATAATTTTGGAAGAGCAAAAAGGGAAAAGGGTATTCGAAACTTCCGAACCAAATAGTGGAATAATGAGATACGATTCTCACTGATAAGGTTGTAAGGCCTTCAATACTTTTCATGAAACTTCTCTCTTTTATTATACTCAACAAACTTGGTAGGGTTCTTTGGACACCGAGAAAAAATCTGATAATATTTTCTGCAACCCAGCAGATCCCCACTTCACTTGCACGGTAGCCGTTCAAGTTTATATCTGATTTGATGTTGTCATACCCACAACCTGTACAATGATTCTCGACACGTAACATGGACATCTAACATCTACTGACTGTGGGCGCCACGGAAGGAGAAAAGGGGGGCGTTCAAAGTTTTTTTTCTTTTTTACAATCATCCGAAACTGAATTTAAGCTATAGATTTCTGTGGGACTGAGCGGGGTGAGGCCATGTGCAAAAACGGACCCCAAACATTTGCTATCTTGGCGCGCTATTTTCCTACACAAGGAACCCATTTTTGTGCTCGCGCATTATGTTGTTTCCAGCCAAAAAAGAACAATTTCCCAGATAAAAACCAATACTTTTTGAACACTTGGCACGCTGTAAAATGCATGCATATATTTACCAAATATCGCTACAGGAGTGCGATTTTACATACGTATATGTAAACCCGACGAAAATAATGTATCCAATACAAAAGTCCAAATATTTAAGACGCTCCACCACTTGCCCACCCCTCCCCTGCGCTGCATTGACCGCCAATATCTGTAACTCATCCTCCTCCTTTCCAGGACCATGCGCAGCTTCTACTGCCCCTGCTTCTACTTGCTAAATGTTTGTGAACCATTTTGACACAGAATTCCTCAATACTGCTTCAGAATTCTGAGACATACACACATATGTATACATGTACACACGGACGCTCACATATACTTATTCGAAACTGTTACACTTGGTTACTGTTAACAAACAAACTGACACCAGTTCTAGTCAGATTTGGCGTTTGGGGGCGGGCTCTAAATAGTTTCTATTTTTTTTTTTTTTTCATCCGAGACAATCCACTAGATGAAAGTTTCTTCGATCATAAACTCAGTTGGTATATAGAGTGAATCCTTTCTTTACGCCATTCGCAAAGTGAGGTTCCAGTGTATGTACAGCAGCGTAGGAATCATAATGATCCTACGGTCAGATAGTTGTGATAAGGAATACGCTATCATCACAAACACTGTAAGATTAATTCTTATTCTGATGATATGCTATATGGTGTAGAAAACCCCTTAAAATCCTTGAATTGACGTCACACAACAATAGAGTACCTATAAGATACACAACAACAAAAAAGGGCGCCCTCCTCCAAGGATAACAGACGAACAGTACATGATTTCATGATTTGCTGATTTACTATGCCTATGACGAAACGGATTCCTCGCCCACTGATGCTGATGATACATTTTTTTTTTACCGTAAGCGTCTACCGCTAGTGCCAAAAATAAATACTTGTCTCAATCAATTCACTAGATCAGAGTACGCAGTCAATAATCTTTTTAAGTTTTTTCTGCACTATAGCGACATGCTGGTGAGTCAGAGCCATATGGCCCTGTGGTGGGTCAGAGCCATGTATGGATCTGTGGTGGGTTAGAGTACGGGTGAGACAAGAGCGCCATCTATTTCACTGGGTTTTGCTTTGTTTGCCGCATGGCCATTTCTTAGGGGATGTCACAAAATGTGAACAGTGCAGTGTTCATTTCTTTACGTACCCCCTCACTACTTTTTTTTTTCTCCTTTTCACAAGCCTATTAGTGCCATCTCTCTAAATATTTTCAATCTGTAATAACAGATTAATAATCTGTAAATGTAGATTGTTAATCTGTAACATCAGATTATTTATCTGTAATTACAGATTAGTAATCTGAATTAACATACTATTAACCTGTATAAGCAGATTAACAAGAGGGCAATCCACGGAGTTGCGTATCTCTTCGCCAACATGCACATTGATTTCAATACAGGGCCTGCACATGGGAATTTGTAATTAGTTTATTGCTAAGTACTTACAAAACTTTAAGTTCATTGGTTTGATAGTTCCCAAGATATGCTGGAAATACAAATTTTGGGGCAAAATTGGCTTTTTTTTTCAAAAATCAGCAAATTTCACTCTCTTTACTACAAAAGTGATATACCTTGAAATTTTTCATTCTCATGTAAGTTTTTGCAAAATTTTGCATTAAATGCTCAAAACTCCTCAAGATATGCTGGAAATAGCAATTTTGAGGCAAACTTCGCTTTTTTTTTCTCAAAAATCAGCAAATTTGACTCGATTTCACATTACAGTAATATTACGTTGAACAATGTGTTCTAAGGTAAGTACTTACAAAACTGTAAGTTAATTGATCTAACAGTTCTCAAGATATGCTGGAAATACAAATTTTGGGGCAAAATTGGCTTTTTTTTTTTCTCAAAAATCAGCAAATTTCACTCTCTTTACTACAAAAGTGATATACCTTGAAATTTTTCATTCTCATGTAAGTTTTTGCAAAATTTTGCATTAAATGCTCAAATACTCCTCAAAATATGCTGGAAATAGCAATTTTGGGGCAAAATAGACTTTTTTTTCTCAAAAATCAGCAAATTTGACTCGATTTACCATACAACTGATACATCTTGTATGTATTGGCATCGTGCACAACCTCACCAAGTTTCAACTTAATCGCTCATATGCTTTTCAAACTATTCTGGAAAAACCACAATTTGGACAGGTCCGGACGCACACACACACGGACACACACACCCACACACACACGCACACACGTTGGCACGGACACGTTTACATTTATACCACCCAACAGGACCCTCCTGTACCCATGGTCACTCTACCATGGGGTACCCCTGGGGTGTCGCTACTCATCCATTCCAAGCTTTTCCATGGCAACCATTCTCCCATGGGTGTACAGTACAATATATAGTTCCACTAGACAAGTGACTACAATATCTCATCTAGCCCCTATAGGGCGATGAGATAATAATCTGTAATAACAGATTATTAATCTGTAATGTAGCTGATACTAGTAGGGTTTCGTATTTTCCAAAGTGGGTTAGCCGCAACAGCGGTTTTCACATGCTATCGTTTTCTACAAACCATCGCACTTCTCGGCTTTCGTATAGAAGGAATGACAGAGACGCCATACACGTGTTAAATTTAGTAGTGTGCCCTCGAAGGGGGCGTTTCACTGTATCATTGTGTTGTCACATGCACGAGACCTATTGATTGCCTAATGCAATTGATCCTCACATTATCATGGAGTGGTGCGTCATGCATGGTACCATAGATCTCTGAGGTGAACACGTCACTGGTAACATTGTAAGCCTTTGTAACTTGAAATCGAATCATACGTTTTTTAAGTGCAACATTTTCACATTAAGTTTCGTAGTAAAACAGATTACAAAACTGAAAGCGTTTTTTTTTAATACTTAAAGGATATTTATCATAAGTTTTGTGAATTTTGGGAGAGAGAATTATATTAGAAGACACTGAAATTTACCAACTGAAACCTAAACCTACAAGATTATCCAAAATTGTCTGAATGGTGCAATCAAAAGGTACACTAAATTTTGTATATATATATATATTTAGTGTTTTTACTTTTTTACCTATATATATACGCACGTATTATTTGGATGAGAATAAACTATAGATGAAAAAATGGATGAGAGTAGGTATACTTTTAATTTCGAAAAACATCAAGTTCAAACATTACGGTAGAACTCTATATGATTATTAAAATTGGATATCATTGTTTGTATACGAGTGTATTCCATGTTCTAATTGCACGATGTAGAATATTGTAGAATCAGGACTTTACAGTTCTGAATGCCGCAGTCTCTACATGGACTGACTTTTTTCTTGCTTGCTTGCTATTAAATTTTGAAGTTTAGAGTCTGAGATTTCATCATTTTATTAGAATACAATTTCTCATATACAATATGGAGTAAACAGAAGATATTAACCACTCTTTGGTGGTCTCAGTCAAAGCAAATATTCAAAGAAACTGTATACTGTATATAAGTTAGGCGGACGTGGTAATAAGCTTATTGATTTATCGATGTTCTTACTCTCGTCAAAAAGTTTTCATTTTTAATAAAATAATGTAGGCCTTTTCATAACCGTGTTCTAACGGGCATCAAGGGAAGATGTAGGTCTCCATACTCGTTCGTGTTTGCATACTGCCGTTGGTGCGGTATTATGTGGATTTCCCGTGTAGGCCTAAAGTGTTGACGTTTGTGGGAATTTCAATAAACTGGACTGACCGAACAGTCTCTGCCGGTGAAACAGAAGTACCCCAAAACTGGAAAATAATGCTAGCCTTGGAAGTTGTTATTTTACTTTTCCTCTTTGTGCCTGGAAATGAATGTAAGTATAAAGACATGCATTAGAAAGGTGCCGAGGAGCAGGCATAACCCATGAATAAACTTGTTAATTTACCAAACTTATAAAAACTGATACATCGTCATGTTAAGAACACAACTTCATTCATATAAGTATGACATGTATGACAGTAATGAGGTTGTTATTTGATGACAATGTCATTATTTCAAAAGCGTTATTACTACAAGGAACATATCTAATTCTTTCTTGAAATAATCTTCAAAGAAAACGTTGAAAATGGAATAAATTCCTCATCAAACTCACAGCCAACCATCATTTTTGTATTAAAGTCTCTCTTCTTTACTTTGCTTCATTCGTTCTTTTATCTAGCTGTGACATGCAACCTGGTGACGCAACCCACAGGCGGAGGTGGGTTCGAGTGGGTTCTGGCTGGTGACAAACATCGCAAATGTACGACGATAATTCCTGGAGGGTACAAAGGGTCGACATCACCAGTTGATCACGGTGCTGTAATATTTTATTTAGCATATTTTTTTATATAAATTATATTTTATTTTTCCCTTTGTTTTGGCCTTCACCTCATCCCCCTAAAAAAAAGCCAAACGGTTTCCCAGATCGGCCACACTTGTCAAACGATTAGTATTATGTCCATGATTACAGTTTGTCCAGTCTGATATTTATATTCATTGTCCTGTTTTGGAGTTTTTTAATGTTGATTCTTGGGTACGTGTGGTTGAGTTGGAGGGTAAGGGAAAGGGAGATTCCCGAGTGTGCTGGAAGGAGGGGGGTCTTGATGGGTACATGTCGTGACAGGAGAGAGGATGAGTAAGTTCATCGTAAGTACATCTTTTGGTGTGATATTTTTACTAACCTGCCACCGTCTTCTGATCATCATTTTTTCATACGGTAGTCAGGTGCTACCGATAGCTACAGATGGGTGTAAGGGGGGGGGGGGGGTGACACACGCCCAGCATATGACTGTCTACAAGTGATTGACCCACTCGGCAAATTTTGACACTTTCAATAATACATTAGGTGAATAAAATTTTCCATCCAACAAAATACCGACAGTGACATTTCCAGGTGCTTCAAGTTGCCGAGAATATGACGGGCGATTTCTTTGCGATCTAGGGGTATTTTTACTCAAAAATTTTCTGGTACGCAACTGACGGTGGCGCTCTGCTAAGTCTTCCCACAATTATTTCATTGTCCAAAACACATGGGCGCACAACTGCAGTGGCAAGGCTGCAAATTTGTTTTAAACGATCCGCTATGATTTCTTTTTGAGGCCGCCGCGTTTATTTCCCGATCCCCCCCCCCCCCTCCCCTCCTGAAAACAAACTTTTAGTTACGCTCCTGCTCACTACGCTTTAGTTTTTGTTCGGGAGAATGTATAGGTCCCTCTTTCGGCATACAACATAAATCACGATTTTATGTTCTTTACTCATCTATGAATTATTCCCTCGTTTCGAGTCAACACCATTCCACGATAGTGAAAGTATAAGTTTTCAAATCTGTGTTCGAAACAATGTTTAATCGAAACTTAGAAGGCCAGAGAGATTGAAACGTGCCATTACATGCAATCGTCTCAGGGGCATTTTTGTGTAAAAACTCCTTCGTTGGCTACGAGTCAATCGATGGATTGGATCAAACTGTGAATATCGACCGGCATTTTTTTTTTTTACTGTGACAGAGGGCACAAATTTGAGGGAAGGTGGATTGGTTTAATACTTTAAACAGACTTGTCAAACTTTTAGTCTTAATAACTGTAGGTAAGGTGTAAGGATGGATATTTCACCAAGCAAAATAAAATAAAAAAATCATTACTTAAAAACTGTGAATTCTGGAGTTTTGTTCCGTTCAAACCTAATATCAAATATAGTATTATATTGCTTCTATAGACTATCCTACGAAGTCAAGGTTCAAAACAGTCTCCCCTTGAGCCTTCCGCCAGGACGGCCATCACTTCTAATACACAAACCATCGTCAAAGAACCCCTTTGTAATAAATCTGAATCGCCTGAGCTCTGAGACATAATCTTACGTACGCAAAGATTTCAAAAGGAAGAGGGAGCAACCATCTCCCCCAGGTCAACGTCCACTTAGTCATGCGCCTGTACTTTGCTTCAAATATCAATCCACTTGAAAAAAGGAATCGAAATTAAATGGGATATTTTCCATATATTGACAATGCAGTTTAGCTAGACCTTCACTTATTTTACTGTTAGTGGTTCGTTTTTCTTCCTTTCTTACATATATATTAGGACCACTTCAAAAACCTTTCTTTTTTTTCGAATTATTTTGTTTTGAAAAGACCAACTATTCACTGTATTTTGGTTCTAAACATTCTCTAGCAGTGGCAGTCAAACCCGGGGGAAGAAAGGGGGATAGAACTCAGTCTCTCAATAAAAAGAAAGTGTGGGGCTAAAAGTATGTTTAGCTTCCCCCAACCCTCAAATTTGCCGAGTGCTGGTAGAATATAAATGATGTATAATTCAAATTAAAAACATGAGATCGCTGCATCAAGTCAGTGATAAGTACAGCACAAAACACTTGAGAAATGCAGTTTCCGGCCATCTGTGTGACCTGAAAAAGTTCGACTTCTGGTGACAAAAATTTCCATAAACGAATGTGAAGCTGTTTGCTACCATATGTTTGATGATCAGGTCACACCCACGTCAGGGCAACATCATAACTGTCGTAAAGTACTATTTGTATCATAATCATGAAAACGTAAAATACAAATGCTATTCGTACATTTGTGGATAACTTTTTTGACAAAGGAACTACTTTTGACGGCTTATGGACTTTTGACTACAAAAGAAATTTTGACAACGACATAAATTTTGGAGGAGTAAGAAATTTGAAGGCTTGATGACTTTCGACGGCAAAATCCGTTTTGACAACTGATTTTTTTTACCGCTTAATGAGTTTCGAAGACTTATAATTACTTGGCACAAACGGCGTGCCATAAGGTTCTTTAAATTTCTCAGTTTTCAATCTGCATTCAATCGATACTTGAATACTATCCCTACCTTCATTACAGACATCGATGAGTGTGACAATGATCAACATGATTGCCATGACAACGCTGTTTGTATTAACACCGTGCGGTCCTTTATCTGTTCCTGTCAGGATGGCTACAAAGGCAACGGTTACAACTGTACAGGTTATTTGTCTTTTATCATTTTCTAACATTTTTTTATTGTATTATGTTAAACTTCTTATCGCGGATGTGTACATTTCGCGCATTTTTTTCGTACCACGTGATCAGTTTTTTTTTTGCTTGTGAAGATAATAAAAGACGTCCATATTGTTTTGTATTGATACACAATGTAATAATGCATATATATATGTTATACGATGATCATTCGCTTTAATACTCAGTACCCATGCAAAACTTGAGCGGCGGCCAGAGATCGGCGCTTTTTCTTTCAAAAATGGCTCGCTTTCACGGTACTGTGCATGGCAATGTCATATATATATATATATATATATATATATATATATATATATATATATATATATATATATATATATATATATATATATATATATATATATATATATATATATATATATATATATATATATATATATATATATATATATATATATATATATATATATATGTTAACAATATGACAATTCTTGTAAAAATTTTTGTTCTTCAAAATTGTCATATTTGTTAACATATTTATATATATATATTACTACCAAGGGCAAAGATAACCAGTCTCAGAAAATATTCAATGGAATGATATACGAAAGGCAATCAGATATGGTAAGCAACAATAACATTCATACAGGGAGTAAGATGAGTCGATCAGTACCTGGTCTTCTTGTCTTCTTGTCTTCTTGGGCTGGAAAGTTTCTCTTCCTAATCTTGGTTTCGAAGGAACCAAGATTGTGCCCTCTGAAGGAATTATGTTGCTCTGAAGTAGAATCCATATATTCACTGTACTGCTCTCCTGGAAGAGGGTTTACTCCCCTCATCATGTCGCTGCCCTCCGTGTGCAGGGAAACGCCATTACTAGATGAGTACATATCCTTGGTTGGGTATATGTAGGCTGCAGCTCAAATTGTGAGGAATGTATCAAAGGAGGGGATTTCATTCGCCGAGAAAGACTTTGCAAAGTCTAATCAGTACCTTGATTCAATCATGGCATTTTAAACTCCAATGAAGCACCCCATCAACAAAAATATACTTAAAACAACATAAAAACTAGTCTTTTTTGCCGTGGCATATTTTTTTCTATTTTCAAGGACACAATGCACTCACAGTCAAGCTGTTATGTTTCAGCATCGTAGCAAATAATCATGTGTCAAGTTTTATCAATAACATTTTCCCATAATGTCTTAGATAAAACCCTCATCCAAAAGTTTGATTTTAAAAAAATATATATATTTTATTGTTTTGTTTTTATTGCTATTCATGAATTGAATAACCAGCGTTTTGGTAGTTTTTTTAGTGATTGACTCAAAATTCCATCATAAACAATGTATTGTGTACTCCATTCGTAATTCAAAACTTCTGTCATATTCTAAACAAATCCAAAATACAGTAAGAATGAAAAAGGGCATATCAGTAAACGTTCCTGTAAAGTTATCTGTATTTGTCTTATTCATGACTTTACATTTTTACCACCAAATCTTTTGACAGGTGCTCGAATTTACTATACCCCAGTATGTGTACCTACATTTTTTTCCTTTGAAATACAATATAGTATCTCGTAAAGCCATACAACTATGCACACGGGAAGATTATCGTTAAAATGACATAGGCCTTTGTTTTGAAGTGCCTACATTTATAACTTTTCATAGATGGTGCACATGTACCTACTACCCAGCTAACACACTACGCACCTACAACGTTATATTTTAGTTGTGGTTACGCTGGTGTCGGTGTAACGTAAATGCACGTATATATAACGTTTTAAAGTTACGTAAAATCACAACGTTTTTACAACGTTTAAAAAAACGTTTTAATAACGTTATATTTGGTTGCAATTACGTTGGTGCCAATGGTACGTTAATATAACGTAAATACAACGTATCAAAGTTACGTAAAATCACAACGTTTTTACAACGTTTCCTAACAACGATCCGACAACGTTTCATGTTGATTATAATTACATTGGTGTCAGAGGTACGTAAATATTACGTAATTATAACGAATCAAAGTTACGTAAAATCACAACGTTCTTACAACGTTTCCAAACTAACGTTTCTACAATGTTATATTGTGGTTGATTACATCGGTGTTATACAGACGTTAATAAAACGTACATGTGAAATACTAACCCTCCCCCGGCCCCCTTCCGTCGCCGTCAAATAGTAGTCCAGTCAGCTATGCAGGCTACAGTATGTGTTTCTGACAATGGATGTCAGTGAGTTTTGTTTTTTACCGGCCTTTACTCATTTCATTACCTTACTTCTACTAATTGTTACTTTGGCAAACAGCTAAACTTGTTCAAATGCTCACAATTTTAAATCTCTGAGTATATACTGGCTAAAAAAGTGTTGCCAACCGTTGGCAAATCCTTGCGTAAAATGCCCGGAGAATGTTTGCCACCCAGCAATATATGAAATTGAATGTTGTATCTATTGCAACTTTATACGGACATCCACGAATGTTATCCTTTGTATAACTGCCACGAGAAAGCAAGTAGTGAGAATTTAACTGGATCTTACGAATGTCACTGTACGTGCAGCGGTTTTGAAGGCAGTGATTACGACAGTGCACCAGTTCACGTCTAACACTCATTATTCATTCTTATAAATTAGGAAATATATGTTAAATTAAAAAAAATAGCATGATCATTTACAACTTCAGTTGTTTTAATTTCTGTCTCGTGTAATTTGTACTGTGAGATGGTCAGTTGACGTCTCTGGTCTGTTTATGAGTTAAGTCGATCCATGTCAAATGGATATGGATACTATTAACCTGTTAACATAACGATAACTACATTATTAACGTAAATTAAGATGATAAAATAATAATAATGATAATAATAACATAAAGATAAAACATAAAAATCACAATCATAAATACAATAACCAATAGTGAAATAATTTTCGGAAGGACATTCAACAAAAATTTTCACAGTAATGTACGGTAAGTCATCACTTTGTAGTTTATGCATCATTATACCAAACCAATTGTTTTCAGTGACCTTTCTATACATCCTTGTAACTTAACATGCAGTGGTATTAGATAATAATTCAATCATTTTTTTTTTTATTTGTTTTAGATTCATTGTTACCACGGTATTGCTAGTTCTGACGTTCATCGTTTTGACCCAAAGTTACACGATATTCAATCAGTTACAGTTACATAATTGTACTAGAAAGTCATAAAATCTCTCTATTGTCTAATCAGCTCATGTTTACCCTGTTCGCAGAGGTATCATAATTCGAGCAACTTGATCTGAAATGATAACTTCGGGGAACAAATTATCCTGCCCCCCCCCCCCTCTCTCCCTCAATAATAATGTCGTCTATGTTATACATCAGCTCATTCGTGTATCACTGTCCATGTTTTTCTAGTTGATACGTAAGGGACTCACTACAACACTATGTATTTCCTCTCCCTGACAGACATCGATGAATGTGAACAAAAGCAGTATGATTGCCATGACAACGCTGCTTGTGGCAACACCGCTGGATCATTTCAATGTATCTGTAACGATGGTTACAAAGGAGATGGAAAGAACTGCACAGGTAATGAATATTCATAGCATATGTAATAATCCGTGGCCATATATGTGATAACATGTGGCCACGTGGTAGTGTCACAGAAAGTCGGTTGCCTGTCTACGTGTGTACATATGATTGAGACAACCTGCCCTTCCGAACTTGGCTCACTTCAATCTATTTGCAAACAACGCAAGAAAAATAAAAAACATAGACTATGGCATACTATTATACATTATAACTATTCACAAAATTTCACAGTTGACCTCTCGTAAGAAGGCCTAGTGCACAACTCATTATACTGGGAATAAAAAAAACAGAACGCAGATGAGGAGGCTTATTTCTAAAAGTCATGACGTAACGCAGCCCACGAAAAGTAGGGCGGGCACTTTTTAGGTAAACATATCGAGAAAATGTCAATGAAACAATGCTTATGCTGTATTGATCATATGCTTAAATCACTTTCAGATATTGACGAATGTTCCCTCGGCATAATCAATAAATGTTCCTTAATGAACCACGCTGAATGCATCAACACTGAAGGATCATACACGTGTCGCTGTGAGCCCGGCTACTCGAGGATTGAAACTAACGTAGGAAATGGCAAACCTGGTGGCTTTTATTGTGAAGGTCGGTTTTAAGTTTTACTTCCACATTAGAAAGTAAAATATATATATCGAATTCATCTTTTCTTCCCACCAGGCTTGTCCCGTCAAGAAAAAAAAATATACATTTTCATTTCTGAATTCAAGATTTATCGTGACACAGCAGAGTAATGGATAATTCAGACACTGTTTGCTGACAATTGATGTAATTAGTCAAAATTTCACCATTTGCATATTGAACATTCTAAATCCTCGTAGACGATCAAAATTTTTCTCTCCATCTCCACTGTACTTTCAATGCTACATAAGTCAATTGAAAGGGAGATTAAGTGGATGTGCAATGGCTTCGTTGATTGATGGTTGTGTTTAACATGACCTGGTATCCATTCCATACATGTAGTTTATTTTCGCCACCCTTTAATTTACATTGATTACGAAAACGCTGTAATGGCAATATAGGTTGTGTCAACACAATTAGAAAATCTGGGAGGACAAAGGGTTGCAACTGCTGAGGTTATGAATAATCATAGTGTAAGAACGATTGTAGTAACAAGTCTGTCGAAAGAACGTCTGTACTGGTCATGCAGACTATACAAGTTATTTTAAGTATATGTTTCACATGTTTCTTTGGTATTAACAATTCTTATGTACATTATTAACAGGTGCTCCAGAGGTTTTGAGTTCAGGTTAATGTAAGATAAACTTCATTCGAGTGGTAGTATTCTAGGCTCTGTCAACGTCACCGGAATAAAAGGAATTAGCACCGCAGATAGCTGGTTTCGATATTTTATTCTATATCAGGTGTATAACATTTTTCTTCGGACCCATGGACCCCATGGGTGATTATGCTATTGTATTAACGCTGAAATGGGGTCCGGAACAACGTTACAATAGCAAAGTATTGATCATCTATACATGAATTTTAATATACAGTTAAAACATAAAGATCTAAAGTGGTCATTTGCCACAGAGCAATATTTACAGTAAATATACAATTGACGATCCCTTGCAATCTTTCAGAAAGTTAACTATGTATATGCAGACACCTAGCGAGATAAAATATATTGTACTGTCAATACACACACGTCCAAGTCTTTGAATTGAGAATTAGAGCTACGATATTACATTTGGCAACAAGGGTTTGTGCCTCCTTGCGAAATTGTAGTGCATATTGAGCCAAGTAGACACAAGTTGACATATTTTCACATGTCATAATATAATTTCACATGCCATCATTTTTCTTTTTTGTTATTTTTTGCTTGGAAATAAGTCAGTTGAACATTGTGTTAGCAGCGCAAATTGTATCATGCTAGAATTGTTCTTAGTCAACGTTTGTTTTCTTTTAAAAGGGTAGTAAGGTTTTGCATACAACGAGCCCAAAACGCAACATTCTCACCTAATAATCTAAACCAAACACGAATTAGGATATCTAGGCACTTTACTATTATCCAGCTTGTTTTCCCTTGCTTATCATGCCTTTGGTTTTTTTTTTTCAGAGAAATGTGTAGTTTGCCTGTAGATTCCAAATCCATTTTCTTTGATATAATAAATACAATTATTGTGAAACAATTGATACACAGGATTGTACCTAATCCAGATATGTGGCCGTGTACGTTCCATCAACTGTACATTTACTTCTCATTGCAGAAATTTGTCCCACGGGTCACGTGTTCTATGAACTACATGATGAGGTTTTGTGTTACATTGCCATTCCCGCCAGTGAACAGTTCTTATTTTATGATGTGCATCACGAATGCGGTAGACTTGTATCTAGCCGAGATGTTGATTTTCTGCATTGGTTGGTTTTACGCTTTGGTTATGGGTAAATATTTCATATTACATTACAGATTTGTCGTAAAGGCTAGTGTTTTGCACCGGGTACCCGGGTACTCGAAGGACAATGCCACTACCCGGAAGACCCGCCATTGCTACCAAAGTTTCCGTGCGTTAACGTACATTGCACTTGTACCAAAATCCAGCTTCAAGCTTGTATGCTACTAAAATCATTACAGCCGTGCCCGTATGTAAACCACGTGGTGTCACATTTAATATTCAAAGTGCTTGACGGATGTTATTCTTTCAGGGACCCGGACTGGTAACCTTGCCGAATTTTGGATCATGTGCAAACACTATATAAGCACATATATTTATGAAACAATAAGTAGAGTATTAATATTTATCCTAAACATATTAAAGTTTTCTTTAATTACACATTTTTCTTACGATATTCAAAAGTGTTCATCGCACCATAGGTCCGATTGTGTGTTAAGTCATATTGTATTTCCTATACGTATCAAGTATGGTTCAAAAGTCCGAACCAATCGCGCCGTTGCATTTAATTGACACATTTATTTATTATGACATAGGGAATTGAAATTGTTTTGTTTTAATTTTCATAAGCAGCAGAAATCATCAAGTTTGAAACATGTTATTAGTTTCCAACGATGTCACATGATCCCTGTTGCTCGCATCGACTTTGGACTAACATTTTCCAGTGTGTTACATATAGGAAAATTTTCGAACCATTCCTATCATAAAATGAAAACCAAAAGCCCCTTGTGCAATGGTTGCATTTCATTAGGCCCTACATGATTTTCTTAATATCATTACATCGTTTCTTCATGCTTCAAGTTATAGGGCTGCCGGCTTCTTTGAACATACCATGTATTTGTGCTTGTATGTAGCCTACTAAAAATTTTCCACCTTTTGTTGGATTTGTATATTGTTCACACTAAAATAAACCAAAAAACATGAAGATTTATTTTATTGGCAGTGGCACTATGCAATACAAAATACGAAGTGCTCGTTATGCCTTTTACCCCCAAATAGGACAGTGACGTATTGCTACGCAGTGTAAACATATATATATAGTCCTGTACGTCTACGTGAGACCACCGTATCCTACAAAGTACGGTACAATATCTCTACACGAGCGCTAATGACTTGTGATGCAAAACTGTGAAATAAAAACTCTATTAGCTCTATAGGACAATGCGGCGGACAAAGTCGCCTTTGTTATGGAGTTCTTGATAAAAGTTGAAATGACGATGAATTCTCGAACACTCTAGATATTGCGTAGATAATTTTTACCATGACCGATTGAAGAATGTGCTTAGTGAAGTCAAGATGATTACGGAATGGCGACAGAAAAGATTGCAAAGAAATATGTACCCGAGCAGAGAAGAGTTAGAACAAGAGTGTTGCTTTAAGTTTCATTTAGGCCTAGATATATAATTATCCATTTAGACTTAAAGGTTCAGACAGATTCAGGTTACAATGTACAGGTTTGATAAGGTCAAATGATTAGTTAAATTGTTCAATTAATTTGAGCGTAAGAATCAGACTTAACTACTAGGTTGCATCTGGTAACTGATAACACGGCTCTGGACCTCGGGTTCGAGTCTCGTAATAATTGGGTTGAGCTACTGCAGTTGTAAAGCTACGACCGTGACAACCACAACACTGGATATAGGCCTAACACTGACGTGGCATGCGACTGGCCATTAACCCGGACAGATAAATCCGATGCATGGTATACGTCGATAGACAGTACAAGTCAATTGCTTAACCGTATAATATCCACAATACTTTAATTTATATTTTTTGTAACGGTGAATCCACTGGAAATCATTCTTGACCAGAGAACAATATCTCGAGTTATCGACAAGGTACTAGCATAGTTTTTAAATGCCTGCAGTGAAAAACTATTCGTTTTCATTTAAAAAACAGGACAACTTGATTTTTCAGGGATGTATTCAATTAAATGTAACAAGCCGATCCTCAAACACGTCTTGCATCATTCACCTTATCATAACCAGCAGTCTCGAGAAGATCTTTTCTGCAATATATAATATGATGATATTACCAGAAGAAATGTATAAGGGTCTGGATCGTCATCTCGAGAAGCCTCGAGCATGGATGATATCATAGTGAGGATTAGACGATGAAACATACGGTACGCCTTTCACTGAAGTGTTTCAAAGTGAGCAGAGAGGCAGTCCAGGGTCACATTTCCGTTAGATCAAGCAGTACATACAGGGACGTACGTTTCGAAGAAAAAACATAATACAAGTTGTATTAAAGAAGGGACGAAATTCTGGTCGTCATGGGGGAAGGAATGGAAGTTGAGGGAAATCTTATCTCACACATTGATATTTTGGAGCATTCTGGAGTCCTCGCAAATGTGTGTGTGGTTTCATATTAATTCAAGAACAAAATTTGTGATCCGTTGCATAGCACTTCAGTCTTTAATAACAATATTCTTTAACTCCATTTCCATCGTCGTCAATTAGTGGGGAGTTCTTCCTGATCGATAATCCTGGCTCACCCTACGGCCACTTGAAAGGATACAACGACTCCACAGGTGAAATAGTTGATATCATAGTTAACTACTTTGACTATCGCTATGGAAAGTTGTGCGTCACATACCCATCAGGTGAGTGACTGACGTGAACATTACGCAACACAAAGATTGAATTACTTCGGCATTCGGCATCTTGATTTTACCAAAGAACATAAGCATCTGGTTTCTGGTTACAAAACAACAAGAACCATCGAAAACGAAAAGGCAGAACAAAAAGTTATTGCAATTATATGTATACTATTTATTTGCCAACCGTGAAGACCTGAGCTAAGGCGAGAGCTGAAAAAAATGTATATTAATTGTGTATTTGTTACAAAGGAGCCAAATTTTAATTATGTTGGAAAGTTGCCATTAACATGAGATAGCATGTATTTAATTTTGTATTCAATTGATCACATTCTGATGGAAATGCCATCAGCAGGTATTGATATTTGCACATTGAGATGGTTACGTGGCTGAAGCAGTGAGCTTTATCTTATATCACAGCGTAACGCGAAGCAAATTGTGAAGATGCCATTGTAGCAAATTGGGAAAGTTAAATGTCTCGTAACCAAAGAAACCAAATGTTACTTACTGCAGAATGTACTCTCAAAGTGTGTTCCTTTAAGATAAAGAACGCAAACTGCAAAGGACTTCTTTTTTATCGTCTCCAAAGCTAATTTGTTGTATAATTCTAGGAAGAATAAATTCGTCATTTGATATTTAAAAAAATGTGTAATAAGACAAGCAGAAACATTAGGGCACAAAAAGAAGAAATGATTTTTTTTTTTGTAACACTTCGGTGCTTGATCATGGAGCTCCCATGGCTTCATCTTTCCTCTCTCTTCTTCTCTACCGTTCACTTCAGGAATTTGTCCGGAGGGGTACCCTGTGCTTGATGATACTAACGGCACTATCTTGTGTTACACCTATACCTCTACATATTGGTTCAAGATATACCTGTGGGAGGTCAACCTTTGTGACAAGATCGTAGACACTGACGATGTTGATTTTCTGAGTTGGCTGGTTAACAAACTTGGGAGGAGGTAAGAGTGTCCTTCCTGTCTGAGTTTTGATTTTTCCTTCAAATGGATTTGTTTCACATTTCTATAGCAAAACTTTCCTGCAAATAATCTTATTAAAATTCCTTTGACTTTTTCATCGTACTGTCCATGACGTCATGGACAGTAGTGACTAGGCACGTTTCTCATTTTAGACTGGCGGCTCTTTCGTTCAATGTTTCACATTTAGTAGGTTTGCTCTACAATGATTGTGCTTATTGTCTTGAGGAGATCGTGTAGACGGGAACAAGATATTTGGGTAAATTTTTGTTGAGATATGGCTTAATAAAACCGGATTTTATTTTTGCAGTTATGTATTTTGTTGTTTTGCAAATAAAAGGACTTGAGTAAGTCAAACTCCCAACGGTATACTGTACATCAAGCATGATAATCGTAGCTTCCATACATCGCATACCTCTGTGCATGGTAGCGGTGCCACCGGGGAGACTGTAGACGCTCTGCATATATTCAGTACGCATTTCTACAATACAAAGCTAACGGAGCAATAGTCTTCAGTCGCTAGAACCACAGAGTTATTACATTCCAAAATAATCTGGGCCAGGAGCAATCATGGACAGTAAGTGGTTATGAGTTTCGTAACCACATTTCTAGTTGTGCGTCGTAATTTTCAGTCCTAATAAATTGATCACTATAGTTTAGATTCAATGATTTAGAAGTAGAAGAATCCCCTTCCCCTCTTCCTTCATGAAGAAAGAAGAGGGGGAGGGATTAAATTTATTTGGCTATGGGTGCCTATCGTACACAATCAGTTTCACCTAACAGAACCACTACTCTACTCTAAGTCTTCTCTCAATTTCACGTTCACTGCCTTCTCTTCATTCTAGTTTTTACGTTGCACTGCTGAGATCCCCTTTTCTTCCTCACAGCGGTGAAGTCTTCTATATCTTGGACTCTTCAAGATCTCCAGGATTTGTAGAATACAACGACTCTTCTGCCCTGATACATGTACCTAGTAATAGAGGGCCTCACGTCACTTTATGCTTCACGACTCCAGCAAGTAAGCTACTTTCCTTGTAATGCAAGCACGATATATATATATATATCGTGCATCGTGCATCGTGCATCGTGTATCGTGTATCGTGTATCGTATATAGTATATAGTATATATATATATATATATATATATATATATATATATATATATATATATATATATATATATATATTATATATGTATAATATATATATACATATACATATACATATATATATATATATATATATATATATATATATATATATATATATATATATATATATATATATATATATATATATATGGAATTGATATACCTCTAACTCAGTAAAGTGCTCAATGCCTAACAGACAGAGCTAACATACAATATTGAGCCCTTTACACTATATATATATATGTGTATATATATGTGTATATGTATGTGTATATATATGTGTATATATATATATATGTATACAGATCCGTTGACTTCTACACACTTTTTCTCTGCCATCGTTTAATCGTTTATTACGTTTCTGTCAATATTTGTACAATCATTAATTTTACTAGTTACAGAAGGATTTTACATATATACAAAGCTTTATAATGAAGGAACAATAATTGACAAACAATACAGGGCAATTACTCAAAAAGGGAATAGTTGTTGCAGAAAGCACTTCTCAAATTAACAAAAGAAATGTGTTGTCTTGACTTTATGTAATTGTTTTTGGACTTGCAAGGAAAACTTAAATTGATGCATGAAGTCGTGCACAGACGGAATCTTATCTAGAAGTTTTTGTTGGAAAATAAAGTACTTACCATGCAAAATGAGACAATTATAAGGATGCTTAAGCAATAAATTATAGTCAAAAGAGAAATCAACTTTCGAGATACAACATTGCCATTCTAAAATAACCTGTTAAGTGTCTAAAATAAAATTAGAGGTATATTTGCAATTCCAGAACAGATGACCAAGTGTTTCATCTCTTTCCCTACAACTTCTTGGATCTATCTGCATGTTAATTTTGTGTGAAAAATACATTCCTCTACACACTAACAAATTGAAATTTTACCTTGCATATCGCCTATAAATTTACTCCTTTACTCCTTTTGTAACCTAAAATAACGGGGCAATTTTACTATACGTTAACCTCGTCACAACCAGTGCACCCCATTTTAGATTGTCGGATAGAGAATCTCACATTTCAGTTCTACTATTCTTACTTTGCATCGTTATGGACTTAAACGTATACAACGAGTGGATACTGTGGTACAGTAGATACTGTAGCAACTATTTGAATCGGCTATTTTACCGTTCCAGGATCGTGTCCAGAAGGTTACCTGCACGATGACACTTACCGGACTAGATTTTGTTTCGCCGCAACAAGTTCAGAACCACATGCCAGCGTGGAACGGTACACTTGCGACAAACTCGTTTCCTCTAATGATGGTGATTTTCTGAAGTGGTTGGTTTCGAGAGTTGGTCGTAGGTAATTCGATTTGCCTCCAATAATTATGTTTTGTTAGATCTGGAAAAAAAAAAGTTCTCCTTAAACGTGAGTTATATGGCCAAATTCTGTGACTTTGCCTAGAACTTGTATTTTTTTTTAGAGTGAAGCGGTATTTTTAAATAGTTACTTTGGAGTGGTATGCAATTTTCCACTTGTGGTGTATCATGGTGAATACATATATCAACTTATTCTCCGCATTGTCTGGTTAAGAGACGAAATTTCAGTACTACCTTTTTATCTTTAGATAGGATTATTTGAAATTGACTTATTGTGGCAACAGTAACACGGAGTATTCTAGGCTAGTCACCATCGTACTTTTTTGAATGATATGACCGTATACTTGTGGCAAATGGTTTGAAACACTCAGTCTAAAAGTTTTACTCGATTAGCTTTTAAAGCTGTGATCTTCCTGTACAATTTTGGTCTCTATTCTTATTTTGAGAATGATTTTTGTTGCACTGTTTCCTGGAAGCTGGAACGCGATTTGAAACTTTGTTATTGAAAATCCATTTCGGTATTTTCGCTGCAACAAGCGAAATTGTTGGTGGGGTTTTTCTTTTGGTTGGTTTTTTTCTTACGTTCCGTCCAGATCAATAGCCATTGAGTCCGTTTAATCTTTTGAATGTCTAAAATTAAAAAAAAAAGATCAGTCAATAGTGATTGTTCACCGGTGATCCTCACCTGCAGTCACCAAAGGACAGATCTCCTTCGCCTTCATTTTACGCATGCCTCTACTTTCACGTGACCCCTTTTATCGACCAAGAACTTACTATAACTTCATGACTACCTTTCTCCCCAGCGGTGAAGTTTTCTTTCTGAATAGTAGTGGATTACCGTTTGGTCAAGTCAGAGAATACAACGATACCTCGGGTCTCATTTTTGAGGGCAACTTTTCATTTCCGTATGGCGCTTTATGTTTCACTGATCAATCAGGTGAGAGTCATATATATATATATATCTATATCTGTTCAACAAGAACCTTGTACACTGGGGGGAGGGGCAATAAGGAAACCAGAGTCATCGTTGAAGCTGTTATTAGAATCAAACGTTACCTCTTTAACAATGTCAGAAAAAAATTACACATTTTGATCGGTATTTAGTTGATTCTCAAGGTCAGGCTATGCAAATAGGTCTACTTGGAATTTCTGTCATGGACCACGCTAGAGTGTTATGTAACTCTGCAACCTGATCTGGAATAAAGATATAAGCAAACATAACACGTAACATCATATATAGAGGTCATTTTCATGAGACTCAATTATTACGTGTTTCGTCTGTTTCTTAGATTGTTCTTTGATATCCCCAAAGTTTATACTGTTTGTGAATTATTTTGGCAGTTCTTTGCGAACCCACTTTTTTGTCTTCGGCCTTACATATCGATGAAGGTTTTTGCTTGTTTTCCTCTCCATAAGTTAATTTAACTTTAGTTTGTTTTTTACTGAATCTCCATCACAGATATCGATGAATGTGAAACAGGCTACCATAGCTGTCATGACAAAGCTGTCTGCACGAATACCATTGGGTCATTCACTTGTAAATGCATAGAGGGCTACCGTGGAAGTGGCAGCTATTGCGTCGGTAATGAATATTCATAAAATTTTGTTTTGTTTTTGTGTAACAGCTTATTTTTCAGGCTCTTTTAAAAACACTTACGAAATGACCATGGAAATGGAGAATATGTACGAAATACGAAAAAGAAAAGAGACTGGGGAGTGTCTTTGAGAAGCCAGCGGAAACTTGTAGACATAGACACTCCTGAAGAAATAGATAACAGCAGCAGCTATGAGTATACATTTAATCACAAAAGAAAGAAACAATGGAGGACAAAAGAGAAATCATTGACAGTTGAAAATAATATTACTTTTAATCGCTTTTCTGAATGAATTGAAAGAGCTTTGCTTAGTAATGTAGAGAGGTATAGGGAGTCCCAGAATTTTGCCACCTAGATATCTAACAGTACGTTGAGATGATTTCATTCTAAGAAATGGAATATAGAGACCGTATTAGAACTTCGACAAAGGATAGTGGTGTGCGGCACGACATAGAGCAAAAAAAACAAACAAAAAAAAACAGACGGAAAATAGGGCGAACATTATCATTCTTATATTTATAACTAAATATACAGGTTTGATACCTATCCTCAAATCTCTTACATAGTTCCCATTATAAACTCCCTAACTTTCTTCAAAAGATTTGTTATGTCATGTTATGGATTTGTTTGCAAAGGTGCGGTCTCACAATTCATTTGAAAACGTCCCAAATTATCGATTACCACCCCCCCCCCCCCATTCTCCTTCAGCCCCTTTACTTTCAAGCTCCACTCCCTGGTTGTTTTACTGTATGGGTACTTACTAGAACAAGCAATGTAAGTTGACAGTGTAACCAACATGCGTGTCTATACCGGCTACGGATTGATTGGGTAAATATCTGCAGTTCGTTACCAGTGTGTGCATTATTTTCACAATTTAGATTTACAATACGGTAGGTGATCAGTTTTGATCCTTATTTACCCTATTATTGTCACTTCAGCAGTGCGTCAGTTGTTCAGAATTTCATAGTATGTCCATTTACCATAAGCTATATGAGTATTACACAAGAGGAGTGACACACTATATCAGTTTTGCAAACTAAATGAATGAGTCCCAGCAGCAAAGGCGACATCATCCTCAACACATCTCACCTATTTTCTCTGGTACCGTTTATAAATTGTCAGTTTGACAAGCTTCTCAATACATGCATATTTCAATACATGCATTACTGGTTCATTCTTTTTTCTTTACTGGTAACAAGTTCCTTTTAAGTTTAGATCCAGAACACTTGAAACTGAAGTTAGTCATGAAACGTGGCAGATTCATGAATGATTCTGTATTTACACACTATACTACAGACATTGATGAATGCCTGCTACAAGAAGACAACTGTACTGGCGGGCTTTTATTCTGCACAAATACTCCAGGTTCGTATCGGTGTGATTGTTATGGAAACCCCAATGTTTCGTCAGCAAACTGTCCAGGTGAGTTTAGGTCAATTTAAAAGAAAATTTAATATATATATAGGCCTATATATATAGGCCTATATATATAGGCCTATATATATAGGCATATATATATATATATATGGAACCATTAACAGCAAAGAAAAAGGCTACTTCAATTAAGCTAACTACTATGACAGAAGATTCGTCAGAGAAACATATACACGAGCATTGTGTCTCCTTAAGTATTTTCTCTCCAACTTTGTGAACGGCTTTGTGATGACAGCTCGGTGATCTTAACAAACATTTCACGACAGTGTTGTCAACATTGTCTTGAAGTTTGCTTAGCGAAATGAGTTTCTAATTCTAATCCTAATTTCTAATTCCCAGATAATTACTATGACTTTATCGACGGTGACACAGCACCAACAACATGTACCTGCCGAAAGCAGAATTTCCTAATGGAGATAAGAACCCCCCCCCCCCATTCTGGGCTGCTCAGTCGTGTAGTCTCTGTTTAAAATAAACTCACTGTGTAGTCGTGACTCCTATCGGGAGTGTAACAACCATCACTTAGCCAATATATACAGTGTTTTAAATATTACCTACTCTTTAGAATGTTACTTTCGGTGTACTGCCCTTTCAATTGTGCAGCCTGTATTATTATTATTAAACCTACAGAGTTTGCGCAGTGTATTCCAATGATATCATTTTATTTATTTATTTATTTTTGTGAGGAGACTATCATGATGCTTATGAGTATCAAAGCCTAGCCCTCTACATTTGTCTATGGCATTAGTTACTCCATGCAGGTAGCTATATTGACTGTCTATCAGTAGTTGTCCCTCTGTATTATTCTGTTCATATTTATACATCACTTTTCCCATGTCTAGCTATATTGGCTGTCTATGAGTTCGTCCTTCTGCAATATTCTGTTTGTATTTCTCCGTGTTATTGGTTTACTAACATGACTAGACTGAACATTATGAGCATTTCTTCCTCTATACTTTTTCTGTATGTAGTGCAATTCTCCATTAAAATACGTCTATATGATTATTCTAATGTTTAATGAATATTTAGCCTTCGATACTAATCTGTTTGTATCTATCTCTGACGTCATAGTTTGCCCAGGAGATTATCCTGATGCTTACGAGTATTCTGGGTCGGTCTACTGCTTCGTTTCTCGGTACCAAGATTGGCAGACTGCTAGAGAGACTTGCAATTCGCTCGGTTTTCATCTGGTCACAATTAACGATGAAGCGGAAAATACATTTCTGCGTGGTATCGCAAACAACATGTCCGAACCTTGGATCGGATTAAACAATCTGACTTCTTCAGAAGGTATATTTATTCTAAATTTCTGTACATCAAAAAAAAAATCTTTTAAAACATTTCGACTGGTAATACCAAACGAAAAATATATGTTTATTCTGTTCTCTGCTGTGGAATAAGTTGACATTGCAGAGAAGTGAACTATTTCTGGAATAATCATGGAGACCATAAGCAGTTACGGTATCTTACCGCCCCAGTCAATACATACTTCATATTTGTTGGAATAGTCAAAATGGAGGAGGATAATGCACCTAGCAACAGCTCGTTACTCTGAGTGAACTACGGTGCGCACTTAATCGGATTACTTAGGTAACGACTACTGCTCAACGCTGTACTATTTTCTGGAAATAAGTTTTCCCGAAGAAAGGAGACAGAATTTCTCCTTCTTTGTTGTGACAGAACGTCATGTTATGCAAGGAGAACTTTCTTTGTCATTTAATCAATCGACCGGAAAGTTTGTTCGTTATATTCAAATAAGCTTTTCAGCTATTATCTACCAAGTGTGATCTGTTAGCTATATGCTATAATAATATGCTGTTTGTTTATCTCTTCCAAACAGGGTGCTTCACCTGGGAACAAGACACTTCACCTGTCAGTTACGCAAACTGGCGAGGAGGACCCATTCCGCCCAGTGGTGGAGTGGATGCACACTGTATTATTCTCGATGAGAGCGGTTACTGGCACAACTTAAACTGCTCGAGCGAATCTGAGTCACTTTGTGAATACTAAAAGATGTCAATCAATAATTTTTTCCCTGGTTAAAAATGAAGTTACTACTAGACGGTGTCGTGGTGCCCAGTGCCTCCTCTTTTAGCGAAATAAATGTAGTCTCAAATTAAAAAGTAATTAACTATATGTACAGATACATCAAGTGTAAATTTATTTCCATAACATTTCCACAATTCTGTCTTAATAGATGCAACCACATGATTGGAGACACAGTAGTGCACGGAACTAGGTGACATTGCAGACAGACAAAATACAAGAGAGACACAGAATACAAGGAAAAGAAAATGAAGAAAGGATTACTCAAAAGACTGGGGAATGGGAAAAGAAGAGGTCTCTGTTCAATAAATTTGTTTTGTTTGTTCCAAAGCTATACGCTTAATGCTATTTCTCTAAGAATCGTTTTCTTTAGAAGTCCAGACTTAAAACAGGGAATGGCATACTTGTTTCGGCATATGCTACTCTTATGGTTGTTAATTATACGATAGAGTTGGGTCATTTTGTTCTATGTCATAAGCCGAGAGAAAGATTTTAGATCAATTTAATTACATGGCACTGTCCAAGGGCGGATCCACCTCCCCGAAATACAAAGACTGAAATTTGCACGTACTCACGTGGACACAGCCGACAATTCAGGTAGCGCTATATCTGAATTCACCGGTTCCTTATACCATGTCTGTCTATAATATAATGGTACATTTGCAAGCAAAATATAGTTGTTCAAGTTTTTTAAGTCCTTCTGATGGACAGAACATTCATACAATGGGTCAATCTGAAGACCACCCCAAACTGAATGGTCTCCCAAGACTGTGCAAAATTAAATTTTCTTTGTTTTGCTGACGGGTTATCAACTATGATCGATTCATTTATTGGGAAACGTTATGATTCTTTATGAATCTTGCCTCATGAGAGTTATATCTCATGGCATCCTCTGAGAAGTAAACATAGGTCAGCTTTTGACTTAATTTGAGAACTTGGGGTCTTATCAGACATTTTGTCGATTCACAACAAAGGACATTCGGACAGTTATGTCCTTTGGTTAGTACTTCAGCAAGATTGATATTGACACAGGTGATTAGCAGATCCAATGAATGTAAAAAACTAAGCTTCAGAGAGTTACACGGTGTTTGAGGAAATGGATCACACGGACCATGAACCGAGGATCCAAAGAAGAGAGGGTAAAGCAAATACTCTTAAAACCCAGCTCGGAGGTAACGCAGTCACTGATTGAGGGAAACTGACCGTTAGGAATGGATGAGGTATACACTGGTAGGTGGGTAAAACAGATGACGGTGAGTGCACTATCAGCAGCGAGGCAGCGGACGACAGTGTCCCAGAGAAACCTGCATGGTACATTTGATTTTATCAACAGAGGGATGATATATCACTTCTTTCAAAATCATTCTGTTCTATTCTTTTGATGAAGAAACTAGACCACAGATAAGTTCAATTTAAATCTAGGATTGAAGAAATAGGCCATACATCCGTTGCTTCTATCGACAAGAGAAAAAATACAAAGTCTAAACTTGTAGATTGTACTTTTTGCTGTAACCTCTTTTTAAAACTCTTTTAAAATTATACAAAACGCACTGCGGGATTTTTTTTTCATTAATTGGTCTATTTTGCTACATGAGAAGATTCTCTATTTTCATCATGACTATATGGAATTTGATAAAAAAAAAATAAAAAGAGCAGGACAAAGTCAAAACAACTTTTTGTTTGTGATAAATATCTAATATTGATAAATCGATTTTTAGAAAGAACGAACTCAAACGACTTTGATTCACAAAAGACCAAAGTACAGAAATGATTTTCTTTTCTTTTACCTCTCAAATGGAAAGCTGCATATCCCTTTTCAGCCCCCCTCTCCTGTCATACAATCTGACACAGTTACTCCTACACAAAAAGAAGAATGGAACTTATCGATTTGTAATATTAAAGACAAGCCCTCAGGACGTTTTCAGTTTCCTTGGCATAGTAAAGCATAGTCAAAGCTATTGTTGAGTTGACTAGAACTTGCCAGATGTGAAGTCTGTCAGCACACCTAACGCCGTGAAGCGTTCATTTCTAATGAAAGAAAAAAATTCTTTCAAACCCTCGAATTTAGAACTGGGGAGAAAGAAAATTGGTTGAATCATTCTTGGTCGAAGTATGGAATCCTATTTTATATTTGACTTTCATTTATGGCTTTTTAAGGTTTGGTCTTTATTATTTTCTGTCCAGAAACGAAACTGCTATTTGAGTGTATACACTTATAAAAGTAAGAAATTCATTAATGGACAAGCTACACAGACCAAAAAAGAAGAAGAGAATTATGCGTCTTAAGTAACGAATATTAAAGCATACAAGGAAGATTTCTAATGCACTACATGAAAACAAAGCAGTCTACAAGTAGCCTCGTCTGCATTACGTTCTCAGTCCCTGCACTATATGCGAATAATTGGTACAATACTATTTCACCAGCCCCCCCCCCCCCTCTCCCTCCCATCATGCACACACACACACACTCACACTTCATCTATCGTAACAATATACTCCGACGCTACATGGACAAAAAAGTCATATACCGTATACAAGGTGTTGACTGACCTGACCCCAAATCACTGATTATACTCTAATAATAAACTCATACGGCAGACATTCGATATGTGAACATACTCCACCCACTAAAGTTGCTTTTATACATCATGCACGAATCACCATCATTGCAACAACTCGAGTTCTTGTCTCTCATTTATCAAAACTCTTTGAGGTGCATCCCTTTAACATCCCACATGAGCACAAATGTATGGATCATTAGTCCGAAATCAACGTCACGGAAGGAAAGAAATTTTGAATTATCCTCTCTAGCGAATTTCGAAAAATCCCTTTTTTCAGACTTCACGACAGTGTCAGATGGTGAAGCTACTAAAGCTGTGTTTATGCAGCTTATTAACTCTCTCTTCGAGGTATCATTGCTAGATGACGTTGAAAGGTTCCAATCAAAGAACCCGGAGAACGAATGCAAGTAATAAGGTCAAGTAAGCTAAACTTAAAACAATCCAAAATTACATGCTCGCAAATAAGAGAATAAGAAATACAAGAACAATTAGAACAGATAAAGCAGTAAAACATGAAACATCAAACAACGGGTTGTTTTAACTATCTCTTGAATCTTTTCCTTGTAATAAAGTTTTTCCTACGTGCTTGAGTGTCCCTTTTTTTTTTTTTTAGAATGATGACATATATGATTAACAGATAAATTCGTCGATGAACACAACAAATTTGGTCTTCCCAGTCTGGTCGTTACGCAATTTCGACACATTCTATCTCCAATTTTACCGATACAATGGCAGAAGCCTTTAAGCAAAATTAGTATGCTTATCTTTCAAAGGCCTTAAACGTACTATAACACACATACACTAAACATTTTTTTTAAATAAACGTAAAGGAAAAATGCAGTCACACCATTTTTTTATTGGTAAAGTCGTCTGTCCTTATTCATGTATGTCTCTTTTGGATCACGTGATACTGTTTTTGTCACTAAATTGTGGAATTTGTGCAAATTTTTTGTTTACCTTGCAGTTTGAAATACCATGAAAGAGTTTTCAAAGCGACAAAAGATGAAATAAATAACATTCAATGCTTCAGAATAAAAATGGGTTGACTGAGTCAAACATTATTTGGTGTATATTGAAGGCGCAGATTTGAGTTTAAAGTTATCTTACTGATCGCCACATATTTGTTACGACTTTCAAATGTCAATTCTTCTTCAAAGTCAGTTAGGCTGAATGTGGTTTTCCTCCAGGTTCTATTTTAGGTTGATCGTTTCTCATCGTATATGTCAACGATCTGCCAACCGTAAAACAAAAATACAATTTTCTATACAGATGAAACAAACTTTTCCTCAAGTTCTGGTACAATTATTATATTTATTATAACTATACTGCGACTTAATGTTAAGAAAATCACGTCTATATTCTGTCGTTGAACCAGCCAGATTCATTCAATCCTAACATTCAACAGTAAAGAAAGTTTAGGTGTAACATGTTACTCTCTAAGACTTTTTCAAGCGACTTTAGTGCACTAACCTACAACCGTCTTTCCTGCAATAATTATATCGTATTCTTATCGTCGATAAGACTTCATCAGTATTTTTTTTCCATTTTGTCTTTTTCCAGCGGTGTTCTCTTACGTATGCAAAACAAAACAGACGCAAGGAAGCAAGATTATTCAACAACTGTGTTCGTACACAAAACATACTTCACCCAATGAGAAATGGAATAATCACATTTCCGTGTATTTGATTGGTCTATCGTACATTTCTCTATGTGTTGGAAGCGATTTAAATTATGTCCATGGTGACCAACGATATACGTACTACTTATTCCCTTTGGGGAGTTTCTTTTGCTTTTACTCTCTTCCTTTTGTGCTCTTCATTAATCCTACAATGACTCAATGTAGTACGTGCATAAGCTGATACTGAACAGATTGAATATTAGAATATCTTTCTGGACTTGCTCAGATGAAAGGAGAAAGCAACCTAAACAAAAGAATTGATTTGAATGTGTATGCGGTTCACTTCCTTTTTCTTTCTTTTTTTTTTCTTTATGATGATCGATCGCACCATTCTACTACTAACAGTTTCAAGTTCATTTAAAAAATCCTCGCAATTAGAGTCCTTCGTTAAAATTTTTCAACTGATTTCAGTCATTTATATTTGCAGTTTAGTTCATTCAATAGATTTGCAGAGACTTTAAGGTTGGTTCTGATAAATCTTCAGACTTTTCAGTGTGTAGGCCTGTTACCAAGGATCCCTACCTTGTCTCTCTAAAGGCCTATTCAAGCTGCATGTGTACATGCGTGTATTAAATTTCGTGTTTCATAGCCCCGGATATCACATAAGGGATTCTGTTATTATTTTTTTTTTTTTAAAAAAAAGCTCTGCTCTTTAACATTCTGAAATGCCATGTGGAAAAAACACATAAGTTTAATAATGAAGCTTCGAGTGGGAATTTTTCTGCTACTTTTCTCAGCTATATCCTTCAACGAAGGTAAGTTGAATCAAATACAGCGTACTGTATTTTGCTCTCACATAACTTCGAAACAGAAATGTCACAAAGCTGGACTTCATTTTCAAGTTCGTTACATTGGGGGCTAAACTAAACTCATAGGCTACATCTGGCCTACATCAATATCACATTAGTTGCCATCCTTACTTTATGTGTGTCTTATACTTATACCGATGGATTGACGTTCAACAAGCCGATTTTTATCTGTCTGCGATTACTATCAGCTGAGCAGAATCCTCTGTGTTTCTTTGGTGGGAGAGGGGAGAAAGAACAGCTTATGTTTTTAGTTTACACAAATCAATGAAACTGAAATCCTAATAGCTGGAAAAACTGCCCCAAACGGACACCAATTGAGTCAAACTCTCCGATGCAGTTAAGTTCAAGTTCCGCAGGAATGACTTGGCATGGTAGGTGTAATAGTTTCATACGTTCGCGCTCAACAATAGCAACAGCAATAGTTCGAACAAACGACGCACTCAAAGCGCAACGTGCACTGTGCTGCTAACTGAGACATTTCATCAGTTGTAGCAGAGTAACAGTCAGGTAATTTGCGCCTAAAACGCAAAAAATTTGTGCTGTCTTTTGATTACTCTATTTTCGTATAGCTGAGGTAAAATTGTCATCTTTTGTAATATCTAGTTGAGCTGTAACAAAATTTGGATGCAACGATTTATTATACTCAATGTAAGATTACATTCCCGCAAGCACGTGACCCTCCATTTTTTTTTTTACGGTGGCCAATTCTTCGAGCTAAAGTATAGGATTTCGATGATACAGATTTGCATAGCGTCACTTTGAAATTACTTACTTTGAAAAAGGTTGAAGTTGGAGAAAATAGCGTAACAACACTAAGAGAAGCGCCACCATTAGTTTGGTTGTAGGGTACAAAGAAGCTGTTTTGATGAAAATGCCTTTCAAAATGTAGGAAATCTCACTACCTAGTCTCTTTGGCCCAAGTTGTGAATTTCAAGATAAGTTTTCGATACTTTTGAAACACAGGTCTACAAATTGACAAACAACAATAAGTTGCTGTTATTTTTTCTTACTTTTTTATAAACAAGTTTGTAAGTTTCCACGGATTAACCGTACAGTTACTGATGATGTCAACACGTTTAAATGGTGAGAATTATGCTTGATGTCTAGTTCCAAACGTTACGATAATTTAGGCAAGCCTGTAAATCATCTGTTTAAAAGCCACCATATTTATCACTTTAATACGACATTTTATGCATATAAGCCGTTGTGACTTTCGTCAGCTTCATGGACATTATAAGCAGTCTATTTGAAGCACAATATTCAGATTAACATTGAAGCATGCCGGGGAAAAACGATACAAGCTAACCAAAAAGAAGTAATCGAACAGGATCACGTGCATGATACAATCGAACAGAATCCGTTAAATTTCCCCTGTAGTTTTTGTCTAATAGGTAGACTTCGATTTCAGCCGTTCTGTAAAACAATACTGACATGATTTTAAATTATAATAACTTCACAATAACATGCCTTTGAAAAGCAAATCCAATTTACTTAAAGGCAGTGGCTCATCGCCCCAGACAGTTCCCGTTCTCTCAACCACTTACTTTGGGCATGCCTAAACTAATGGTACAAACACAATCCTATATCGTTTAAGTGGTACATATCCTGGTGAGCATCCAAGGACTACATATCTAATCAGAACACTCCAACCCCCCCCCCCCACCCTGTTTATGATGCGCAGTATACTCTGCATCTTTTGAATTTACTGACAATCAAAGAGCAGACCCAATTGGGAATTTTGCTTACCCCTAGTAAAAAATGAAGCTTGGGGTGACGAGTGGATGTCTTTAATTTCGAGCGTATGTGAACTTTGTGTTTGTTCTTTTTGTGGGTGGGGCGGGGGGGGGGGGATAGAGTGGTGATGCTAGTTCTATAATCTTTTTTCCCTTTCTTTCCAGTTTCATTACTTCTTAGTAATTTGTATTTTCATTGTATTGTTATGTTGTTCGGGTATATTTATGAATGTTATATTTTGCTTTTTAATTTATTTAGGCCTATTTGATATTTTGATGTTACAAGATTGAATATTTCTCTCCATTCTCAAGCAAGGAAATGCTACCTTGTTACCCAACCTGACGATCGGGCTGGATTCCAGTGGGTAACTGCACAAAAAAATCATCGCTGGCAATGTTCGGTGATTGTACCAGGAGGTTACAGGATGAGAGAAACCTTCGGTAATGCCAATAAAACTTAGGGGTAAACAAATGTAGGTGCCCATTTGTATGAGAAAGTAATATATTACAAGAGAATTAATGATTCCTAATGGATTTCTTTGCAGTTAAGTAATTTGGTTGTAACGGCAGATACGAAATCTTAATTACGTGAAGACTTGCATGAGTTGACTGGTAGGTGGAGATAGTCAGTAATGGTGGACGATTTTGAAATGAGAATTATGAGCGATGTCTATCTACGATAATTATTAATACTATATATAATATATTACTACTTTTATAATGTATTACTACTTATATAAGGTATTAATAAGCATATGATTATATGAATAATCATGTCAAATATATATATATATATATATGTTTAAACTGTTTATACAGTTTATACTGTTTGTACGTGGTGCACTCTTCAGGTACCTCACCTGTTGTGCGAAACTAATTAGTAGTAATAAACAGTATGAGTCAAAACTTCTGACTTCACTTAAGTATATTATATTATAAGCTCTACCATTGAGCACTCTATCGTGAGTTTTTTGCAGGACTTACAATATCGTTTTGTATATATATATATTTCACATGCTTAATCATATAATTTCACCAGTGAAGTATATGCATAAATATAAGTAAATATATGTAAGTATATACTTGCAACATGTTTTTACAATGCTTGCATTATATTGATTACTGGTGAATTGCTAAACAAATGAGTTAATTGCATAATTCCTTTTCAAATCAAAATGGTTATAATCTAACTCATGACAAATATGAAAAAAATATGTTTCAAAGTCAACCAAAATTTCTCTTGAAACTGCAGTGCCTTACATGTTTTATTAATTGTTTTTATAATTATTGATCAAATTTGGAACACTAGGTAACTGATTTCGAAGTTTACATTTGTAATTAAAAGAAATTAAGTTCATGCTTAACCTCGTCTGTATAGGCGAATGATTGCCCACTTCTTCATGTAAATCAACGTTTTGTTTCAAGCAATGCAAAAAAAGTTCATGCCAGAATGCATTTGTGATATCACATGACCAAGATAAATATTCTAAAGATTCATTCGCGTTGTTACATAAATTGAATAATGGAGAATCTCTTTGGTTGATTTTGCACACAAAAACAATTTGTTGTAACTAAAGGATGTATATACCGGAATTGAAAATATTGAGTTTTTTTTCTCTAAACTGTTGGAAAAGTCTAAAGAAAAACGTTATTCCAAACAAAATTCTTGCACATATTCGTTCCCATTTTGGGATAGCTGTGGGACGTTGAATAAAACCTTTAATAAAGTAATTGCACATTAACTTATTTCGACGGAGACGTGTGGTAAAGCTTATTAGTCGAATGGTGTTTTCATTTGAATTTTTAACATGCATGACATTAGTTTTCCATGATCGGGAATAGCCTTAACAACACCCTTAATACAACCATAAAAGGAAAGTTGTTTGTTATATTCAACTTAACGGTAAAGGATGGGTAGCTTAACAAATTTCCATTTTCATCAAAGAAATTTCTTACATAATGTGCATTTTCCCTTCATGAAATTTCTGAAAAAGACATAACTCTTGTCTATTTTAATATAAGAACCATTTAAAATAGATTTGTTAGCATAATCATTAACAGGAGAACAGAAGTTAAAGTTTGCCCATGCTTTACAAACATCCTTAATAAAGGAATTATTAATTTTAATGTATGTTTTTGTAAAAATTGCAATCAAATAAAAAATTACCACCATATTTCTCCCAACTCATGGCTAAGCAATAGTTTCCAAAAGAGAAGGACGGTCATTTAAATACGGTTCAACCCATTTATATTTCAAACATTAACCAAAAAACAACTATAAATTGATAATGTTTTAATAATTTTGAGTCCTCCTCTGTTTGCAAACTTTGGTTCGAACTTTGAATTCGTGATACTCGTAAGGATTTCGAAACCCAAAGGTACTCATGCTAGTCCTCAGCCTAACCCTATTTTAAATATATAGACACACCAGGCTCATCTGTCTTTGGTAAGTATCTCATTATTACAGAGGATGTACACCCCCCCCCCCTCCATCTCAACTAAAGTATCTCTGTTTTTCTTTCCTCAGATGAAGTTTGCAACTACTGCGGTCAGGACGCTGAATGCATTTTGCGTAGCTGTGGCAACTATCTGTGTTCTTGTTTACCAGGATTTCTTGGAGATGGATACAGTTGTTATGGTTTGCCAGTTTTTCCTCAATTTTCATTCTTTCACTTTAATTTTTCATTTTTCTTTTCTGGCCAGTTTGATCTCTTTTTGGGAATTGCAAACATACCAAAGATAAAAGGGTCATTGATCATTGAGCGATGTAAGAACCACTGGAAGAAGTGAAACGGTTTTGTTGCAAAGGCGAATGGAGACTAAAACTGAAATTCTTTCCTTATTAAATACAAGCAGTAAACTTGCCTTTGATTTCTGTCGATGCCAATTTTTGCTGACATGGCAACAACAGAGATCGATCAAAAAGGTTAGAGAGGATACGTTGATCGATTCACCCATTTTAGAGTTCCTTTAATTATTTTTTTGATTAAGAGAAAATAATTTTAAACCGCCATGTGCATATGGTAAACTATTTCAGCCAGTTTAATCGAGAGGATTAAAAGGAAGATACATAGGTCTATCTGACATTATGATAGATAGATATTTATGGTTCTAATGATATATGTCTATCAACAATTACAGATATAAATGATAAAAAGTTTTTTTTGGGGGGGGGGTAGGATCGTACCTGTGGTGTGGCATATCCTAACCTAGCATATATTGTCTAGCATTTCCTTCAATCCAAGCACTTGCAGTCAACCAAGCAAGCTTATTCTTGTATTTCTGCAGAGGCATGAGATTTCACAATTCCAAATCATTTTGTACTTACCATTTCTTCTTAAAAGAGCACTTTGTACGTGCGTTAGCATGTATTTTGAAGGTCCTATACTATATCAGCTACATCCTCAATATTTACACATGTGGCGATAGCAGGAGTATACCGAGCTGACGTTTTGAGAGGTGTGGGGTTGGGGTCAGATTTTGTGGAATACCATTTTGATATTTGTTCGTTGCCTTGCCGAAGAGGAACTAATTTCCCCTCTCATTTGAAGCATGGTGCAATCTGTGACTAGTCCTTGATTTTGTAGAATGGTAAAAAGCTGAACATTTTTCCATTTTCTTTTTGTTATTGAAAACTATATATTTCACCTCCGATTAGTACGCAAATTGCCTCGATTAGCCATTTTCCCCGGACTATCCCCGGGAAGGTGGGGAGGGAGAGGGCATTGACCTTTGTGCACTCCTCCGATTAGGCCATGGATGGTGGGCCGCTTCGAACATGTTACATTGTAACTATCATGAATAGTTTTATTTTTTCTTTACTTTTGCGGTCCCAGGGATTGCATAGGTCACGACACTAGCTTATATATCTGTTTCCAATGGAGGGACATATGACTTTATGTTCTTTCATTTCATATATTTGAAAATATATATATTCTTTACAGAGACAATGGCTACGGATGTACAGGTCATACGATTTTCTTTTTTCTTTTCAACAAAGAACCCCATCACATATACTTTTCACTGATCTGCTTTTATATCATTCTGCTACAGTTTTCCCTACCGCAAAGAGGCTCTACAAATTTTCCAGCACAGCTTTTTCCTCAATAAAACTTCTAAACCGTCTTTCCAAATACCGTCACCAACTGGGAGAACGTTGTGTTTTCTAGTGACAGTTTGAAGAAGAGAAATGTTGTGCAATGTTTGCTTTTTAATGTAGGGAAGATTTAATCATTACCTCAAGGAGGAAACACCGTTTTGCAGTATATAGTGCTCACTTTTTCGAGATCAGTGCAGTAGATTATTCAAACTTATAGGTTGTTTTGTCGATGTATTACACACAACACACCGTAACGCACGCATACACCTATGGCGCGCGAAAAGGGTCACCAAATATGATGATGATATTATCTGATACGTTGTTATACCAAAAACATATGTCACTACTAAATTTACATGTCATTGTACCTAAAATATACATGTAACTTTAGTATAGTGACATATGTTTTTGGTATAACAACGTATAAAATAATATCATCATCATATTTGGTGCCCCTTTTCGCTCGCCATATACACCCTCACACACACGCACACTCAACTATGTTTTCCACCGTCCCACACCGTCACACACACAACATTGATGTAATACCAAACTCAATAATTTAAGATCAGATTTCTTTTCCAGCCGTTTAGCTTTTTGTCGCACAAGTAACTTCAATCTCAAATGTTCCCTATTTCTCTCCATCAATTCCAAGGATCGAAGGTAAAGCTGCAATTCAAATGATATCAGTTTTAATAACTGTCGTAATAACAGTTTTAATAACTGTTTGATTCTTTTCAGTATTCGTCACGGCGGGAAATAATTCAACATCTGATTGGCATGTCATGTGTTAACTAAACATGATTTGAGAGTTCCGTCTCATTTTTTAGCACACTATACGAGTTATCCTCTCTGAACATTAAAACTTCAGTTTTTTTTTTTTTTAATTTCCTACTCCGCCCGCAGATATCGACGAATGCTCTGTACAACATCAATGTGGCTATTCAGATGTTATAACCTGTGTAAATACAGAAGGATCCTACCACTGCGCATGTCCAGGAGGCTATGTATTTAAAGAGTACCCTTCTCAGATTTACCCAACATGCCAAGGTGATGTAATGTGTATACTTTCTTTAAGTTACCGTCATTTTTTTTGTGACGCTCGACCCATGTAACGTACTGCAACATATAACAGCATATTCCAAACTCCTCCAAAAAGTTGACTGGCAGTGGCACTGAGGTCTGAGGATTATCACAAATTCTCGCTATTCCCAAGGAGTTTTGCTGAATGAACTGTCTCTGATCGAATGTTAGAAACGCCCACTCAATCAGTTTTTCATTTTTTGAATCTCAACCGAAGAACATAAATTTAAGTGAAGCCAAAGGTTTTTCCCTTCATTTCACCTTTTTTAGTTTGGTTTTCCATCCACTTTTAAAATATTGTTTATAATATTGTTTTGTCAACCATTTTCAAACCAATTGTTTCAATCATTTCCAAAAATATTTACTTGAAAAAAATATTTAAACATTTTTTTCCCACAAGACTGTTTTTCAAAATGGGCTGCTTAGTTTACCACACGTACCTGCATGTTCTTTTCCTTGACTGGGAATTAAATAGCTTTAATCATTGTTAAACATTCAGTCTCATCAACAAACATCTGCAAAAGCTTCATCTCTTCAAAACATTGTGCATGTGATGATTAACGGAAGATGCATCATTCGAATTTTGAAAAGTTTGGGTGACCAAATTGCAGAGCCACAAATAACCGAATTTTTATCTGTCAGAAGCTTATTTCTTGAAAAGAAGACTGCTGTCATTCCTTATTTTAAATAATCTATCAATCTATGTCCACAAACATTGGTTTTAAAAATATGGTTGTTTTCTGTTATCCCCTGATTTCCCTTTAATTCCCTGCAGATATCGACGAATGTGGCCAGGGACGCCATGACTGCCATGACAACGCTGTTTGCGTCAACACCATTGGATCTTTTAACTGCTCCTGCGATAATGGCTACACAGGCAACGGTTTCAACTGTACAGGTTATAAATATTCATAGCTTGGTAACTCCTAAACAAACCTTTGACTTCACACCCATCAAATCTGGTTCTCTGTATTATCTATGAATATTCATGACTTCCCATCAACCTCGACCAAGTTCGTTCCTAATAGGCTACTAAGACTTACGGAACTAACCACAAGAAAAAAAAATATGGGTCTCTTTGGCATGCTATTAGAAGTGACGGTTAGAAAGCGCGTCCACATCACTTTATAGCGTCAGAAATGTATCATTGTTTTGTCCTTAACAGGGATATAGAAATGATAAGATGTCTTTGCAAGTCTCTCAATAACCTAGATGTGTTTCTTGCAGCTAATTGTGACGGTCCTTTAATCGATTTTGAGTGATCTAAGCTTTGCCCAACGCAAAACAGAATTCAATTTATGTGGAAAACTAAACGGTACTACACAGTGTAACGTCTACCGAACAGAGTGGACATATAGCTCGTTATCCTTTCAAACTTGTGGTCATATATCTCTTTCCTTTCAATAATTTGTTGTCATCCATAGATATCGACGAATGTGAGACTGGTTTACACGAGTGTCCTGATGTTGCCCACTACGAATGTATCAACACTGCAGGGTCCTACTCGTGTGACTGTGAGGTCGGTTTCTTCAAGAATGTAACTATTACGATTCCTGGTGGCACAGAAGGATTTATCTGTGAAGGTACTTACAGTCCACAGTAACTATAGGCCCACAAAGTGGCAGGTTACTTTTTCTTCGGGTCCTATAACAACAACATGAAGTATGTTTCCATGGAGTCGAGAAATCTGATACATGTACCATTTCCTCAACCATAGGGATATGAATGATTTTGGTTGTTTTGGAGATAAAAACACAAGATTTGTGAATATCCGGAAACTTGTACATTTCTAAAGAGGATTTTTCTTAACCCCCCCCTTCTTTAAAAGTAATCCTATCACCACCAAAACAGGGAACAATATTTAATCATACGCATGAATATTCAGCTTACGATATGAGATTATCCTCACATGACACCATGCATATTTATGACTTGCCAAGAAGAGAAACTCTGTATCTCTGATAGTGCGAGATGACATAAAACAACAATGCTTGAATTGGGTTTTCCTTTTATAAATTCGAACTCACGTAACACTGTGGAGTGCGATACTGTAGTTTGACTGTTAATTTGTGTTAAAATAAGAGTGTTAAACGAACTACGATATCTATTCATATGCATCCCGACCGTTTAATTAAAGCACTGTTTTTCGAAACCAGATTATGCCAAGACAGAGACCATGCATGAAACTGACGGAATCACAATTATTCTGAATTCACTTCTTGTTTTGCTTAGATGTCGACGAATGTTCCTTCGACTCAGATCATGAATGTTACTCAGTACCCAACGGTTACTGTATCAACACAGAAGGATCTTACCAATGTGAATGTAAGGCAGGATTCAACAAAATTGAGACTCTGCGGAAGAAAAGGTCTCTGGCATTTTATCCAAGCTTCTACTGCGAAGGTAAATTTAACATACCCTTTGTCATTTTTTTTATGAAAATATCAAGTCCTTTCTTAAACTGCTTACATGATACTTGCGTAAGATTCTCCATGAAGGCCCTGGGTGAGCAATTCAAGAGGTTTCATTAATCTGTAAATATTTACAGTTATTTTAAATTGCTGGACAATTGTTATTACCTTCACCGCTTGCAACACAGATATCGACGAATGCTCCCTTTCAACGGATCCTACGTTGCCGTACATATGCCCTGAAGAAGGCAACAAAGACTGTGTAAACACTGAAGGATCTTACCGGTGCGATTGTCGAGAGGGCTTTACCGAAACTTCCTACAGCTACTACAGCTCAGCATTCGATTATCTCTTTTGCGAAGGTAGGGGGAAGTACAATGTAAACTCAACTATATATATATATATATATGCTTAAAGAGAAGTCCACGTGTACTCCGAGAAAATAAACGGTTAAACAGTATGCAAATAAAAACATAACTGGTTGACTTGAAGAGTACAAAACAATGAAAAATTTATTCGAAATTTCCCATGTCAATGGGCTGAACAAAGACCTTGTTGTCCTAAACCAATACTCGTTTTATCATTCTACGTGATTGTATATATATATATATACCTCTTATCCTTCATCAGTTTCGGCGAAAAGCAACTGACCAACATATGAACTTATAAACACGAAAAAGGAAAAAACCATTAAAATTGTAATGTTTAAGTCTCAACTTCTTTCTTTAAGACATCGACGAATGCCGGTTAGGACACCATAACTGTTTCGGTTTGAGATACTGCAGTAACAAACAAGGATCGTTCAGCTGTGAGTGCTACGACTCCTCTTCTAATTGTTCTGGTATGTACTGATTTGAAATGCTTGGCTTTAAAATTTTAGCAGAATTATATTACAAGTACCAATGCAGTGATTATTTTGCTAAACTCATATTTTCTTATAGTCCGTGGACACGGGTCTTGACGTCATGGATAAAAAGTTTCCAGTGTAGGCCTACGACTATAAAAGCAACGTAATGAAGTCCAGAAAAGTCGGTAAAAGATCCTTGTTTGATCGTAGCAAGGTTCTTTGAAAACCAAAGTGCAGCACTATGCAACCTTGTATATCAATCTGTTTTTATTTATCTTTCATCTCACAGTTTGTCCAGGTGACTACCCTGATGTTTTCGGATTTCCTGGATCGGTCTATTGCATCGTCTCCCTCAACCAAGACTGGCAGACAGCTCGAGAGACTTGCAATTCGATTGGCTTTCACCTGATCACAGTCAACAATAACGACGAAAATGAGTTTTTTAGTTCAATCGCCAGCAATTTTGCGATGAATTACATTTGGATTGGACTAAATAATTTAGCTGGAGGAGGTATAAACAAGTTCTTTCCTTTCCCAAACAGAGCTAAATATCCCCCCCCCCCTCTCACCCCCTCGTTGTGCGTATTATTAAATGATTCTGATATTGGAAGGGATAATTTAATAACTGGTTTTAGTCAATTCAAGTTGGTGACATTTATATTAATTTTAATGGTTAAAGCTATTTGAAAGAAAAACATGTGAAAAATATCTTTTATTCGCACGACTCTTACCTATAAACCTATAAAAAAAACATAACCTCATTTACGTTCACCAATTATGTTTCAAAAAAAATATCTTTAGAGTAGACACTCCAAGGGCCGTAGCTAGGTCATACCTTTGTGGAGGAGTGAAGGTCCCAAATTCTCACTGGCTGGATGTTTTTTTTTTTCAACTGAGTGGCACCACTACAGTTCCGGACACTAAACGAGTACCTTACCAGGAGAAGAGGCTTTTGTAAAGAACGGAGGGACAGTCTTCATGAAGAGGGCATCCTTACGATAGGCGGAACGAAACAAATATATGGTGGCGAGTGATTGTGAAACGACAGAATCCAACATAGGTTGGCGCCGATCGTACAACAAAATTTTGGCCTTTCAGCCCTCAGAAGACCGGAAACGGCACTTTCCGGATGCACTTGAGCTACCGCCTGTATTAAGTCTTGAAACAAGGATATTATGTCGGCAAATCCTCAATTCATGTGAAAAATAAATCGATATGTGAAAACTATCAATACACAGCATGTGTTTCTGAGTTTATACAAGAATCGTAATGAATTCTGCATCGTAATGAATGATGCATTATGCTTTTATTTTTTGAGTGTATGGCAAATTTGGGACCTGAACACATTGGCGCATGGACGCCTAGATTTTTTTTTTGGGGGGGGGGGTGGAGTCTCTTCCTAGAATTTGGTTTGTTACTAATTAGCGAGATTTCTCTCTAAGCGGAGCGCCACCATGAGTTCGCCCGTAGCGTACAGGAAAACTGTGGATTTTACAAACCCAAAGAGACGAAAACATCGTCTTCCCGAGTGCACTTGGCTGCATGTACCTAACCTTAAAAATAGCGGTATTTATATTTGTAATTTGAAAAGCATTTTATAAAAATGGTGATTCATATTAGGGAATTTCCTGCGAAACGTCTCATGGAGAGTGGTTTAAAATCCCCAGCGAAATTTCGAAAAAAAAAACTTTGTCTGTTAGGAGGTAACCGTGAATGGAATGTTGACAGAAATTACAAGGGCACCGTCCGGGCACCACCATCCAGGTTTTTCAGCAATGGTGGTGGTCCCGTCGTAGGGCGTAGCACTTTTTCGGGCACCGCGCGTTCAGACTATCTTAGCGGAGCGACACCATTGTTTGGTGAGAAGTTTACAAGAATTACTTTTTCCTTTTAACCAAGCCTCCCCCCCCCCCCCTCATTGATGGTCGGAAACGGCACTTCCCGGGTGCTTCCCTATGCTGCATATACTCAGCTTTGAAATAGGAATCTCATGCATATCTTTTAAATAATAATCTAAAAGCGATAATAATTTGGATTGCTCTTACCTAGAATATGTATGATATCGTAATTTTCGCAAAAGTAATTCAACAGCTTTTACTTTGCAACAATAACAGTTTTTTTTCAGAAATTTTCAACTAACAGATAACCTCAGAAAAAATCTGGTACAATATTCTGTCGTAGTCAATATTTGCCTCCCAAGAAATTGTACTTCCAGAAAAGTTATTAGAACAATATTTACTCATTGGGATTACAGTTTTTAACTTAGTTTTCTACAAACGTGGATGATTTTAGCTGATTTAAGTAGAGCTAGTTCTTGCACCGATAAGTTTTGTAAATGAAAGTCACCTTGATAAGAAAAAAAAATTGTTATACAATTGTATTTTGATGGGTATGGAAAAGTATGAGATGACTGATGATTTGTCTGGGAGAGGATTGTAACGGAAGAAATGTTTCCATCTCCTTTTTGAGAAATGTTTCTCCTACTAGGGACCCTTAGATGCAATCTCGTGCAATATTTTGCATCTTTTGAAGTAAAAAATGTGCTAGACTGAGATATGAAAAAATTACAACTGGTATGTAAGATTTTCTAACTGTTGTCGCTCTGACAAATTTTTCGGGTGAGACACCCCACCAACCTCCTCCCCACCGACCCTCCTTTCATCGCGACGGCCCTAGGCACTATGTTAATTTAAAGTGACCATGTTTCACCCTACTGATCAATCTTCCCATCATTGAACAGGGGTAGGTCAATCACAGAGCCCCTATTCTATAGCTACACAATACACGCAACTGTGACACCATTGTCGACCACCTCATCCCCCTCCCCCCTCCCCCTATTCTTTTCACCTCTTTCATATTACAGAAAATAAAACAAACAATAGGACAAACCACACAACTTTCAAATAGTTCCAGTTTGATGCTTTTTTTTTTTTCTTTCTCATTTTTTGTTGCTTGACTTCTTCTAGCTTCAGATAATTGGACGTGGGACGGAAATGGAGATCCAGTCAGCTTTGATAACTGGTACTTAGACGAACCGAATTACCCGGACCTGGAAAACTGTGCTCACCTCTCTGTACAAGCGCACGGACAGTGGAAAAATGATCTATGCTCAACAAAAAAACCATCACTTTGTGAACTTAGCCTCAACTCAATCGTTTAAATTTTAGCTCAATAACGTCATGATCATGATTTGTTTTCGTCTTCGGTTCAAAACTACGCTGACGTACTTGTTATACGATGAAACGGTCGTGGAAAGTGAATTATCTCGTTGGTCGCCCGTGATCCGACAAATACATTTCTGTGGGACATCGGATGGGAAATGATGTACCTCACATGGTGTAGTACATGTACTGTGATTACTCATCAGTCGTTTTACGCTGAATTCAAAAGCAGAGACTCATTTTCGTACTTACCCTTGCTAAGAATAAAAAATATATATATATTGCTAAGAAGGAACAACAGCATTTGTCACCCTTGTTTCCACCTGCATTGACTGACAAATTTTGTACGAGGCCCCAAATCTCAAAACGGAATTTCACAAGTAAGGAAAGTTTTAAAGGAAAAACCGTCATGACTTAATGGCAGAAAGATAAGAAAAAAGTTCGTTAAAGAGACAAGGAGTCGAGAGCCTCAGCATTCGTGACATCAATTCCGATTTTTTTTTTTTAGTTTTCCGTAGTGCTCACTGCCAATCGATGTAGTCCTTCACTGTTGACCTGACATCTAAGCAACTTAGCTACACCACGGAGCTACACAGTGCTTGCAGTACAGCGCGACCTACAGACTACAGGATAATGACCCGTTGTTTTTCCTTGATGGGGGAATATTTCTTTAAAGTATGATACTTTTGATCACTTATATCTGGCAAGACAAGCGATCAACAATCCGTTATTTAGAGAACATTCAGTAAACGTTATATAACTCAATGATGATGGTGGTAATGACTGACAAAGAGTGAAACTGAAATCTAGCCTGAGTGTGCGAATGATCTGTAGTTTACGAAGTGATGTCCCAGTTTTCACCCATATTGAGTCATCTGAGTTGAAAGATATGTGCTTACTTAAGGATGGATCACGTGTTCAAGGCGTTTCGATCATGTCGGGATATTATATATTTTATAGAATTCATTTTGGATGTTATTTCACTATAATGCAAAGCGGACTTTTTGTTGATTGTAACTATTGCTGTCGGTGGGGCAGGCTAGGCCTATACGAGGAAACTTTGACATTGATTACTTACAAGTGATTGGTGGTCTTATCAACATCTATTGTGACGTAAGTCTCTTCTTGATAACTCTTTGCAAACGTCACTGACTTAGACCAAGCCTTTATTGAAACAACGTTAACAAATGTGTGTACGCGGCGCCTTGGCTACCATGATAGTGTTATTCACTGTACCCTAGTACATGATAAGAGCAACCCTTAAACTTAGTAACATTTGCAGAGCCTGAGTTATCGATGAGAACTTGACGTCACACACAAGGCCTAATAAGTCGGTCAATCACCTTAAGAATCTGTTGTATACAATATATGTAGATCTATCTATATTGATTTATTCGTGCTGTAATATGTAATTGGCATAGGCTTATATTGAAGCTGGAATATGAGTTGAAAATTTGTCAGTGCAAGTCAAATTATGTGGAATATGTCATAGTCACTACAACAACAAAATAATATTGTTTGAGTCCCATTTTTGCATACATAAATATACATATCCATTCCAGGCTGTTTGATTTCGAGTAACGGTGATTGACTGCTATGATTACCTGGAAAGTCTGGATTCTGAGTTCTAACAAAAATGTTGAGATAATTTTCATATTTAAATATCTGGAAGATGAGTGCACGGTTCTCTTGCAGATTTCGTGACAGGTGATCTTTTCCCCTACTTTCCCTTCCTTGGAACACTGACGAAGAACAAAGATAGGTGACCAGGCGATTGCCAGTACAACTCATTTTCCAGCTTTAGAGGTTATAGTCAGTAATATAGTTTGGCAGATGAGATCTATCATATGTTAATGTTACCAGACAACCCCAGTATCTCTCTGGAGTCTGTTACCTGTCAAGAGTTAGTGACGCCTTCTCTTAGCAGTTTTTTTTCTTGCTGTTGTAAATTTGCAAGTTTCGAAATGTTATACTATGAAGATGAATGTCTAGATTTTAAAGGAAACAGAAATTCAAAGGTGGGGAAGAGCAGAGTGACATCATACCGAACACAAAGAATCGATTTACAGTCAGACGGTCTGCGGATTTTATAAAAAGTGGTTACATTGTTTAGCTCATATCCATTCCTACTTAGTAAGAATCCTCAACTCCTAATGGTTCATTACAGTCAGGTGACCGCTCTTTATCCTGGGATAACCGCACGGTCATTTATGAGCAAAATTAAGGTCGGATGAATACAGTGAAATCGTAGATCGACAGTGTTTGGTTTCCTGCTGTCTTATGTCATGATAGCAACACAACGGTGTATTTTGTCAATAGCGCAAGAACATTGTTGCCTTGTTGTTAATCGTGTTCACCTTTCTCGGGGTTCGTTTCCATTAGAAATGTATATTAACAAACCCAAGTTTTCTTCGTTTTTTGTCTTTTTCTATCAAAATTTCGCTGTGTAGGCTATGAATGAAACAAAGTTAATCAAGACTGGGCGTGGTTTTAAACACAGGATAATGCACTCTCTGGGGTTGATGTTATCGCTGGTAGTTGAGCAGGTATTTTTACTAACAGCTGCAATATTGGAAGAGAAAGATGGTTTTCAAGACGTTGTTGGGATAGAATGGAATAAATAGAACACTGCAAAGCTCATCAATGGACTAAAAAGTACCCTCTTGAAAAACATGCAAGTAGAGGAACAAGTTTATTGTACAGATTTTTTTGGAAAATTAGGTCGGTTCATACGGAAGCGTATTGCTGTCACCAAAGATTTTTTTTTTTTTCAACTTTTCGTGCTTTCGAAAATCTTTTCGAACGTTCCAAAAAACTTTTCGAACGTTCGAAAAGTTGAAAAAAAAAAATCTTAGGTGACAGCAATACGCTTCCGTAGGTTAAAGCTGTACGGGCGTTCGTAATTTGCAACGAAACTTCTCAATATCTCCCTGTGCGTCATCATATCTGTTACATGTTTCTCAACTCAACACACCTGCCGTGTGTGCATACATTATCCCTTGTACCTATGTGTGGGCCAACGCTTTGGAAGGATATAGCTTTGGAAGGATATAAAAAAATGAGCAGAGTAACACGCAGACAGATGATTATGAGGTATGTCCAAGGGGGATGTCCATGCTGGCTTAAATGCACTTCTTTTGCCCTTCCAGTGACTCTTGACTCGTTTTCCTAGTGTGTCAACTGGCCAAGTACGGTATAAACATAACTAGCCCAAGCTACCGGCTGCCGTTAGGCCTCCTTTACAACGAATGACCCACACCGTAACGTGTCCTATATTGTTGGTTTGAGTAGGTTCAATTTGCTTTAATAAATTGTCTCCATTAAACGAACTTAAAACACGCCCTCGCTGACGACTCCAGTAGGTCATGTAACAGATATATGGTAAAAATCACACTGTTGCTCACCTCAGAGAACAATACTCACAAGCTAAGGACCCACCATCCACAAGCTACGTCCACGAGGTGGTCCTCTTCTTGGCCCGGACATGCCTTTTTTCCTTAGATGCCTTTCCAGGCTTTGGTTTTTTAACTTTCTACCCAACACGCCCACATTTATAATATGCTCAGAACTAACTGTGTGTCTTTGTTGAATGTCGATAATAGAGCTATTGAACAAACAGATATTAGTAAAATAAACAGTGTACTTACAATAATACAGTCCAGTTTCTATTTTTTTTTAATTCATAAAACAGTTGCGTACCTGTTTGGGTGGTATTACCACAGCCCCCCATCTCTAGTGCACGTATTCTCTGCTTCATTTAAGTGAAAATATAAAGGTAGAAATATTGAAGTTTCCTGACTAACCGTTCCCTCCCAACGTATTTCCAGCAAGTCCCATGGATGTAACCTTACAAAGTGCTTTTTTGTCTTGTTTAGTCGACCACAGGCAGTATTTTGGAGAAGAAAATGTTCTAACTGAATCATGTTTGGGCTTCTCATGCTGTTTAAATACACAGTGGTAGATATCGGGTAACGGTACGTTGTATATCCATTTATCTTGAGCAGTGTATCCCAAACTATTGGACTCCATAACCCAATTTGTAACCGTGATCTCCAGGTGCCTCATAGCTTACATTAACTAATTAAGAAAAACGAAGAACTAATCCCATAAGCCATAAATACATATGAATTATCTATAATTACCATAATCAATAATGAAAAATACCAATCAGCACTACTTATTTCAAAGGGATTCCGTGAGTTGATATTGAAAAGTCTATGCTGATTTAAAGGGTGAATACAAGTGACAAATGCTTACAATTAGCATAATTCGTGAAGTTTTACATTCGTTAGATATGAAAACTGGCAAACTTTGAATGTTTAACTCTCACTACATAGCACTGGCTGTGTGCATATGAATTAATCCTGTTGTGAGATGTGTCTGGTCACAAATTTCCCAAAACCTAAATGAGGCACTCCTTACTCACTCATTATTGTTCCTTTGTATGTGACACATTGTGACCATTTGACATTAGTACGTGAAGGAAACTTTGAATGTTTAGGAAGATGACGTGAAATTCATCGCACAACTCAATGGGCCTTCTTAAAATGTCACAGAGGCTTCCCAGGCACGAATTAGGCCTACACTCACAGAATTATTTACCTAAATTATGTAAAGTAAGAACTCCATAAATTTTATGTAAAATTAATGTAAGCAGTATTTGTAAATTTTACATAATTTTGATAAATTTTACTACATATTAGTAAAATTGTTATATCATAATGTAAGACTTACATTAACTATGTGTAAAATTTTACCAAAAAGTTATGGAGTTCTTATTTTACTTTACGTTTTTGTGAGTGTGCTTATTAATCGTCCATAGAGGCGTCCCAGGTACCCCCCCCCTTAACCCCGTGGTATTATTCCCGATAACACCGGTTTTTCTTCATCTTTTCTCAAGTAAAGCATGGTATGGTGAGTACAATCGACGTTAGCGTTGTCGATTATGCCCATATTGTGATGTGCCTGGAAATGACAAATGAACTATTTTCATTCGCTTGTTTGGTTTTTTTTGTTAATGATTCTTTTGAAATATAAGATACATCAACTGATCGTTTTTATCTTTCTTATAAAAAAAACCGGAGTTTCTAATTAAACAACTCGATTGATAGATAGCCATTTGTTGGTGGCCAAGAGAAGATAGAAAAATATGTAACTAGAAGATGACGGTTTTTGATTGGTTAACATTGTCTCGCTTTTAGGCATTGTTTATTTTATCAAATATCAACTTAAAAAGAGAAAGTCAATTTTGTCAATATTTTATCCATTTCGGTAGTATTTGATATCGCATTTGCTGCTGCTTCGATCGATAATTGCAATCAGACTGCAAGCAGTTTGTTAAAATATTTCAGGGAACATTGCCGCCATTTTGGATCATTCAAAATCCTGTCGCTTGTCCTTCGTGTGGTTCAGAAATGGAGCTTCTCCGTTTGGATAGTGCTGGTAGTGCTGGTATTAAATCTAAAAGAATATGAAGGTAACTGTAAATTTTAAAGATTATTTCCAATTATTTCATTTAAGAATATACGTATCCAGTGATTGAATACTTTACATTGGGGTCAACCGATGTGATTTTTCCCACCGAAATGTTTTTATCAAAACATCGGTCCTATCGGATATTTTCGCTACATCAAACGTGCTCTCTCTCTCCTAAAAGAAGTTGTTCATTTTTGTGGATGAGATGTAATTTTTGGAGTGTTTATATCACGATTCCAAGAAAATCGCCCTCTTTTACAGGTAGACCTGTTACGAAAAGTGCAACTCGTGAATGATAAAGGAGCCACCCCCCCCGAACAGATCGATGGGGGCTTTCCCTTTTACTTTTCAGATGGAAAATATAAATCGGGGGACATTTCTCAATTTCTACACTGGTTCGCCAATTAGGTGCCACCCCGTTGCAAATATATTGTCAGGTTGTTGAACGTTAGCCAACATCGGCAAATGGAATGTACTAAATTTTATCCGATTTGATCCGATGTTCTAGGTTTCAAAAATAGACCCGATCAGATGTCCTGTCGAATAATCGGTTATTCCCTATATCACAGACTATATCCTGCACTTAATCTTCAGTTTTAAATCATGCTTTTGGAAACGTTATCAGAGATTGAAAGTAAAAGTGAAACGGAAAATTTCATTATAGGCTTCTAATCAGCACTTGTTCCTCACAATCCTTCTCTAGACTTTTTAATTTGTAAAATGAATAAAACTTATAAAAAAAATAAATGATAAAGAGAACTTGTAAAATTCAATGAATAAAACTATCTTTAATTAATCAGTTAATTATATATTTTGCATAATATGACTAATTACTGTAACATTGAGTCAGATTAGTTGCTACCATGTAATCTGAGACATTATTTTGACATTATTAGGGGTGTGCAAGAGCATCAATGCACGGGATTTACGTCCAGGACCAAATATAGATCAAAGGTTAATTTATTGTTTGTTAAAAGATTGTTTGTTCGCAAAGAGTACGTACAATAGACAATGTGCACACCGGAAAGAGAATACCGTATGGAAGCGTTGTACTGGAGCAAAACTAACGAAGTCCCACTTTTCATTCTGAAGTACTAAATATTCTTCATGATTCATTGAAAGTAGCTAATGCAATAACATTAGGATTAAGTTTTGACTCGTTTTGACTCTTGGTCCTATGCCACCTATGGAAACTTGGAATGTTGGATTTAGCTATTTCACAACTGGTTTCAGTGTACATGTCTTTGACATATATTCACCACAAGGAGATAGCGTTCAATGTTATCAGCTTTTTCCCTTGACAGTTGTATTATTTCATCGCTGTTTACAACAAAAAGTATCGTTCTTAATTCTCTTATAAAATAAAGGCTTCTCGTAGTTACGGTGCCGTGCCTCTACAGCCAATCTTCTCAGTCTATACATTGAAATTAATCTCCTTCGTTATACCTAGATCAATTTTAACCAGTCAGTGTTGAATATACATTGTGATTTGTTGATATGATTCTCAGTTCTCTGTAAGAAGAGCACCTGCGGTTCAGATATACTGACTGGTATACCAGAGTTATTGGTCACATCTCTGAGTATATATCCACTTACCATCTCAGTAAGTGCACTAGAAAGAACCTTTCTCAGTCTCTCTCCTTTTTTTTTTCTTTTCCAACTGATTTCAAAATTTGAATTACCTTTTCTTTTATCCTGCATCTTTCCAGCTGGATTATGCTACACTGGAACACAAAGTGCACCAGAAGGTGGATTTGAGTGGGTAACTTCACTCGAGAACCACCGACATTGTTCGGTGACAGTACTCGGCGGTTATCGAATGAACGAGTTGGTCAACCCAGAGGGTAACATAAAGAAAAAAAAAACCGATGTATTGAAAAAAATATATGGCAAACTAATCTAGCAGGTATTGCATGAATGTGCTTAATCTCGAAGGAGAATGCATCTAATAGGGACAAATGCAAGTATGGATTAGGTACGAAGATGCTGTCACGAAAAATTTTCTTGGAAAGCCTGGAAATTTATCTACTTACGCACTTCAAAGAAACAGCAAAAGAAATGTCTACCTCTAGTCAAAACTTTGTGTACGTTTTGCACATAGATGTGTCCCTTTAGATATAAGACTTCACTCATTATTGTGTGATACAGTAGTTAGTGTTTGGATAGTGTCCAAAGTTTGGAGAGGGGATATCTGCTGTGCATGGTCAGTGTGGTATTCGGTTACCCGAAAACACAAATATCGTTAGACTACGAGTTCGTCTTGCTCCACACGTTAATGTTACACAATATACCTACACATAAGTGCATGTATGACAATGAACTTATTCTAAGTAGGCTGAATTTTGTCGCACCTATAGTGTACGTTTGTAAACTAACTGGGTGGCAAGTTCAGAACCGGGTACTGACATCGTCATTCGGACATTACCCGGGTGCTCGATGCAAACACGAATAATACTGCTCTCCCACTACACGTGTTTATTCTTATCCATGCCTCATACTCATTCTTAACAGTGGTTCAATAATACTTATCCCGTATCCCTGATTTTTAATCTTCTCCTCATGCAGATCAGAGTTGCAAAAATTGTGACGAACACTCTGAATGTTTGATCTCTGAAATCAGTGGGGATTATAAATGCTCCTGTCTAGAAGGATTCACAGCAGATGGTATCACCTGTTCAGGTTTGCATATCGAAATAAAACTAAGTTTGTATTTGAGATGATTTAATACGCAAATGCTTTGACTATACTATAGGAACCATGCATCAGGGTGTACGCACAGTCCACAGGAATGGGAAAAATTGTTCATTCAAAGGTGCTTCATCAAACACGTATAATCATACGTATGTACGAATAAATCGACATGTCGGCTGAATTAATTCATTAATTACCCAACCCTCCCCCCCCCCCCCCCCGCCGTCATCAGCAAGAAATTCTCTGAAAACGCAAAAGAAGTGCCTAAGAAATACTCTGAAAGGTCAGGAATGTTACCGGTATGTCACTTTTCAGACTTGATGTCAGATCCACTATTCAGAGAATTCGCTATTTTATCTTAACTCCACCAATGGGACATGGTCAGATATAGGCAAAATGTACTCCAAATACTAGACAAATAACTATGCTTACTCATCAAAACGGATATGCTGTCCCTCTATCAAGAATCGTTTCATTTCTGCATGTAATCGCACGAGTATATTGAATTATATTCCTATATTAATCTCCATCACAGATATCGATGAGTGTGGGATGGGTCTACATGATTGCCATGACAACGCCGTTTGCGTGAACACTATTGGGTCGTTTCATTGTGCCTGTAAGGATGGATACGAAGGCAATAGCCACAGCTGTTCAGGTGCTGTAAATGAATATCCAGCCTTACCGTTAGCAGTGCTTTGCATTGGTATAATTAAATAAATGGTTAAAACTATTCGCACGAACATCGGGCGAACAAAGTTTGTTATTCGCACGAGCCTAACCCCAACCTGATAGCAACCTATATAGTGATTGCTGATTGGCTTAAATCGAGTTTTCGAGCCATTAATTCGTTGCATTCGCAGGAAGTGGTTTGAGCTCATAGACACAACTTTAATATCTCCTTCATTTTCGACAACTTCACAAATGTCATTCTCAGACTAACCTTTCCTACGATTAATTGTTCATCGTCGTTGAGGGGACAATAATGCAAATTTTGAGCAAATTCAAAAGATAAGTGTTGTTAAATTACACTTAAAAATGCCAAAACATTTCGGTGGTATAAAATGTTACCATATATTTTCATCCATTTAATTTTCACCCACCGACGAATGTGATCTCACACTGCTTCTTGACTGTTCATGTGGACAGATTTCGTTAGCAAAGTTCAAGCTCTTCATTGTCAATAACCAATGACGATATAGGCAACTATTCGAATCGAAGTGATTGGATTATTGAGACATCAAACCCGTTTCCATGCGTGGTTGCATGAAAGCTCAATGATGTCCGTAAAGATAATAACACTCATGATCGTGTTCGTAAAAATAATAGCATCGTATTTTTCTTCACACAGATGTTAATGAATGTTCTTTACCAAAACAATGTGATTATTCCCCTAAGGTGGCATGCGTAAATACCGAAGGATCATACTACTGTAAATGTCAAGACGGTTATGAATTTACAGCTAAGGAAAAGCTTCAATTTGATTCTTTCTATTATCATTGCCAAGGTGAGGAGGCAAATCTTTTGGTTACCACACTTGTTGAGGATTATTTAAGCACAGCTAGGTCTATAGTATCTCATAAAAGTCACAAATAAGTTTATGACCTCGTCCGACTCGTCCAACCACTGTCACAAAAAAGAGATAAGTGTTATCCAAATGCACACGATGTCACACAAACCCATGTTGTGTGACATTTCATGAATCGTCTACATTAGCCTGGATGTTTTGTGAGAACATGCGAAACAAACGTGATCCTACTTATCGACTGGTTAATCTAGAATGTAATGTTGTTCCTTTTATTCCTTTTATTTTGCAGATATTGACGAATGTTCTCTCGATCACCTCAATGGTTGTTCTAATATTAATCACACTGAATGTATCAATACCGAAGGATCGTACATTTGTGAGTGTGAAATCGGATTCATGAGGATAGAAACAAATGGAACAGGTGGAGAAGAATTTTATTGCAAAGGTTGGTTCTGGATTTCAATAAGATATACCACAGTTTGAATTCCGCTGTTTGCCCACATTAACCGTATGTGCATATATCCTCAGGGGATGCAACAATTTCTTTCGTCCTTTTGGTTAAATGGTATGAATAGATGCTGCAGTTTGGAACCTCTCCACCAAGTTCCTAACCCCTGATGACTAATTTAATGGAAAGCTTTGATAATTAACAATAAAAGCTCTTTTTGCATAATATTCTTAATATCTATGCTGACAGGAATTATTTATATGTACGTCACATACCTCTTGCAAACTGTTCAGTACATTTCGCTATCATTAAGCAGTATGTAATATTTAGAGCTGTAGTTCTAATTGCAAATAACCAGCATGTCATGACGCGGAGAATGAAAAAAAAAACGATAACAAGTTTAAAAATCGAATAAATACTTTTCAAATGATCAGAGCAATCACTCTACTGTGTCTTTACCTTTTATGCCTTCATTTGTGAACTTGACAAGCATACTCGTACACTAAATTTTCTTTTATGTTCGAGGCCGCATTGGAAACATTCGAAGCAAATTCCTTTAATTTATCAATTTAGAATCAAATTAATCAAATAAATCCGGTGTGCTCTCTTGTCATGTTTACTTTTCTCAAGTATTGAAGTCGGTTTTGTCTATCTATCTTGGGTAAATGGTTGATGTGTAATCTTTGACATGTCGATTCCAAACTGTAATAATCTGGCTGTGACAATGACGTAGACTTCTTGAAGACTGTAATATCGCAACGATGAAAATTGGAAATCATTGATGATCATGAGGAAGTGGGGCTGGGGCTTTCATTGTAATAATCGACAGCTTCGTATTTCTAGAAATGCAACTATGAATAAACGTACCGTTCCCTATAAGCGTCGGATATCGTGAGAAAATAAGCAACTTATTTAAAGTGCATGTAACGTAATTCCATAGGCCGAAGTAAAACTAAAAACGTTGAAGGTAGCCAGTTCTCATCAAAATCCATTGACCATTTTTAATTTCACAAACAAATTTCTGTTTCATAATTGCACTCGTGTTATTATGTTAACCTTTGTTCACTTAACATTTGTTTAAGGGACAATTGAGACTTTTATATGTCCAGAGGGTTTTATTTCGGAAGCATTTATGGTCCTCTTTAAAACTTTTGATATCACTTACCAACTTCGAACCCAATAATTAAAAAAACTAGGATACAAAATATATATATGTTTAACAAAAAAAAAATGCTGAGTCACCGTGCAACTCTTCCCATCATCGATTCATTTCCATTCAACTTTCAAAGGCTGTATCCCAAAATGGTAATACTGTAAATACAATGCCAATGTATTTTCATTCAGAGTTTCAATCTCACTCTACAACTCCTGAATAAAGCCAACTCTTTTCTAGATGCATGTCACTTGGTATTTAACTCTCTGCGTGCTTTCAGCTACAGCGTCCTCCTTCACCGTTCAGTTCATATCTACTTCTATTTGAATATGTATTTTTTTTAAACGATTTGTATTATGATTTCAAAATAAAATATTTAATATGTTCAATGTTTCAATTGTCGTGACACAGATATCAATGAATGTAATTCTCTACCAAGCCCATGTGATTATTCACGGGATTTGACCTGTGTGAATGTCGAAGGCTCATACTTCTGTCAATGTCCGGAGGGTTACAATTTAACAGCAGACAGAATTCATGGAGACAATTTTCCCTACCATCACTGCCAAGGTGATTTTGATACCTTTTCATGTCTGTTTTTATTGTTTTGCTTACTTTCTATACAACTAGTAATTAGTATTTTTATTTACCTCTCACCGCCATCTTATGCATTGTATTACATCATGTGACATGTGATATTTCGTTAAATTGTATTTCGTTTCCTTTTTGTGTAAAATGTGATGCGGAAATGTAATATTTCTTTATTTTTATCTCTCGAAATCTTTTTTTTTAAATTACCTCATGAATTAGGAATTACCTAACACCATCGTAACAATCCCACGACGTCAGTATGGGAGGGGGAGATGTTTTGCAAAGTGTACTGTAAAATAAAAATTTGCATATAGGTGGGAACTCAGAAGCAGATTTTCATGACTTCTGGTGATCTATCGCTACCAGATTCCAAGGTGTTGATGAATAACCTCAGTGGGCCTAATTATTGACGTAAGGTTCGCCAAATCACCTGGACACAATCTTGAGACCATGAATGATCCTAAACTGATTAAAATATTGCATGCCATTGGTACATGTCAATGGTAGGTTGCATATCGATTATAGAGTTCATGTCAATGGTACATTGTATGTCAACTTCAGATTGTATGTCAATGTTACATTGCATGTCGATTTCAGAATGTATGTTAGTGGCAGGTTGTTTGCTTTTATAGAATATATGCCACTGGAATGTGAACATTAGATTGCTTGTCAATGGCAGATTGTACGTCAGTTTAGATTGTATATTAACGTTAGATTGCATGTCAATTTTAGATCGCCTGTTATTGGTAGATTGGAGGTCAGTTGAGACTGCATGTTAATGGCAGATTGTATGTTAGTTTAGGTTGTACGCCAATGGAAGCTTGCATGTCACTTTTAGATTGCAACTAAATAGTATATTGCAAATCAGTTGTAGATTACATCCCAGTGGTAGATTGTATGTCAGTTTGGATAGCATGTCAATGGTAGATTGTATGTTGGCTAAGATTGTATTCCAATGGAAAATTACATGTCCGACTTTTAGACCGCATGCCAATGGTAGATTCTATGTCAGTGGTAGTTAGAATGCCGATGGTAGATTGTATGTCAGTTTTGGATTGCGTGTCAAGTTTAGATATGCTCATCTACGGTAGATTACATGCCATTGGTAGTTTGGGTGTCATTTTAGGGTACATGTCAAGGCAGACTGAAAGTCAATTGTAGCTTAAAGGGAGAGTGATAAACTGCATTGTGTACAGTCAGATAGTTTTGAGCTGGGCATTGAATTCACTCTGTAGGCCCACAGTTGGTCGTCAGTAAGCATCACGAGTAGGGAAATACATGCACGAAGAATAGAATGCGGGGTGACAATGCGGTGACCCAAAGCGTCGCCATAAAAATATGGGTAACACTCCTTGCATTGATACTCTTATACCAAAGTGCACGCTGTGAAAGTACCGTCGAGTGCTGTTTGAAGAATTGCTTTGACTAGCCAGGATATTTTGATGACAAACGTGCCAAACAAAAGTAATTTTATTTATTGATTGGTGCATTCAGAAATATTTTTCTCATTCCTTCTATTTTTTTAATCAGATATTGACGAATGTTCTTTCGATCACCTCAATGTTTGTTCTGCTATTAAACACGCTGAATGTATCAATACCGAAGGATCGTACATTTGTGACTGTGAAAGCGGTTTCTTGAAGATCGAGACAAGTAGAACAGGCGATGAAGAATTTTATTGCAAAGGTTGGCTTCTGTATTTCAGTTTCTGTAATTAATATTTGAATGGTAGGCCGCAATGAACAACGGAGTGAGAAAATATGAAACACGTGTTCATGAATGCTTATACCCTAACACCCACTTTAATTTATCTTTTTCTTCTACTCATTACGGCTACTTGACTCTCCAGTAATGAAAACTACAAAGATCAGCTATGTACTTTTATTTTAGGGTACATGATATAATGTGATGTTTGACATCATACTCACCTTACACGATCTTTTAAGAATAATTCCAAGAATGAAATAGGGAGCTACAGGGCAAAGAATATGAAATTGACAAAAATAGGCCGGGGGGGGGGGGGGGAGAAAACTGTTGTTTAATACATAGGCCTATTTACCTGGTATCGCTGGTATTAAAGTTGATTTAAATAAAATAATATTTGCTACGGACAATGAATAATCATTGATGAGAACTTGATGAGTTACTACATATTGCAATGTAGCTCATTTCATGACGACATAAGTGACTGTCTTCTGTCACCCCCACCCCTCGCCACATCCAACCATTCCCCTCTTGGTAAGAAACCCTTAAAGCAATAAAAGTTGTAAGGAGCCCTGCACGTCGAACTTGCCAAACTTATTGACCAACTTAAGCATAAGGCTTAAGTACCAAAATGTATCGAAAGAAATCTTAAGAGAGCCCCCCCCCCCTCCCACTGTCCATCTCAACTTTGCAATAAAGGCTGCCACTTTTCAAAATTCCCAATAAGGTCTTTCCCCACAATTCAATCAAATTCAATATTTTCTGAAGTCTTGATGAAAAGAAGATGCCTTCCAAGTGATCTCAGTGGTTTGTCAATGTGGGATGTCTAAAACCGTTTGGCTTATAATATGATTTTAACGAATTCAAAAGGTGAAACATTCGCACTTTTAAGCACCTTTGTTTTCTTCGATGTTTTACACAGACATTGATGAATGTGCAGTCGACCACCCGGTATACAGTGATTGTAAAGCGATAGATAACTCTAATTGCATTAACACCGAAGGATCATATATCTGTGATTGTGACGTCGGTTACGTAAAAGTGGTAACCGAAACAACGACGGTACTGACTTCAACTTTACCATCATGTCAGGGTAAGGTTTCGGTCTCTTGGATTCCGCCCTCTGTCCCGCTAACGGTAATCGACACTTTAATTATACCGTCGTCTTCGATAAAATCTGCTCTTTAAATGTAGGCTTATTTGACTTAAAAATATCCTGTGCCAAGGTATGCTCAGTATCACGTTTTATTGTATATGGATTAAACCTGTGCGTAATAGCTCTTTACGACAATTTGTTATTGCCTCTTTTCCTGCTATGTTCTATACTTTGCTATAGTGATTTGGACCAACGTTCAACGAATATTGCAAGGGGGCGGTGGGCTTGTCTTACCTTGTATACTGAATGCACTTTAACTGAGGGGAGATTCTACGGTGGGAGAGGGTTTACTCCCCACCCGAAAGTTGGCTACCCCCTTAAATAATGGACAATGATGTACATACTAATTTAACATACACCTTTATTTTTTGGAAGAGAAAGCTTTTGAAACACGAGATATCAATATAAGGAATGTCTGGATGCCTTTAACAAGGCTCGAGAAGCGCAATCCGGAGAGACTTTCGGCAAAACTTTTCATGGTGCTCTGCTCACCAACCAATGGTGGTAGTACGCTTAGAATAAAACGTGAATTATCCCTATGACCCCTGAAAAATATGTCCCTATTAGCGCCCCTGTTTTAGCTTCAATATCCGGACAAGTGTAAAAAAGAAAGATATGTACATACTGTAATTGTTTATTTATTTGCCTTTAATAACTTTGGAATACTTCATACTTTTATATCACAACCTTTTCATATATATACACTGACAAAATTTTTCACTTTCCTTTTTTTTGTCAGTGTTATAGTTTTCTACTATGTTAAGATTCATCTTTTGGAACACTTCCCTTTGAAAACTGCATGATTTTGTAAATTTTTAATCCTATAACGAATCTGCTGTTGTAAACGAATAGATCCATGAAAATAAATTAAATGAAATACATGAAGATGTATTTCTGAAAAGTACAAGCCATACGCTTCTTTTCTACTGATTTTCATGGCACGGTCCATAAAAGATCGTGGATATATCCAATATCAAGATTACGTGTCTTAAAGTCACAGTAACGACGAATTATTTTCTCTTGTGTAACGTCAAACTTCCACAGGCGTTGATGAATGCCCCATGGACCTACAAGAAGAATGCCAATTGAGAGAAGCTAAATGTGTCATAAACGACTATTGTTCACATTCATGTGAATGCGAGGACGGTCTCGAGAAGATATACACAAACGGAATGTCGAGCGATTATCTTGATTTCATCTGTAAAGGTTCCACAAGTTTACATTCAACATTTCTATAGGGGTTTGTTAAAGGAGTGGTTCACTCAAAATCGACATTTTAAACAAGATGAGCTCTGCGAAAAATGCGATGATATATGTAAAGGATAAGGTTTCCCTTGTTATGCCACAGCGTCTCTGTAGTTCCTTTCCCCCATCAATTCACACAGGCCGGATGCAGGATAGAGGAGGATACAGGGGGAGATAGAGGGGATACAGGGGAGGGGTGACTTGTCACTCCCACCGATAGTGGCACCCATTTAAAATATGCTATTTTGTGATGGGGTTAAACTATACTTTAAAAAGGGGAGAAAACAAGAGACTATTGAGAGCATCATAAGGCAGACTATCATAAATGATAGAAAATTCCAAAGGAGAAAGGCAAAGTTTCGTCTCATTTCTGAGAAAAAAAAACAACAAAATCGGTGCAATTAACAGCTGAATCTGTAGTGCTATTTCGGGTTCTACAATCTGACAAAACGTTCGTCAATTATTGCACCATTGTGCATCTGAGTGCACATATATTTAAACAAACTTTTCCAAAACTGGAGTAGAAACCCCCGAGCCTCTCACACCCTGGGCATTCACGTGGACAGAGTTCAATAATTCCACTTCCTTTTACAAATTTCTTGATCAGACCTTGTCACAGCTACATATTACCATAATGATACCGGTTATATCACTATTTTTGTGGTAGATCACGTTTCCTTATATTTGATTCTGTTTTAGTTGATGCACTTCGTTAAGTTCATCTTGAACATGCTAAATTGACCCTATACCGGAAAAGTGGGCTAAATTGCGAACAGACAGTAACTGATAATTGTTTTGCTTTTTAGACATTAACGAATGCTTGAAAGAAACTCACGATTGCACTGATGGGCTTTCGTTCTGTACAAACACCTTCGGTTCGTATAGGTGTGACTGCTACGGAAACCTCACCACTGGTTCCCCTGGGCACTGTCCTGGTAAGTGGAATTACATAGACGCTTTTGTATTTATTTGCATTCTACGCGTGATCGGCTGTAGTAGTAATATGCTTCATTCTAAGAGTCCTAAAAGCGTATACAGAAATTTGGCAAGTTACATTTCCGTCCGTTATCAATTACACATGCTGAATCGAAACCACTGAAAATCCCTTTTTTTCATACCACACTTAGCCAAACGGAATGTGTAGTATTTCTTGTTACCAACTTCAATACTTCAGGTCATTTTCGTCACCTCAAGGTGGTTATATCCCATTGTGGTAGCCAATGATAACACAGTCACTTTGTAAACATTAAATACCTAGGTTTTCTTTACATGTATTTTAGGTCATGTCAGGGGATATTAATTGACAAGAACATAAGTAAAAATGTTGCAAATGAGAAAGGACAATTTTAACGAGACCATTTCATCATGGATTACATTTTTTCTTTTACTGTGAGTCTTTAGCATGTTTGCATTCAGTTTTCTATATCATTTTTCCCTTCTTGGTGTTGGTAGAATGTCCAGGTGAATATCCTCGTGTTCACGAGCATTCCGGATCAGTGTACTGCGTGGTTACCTTGGACCAAGACTGGCATACTGCCCGAGACACGTGCCAATCGTTTGGCTTTCATCTGATCACGGTGGAAAGCGAAGACGAAAATTTGTTTATCGAAAATGATCTTTATGATTACATCACTGATGATTACCTTTGGATTGGGTTGAACGATCTGCTCGAGGAAGGTATATGTCATGAAAGTCAATCTTCCATTCTAGCCTGAAATGTGACAATTCAAACCTATACCTCTCTCTAGGCTTTAAGTCTATGATAGGCTACGTAAAATGAAATGAGGTATGTATGCAAATCAACGTACACTATGATTTTATTGTGATTGTGATATGTTACCGGAGTTATTATCGTCACGATTGGTATGAAATCTGGCACAGTTTTGTGGGATAATTGAAAGATATTCTGTAATAATTCCTGTAATATACTTTAAATTTAAAGTGTTACTTTACTATACTGATTGAGATTATTAAGAATTATTAAGGAAAAAAAGTGTAAATATACGTGCATATTCAAATCAAGGATAGTTTTGGTTTTTCTTCTAAAAATTCATGCTTATATTTGTAAACAACAGAACTGTACTTGTCGATCATTGTCCCAACAGGTAATTGGACGTGGGTCACAGAGGGTACTGACGTGAAATACCAAAATTGGGGAGAGGATCCGTCCCATGGTCACCACTGTGGATCTTATGACTTTCATGACTTTCCCGGTAAATGGATTGCCATTGATTGTTCCGACTCTATCTATTCACTTTGTGAATTTGAAAAGGTTCCAACCAGCGAAAGTGATGTAATTTAAAAGCTCTCGTGACTTCGTAAAAGACGAAGATGTGAATGACGTGACGATCATTTGTATGTAGGTGTCTCGAATGTGTTAGATTTATGAACATAATCACCTCGTGTTACTTTGTTTTATACTTCCTTTTTGCTTCTTTCTTCTTCTTTTTTTTTTTTTTTTTTTTGTTACCTGGAGGTAAAACAACACTCAGCGAGTCATTAAAATGAAATTTGACAAATGTTTGGAAATTAAAATAAAAACAATACTGGGCGAAGCTTTGAAGAATGACTCCAGCAGGATGACTAACCTGATGACTTTTTACCTGACTCACTTAAATCCAGTAGAATTGCTCATGCTTGTGTAAATTTGAAAATGCTCCTGTAAAAAATTAGAAGAAAAGAAAATTTATCCATTTTTTTTATGAATCTTACGCTCTTGTTTAAGTGTCGATGTTTTATACTCGTTTGATTTAATCCGTGGAATTAAGTGGGGCGGGAATATTAAAGGAATGGATGGCATCAGAGGAACTGTTACGTAATCGTGACGTCTTAAACTGATTTTAATGACTGCTACGTTATTGACTTTTTCTTTCGAAGGAATAGCATATAACATCACTTGAGATAACTTCCGTAGAATATTCTTGCAAGAGATTTGATTTGTTTTCCATGAGATGCTGCATCCCCTGAGTTAGGTGGTGGAAAGCATGTATATGTTGGTATATGCATAAAAATGAGTGCAATTGCGGAGTCCGGTCTTGGGAAGTCAATAAATGTATTTGGTGGCATGTATAACAATGATTAATCTCGCAGTTCAGTGGCAGGAAGTCAACATTTTGTGAATGTTGAAGATGATATAAGCTGGATAACAACGATTGTAATATTAAAATTCAGTAATTGGAGTCTCATAGATGTATGTAACGCTATTTATAACAACGTGAGTGTAATATCGCACTATTTTCGTGTTGGGATGTGACTGTAGATGTTCAATGTAATTGTCATGTGCAACAGTTTGTACAATCGAGTTTCCTCCTCTAAGTACGGCTACCGTTTTATGTAGTGTTGTTCTTTTTACGACCTAATTAATTAGTTATAGGCCTGATTATAAGGACAAACCATTTTTATCTTTCTGTCCATGATTTTGGATGTCTGAATTAACGTTTCAGATACCTTAATTAAAAAGTACATATATCAAGACACTAGAATGATCTGCATGCATTCATTTTCTGATACTTTGTTTTAATTGCATGTCCTTCTCGGGTTGCTATTTTCAAATTAGTCTAATGGTATACCCATGGAACTGCCACAAACTTGGATTTGATTTAAACTGTTCATACCAATAAAGCTTACATGTAATAGATTACAAGTTAACTTGGAAAACCACTCCCAGCGTCCTTCCCTCTCTTTAAACAAAAATGGTAGTTGGGAAAAATTGCGTGACACTTCAATTATTGCACAACCACTTTTTTCTGTTTTTTTTTTTAAACTTCATTCAGTTTTCAATAAACCTGAACAATATTTTTTCCCACTTAGTGACTGCAACTTATCTTGTTTAATACTTACACTTTTCGACAAAATCATATTATTGACCTCTGTATCCAATTAAAGTATTATAATGGACATGCAAGCCAATGGAGTAGACTGGTGGACACTGAAGGTGCGGCGTATATACATATCCCCTACCGGTGGAGTTCGGACCAAAATAAGACAACCAAATCCTCATTAAGATTCAAAGTAAAGAGTAGATTTGTGACAGCATGAAAGGCCACAAAATCAATCAATAATCCCAAACCCTATATTACCAAATACACTTGAAGAGCTGAGTGTTTATCCCCTTTTCCCGGCTAACGAGAAAAAAAAAAATGCACCGTAGGAATCTCAAGACAACACTTACCTTAAATTCACTTTCAAGTGCTGCGAACATCTTAGATTTACAGATGTTCAAAATGAAGGCCTACGCCTGTTTACACTTTCGGTTCGTCGAACATTTTCGAGCGAACTGACTATTTCGCGAAACATATATGATTGTGAATGACCCCGGATATGGTGGCCATTTTAGATACTTTTAATATTATTTTCTGCTGTGGCAGAGGAAAACGACAGTATTGTTAAGACCAGCAGGCATACACCTGATATAAGTAATGTTTGAAGAAAATAATAGGTAATTGTAAGATTGTCACAATAGATGCATTAATTCATTTTCATTGCTTTTCAAAACGTTAGAAATATGGTCATGTCATAGTGCAGAATAAACTGATGAGCTTTGGCTACATGATCGCTATTTTTTCATAGGCCTACATCTCGTTGGACCAAAGAACCAATTAAGGTGCATTATCAAATATTACAGGAAAGTTCATGAATCACATTTTTTTACAATTCCAAGAGTGTGACTCTCTCTGAATAAGACATAAGTAAACAAGAAGCTGTTTATGGACCTCAGTGGCATGGTATGCTGATTTGTAGGGTAATTTCTCTTACAAACGTACGTGTTGATCTATTCATGTGTGAAACTGAACAAAAATTACCAGATCGATCGATACTTCAGTGAGGACGATTTTTTTTTCTGTTTGGAAATGTCCAGCCGAACCGGACACGTACAATTCCTCATAAGATAATCATCCCATGGATACACTTTCAGTTGAAAAATGCCCAAAGGCACACCTGTTTTGATATACACTGGGGAAACTACTTGGGGTCCCTTTCTGAAGGTCACATGAAAAAGGAGTTGTCACACTCAAGAAAAGAGATTGGGAGCCCATGTATCTGGGAGGAGATCCTAATTGACACACTTTTTCCACAACATTTCAGTGACGATTTGTCTGGCCTTTGACCCCGTGTACGTTATGAGGTAGAATGACTGACACATAGAGCAATGTAATGCTCTAAGGACTTGTGACACTAGGCCTACACATGATTATGGCGAGCGGGTCGACGCAAAAATAAAGAATGAAGAAAAAAAATTCGAGGTTTATCACACGATAATCCATGCTTAAAATCCTGGATTATCAGTATGCATCTCCATTATTGGTTTTTCGAAATTCAAGGTTCATTACAAATGTTTTCAATAAACCTGCTTTATCAGTTGGTAAACCTGGTTGGTGGGTTAAATTTGAATTGTCAGAGAGAAACCAGATTTATCAAACGAAATATTGTCAATATATTTTCGATAAATCATGTATAAGCTACACATGACTATGGCAAGCGTAATACGCAAAAATAAAGAAAAAGAGAAAAGAATTTCGAGGTTTATACTTTCCGAGGCGTAATTAAAAAGCGCCAATCATTAATTAAGCTGTGTTTACCTGACACGCGTATTGCGGAATTGCGGAATGCGTAATGCGGAACGCTGAAAGAATTCTTTTTTGTTTTTCCAATGACCTGTTTATTGGACACGCGGAACGCGGATTGCGGAACCATCACACGCGGATTGCGGATTGCGTATCGAATTCTCCATGTCGAATTCTTTCCGCGTTCCTCGCGCGTATTGGTGACCACGTGGACACGGTGTATAGCTTCCAGTAGGATTTCTCACACATTCCCTGACTTCTCATACTACGTCGCAAATCGGAAGCCGTTGTCTCGGGCAAAGGACTTCCTTTGATACATGAAACTTGGTCACGTCATCACGAAGAATGAACAGAAGCTGTGTAAAGTCTTCACGTTTCAACCGAAAGTACCTCCGAAACATTTGCTCGTCTAAACTAAGCTCTTGTACCAAGTTGTTAAGCTACAAGCTCCTTGGGCTTTTCTTCTCTCCTCTGAATAGGGTGCACAGCCCATCTTCGCTTACGTCCTTGGTGCCGTCTTTTCCTTGCGATTAGATATGCTCCCACCGCAATGACTACATCTTCGTGGATTCGAGTGCAGTGTGATTTAACGAACCTGGACAGCACAGGCGCTATCTTGCTCAGGCAGCAGAACGTCGTTTACTGGAATTGAACTATTTAGCTTCTACTATAACTGAATGCGGAACGATGTTTATTGGGCACGCGGATTCTTTCCGCGTTCCGCATTCCGCAATACGCGTGTCAAGTAAACACAGCTTAATTAGTGATTGGATCTCTTTAATTACGCCTCAAAAAGTATAAACCTCGAAATTCTTTTCTCTTTAGCATAGAGCATAGGGCTCAGTTTGGGGTAACTGCATTTTCCCTACGAGTACGTCTTGGCCATGATCGAACCATGTCTCTGAACCAAGAATCATGGATTTGCCGGAAAATATTAAAAATTCCTTTTTATCAACAGGTTATCAAGGGTTATCGATCAAAAATAAAAATTTAACCAATAGCATGGTTTCGGGCGGTAGGCTGTTTTTTTTTTTGTTCTGTTTATTGCACGTTATGCATGCCATACCCGACTGACACGACGGTTACCACAACTCATCACCCAGATGGTCTATCCACATCATAATTCATATCTCTACATCTGTATGTCACACAGTCCCAACTCGTGAAACCGGTCCACGTACATTCACATGCATGCCTAGAGTGAAAAAGAGACGTAGCAATAGATACTGTGCAATAACTAACTTCGCCTATTGCTGCAGTGCAAAATGCCAGCTGAACGTCGCAAGAAACCGAGCAAGCCTCCAAAAGAAAAACGAAATGAGACCGAAGACAAAACGTGAGAAATTTACAAGCTACATAAATTCAGATGTGACCTACATGTGTTCCGTGAACCTCATTATTGCTCAGAGTACTCGGAGTTGCTACTATGCTTGCTAGACCAAGTTGCTAGCGTATCTCGGGTCGGTTAGGCTATACACAATTGATTGCTGTTTGTAACTTGTGAGAATACACTGTTATACAGGCCCACACACCGAAGCAGTGTGTACTGCATGTTTGCTTCTAAAGGCCGTTGTAACTACTAGGTTGCAATGCAGAATGCATGTAATTTTTCTGTTTTGACACTGTGTTAACGATTTCTGATTTAACTCTTTTCATGAGGGTGAAATGCGATTAGATACTGTAATAGAGCCTGCGGTGGTGGATGGAGTCACAGGTCGTCCTAGCGTTAAGTATTCACTATTACCTACACCTAAGTTAGTATAGGTGTAGGTAATAGTGTATACTTAACACTAGGATGACCTGTGGATGGAGCTACCAATACCATATACAGCAGTCAGGTTGGTATCCCCCCTTCCTCCCTTCTCGACCAGCTCAAGTGGATTACCAGATTATAACTGCCTTCTTGCCTGGTAGCCAGTACACGTTCCTTTGTTAACAACATTGGCTTTGCAATTTTTCAAGTCGGCCCTTCTGTATTGGACTGTACGTTTGTAATCATAGTCGATCGATATCATGCATTCTTAATGCCAGAAGCCTGGACTGGAGCATGTAGACTGGATATGATTTCAGTGTAAGCGTAACCTGCACTGTGTATCCCCCAGACAACACCAAAAACAAGTGCCTCTTCATTTGATGGTGAAAGTGAATATGATAGACCTACATGCATGTTTTAGCTTACTGTAAAAGTACAGTATATGAACTAGAAATTTAGCAGATATTAACAAATTAGTGGTGACAATAGTGTTTCTGGTGAAGCTTTTGGTAAAATTTGAGAGAAAAGACAGTATTAGCTTTGTTGCTCCTTTTTGTGGTAATGATTGCTCAAGATTCCATCATATTGTGTTATGTATTTGCTGCCACCTTCTTTTCAAATTAAATTTCCATGGATTGCTTTAAAATCGAGACAACACCAAAATATAGTGCAATGGAGAAGACGATCATAACACAATATTCACAGGGTTGCTTTGTCATATAGGCATATTTTTAGGCAATTGTTGAACTCATGTACCATGGCAACTCTCACTGCATGCGTTAATTTATGTGACTAATACCACACCTTCCAGGTGACCCTCATTTTGTGGGTTTGAAATGCATATGAACACCAGAAAACACCAGAATGTGAACACAAAATTACTGAACATTGCTGCTTACATTGTACAGGCAGCTGCTATATTCTGTACATAAAATATTAACAAAACTGAGAAGTTTGAAGTGCCCTTTCAACGATCAACACTCTTATCTTCCTCCTTTAGTACACATGCATATATATGATGCAATGTCTCTGCCAGTTGTCAAATTTGATTAAAATTAACTTGCTTCTCTCAATTCTACAGAACCGACCAGCTCCCAGAACAACCGCACGGCTTCCGGTGGGGTGCGGCCATTCGTCACTCTATCATGAGGATGATTGTGATTGGTGTGTTGATATATACCCTTCAAGTGGTCTACAATAAAGATTTACCTTCCCTGGCCAAACAGGACGAAGAGATCGAAGCCAGAATCTTTGACAGGAACTGTTCGAAGGATTACAGGGAAGACAGGAAGAAGTTCAAAGGTGAGATATCTGCTACGGTGATGGTAGAGTTATTTTACAATATGAAGTTTTTTTGCATCACCGCCACACAGTCTCACCTTTTCCACAAAGTTGAGTCACAGCGACTGAAGATATTGTTCTTCAGTGTAACTGTCAAACTTCCTAGAAATTGCAAAGGAGATGTCGGAGTCCTTTTACAGGTGATTGGGAACACCCAATACATGGCACATGCATTTGACAAACCAGGATAACCTAAAATACTCAAGGAGTAGCTTCAAGAGTGGTATTTTTTTATAATCAACAGCCTGCAATGTCGTCAATTTGAAATCTTTTACGAAGTTTGTTCGAACAGCGGCAGCTTTGGGGGGCTCCATTTTGGTCACATCAACCCAGCCACCATACCACAATATTCCAGGAAAATTGTGGCAACCTCAGAGAATGGATGAAAGAAGGTGCTGTAAATCTGTCCAAGCACTTTACAAAGGTTATAGTCCAACATGTCATAGCCATTCACTGTATGGTATTGGCAAAGACAAAGTTCTGACTGTATTCATTGTCAATAAAGTTTTCATGTCAGCCCTGACATCCAGGCTCTGTGAAATTTTTAACTTTTAAATAAGTACAGCTCAGGAAACCTTACATGCACCATAGAGTTAGTGTTTAAATATTTCAGCAGGAGTAGCATAAGTACGTTAGGTATCTTCATTGTGAAGTCAAAGAAATTCATTGTCCAGTTTTTGTTTTAACAATTTGAGTCTGAGAAGCACTGAAGTCATCAGTATGCACATATTGGACAGTATCTCACACAATTTTGTAGCGTTTTATTTATAAAAATTTCACAAGCTGAACTGATTTATACCATTCAGAGTCAATTCATCAAAGCAGACCTTTGTGGTGGTTTTTACTGGTGACCACTGCTTCTCTAAGATTTAGACCACACACCACTGAATGGAAGAGCAACAGGCATGTAACTAGTTTGTCATATTGTCTACATGCAGTAAACAGAAAAATGTGCTCACTTCAGGAGTTCAGGACTTTCATTTCTGAATTTACATATTACGCTGCTTTGGTCACCAAAGTTGAGGAGTTCTTTTCAGTGCCTCGGGTGAAATACCTGAATGAGATCATCAGTACTGCTAAATTTAAGATCTCATAACATTACAATGAGTAGACTCATCACAAAAAAAAAGAATAAACTTAGTCTGGTGTAGTATCTAGTATAGCATATCATTATCTCATCGCCCTATAGGGGCTAAGATGAGATATTGTAGTCACTTGGCTAGTGGAGCTGTATATTGTACTCTTGCGCCCATGGGAGAACAATTGCCATGGAAACGCTTGGAGTGGATGAGTAGCAACACCCCAGGGGTACCCCATGCTAGAGTGACCACGGGTACAGGAGGGTCTTGTTGGGTGGTATAAATGAAAACGTGTCCAAGCTAATGTGTGTGCATGCGTGTGTGTGTGCATCCAGACCTGTCCAAATTGTGGTTTTTCCAGAATAGTTTGAAAAGTATATGAGCGATTAAACTTGGTAAGGTTGTGCATGATGCCAATATGTCAAAGATGTATTAGTTGTATGGTGTAAATCGAGTCAAATTTACTGATATTTGAGAAAAAAAAGCCGATTTTGCCCAAAAATTGCTATTTTCAGCATATCTTGAGAAGTATTTGAGCATTTAATGCAAAATTTTGCAAAAAACTTACCTGAGGATGAAATATTCAAGGTATATCACTTTTGTAGTGTAGAGAGTGAAATTTGCTGATTTTTTAGAAGAAAGCCAATTTTGCCCAAAATTTGTATTTACAGCATATCTTGAGAACTAGTAGACCAATTAACTTAAAATTTTGTAAGGACTTACCTGAGAACACATTGTTCAACGTAATATTACTGTAATGGTAAGCTCAGGGAAATTTTCTGATTTTTTAGGAAAAAAGCCAATTTTTTCCAAAAATTGGTATTTCCGGCATATCTTGAGATGTATTTGAAATCAAATTGTATATGAAATCAATTGATGCATGTTGGTGATGAGATACGCAACTCCGTGGATTGTCCTCTTGTTTGACATTTTTGACATAAGTACACTGCAGGTTTGTGTTCATATTTTAAGGGTAATAGTTTTTTAAAAGTGAATTTTTGCACAGCAATTTTCTTTACAAGGCACAGTAACCCTTTCTGTTTTTTTTTTCTCACCGTATAGAGTGCGCCCCTCACCACTGTGGCCGTGGTGTCATGGACCAGCTTGTATCTAAAGAAGAGGCGCAGATTCTTCTGAAGTAAGATTGTACTGTTGGAATTGTTGTAAAATTGTATGTTATTCTGTCCACTGTATCGGCCTCATTTATTCCTCAAATGTTGCCAGTGTGTTCACACCAGAAAGATATTGTAGGTGAAGTGGGCCACTGCTTGGCTCACAGCCCCTTACAGAATTTTGTAATTTCTAATCTCAAGTGCAGAGAGTCTAATTAAAGCAATGTAATATATGGATTAAGCAATGTACTTTATCACTGCTGATCGGATGGCCAATGTTTTTTTTGAAGAATACAACATTGACTGCTATTACATTGGCTGTCTTTTCTATCAAGCGTATTATCTTCTTAAAAAAGTTCATGTTGTGTGCTAGATGCCTAGTCTCTGGGGTATTTTTGATAAATTATTGCAAATTTTGTAGGTATTAGGAAAAGATCTCTTGTGAATGATAAAAGAACCTCCCCTGAACATGCTTGAGTGCTTTGTTTACCTTTTGCAAATGGAAAATAGCCCACATAGGGCATTTCTTCAATTCTACCCTGATTCAAGAAGGAGGACATGTTCATGGACATACAGTAATGTTTTTTCCAACTCGTTCAATTGGTCTGCACAGCTTGACATTGTTTAAGACCTCCATGCCCTTACACTTTGCTTAAACATGTACCCTTGTGGTGTACACAGGCTGTGTGAGGAGGGAGGGAAATGTAGTGTAGTGTTTCTCATTGGATGATATAGGACATACCTCATTTCTTTGTTGTTCATTACAAACTTTTTGGTATTGACATTTTGAATTTGAGATATCGTTGCGGATCTTGCATTCGAGTCAATCCAGAACATACACATATGGGTGCATTTGCTGTCTTTCTCATGTAACTAGAACTGCACCATTCAGGCCTTGTTATCTAAATCTGTAAAAGATGAAAGTTCCCATTTTCTAGAGAAAATTGGTGAAGCTGCTATTGGTGTAACTACAGTTAAAATAATCAGAGGTAGTTGTGCATGTGTAGTGAAAGTGGATGGTATTAATGTATTGCTGGAGCGCTTGCTCGACATCCAAAGAGTTACGTATTACCATATGTACAGTAAAGACAATGAAAGGATAATACAGGCAGATGAATTCTGGCCCCAGACTGTGTTGTACATCTGTTGTATCTTATTTGATCTGTGACTTTCTGTGATCTTGCAAATTAAAAAAAAAAGTTCCCTATGATTTTTGTGTTTCTACTTTTTCGTCAGAGTCGCAAAGTCCGGTTTTGCCTACGGTGGATCTACTGGAGGGGTAAGTTACATGCAAGGAAGGTTTCAGATCTAGTTTGACATGATCAAAGTATAGGCTCTGCTTTGATACCTCTGCCATCGTTGCCAATATCTAAGTTATTGTTTGTTCCAATGTGCCTGGCTAGTTCGTCGAGTGAATTTGCCGCTTTTGAGGACAAAACTTTCGAGTTGGGTGATTCCATGAAGTTGGAGCACTGTCACACTGTGGCCTATTTAGGGATTAAACCTTCCTAATTTTCCACCTGAGAATCCAATTAAGCCATATTTGGTATGACATTTCAGGCAAGTACTTTAATTATAATGGAGAGTATTAAAAAACAAATCATATACGCTCATGTTTCAATGCATTTTGTGATGGTGTCCACACAAACTCACCATGAAAATTTCTGACTTGAAAAGTGCCCATTTTTATGATTGTTCTATTCTTTCAATAAAACTTCTTGGCATGTAATCTGTATGATTCTTCACAAAGAATGCACCAATGGAAAATAATTTAATAATTTAGTAAAATATTGTTGTTCCCCATCATTCAAAAAATAATTTCAAAATTTGAGTTACCGCCGCAGCACAATGGTGTCCAATTTTGAGCATGTGTTGCGGTGGTATTATGGCTGCCATTTCTAGCAAACTGTAGCTGGTGCAATAGCAAAAGTACTCTTATATGAAATTGAAATTATAGCAGTTCATATGCAGTCAAAGTGAATGTCATGCTTGTTTGCCAAAGTGTGAGCATTTTATGAAACATATATAGGTCTCATTAGGTGACGGTGTCTTATGTTGTGTTGGTAAAAATATGCCTTAAACACCTTCATATTCTGCAAAACAAGATGTGTACTGAAAAATCCAGTATGTCTAATATGAAAATTCAGCAAGGTTATCCCTAATAGCTTTCTCTTGCTATTCTGTTAGCAAGCTGTCAATTTCAGAGAAGATATGGTGTTTTAACGTTGCGACGGTAATAGGACATGTTGCGGCGATATCTGTTTTGCTGCATTATCCAAAGTATTTACATTTTAGATGGATTACATGAAGGCAGGTTTTGTAGAAACTGCAGCCTTTGTTAAAAAAGTCACTCCTTGTATCACAATGTCATTGTCTCCATGGGAAAACTGATCATAAACACACCCATGAAAATCGGACATGGTGTCCATATTTGTGATGTTGCGGCGGTATATGTCGCATACAGTGCCCCAACCTCATGGAATGACCCAGTTAGAAAGAAATCTCTATCGTCACTGGAAAGTTCAGACTTCGGAAGAATTGCAGGTCAGATACCTGTATAGCAACCAAAACTGCGGCATAACGAGCGTAATCTGATCCCGGGTGAAATTTTCAGTCTAAGCCAAGTCCATTATGCAATTCCACACATAAAGAAAAAATGATTTTCTTCATTCATGAGATAGTAAACTTAATCTAGTGTGTGGGTGCAAAAATCTCCCCCCCCCCTCCCAATTCTGTCAGGGTGATGGCAACCTCCTGTAATGGATTGGAATGAAATTAGTTCTTTAAAAGTAAAGGAAAGTGAGAAAATATATACCCTTCATATGATGCACAAATGTAACTTAGATACATGGCAACAAGTCCTTCAGTGTCTTCACTACTGTACTATATCTAAGGAGACACCACAGGATTTGGCCTTGCTTTTAGATCATGTTGCAATGATTGATGTTCAGCAATCTTACACAGTTTTAAGTAGATGCAGTCATACTGTACACCTCAGGTTATTCAGCATCATCTCTGAAGACATGATCATCAACAATTAGTAATAAAAAGAAAGACTGATGATGGATCTTAACAACTGACTTTAATTATTTCTAGGCTTCCATTCTTGATCTCCACACTGGGGCACTCTCTCTGGAAACGTCTTTCATCAATATTTATAAGTAAGTAGCAACTGTAGAGGTTAAACCGGTGGTGTTGCATTATGATTTCATTCTTCTGCCCAGCATACCAAATCACTCAAAATTAGGGGTAAGGGTAAGGCGGGTGGGGACTTCTCCTTGTCCCGTCTGCCTGTGCCCACCATCCACATTTTTTTACGTAGAAGGCCAGAAATGTGTTAGCTAGTAGAACATATAGAGGGAGAAGTGGTATATCTATGTGTCACAAAATAATATGCAATCTGCATTCGATTTTTCTGCCTGTTTGATTCCAGAGAGGATATACATGTTGTACATTTATACCAATGAATTTTTTATTTTGAGGGTAAATGTCCCTCCTGGCTTTGAAGGGAGACTTCCCAAGAGCATGCATCATGGCCAGCCTAGCATCGCTGATGTCAGGATGTTCTTTTGTTACCTGAAACTCCCATTGAACAAATGTAACAAAACCTGTAAAGAATTTCAGCGTACATCAGAACTGCAGGCATATGAATTGAAACTGGAAGTACAGTTGCAATGAAAATTATGCAGAATGTTTCCCCACTTAGAGCAGATACCATCCTTTTACTTTCTGCATTATCTGATCGAAGCATTGATGAATACTGTTACTTTTTTTTTAAGTATTTCATTATCATTTATTTCAATTGACTTTCTTGCTCATTCTTCTCAGGTTGTTGGAGCAAAATGGGGTCAAAGACGTCTTCAGCAAACACGATTTTGAAGTTTACAAGTAAGTTAAAATGTGATCAGGTGAAGGATTTCAAAACGAACCATTTCATTTGGTGTTTTCACATTAGGAAAAAATGGATCTTAACTTGCATTGTCACTCAACTTTAATACTTGGTCTGAGGACATGCAGGGCAATTCTTGTTTCACTGTGCGTAGAAGAGCATAATATCAGGCACACAAGTATAAGATATTAAACAACTTGCTAACTGTCACATTGTAGCCAATGGGAGCTCAGACTCTGAAATAAGAGTAAAATCAAAGAAGCTCTTCATGTAAAGGAACTCAAGCCTAGCTTGACTATCCAGTTACACCTTCATAGACCATTCTTCTCACGTATCCGCAATGTATTGTGAGGTATATGTTTGATCTACTCTGCTATCGTCAACTTCTCAGACTATCTCTGTTTTGTATCATATTTGTCTACCTGATGAGGACCAGGAGATTTCAATCTTCGAGAACGTTTGTGTTAAACAAGCATGTAAACAACTTTTTCATTTTAATGTACCCTTTGGTGTGGTTCTGCGACATAACACCATCAGTCTGAGAGAGAGATAGAACATTCCATAGTTTCCATATTGTGGTATGATTGTACAATGACATCATTCTTGAAAATATTATGCACTTTTGGATTTGGGGTAGTATAGGAGAATAATAGATTAAAGTATGATTTAATCAGAATGATTCAGGTCTAAGGGCATCCATAGATAAACCATGACTCTGGATGTAATGTTACCCGCTGTCTAAATGACATGCAGTGAGAGTACTCTGCCAGAAACATTTCAAATCAGACCACGTTTCAGTTCTGGTAGTATGTCGTTTACCGACCGAGGTAAATGCACCACCACGCAGCTCCCTGGGTTACCGTCAAATGGAAATGATGTAATGGTCCAGATGGCAATGACAGTAGTCCTCCCCGCCCTGTGGCACGGTCAGATTCCTAGGGGTGGCCAAAATAGAAAAGTGGGGAATCACCAGCACAAGTAACAACATTAACATTTTTTTTCTCCTTCAAAATACTGGGTGGGCAAAATTTTTCCAGGGATGTGGTGCCTCACTTGGTTTCAGTATGGGCCTTCCCCCTATCCCTCCATAATTCCAAGCTTTTTTACAGTGGTACTGTACACTTTGAATCACTGCTGCTGTTCTATTTACTTACATAATTTTTTATTTACATTACATAGTTTTCATTCATTGTAATGTATCTAAATTGAGTAATTTTTTTTTATAATTTAGAACTGTTGTAGGACAGTGTTGAGTCATACTGTAAACATGTTCTCTCCTAATGAAATATACTTTGATGATAAATGAAATCAAACATGAAAATTATCTCCTTCACAGCACTGTTTCAACAAAGATTCGCATGGCAATAGCAACCCAGTTTAGGGTACCGTACAATAAACTGTACCTGACGAGGCCGACGTTCTTCAGCAAAATGACCAAAAAGCCAGCAAAGACACTCCATGACGAATACTGGCATGTCCATGTTGATAAGGTACAGTTACATACTTACACAATCACACATTTGGCAGTGAGCTCTCCATTGTGTAATGCATTACAGGCCATAACATGTGTGTTTGTACCTCTGAATTTTGCTTTACTTATCACATCAAGCCTTATAAATATAAATGGTTGTAACATTACAATCCTATGTGATATTCATTTTGTTATATTTTGTTAATATGTGGAAATGGGAATATCCTTGCAAGGTGCACTCAGAGCAACAGACAAACTGCTTTATTACTATCACCTTTGACTGAATTCCCTTCCATTCTGTCATTGCTAAGGGTGCTTTCAAGGTTTTTACATTCATTTTATCTTAAAATGATGATCTTTAATAGCTTAGTATCCATTGGATATGATGGATGACCTACAATCTTGGACAAAACTCCCTGTGACACCCTCCTCCCGTCGTCAATGTTGGCTTCAGGATTACTGATCACAGTGTACATTCCCTCTTATAGCACAACATTGGAAAGGGGCGCAGGGTTTCATGTTATTCTCTGAACTAAATTGAGGATTATAATTGCAACAAACAGCAAAGTGTCCGAACAATTTTGTCCAAGATTGCTAATCTAAGCAGATGAAGGCAAGTCCCTCGATGTTTGGATGTGGTCTTATTGCCAGTATGCTCTTTGAAATACAAAGGTGTTTGCAGTAGTTACTAATGACTGAGACTGTTGAATGAGCCTTCTTTTTTTTATTGTTATGTTATGATTGTAAATTTTTGCAACCAGTGATGTCACCAAAGATGATTTGGATTATGGTTGTGAAATAAGCATTTGCAATGAGTAACTAAATACGTTTCATCTTGTCAAAAATTACGTCATCATGTATTTTGAAGAAGAAAAGTATCTTATCAAAAAGGTAATAGGTATTCTCAGTGTTTAGAAGGGACAATTTTGCCAACTGTGCTGTATCCCCTCTTTCCTTGTCCCTTGCCCTAAGCCCCTCTTTTTTTGTCCCATGCCCTAAGCCCCTCTTTCCTTCTCCCTTGCCTTAAGTCCATCTTCCCTTGTCCCTTGCCCTAAACCTCTCTTTCCATTGACCTCTACCAATCGATGCTGTCGTTATCATTTTCGTTCCTTTTACCTGTTTTCAGGAGACCTACAGTACATTCGATTACACCTCCCTACTCTACTTAACCGACTACAAGGAAGACTTCCAAGGCGGTCGTTTTGTGTTTGTTGATTCAAACGGCAATAAAACCATCGAGCCAAAGTTTGGTATGTCGCAGTAGTCTTTAGAACAAACCATTTTGAAGCACTCTTTTGAAATTACAAGATAATGAGTGACATTTATGTAATGGCAAAAAAATACAGTTGATTTGGATCTTTTGTTTGTCCTAGAGATGCTGATAACATGAAGACTGACATCTTCTATAAAACCAAGGGCTGGTGATTGTAAAGTGATAGGACCACTCAATCTAAGTGTCAGGAATTACCACATTGAGCTTTGATTTGGTAGTCGATGGATAACAACTTCCTTGAAACAAGCATTGGAAAGTTAAAACAAGGAGACCTAATGTGATTTAAGTGAAAAAAAAATAGGTGATATTCTAAACCATTAGGGTAGACTGAGAAGGAGAAAGCCATTACAGTAGCTGGACATGCAAATGATATGCAACATATCATATGGTATGATTATAAAATTTTGGGACCACTCAGTGTAACTGTCAGAAATTACCATATTAAAGGGAAATAGGGCGTTTAGAATACACCAACATGACATACAAAAGAAATAGTGTTAGTCATTGTTAAACCATTCAGTCCCATCAATAAACACCTGCCAAAGCTTCATCTCCTCAAAATATTATGGATGTGATGAGTGACGGAAGATACATCATTTGAATTTTGAAAAGTTTGGGTGAACAAATTAGTGTTGAGCAACAAATAACTGAATTTCTATCTGTGAGAAACTTATTTCTTGAAAAGAAGGGCACTGTCCTTCCTTATTGTGAATAATCTATCATTCTGCGTCCACAAACATTGCTTTCAAACATATGGATGTTTCCTGTAAAAGAAACGCCCTACTTCCCTTTAAGCCTTGATTTTGTATTCAGTGGATAACAATTTGATTGAAACAAGCATTGGAAAGTTAAAACAAGGAGACCTAATGTGATTTAAGTGAAAAAAAATAGTTGATCCTCTTAACCATTAGAACAGAATGTTAAACTGAGAAGGAGAAAGCCATTTGCAATAGCTGCCCATGGAAATGATATGCAATATGAAGACAGACGACAAAAACAACCACAACAACAACAACAACAAAAAAGATGGAAAGGGAAAAATTGTTGCAAATAGATGGATGACAGAGAGGAATATTGTCTGTTACTTGCATTTCTGGTTTCTTCTTTCAGGACGAGTCTCTTTCTTCACATCTGGCTCTGAGAATACCCACTACGTGGAGAAGGTCACAGATGGGACGAGGTACGCTCTGACTGTGTCCTTCACCTGTGATCCGAGCAATGCCATCCAAGCACCGACCGGTAGCGCGAGGTGATGACAGCGGATGGTGGCAGTAGATGGTATTCCACTGGTAATAATCTCCAACAGTACTAATAAAAATATGATTCCTACAGTATTTCAGCTTGACGTTTATTTCTCCTGGTGGATGAAACAAATGAAGTAATCAGAGAAGATCAGATCAATGGGCATTTTATCGTTTGGCAGTGATCAAGCAGATCAGGTCAGTTGGACATTGATTCACATTGATTGAGCAGATCTGATCAATTGACATTTTATCGACTGGTACTGATTCAGTAAATCAGGTCAACGGACATTGATTCCCATTGATTGAACAGATCTGATCAATTGACATTTTATCGACTGGCACTGATTCAGTAAATCAGGTCAATGGACATTGATTCGCATTGATTGAACAGATCTGATCAATTGCATTTTATCGACTGGTACTGATTCAGTAAATCGGGTCAATGGACATTGATTCGCATTGATTTATGAAGATCTGCTCAATTGACATTTTATTGATCCAGAGTGATTAAACAGATCAGATCAATGAACATTTCACTTTATGGGCACTGAGGATTAAGGAGATCAGATCTATGGACAATTTATTCTTAGACAGTCATTCATCAACCAGTTGCTTCGTTTTTATGGTAGAAGCACAGTAGCATTCCATTAAATTAAACCTGAAACCATCAACGTATATTGGTATGCTTTATTTCTGGTTTCCACAAGGCACCGTAGTCTCCACTCTGGACATCCGTGTGATAACCGTGATTCCTCCTTGGGAGGCACGCTTGATGGAATATCCCAAAGGTTAAGAGACATTTTGAGGAGTGGGCTAGGGGATACTTAATGTCATATTAAATACGCAATGTTTCCTGATTACCATGGGCAATCACATGGAATACTAGCATCTCATCAATCATGAAGCAGCTGTTCGGTGGTCTGATAAAGTGAACCAAACATTTTCAGTACAGAATGATGCCATCTATTGAGGGGAGAATAAATGGTTCTAATAACTGCCAAGATTTCACAGAAAAACGTTTGTAAAGTGTAAACACTTTTTATCGCCATACATCCGATGGTATGTGCAATGTTCCATCATCGCTCAGTGATGAGAGTGACGTGGAATAAATCCTTCTTTGCCCCTTTCAAATCCGTTTTACAGGCGACCAAAGCTTTTGCTTGCTCTTTTCAACTGATTTCTCTGCCATGCATGTAAGCTTCTTTTTAGCAGAGACAAAGATTTGACAGCAAAACCACAGTTTTGAAGTAGCAAATATTCTTCCAAGTGGTCATATTTTGTCATGGAAATAAGGTTCTGCTATGTCACATCGGTTCTAAGGTATTCTGTCGATGAATGCCTATGTCAGTGATATTACATCTGATGGTGCAAGGTTCTGAATAAATTTGCAATATAAGGTGATAAGACTGCAAGTACTAACTACACACATCATACATATCAAATATTGATCATGGCAATATCATTTCTAATGCCTGTTTGTAAAGGTTGTGTGATAAGCAACTAGAAAAGAGCAGGCTTCATTCAGAAGTTCCAAAGTAAAACCCTGAGTGTAAATCCATTGGAATTTTGTTTATATCTATTTACCATTTTTGAGATATGACTTTTCAAAGTTTGATAAAAATGCACAACAGATGATGTTGAGTGTTGCGAAGTGTGGATATTTCTTTTGTCAAGCCTATATGTATTGCCTCTTGAATACTTGATGACTGAGTTTCAAATTGGTAAGTGATATTGGTAGTTTTAAGAAAATACACGCTTCCAAAATAAAACCCTATGTGCATGTAAAATTCTCAGATGTCCTTGAAATAAAGGTTACATAAACAAATGATTAACATAAGATATCACAGGAGTCCATCTCTTGATGTCACGAATTTGCCTGTAGATTTGTCAATCTTTGATGGATTTCGATGGAATTTGTTGCTATTTTTAACATTTTCAATGCTTCATGCACCCAGTACTCCAAAATATCATTTTCATGTCACACGACCTTTAAAGATCTACAGTTGATTTATACAGTGTGGTGCATGTCAATTGCCCATTCCTTTTAGTTAACTTTTCCATTGGTTCAGTAGTTTTAAGAAATAGTATAAAATATCCGTAATGATTTGTCAATGTAGTGCAATGTCAGATGAACGTCGGTTGTGTGTATTCCACTTTGCTATGATTGTTATAGTTTTTGGCATGTTTGTTTCTAATACATTGTTTATTTGTTTTGATGAATAGTAAAGATACAACCTGCATATTTTCTCAACAAAGTTTAAGACATCTTTTAAAGCTTCATAACTAGTTCTCTTTACCCCAGCTTATAAATAATGTTGTTCAGTGTTTACGTCTCTCTGTCGAAGTCAAGGCGACTCGTGTTTTTTTTTTTTTTAGCACAAAGCAGGATCTCTGGCCTAGTAACAACCTTTCCTTCACCAAAGTGAAATCTTGCCATTTAGTTTCCCTGGTTTTGATTAACCCCCCCCCCCCCCCAGCAAATCTTTCTCACAATAAATCTTCTGTAATGAAGAAATGAGACTTTTAGGGTGCAACATGAGTATATCTTTTTGTCTGACATTTTAGCTGGACTAGAATGGATAAGCTTGTTGTGATGATTCAGCATAACAGTTTCTTTCATCAAAAATTTTGAGTGAGTTATAAATCTCACCATCTAACTCTCTGTGTGCATTGATAAGATACAGAGATAAACCAAATGGCTAAAAACTTAAATGTAAATCCTGAATTGTGCCTTGAAGTAATGCCCTAACAAGTCTGGCAATAAATTTTACAACTCCTAGAAAATAATTTTGTGCATCAAGTGGGTACCAACAGATCTGTGACGGCTCGATAGTTGCACTTGGGAACTCGACGTTCGCTATTTTGCCAATCGCCCCTTTTAATACACCGTGATTCTCTAATTTTACCAATTTCATTTGTTCATTTTTTCTGTTTTTTTTTTCACTCAGAATACCCTAATAAAATCTTCTGACATTCGTGATCACAAATGCAATCATATAGCCTGTTATTTTAATTTCACCTTTACCCTGATCCATTCTTGAATCTACAGGCAGCTCATGGCTGCTCGTGACTTCACAACATTGATATTGAGCCTGTACAAAACAAAGTTCTTCATTTTGACCTGACAGAGATGATGACCCAAAAAGATTGATTATACACAGAAATTTGTTTCATTTCCATATTTGATATATTTGATAATGTTTCTCAAATGCTTACTGTTTAGAAGAAAAAAAATGGAAAAAATTATATTTTGCATAATATGCCAGGTATGTTCTTTACATTGATTTTTATCATGGCTCTTAAGTCGCTTATATAGTTTGCAATTAAAAAACAGCACTGAATCAAAGTGAACCATCATTCAAATTTGTCTTCATAAACCTTTCCAGTCGATATTTTTTTTTTCTTCATTCTGAGTATCATGAGAAGTAGTAAAAAATTACAAATGATTTCATACATGTTTGATTGTACATCCTTCTTGTTCATTTATCTCAGATTCTTGGCATTTCGAGAAATTGAATGGCGACGTTTCATGAAATAAAAAAAAACTCAAGTGCACACAGAAGAAACGTTTTCCTTTCATTGTTAGTTAAAAATGAGTGACTATCAAATCAACAGTCTGCATTGATAGCAGCGTCAAGATATTTATCTTTTTTTCTTTTAAATATTTTTACATTTTGACCATATTATCCCATACCCTTTGCTGATGGGAAGAAGCAAGTTTAGGGTCGCAATTCTTAAATACACTGAGACCAGCGCACCAATTCAGAGAGTCATTCCTGAATGCCCTGAAGGTACAACTTACTGATTATCATTATGGCAAATCTTGAAAATTGCACAAGAGAATCTGCGGGACCACTTCGTAGGATTCCATAAAATGGACCAAAGGGCCCACATGGGACATTGGACCAAAAATTCCTGGACACCCCAAATCTCCATCATTAAAGGAAGGATTGTGCTTCAAGTTTCAAACAAAAGAGAAAGTGGGAGAGAAGCATTTTGAACAATTGTGGTCAGATAGCATGATGCATCGTGATCAAAATAGCTCCTACCAATATGCTGATATGAGCTAAAAATAACACAAACCAAAGATTTCTTTCCCGGTACCAAAAAAATATAAACGGACTGATAGGTGAATTTCAAAACAGCATTCAGCAATGATGGTAGTTTCAAGGCATCTGCCAGTGATATGAGCATGCACAAATTCTACTTAATAGCTTGCCAGGTTGCATTTCAAGGGCGGTGGGATTCAACAACAAAATATTGACTTCAATCCTCTCGAAGTTTTGAGACCCCAGTGCGTAACTGAATGCATTCCAGAACAAGAGAAAGAGAACATCCTTGATAAACTAGTATGCAAGCAAATCATTTTATGTTTTATACTCCTAAACACTTGAGTACGGAAGACTAATGTGGCCATGCAGAAAAAATAAATAAAAAACATATAAATACACTTGAGAGGAAAATTTAAAACGAAAAACAAAAATTTGCTTTAAAACATTTTACAAAAATTTAAAAAACGAAAAACAAAAATTTAAGAACGCAGCTGAAAAGGTTAGGACTAGCAAGAAGGAAACTCCATGCTGACCTAGCTGATGTTGTCGAATTTATACAGTGGCAAATACAGTCATATGGGCAATGTCATGGGTATAGATGGATGCATCTAAAGTGTTTGCGATATGGCCTAAATATTGATAAAGAAACTCTGCGCATTGCTCTCAGTGTGTTAGACCCCATTGGAGTCCCACTAAGGTCCAGGGGACATCTAATACAGGAGAGCATACCATGCATGTGGTCCCAATAATATCTGGCATGTGGATGGATATGATAAACGCAAGTCATTAGGAATCAGAATCAATGGATGCATCGATGGGGTTTAACGAAAATTGATTTGGTGTGAATGCTATGAAACAAAAAACAACTTTTTGTCTTTGTTTTTTAAAATTTTTGTTAACTTTGAAAAAAAAAAAAAAAAAAAATTTTGTTTTTCATTTGTAAATTTGGTTTTTGTTTTTAAAATTTTTGTAAAATTTTTAAAACCAAAAAGAAATTTTTGTTTTACGTTTTGAAATTTTTCTCTCTAGTATATTTCTATGGTTTTTATTATTTTTTTTTCCTGCATGGCCACATTAGTCTTCCATACTTGGCCACATTAGTCTTCCATACTTGAGACTTGAAGAAATTGCTAAACTTGTAATCAAAAGAATAGAAAAAGAAATTGTGATCAAATAGAAAACAAAACTTACAAATGCTACCCAGCTTCTCTACCTGGCATCAAATTTATCGAGGCTATTTCCCTTTCTTCGTCTGTTGGTAATCTTTATTAACTACTTGTCAGCTCACTTGATATTGCATATTGCACATTTATTACCATTGGACTAATATCAATTTGATAAGACTTAGACAATGAAATTCTCATATTTGAGACCACTGTTATCATCCGGCCAAATTTTGCGTAATAAGATCTGTAGCTGTGAAGAAACTTATCGGAGGCTGCACCTTTTCATGTTGCTCTCAGAGCAACAAACATGACGGAGACATATACGGAAAACAAAGGAGAAAAATATGAAACCATGAGCAAGCTTAATTATGAGGTAGTGCACAAGGTTTCAGAAAGTGCTGTTCATGTTTGGGAATCTAGCATGTCAAGGGTCAAGATAGATAACCATATAAAAGGCTTATGACTACACAGGATCAACAGGTGTTCATGTCATAATTGCGTGAAATGGTCAACTCAATCAGGCACAATCTGATCAAAGCTTTACTAGCAATCATGAAGAAATAGCCTGATCCCTTATGACCTTCTCCCCTCCCCACCATGGGGATAACTACCTGAGTCCCTTTTTTTTGGCCTAACAGTAGAAAATTGATTATCCACTCAAGTTCACTCTGCCCTCCCAACAGCACAGTCCTGTAAGCAACTTCGTTCCCAAGTCACACCAGGTAGGCTGACTGCCCAGCAGTTTCTTTGATACCTAGTGATCAAACAGACTTGCTTCGGAGTCTTATACGTGAAAGCATAGTTGTGGCAATAAACGCAATTGTGCATACAATCGTACTGTGTTTGATTAATTTTGAGTGGATGTGCACAGTGACAACAGCTAAGGGCATACTGATTGTATCAATTAATGCTACCAAGAAGCAAAAATTAACTACTTTTTTTCAGGACCGTTTTTCTCTTTGGGCTCGTCTGATGGACAGAATTTACAGCCAATAAGCCAGTGCTGGGGAATCTATCCAATAGATTAGTTTTCATGTGACAAAGAAAACAAAATTCAGCAAACATGAATTAAATGTTAGAATATACTACTTTGAGCAAAATGACATCACACACTCTCTTTATTCTAGCTAACTTGCAAGCTATACAAAACAAACTATTAAGTCCTAACATAGATGTGCAACTGTATCTTGGAATGTCCAACGAGCATCAGCCTCCACTGGGTCACAACAATAAACAGATCCAGTGAGTTTCATCACCACCGCTGTCACCTAGCCACCTTTTCCCCCTTCAAACCCACCCTACCCCTAACCCAACCACCACTCAGCCCTAACCCAAAACCACCCACCCCTCACCCCTAACCCAAAACCACCCACCCCCTCCCCCTTCCTCCTTTGCTGGCACCAACTGCACAGCATTCACTTTGTGCATTATTTCATTAAAACTGAGTGCTGAAGGCACTTGAGGAAAGAAGATCAGCGGCAATGAATTAATCACACCACGACCACGCAGAGGTCTACCGGGTAGTTATGTTCTTTCATAATGAAAAATCAGAACCTATAAACAATGCTGATGTCATTTAACAATATTCATTAACAACAAAGTGGCTCTGAATCCCATAAAAAATAAACTGATCGATTGAAAAGAAGACTTCAGTTTGCAGCTGGTGACTTAGAGAATAATACCATATCCAAGAAAGGTTTGGCAGCTTCTGAACCTGAGCATTGAGCAAAAAAAAAAAGAAGACACTGCCAGAGACCTTTCGAATCACAGAAACATCATGACGCCAAAAACAACACATAAACCAACGTAACGGGTGATGACTGCTGATGATGCAGAAACTCAAGAATTGATCGAATGAGTCTTCCCCCACTGACTTCAGGGTGCCTCTGTCTGGCACATTTTTGGGGAGTAATCTTCCCATTGGTGGAACCAGACATTTCATAGAGAAACATTTTTGCATATTGCCTAACAATAAATCTAGTGAAGTCTTACTGATAATTTCAAACATATGATATTTTTTCAATTTGTAGCTATTAAGAAGGCCACTCTTGAAAATTTCAGGTGCATATTGCATAACGTTCTGTGCTGCATAAAAGTTTACTGAGGTATTTTCAGGTAACCTGGAAGCTTGCAATGTCACCGACTTGGCTCGAAGAGATTAACGTAAAGAAAACTATACATTATATCTTAAGCACAGGCCATACAACAAATCCCATACTGTGCTCAAGGCATGATTCCTGCAGGTCTGCTTTGTCTCAAAGTGGTTCATAAATTTGAACATAAAACCTGTCCTTTATACAGACACAGAAAAACCTGCAAAGTTTTCGAAAATAAATGTCAAATGATGTGCATGTGTTCATCCTTCGATAAATTTACTTTGATGACTTCCACTGCTCTGTGGATCTTTGCGATGACTAACTTGAGGGCTTTTTTTGAACCATGGTTAAACATTGCAGGAAAACAAAAGCGTGGCGCTTGTCTGACCATCTCCCCTCAAATGTGATCACCTACGCTTCTCCTGCCTCATCTTCTGCTTTCTTCATCACCCACTTGTCGTCCTCCATGAGGTAGACGTGTGCCTTCATGTCCGGGAATATCGTCTTCGAAGGCGTCGGATTCGACAGCATGAATTTGAAAGTTTCCCGGGTCTTTTGCACGTAGCCCGGTTTCTCGACCTCCGGAGAAGTCGATGTGTACTGTACAATCACAAAGGAAACAGCTGGTCATTATATGGCTGCTCCACCAGCACTTAAGTATAGCATGCTAGAATTGAGAGAAGATGCTCTGCATTTTTCAATCAACAACATTGTTATTGAAATTACAATCGTTCCTTCTGAACGGTATTCTAAAGGCTTTTACCTTTTTACACTGGCATTAACTCTAGCCATAAACAGTAAACTTGGGGTCTTAAGGGCAGTGCAAGATTCGTATGATATACACCTGTAAGTATGTTCACAATAATCCGTCCGACGTCTTCTGTGATATTGTAAACCCCAAAATGTCTTTACACATGCCTCACTCTCTGCAGTGACCTGGTGCCCATTCCACAAAGAGTTGCACTCAATCCTAAGTTTGATTTTCTATACAGCGTAGCAGGCCTACAGAAATCAAACTTAAGATTTATCTCATCTCTTTGTGGAACAGGGCCCAGGTGTGCTAAACAACGGAAGCTTCTCTTGAATAATTATTCTTTAAGAATTCAGAATGATCCTCCGAACAATATAATGCTTCATAGGTCATAAAAACATTAGAAATGAAAGACAAAAATCATCTCACTGGCAATTACAGTACATGACTTGAACTGTAAGCTTAACTTGAGTAGACCCCACTTTTTGTTTGCTTTCCTTCCTTCTTATTATGTCTTTGTAAATTGTCTTTTTCTTTTAAATTCAAGGTTGCTAGCTGCAATAATTATATCACTGTTTTTCCAGTGTCCTTATTTCCCAGTGTTTTATTTCACAATAACGTGAGACTAGAACTGCATCTTTCATTTGAATATGCATGTATGTATGTATATACATTTGCATAAATGAAATATTATGATGAAATGAAAATTACTTGCTTTATCGTCTGTTCGAAAATTTTAGCTTGAGGCAATATCACTGAAAGTACCGATGTAAGATTACATTACACAAATTTTTCAGTTTCTATATTTCTTTGCAAAGTCATCTGCAATGTTGAACTGAGTTGCTATAAATGTACTCAATAAATCAGGGTTCCTATTCTTTCTAGGAAATCAATTTTCATGACTTTTCCAGACCAGACCAAATAAAGAATTTCTAGGACCTTTCCCCTTGATACCTAAAATGAACGTTTTCATCTGTAACAGCAAAAGCCAAATTGACATGAGTTAAAGAGGAGAGAAAATTTTGATATTACATTTGAGAGTACAATTTGATATTACAAGTGAGGAAAGAACCTTTGAACCACTGTGTGAAAAATTTCCATGACTTGTCCAGGATTTGCTTCTGAATTTCTTAAAGTTTCAGGCCTAGAAATAATTTTCCAAATTTCCATGAATTTTCCAGCTTTTCAATGACCGCCAGAAATCGAACTCACCATAAGGAAGGTCTCATCTGGCAGTGATAGCAGAGCTATTACATAATTTGGTAAACGGTAACTGAATGGATGAATCTTAAATTCACCAGACTCGGGAAAGTATACCTGCGTCATCTACAAGGGGGAAAAAAGCACTTCATTAAATCATGACAAAAACAGTGATTCATGCAAACCAACATCACAGGTGCACAAGATTTGGCATGGGTGATAGGGCGCAATAGATCCAGAAACCTTAACACCTCAATCAGGCAAACTTATGTTTGTTCATGTGGCTTCGAACAGCCCAAAGGAACACCAGAAAGGATGGTCTTCAAGTGTGCCATGCAAGTGCTCAAAAACGTAAATAGTTTGGAGGGGTGAGCAAAATTGGCACTCTGTAGGACAGTTGATATCATTCTGCAAATCATTAGAAGGCAACTAATGCAAATAAGTACAGCATTGGCAGTGAAGGGCTTCCTTTGGTGAATTGCCTTTAGTCTTGCAAAGAATTGCAACTTTGTCACTACCCTGATCATTTCACAGTGAGTCTCACAGTTTCAGGCATTGTCTCACGGCGAAAATGAAAGATAATCGCAGTGAACATCAGCTTGATGAAGTGCAAGATACCCTTTCTTATTTAGACCAGGATCAATGCTTTCCATTCCTGGCTGTTTTTCAATTGCTAACAGACTTTTGTAAGAATAGAGAGTAATTTAGTAAAAGATTGCATACATCAAACTAAACCTACAGTCTTCAAATGGCATCTGGATGGCATCTTAACCTTATAATGAGGGTGAAGGAAAAAAGTGTAAGTCTTTCTGCGTCAGAAAACACTTTTCATAGTAGCAGATATGGGCTTTTATGAAATCTCCAGGCTTAAAATTTGATTTCCAGTTTCACATGTGAGTGCCTTTAAGATTAACCACTCTTGAGACTGGTAAGTTTGCAACTTATAAAATAAGTATTTATAGCTGCGAATATCATACTGATACTTTGGTTTTAGTCACCACAGTTTAACTGATGAGTCAATTGAACACCAGGCAACACATTACTTAGACTTGGCCAAGTCTCTCGTGGTTTCCCACTTCGTACATGTTTGTGTTCGCAGCTATCTGTGGCAGATTACTCTGTTGTGAATCGCAACATGCCCTGCACTGACTTTCAGTTGGTTACATTGTTCAACAAAATAACTTACTGGGTGCTGATCAATCTGTCACAGATCGCTACGAATGCAAACGTGTACAAAAGCGGAAACCACGAGAGACTTGGCCAAGTCTACACATCAGTGGGTGATTCCCAAGAGTAATGACTTTGTTTTTGATATTTTTTCTGTTTGAGATCGATTTATAAGCATTGAACTAAAACAAAAAGAAAGAGGCACATTATTTTCTCATTCTTCAACCTGATATAGATATGCTTGATCCAAATATCAATAAACACACAATAACTTTGACCAAACATTCTAATCCGTACAAACTTACCAATGTGACGCCTCCAAATATTTTGGCAGACCTCAAATTAGGGTTTGGGCCTTTGTCTTCAAAACTGGCTGGGAATATTTCACCAGTTTTCACATTGACACCTGAAATTACGAAAATGACATATTTCTTCACATTTTTTTTTTTCACAGAATAGGCCGACACGTGATCTTTGTCTGGAATAAATTAGTGTAATTTAACGAATTTCGAGTCAAAGGTCAAGAAAATTTCTTCCCACATTACCACGACATGAATGATCATGAAGAGCAAGGAGAACCATGTTACAAATCACTGCAAAGAAGGGGGGTGGGTCAGAAGCATACAAACTGGGTAATTTTAAGTTTAGATAAAATGCCATTTGGAGAAGATGGAGAGATGATCTGTTCACTAGCACGGCATAGCTAGAATTGCCCTTCATTAAAACATCCTGAATGGTTTTCATTTTTGTTGACATTTTTTTCCCTGCTCTTTCTTTGTCGTTCATCATACTGTTTGTTGTTTTAAATGTTGCACATGAAGCTGGTTGGTACCTGTATTATAAACACTAAATATGATGACCTGTAATATACAAACAGTCCATGGCCTGAAGGCTGGAATTGAATAGCAAGATTTATTCATTTAATCACGTAGTACACAGATCTATCACGCTGTATTTGCGTACAAGCGAAGCACAACAGTGTACAGGTTACATGATACTCTTTTTCTATGTGAAACAGGCTTCATGGCTTATTATCTATTGGATACAACTGATTATGGTGAGACCGCGACAGATTTCACCCGACAATTTAATATTTTTCCTGCGGAACTTTGGCTAAATGAGTCTGTTCGATTTCAGAGACATGCATGGATGTTTGGTGTAGGATAACCATGGCCATTTTGATCAAACCTTGTCTCACTCCCAATGCACAACCTCAGACCAAGGAGGTTCTACAAGAACCTCCTTGCTCAGACTGACTGGATAGACAACTGCTAATCCTATTCAGTAGAGGCTATTCAGTCTATTCATTTCGTTTCTCATGTCTATTCACCTGAGAGTGAGGTTCGCTTACATCAAGAAGCACCATCAATCATTTGAGCGACTCAAAGGGGAAGGTTTGGGAGGAATGCATGTAGAATGCATTGTTGGAGAGATTGAAAACTTACCAACACCATACAATAAAGGCCAATTGATGTTACCTTTAACAATGTTGTTCACTTCTGCAGGAGACAAAAGGAAAGGCTCTATAAACAACCTTGCCCACAAAGATAGCTCAGACTGGAGGTAGTATTGATCCTAAACAATATGTTAACTTACCAGTCACTGAAAAATCTGATTATTAAATATTATGACAAGTACGTTTCATAATACGACTCTTCTATCAAGTATTAAATCCATCATGATGTAGTCATATTTAACACTTTGGGTACATGAAAGTCCACACAAACTTCACAAAGAAAGAAAAAAAAGTGGTGGAAGAAACAATATGTGACATGGTGATATAATTGTAACGTGGGACCTTTCGATGGCGTTTCTCGTGGCTTCTGACTCTGTACAGTAGGTCTAGTAGGGCGTTGTCCATGAATATGTGCGGAGGAAATAGAACTTAACTGGGCGAACTTAGAGTGGTAACACAACTACAAGAAAAACAGAAGAGGCACGAAGGGTTGCGTGCATTGCTTGTATTGTGCTCCGACTGAAATCAAACAACAGAATGACATCTAAGTCCTCTACAACTTACAAGGACAACTCAGCTAATTAACATAAAAATAACTGACATAACACACACATACATACAGCTGCAAACACACAGCTGGTTTAACACAAAAAGAAATAATTACTCTTGCAACAACGATACTGAGCATACTTTTACTCTTACATCACTCCCCCTATCACTAGAAAATGTCCTCATTTTCTCATCGAAACTCAGTAACTTATGTACACTTTACACTTTATACATATGTACATAACATAATAATTATCAATTGCAGAAGTCCTGACAAATTTTCTCAACCACTGAAATAGAGCAATTAATATTAGAACTTCGTTACAAATTATCCTATTCAATCAAGGGTGATATAAATGAAAATCTCTAAAACGAACAGGAATCGTTGTCTGACACCCTGATCATGTTGTTCTTGGCATCGGGTATAGGCTTTGGGTCACTTGGGGAACTTGCCCTACAGGAGCTGTGGTGGAATCAGACAGTTGTTTGGGAGTGAGAGGAAGGGATCCTGACGATGCGGAATGGGGTGGGTTTGGGTAGCCCTGTACATCACATTGCGGTTTAACTTCCTCTGCCCGTTTATCCGGCATCTTTGATCTATAGGCCTCAAGTCTGTCAAGATGAACATAATCTTCTAATTCATCCCCCACATTAAATTACATTTGAAATGAATGTATTATCTAGACAATATCATTAAATCCAATTGGCATACAATTTCTTCTTTACTGTGTTGGTTTGTCCTTTGGGAAGAGAAAGAGAAAGGTGCTAGGGATGAATTGCTTTTTTCTAATTCACTAATTCAGTATGCATCCTACAGTATGCAGAGCTGCTAATTCCTAAAACAGGCTGCTTTGAATTGTTCCAGGCTAAATTTTATGAAGTGCAACATGGTGAAATCATCATGTAATAAGACCCTGATGGCCATCCAGAGGAGGGGTTAAGGAGGCAGCTCCCTTTGCTCTTATAAACTTTGACATTTTGTTTTGTTTCAGGAGGGGCTCAAATGAACAATGGTATAAAGTCAGTCCCCTTTTCGGAATTTTTCGGCAAAATGACCATGTTTTTGGTACATTGTGTCAGTTTTGAGGGATACTTTCAATTTACGTTATTTTTTCCTTTAAATTTCCTGTCATTGTTTCCACACCACTGTAAAACATGTTGTGCATTTAGATACAGAGGCAGAATTTTGTATAACCTTTAATGAGTAAAGCAAAGCTGAAGATTCAAACTTACCTGTACAACACAATGATTTCAAATGAATATCGGTATCCTGAGCTTGTAAGGCAGCTGAAAGAAAACAATAGAGAAACTTTACCATCATTTTTCTTTTTCTGAATATGAAAGATGATCTCTCTAAAGTAATATCACCATATACATTATGCTTCACTATGTACTCTGAAATAGTGCAGGTAATAATACACTTGATGGTATTGTCTAATTGGATATGCTGAAGGAAAACCAATGCAATGCCACTATCGTACGGTACTTTGCCAATCAAACAGTTATACTTTCAATCAAATGGTTACACTTAGCAATCAAATAGTGTTAACATCCAAAAACTTAAATATAACGATGAATCTGCTCTACATTGATATTCAAAAACTGCAGTGATATAGAATATGTTTAATGTAACCTTGATAGGTTCCCTGTTCTGATGTAAACAGATTCAATGATGCACAAATTAAAGGAGAAGGGAAAGTCAGGACTTTTGACAATTGAAAATGAGAGGCTAACATTTGGTGAACACCATCACCAATTTTCATTTTGATATGTTGTTTACTTTCCAAGACTGTAATTTGAATGTTCATAAAAAATTAACTACGAAGCTGCCATTTTAAGATTGTGATGCCATCTCAGGGCCAGATGTAATTGAAAAGTTTTTGTCTTTCTTTAAACTTCATTGTCAATATGTTTTTAAAAGTTATGCATAGATTCAAATCAGTGTTTTAATGATTTAATTATTGCAGCCTTGATTTAATAATTACCTCAGTAATTCAACACACAATGTGTAAAAGTGAGAGTCGATTTACAGAAATTATGGGTAAAGAAAACAAAGAAATACTTTCAACTTCCTGCTATCAGTGGTTATGTGACATCATCATTTGACTCACTCAAGTTGGTTTACATTCCTCTTAGACAAAAATGGCAGCACCCTTCTCTGAATTTCAGAAGTGCATAACTTGGATAGGAAACAGTATCTCTGAATGAAACTTTGGGAAGATATTTGTCAAACACTTCTGCTTCATTTTAACAAATATATTCCAAGAGTTTCCTTCTACTTCAAATTAACCCAAGCAAAACTTTTAGTCAGTTATGAATATGTCATATTAAGGTTCCTACATACACATTTTCCATTTTGCTGTTGACAATACTCAATACACATCCAAAGCTTTATGTTTTTATTTACTTTAGTTTCTTCAACCCCTGGGTCACCTTAAATGAATTCCATGCGATCATATACTGCAGTACACTGTTCCAAGATACTCACCAATTATATTGCGAGTTAATTCTGGCGACGTGTTTTTTGCATCGCAAAAGCCACCAAATATATGAACTTCTATCCTGGATAATGGAAACATTGAGCAGGTTAGATGTTGGAGAATGTACTTTTACCATTTGTGTCTTTATTACTTCAAATACATTAATTTTAATGCAATGGTTCTCTACTTAAAGCAACTGGCACTGAAACCTCCCTAAATGAGTTACACTTGCATTTCATGTGAATACTTGATTATGCACACATCAGCTAAATGGTATGCCAGCGTTGTCCATCAGAAGTTGGGACAGTTTGGAAATGAATTCGTGAAAAAATGAAGTTGTGAAAGTTTTGCACTGATAACGATCCTAATAATAGTGATGATGGTGATGATAATGATGATGACAGTGATGATGATAATCATGATGATGGAGATAACAATTGTCAAAGTGATGGTAGGGACGAAGATGACAATGATGAAGATGATGAGAATGACGATGATTACCATGGTAATGATGATGAAAATAATGATGATGACAATGATGATGATGATCATGATGATGGAAATAACAATTGTCAAAGTGATGGTAGGGACGAAGATGACAATGATGAAGATGATGAGAATGACGATGATTACGATGGTAATGATGATGAAATGACGATGACAATGATGACAACCACCACAAAGATATTCTTGACAAAGACAATAATAAGAATAACAATGACAAAGACAATATCAACAAGGATGTGAGGGGGGTTAATGAAAACGAGGAGTAGTAGCAAAGCAGCAGCCTCCCACAAGCATGTGAGGAAAGGATCTTTCAGTTCAAAGCCAATCATATGAATAGAAACAGGCAGGAAACCAGGATCACACCTGCTAAAAGAAGATAGCAGGGGTGGGCATACAGGTATAAGAAGAATGATTCAGCTCTAAAAAAACACATAACAGATATTGTTGAACAGAGCCATGGGCAAAATTAGGAAAATGGAAGGCCACGGCTCTCGGCAGCCAAAAACATGGATGCATTGAATAGCAGAGGCAGAAATTCAATGAAAATGAAGAATCCTCACATTCAAGTGATAATGACAGCGATGAAAACCACAACGAATGATGATAACATAGACAACAATCATGATGATCATGATGATACTGATAGGTGATGACAATTTAATACAATTTAAGCCTGCAGAACTTTAAGTTTTTGACTGTGAAGTACAGATCTGGGCCTTAAAGTGTCTACCAGTATGCTACTATCGTGGATCAGCTCTGACCATTATTTACAGGTAAAAGATATTTCTTAACCACATCTCACCTCCTCTGATCAGCATTTTCTCCACAATAGCTGGTTAGTAGCTGAAGCATAGTTTGCAATCCCTGCTTTGTATTTTGTCCATCAAAATGAGCCAAGGCTGTGGCTCCACTTCCTAAAATACAAATTCAAAAATATGCATTGCACTGGTTAGTGATACATGAACAGTACAGGTAATTTATACTTCCGATTTTTTTTATAATACTTTTTTACCTTAGATTACTTTGGATGAAAAACTCATCTTACTGTGACTCGGTCACTGATTGAACTCTTAATCTTGTCTGTTGAAAAAGTAATAAATGAGACAAAACTACTCCCAACCTGTGTCTCGAAGAATCAAAATGTGACAAGTGGTGGCGTCATCTGATCCAAGGATGTCAATCTTACCTGCAGAGAGAGGGAGAGAGAGGTGGAAAAGAAAAATGTCTATGCACTTTACAAATAAGGTAAGGTTAAATACTAGTATGGTATGAGTCGTTTTAGTATCTATGAACGGAAATGTTAAACATTGTGTACAGTATAGTACTGTATGCTAAAATGTTGCTAAAATGTACTTCATTTTACTTTTATAGTAAATAAATCATGGTTCTGTGTTACAAAAATATGGACTTCTTTACTTGAAAATATCAGAACTCAGTGCATGCACAGCAAATATTAAGTCACAGTTAGAAATTTATGATACTGGAAAGATTGTACAGTATGTTTGCACTGTACGCCTATCCCAAGGATTGTTACACGTACATACTATATTCTTACCATCCTGGGGATGAGTTACTGCAATTTCCCGCTGGTAAACATAAACAGTTTTTGGCAGAGAATCAAACTGCTGTGTGGGTTGTTTCAAGATGAGCTCTGATGAGTCCTGCAAGTGAAAGAAACTTAATTATGTTGAAACCAAATGAAAAAATGGATTTCAAAAACAAAATACTACAGTTCTACTCTGTTGCAGCTTTTGTACTGACATTCTATGACCAGTGTTTTCCCTCAGAAATCATCCACTACTCCAGTACGAAAAAGTCTGACTTGCAAGAAATCTCAGTTTAAAGGAACTGTGCATCCATAGGGCAGGCTTTGTTGCTCACATGTAGCTGAATTAATTTAGGAACTAGAAAGCCAAAAGACTTAGTGATTCCTTGCCTCATGATATCTATTGTAACAAACATGAATCACCCACATGACAAGCATGAGATCCCAGACAGTTATCCTACTTGAGATACCATCTTAGTAAGGTCAAAACCTTTTGAAATCTCGTGACCCAAAATGACCTTTCACCTCCACTTAAAACAATAGGGATCACCTACCCTATATGGCCATCAACATGCTAAATATGAACAATTCACAAACTAAGTATAAGATCCCTCTTATTTATCACCCTTAAAATATCATGCATACAAGGTTTTGACCTTTTGTCACCCCAAATAACCTTTGACCTACACAAACATGAGAAAACTCCCAAACGGATATGATGCTGCAGGGGAACAAATTATATTTTGTCGTGTCTAATAACTTGTTAAAAAGGTAAACATGTTTATTTAATCAAAATTATAGCACTTTATTTTGTCGAGTTACAGCTATTGGTGGCAGCTCTTTCATATTTGATTTTTTGGCATGATGCCCTTCCCAATGGCTATGAGGTCCTTGAAAATTAGCAAAAACTGAAATTCCTATTAAACAAGAATCTAGCATGACTTGCAATTTTGCCTTTAGTCTACTTAAAGACACAACACACAGTACAAGTTTCCCTGGTTTGATACACAGTAGTCATTTGTTTAAAGCTTACCTGAAGTACTGTAAAGTGAAATAGGGCATTTAGAATACACCAACATGGCATACAAAGAAATTCGCCTTAACCATTGTTAAACCATTCAGTCTCATCAATAAATATCTGTCAAAGCTTCATCTCCTCAAAACATTATGCATGTGATGAGTAACGGATGCATCATTTGAATTTTAAAAAGTTTGGGTGAACAAATTATTGTTGAGCAACAAATAGCTAAATTTCTGATCTGTGAGAATCTTATTCCTTGAAAATAAGGCTACTGTAATTTGTTATTTTGAATAATCTATCATTCTATGTCCACAAATAATGGTTTTAAAAATATGGTTGTTTTCTGTAAAACAAATGCCCTATTTCCCTTTAAGGGCTAAACAGAGACACTGTTTATACAGTAAATGGTTAAGTCCATTGAGCACCTGGCTCAACAGACTGAATGATTTATTCTGGACATTGTGGTTTCTACTGGCAGTCAACTGTGATAAATTATGTCAGAAAACAGTGACCAATTAGAACAGAGGGGGGTCAGTTACAATTGGATTCATTCAATTAAGCAATCACAGTTCATGTACGCTCAAGGGTATTTGATCCAAATGATCAGTAATTTAGTTCTTTTTATAAAGCTAATAACCCGTGGTATATTTAATCAATTCCAATTTACAATTCATGCATGATCACATGTCCTTATGAGGATAGTGGCATAAGGTTTGCCAAATAATAATCTTTGATACCAAATTTAATGTTGTCTTCATCTTTTCTTTATGGTTATCAAAGAGACTATGTTGGTATGTCCTAAAAGAAGTTCTCAAATCAACAAGAGGATTCTACACTACAAGTATAAAATTCACTAGAAGGACCGTTCTTTAAATATTGTAGATTCAAGTTTTTCACATTTTGACCTCCCATGACCCCAAATGACCTTTCACCTCTGCCAAAAAAAATAAGGATCATCTACTCAATATGGGCAATCCACACGCTAACTATGAGATCTCTCACATTTACCGTTCTGGAGATATCGTGTTTATAAGCAATTTTCAAGGTATTTACCTGTTGACCTCTGGTGACCCTTGTACTCAATAAGATACACCTACCCACTTCATATGACATCTGCTCAAGCTTCTCTTCTTGAGATATCGTGTTTACACGGTTTTCACAATTTGACCCCTGTTGACCCCAAATGACCTCCACTGAAAACGATAGGGTTCCTCTACTCAACATGGTGCAACTACATACTAAACATGAGATTTCTACGAGCTTCCTTTCTTGAGATATCGTGTTTACAAGGTTTTCACAATTTGACCCCTGTTGACCCCAAATGACCTTTGACCTCCACTGAAAACGATAGGGTTCCTCTACTCAACATGGTACAACTACATACTAAACATGAGATTTCTACAAGCTTCCTTTCTTGAGATATCGTGTTTACAAGGTTTTCACAATTTGACCCCTGTTGACCCCAAATAACCTTTGACCTCCACTAAAAACACTAGGGATCATCTACTCAATAAGGGCAACCTTCATGCCAAGTATGAGATCACTCAGAGTTACTCTTCTGGAGATATCGTGTTTACAAGCAATTTTCAAGGTATTTATCTTTTAAACTCTAGTGACCCAAATGACCTTTGACCTCCACCAAAAACAATAAGAATCATCTACTCAATATGGGCAATCTACATGCCAAGTATGAGATCACTCAGAGTTACGCTTCTTGAGATATCGTGTATACAAGCAGGCGTCACACACGCACATACATACATACACACACACACAACATCACCATCGCATAGATTCCTCTGCCTTCGGCAAGGAATCAAAAATGATGCAATCTCTTTTTTTTCCCATTATTTCCACAAACATCATTGTATCAAACTGACAAGCCATTGCATCAAACTTGTGTGAAAGTGGACTTACAAAGCACTGATCACCCATAGCAAACTGCATCAAGGATACTGTACTGTCAACAGACATTTCTTGCAAAAGCATCGAGTAAAATTTTTGTTGGCTTGAACTTTAAAATTTTTGGTTCTTTGTGAGAAAAAAAAAAAACACATTTTGAAAAGGAAGTGCTGCATTGAAAATCTGAAATTGTGGACTACTACCTACAATCTTGGACAAAATTGTTGGGACACTTTGTCGTATGTTGCAAATATAATACTGAATTTTAGGTGAGAGGATAACATGAAACCCCGCGCCCCTTTCCAATGTTGCGCTATAGAAGTGAATGTACCCTTTGACCAGCAATCCTATAGCCAACATTGAACGGGGGCACGGGGTGTCCCAAGGAATTTTGTCCAAGATTGTCTGAGTTTTTTGGGAGCAATTTTGGAGCGAAATTTCGAAAGAAAATTGAACATTTTTGAACAAGGTGCATCATAAAAAATATTTATTGGGGCCTATTCTTCTGAGGATTTTTAAAAGAAAGTATTCTGAATTTCGACTATTAACATAACAAGTTTAATTTTAATTTGGGGGTTTATTTGTATATTTTTGTTGAAAAGGAGTGATCATGAATGAATAGATTGTTTCATGGTATTGGATGCGGACAGAAATAGTTGCGTTTAGAAATAACATTGATTAGCAGCTGTTGCATTGCGTTGCAACAGGAGTGTTACTGCAATTGTAGAATGCTGGTGGGAATCCCAGTTATAATGTGTTCTGAAGTAGCTCCACGTTCTACCAAAATGCGTTAAAGTCAGAATTGTAGATTCAGCTTAATATTAAAATAATGGTAGAACGTTAGTAAAGGCTGGTTTTTTACATTTTTGGCCACTAAATCAAGATTTGTGACTGCAATTTTTACATTGCATGAAGCTGGTAACGTAAGTAATCTCCAGTCTTGTAATCTACGCAATTTTCCTACGGGTTGCTTAAATTTTCCTGTCAAAACATTTGGTAGAACGTGGACTTCACTAACCTATACTGTCGGACGCTGTTGTTAGGTCTAAGTCAGCTTGGATGGGAAGGCCGGGGTTCAATTCACGTCATGACCATAGTGTTTTTCACTGCTCAATTATCCATTCATAAACTCAAATGTCTGTCAACTTCTCATTTTTCATTCATTCATATATAACATAAGGTAATACATATATGTATATCAATATAATGATATAGCTCTAACAGCAAATGTACTATAAAGCCCGTTGAAACCTCTTAAAATAACTGACATATTACAGTGCACCATGTACGGTACATTAGAATGGGTGCCACAATGTCACTGTTATGTGAATATGAGCAAACGTCACACTAATTAAATTTGCATTTTAGGGGTTTTTTTGTATAATGATAGTACACTTTTTTACCCAGATTAACCTGAAAGTAAGTCCTAATAGTCATTAAGCGTAGTTACTTTAACAGCACACACCATGTCATCACTGTGAACAATTTGAATAAATAACACATATACATCGATCTTCTTCAACGGATCACTAACATGTAAGTTTTTTTTTTTTTTTTTGAGGGGTGTTTTTGTTTGTTGCTTTTTTCTTCGGTACCTGTCTCATTATCAGAGTTTGAGCCGAAAGTACGTCATTTGTATCATAAAAAATGTTTTAAAGTAGTTTCCTGGTCGACAAAATGCATTGGAGTTTAGATGTTACCTCCCCAATGACTGCATTTTATGTAGCACATTTAGTGCAAATACATGGATTTGACTGACTTATTCCTCCCTTTACTCCATAATAACATTGACAACATTCACACAATAATAGTATTACAGTAAACCAACTTCAATATAGGCCCCAAACATGCCAAACATGCACTGCTGATGTTTCTTGTTGCAAGGAATATCACCCCACATTTTGCAGTTTAACTTGTTTGAAACTGACGATTTTCCTGTGCCCTGAGCATGCTTCTAACCCCTCGAAATTCTCAGACAATCTTGGACAAAATTGTTGGGACACTTTGTGGTATGTTGCAAATATAATACTGAATTTTAGGTGAGAGGATACCATGAAACCCCGCGCCCCTTTCCAATGTTGCGCTATAGAAGTGAATGTACCCTTTGACCAGCAATCCTATAGCCAACATTGAACGGGGGCGCGGGGTGTCCCAAGGAATTTTGTCCAAGATTGTAGATTCACTCTGAAAATTGAAAAAAAGATCCTGCAGAACAGTACATTAATCAATCTTTCTGACTTGTGTCTAACATGCAAATGAACTGTAGGATTTCATTATTTGGTAGATATAAGAACAAACTGATTTAGTGTCCTTGAAATGGCAGATTGTTTGGACAATACAAATTATCTTGAACACTCAGCAAATTACAAGCTGAACAGTCTTCCACCAGATACTGGTAGTCCATTCACCACACAAACAGGGTTACCTGTACATATGTTTCAGCATTCAAGAATATTTTGAAAGTTGCAATTACTGTGCCTACTAAACAAAATGGTGATTCATCTACTGTAGACTAGGGGACCAACTGACCACAAAGAACCAATTGGTTGCTACCATCATTTCAGACAGATACTGCAGTTTGAAATATTCTTCTAACGTACACATTCTGAAAGTGCTAACGTCATTGAATAGCATCATGGAAAGAAAATAACATATCACTCCTACCGTAAAGCAGAACAACAACACAAACTGAATAGAAGGGCCTGTAAAAGGACAGCATACATTTGAATGAGGTTTATACAACTGGTGTTTGTTAAATGCACCCTTGGTTACTGATATCAGTTCAAAACTTTTTGACTACAGTGAAGTAGAATTAAGGACATATGACTTTTGAAGAAGATGAATACTACTGACAGCAAAATATCAGTTACCTTTAACACTGGACAATCCTCTAACAATGACGAGGACGACGTGAACTTGTCTTCAAACTTTTTTCCGTCCACTAGGAGAGGCATCCTGTTCTTCTTTCAGCTCTACTGGACGATACTTTCTATACATCAATGATTACAAAGCCATCTCATGGTGAAATTCCTGCACACAAAACCAAAAAAAAGGGCATAAAATTTGAATGGTAAGTGTGAAAATCTTTATGGTGCTATTACATGTTGCACAGTAGTGGGATGTGCAATAGTTGTGTGGAGGCAGGTAAGTGAGGAGCGAAGTAAATTTCATAGTTTTTCTCTGCATGTGGGACTTTCTAGGGTGAGACCTTCATGGATATGGATGTCAACCTGCAATATCTACTGTATGTGTACAGTATGAGGCTGTATTACAGAAGCGTACCATAAAACTAGTCTTGAGCAAATCTACTACAGTTTGACTACAGAATGACTGTAATTCCTTTAGAACTTTCAAGGGAAATTCCAGGCACAAAACATGCCTTCTGATCTATAAGCCCACATTTCAAACAATTTTCATTTATTTTTCTTGACATATTGAAATGAAGTTCTCATGGGTAACATAATAAGTTCAAACTTCCCACCTAACCCAGTTTCTAACACTATGCATACTAACGAAGGGTACGGCCATTATTATGTCTTTGACCGTGATCTCTGTACTGTAGCTTGTGACATAGTTGAGGACCAGCTCGGATTCATGACAACCAACCTGATTGCCCTGCCTAATAAGTAACTAGATGGCTTACTGCTCTGTCTCTGAAAAGGTTTACTTTGTACTTAGTAAAGATCACATTCTGGTTATCTTAGAGGTATTGTTCACACCACTCTAAAGCTGCGCAATGTGGCCTTTTGATGAGAAATTCCTTTTCACATGTGCTTTATCTCGATATTATCAATTACAAATTTTATCTCTATAGCCACATTGAATACACAATGTGTCTAATTACTAATTACGTAGGTAAAGTTGGTCATCGTTGGTCATCAACTACCTCACAAGATCTAACCCTCATCAAGCTGCTGGATTATAATGGGGTGTCTGTCAAACGCGCTGTTAAGGAAATCTATTATTCAAAGTTTGGGACAGTTCCACCGACAAAAGTCGGAACATTTTACCACCAGTCAGTATTGTCTTAAATAAAGATGCATCATATTCATCCAGCCAAAACGTGTGTCAACAAATGTAAAATTGTTCCACCTTCTTTATGATACACTACAGTAACAATTCCAGGCTGATGTGTGTTAGTGTGCACAAATTTTGCAGTGCGCAATGTTTGGCATGTGCACTGTACAGATATAGACCTACTGTAGGCTACAATGACAGAGGTTGAGACACAAACTTTGGAATCTGTACCTATAAGAACGTACATGCTAGCTTTGATTGGATTGTTCAATTCAATTCGGTCCACCTTCGGCCACCTATTCTGCCTTTCAATAGGCAGCCATCCTTGAATAGCAGATGATGAATGGATTACCTCGGGTTAATGGAGGGGGTTAGGGGATGGGTTTAGGGGATCTGGCTAGGAGATCAGGTTAGGGGGTCCGGTTAGGGGATCGGATTAGGACGTGTCATGATTCATGGTTAGGGGATAGATACTTGTTTATACTTATATGAATGTATAAATACTTTTAAATGACTAGGTTGGATTTGGCCTATGTGTATTGTATGCATTTTCGAACATCCAACCAATTCACATCCGCTCTCTAAGCGTAGTGGGTTATGCGTAAGACTTATGATGCGATTGTTATCTTGACATCCCAGGTTCCAATCCTCGTCTAACCTATTTCTCCTTCATTATTAAACTTCTATCATTTCTTCCACAGGTTAAACTGCATGTTGTTCATTTAGCAGAAAATCCATAAATTAGAAGTTAGAAAGTCTAAGGAGAGAAAAAAAAACCATAAAAACCAAAAAAAACCTATAAAAACAAAAAAAAAACTCTTTTAGTTGTCTGATACTTTGTCCGATTTGTACAGATTCTAAATTAGTACCAGGGTTGGTGGTAACCCTTTGCATGAAGAACTACTGTATTTTCTCCTCTTTGGTCTAGAAATTTGAGTCAGTGACCCAAGTTGTACAGCATGTAACCAATTCCATGCATGACAGCAGCTCAACTTACGATAGCTTATGAAGACTTTTATTCTACAGCTTGCGTGCAACAAAGCTAAGCCTGGTAACTGTCAGACTCTACAACTTACGTGTAATGATGTATTGCCTTTCTGAGTTGGTTACTTACTTCCTCCGATCGTTGTTGTCAAACAATGTGGTCCTACATTACGTCTTGCTCTCTGTATCGTAATCACAGAGGTAAATATGTAGATTCTTACTAGGCCTATTGCTATCTCTATGATAGGAAGCAAGTTTCAAGCTCGAATAGAAAATGCGTGAACCGGGAACTTATATCACACTCGCTTGCACACAAATAATAGATCAACTTGCATGCAACGGATTCAACGTACAGTACAGATCACAGAAATCCTCAATTATAAAGAATTACATGGTGCACTAACACTACAGAATGAATGGCTAGATTGTGAATGATTAAAGCATGATGGAAGTCAGAGTCTAGCTGGTATATTTAACTCAATGGGCACTTACGCGGCTAAAAGTCAATATTTCGCTGCTTTCCAGGAAATTTGTTGGATACGTTAATTCTCGTTTGGTTGTTTCTTAGTTTCTCCGTTGTGGTTATTTAGCCTTATTCGAAAGAAATCCCGTACGTTTACTACAGGAACCCGTTCTGCTAAAATTATTATTGAGCAAACCCAGAGTGCATTGAGGTTTCGATGAATTTATTTTTCACTACGGTACCGGACAGTTGTGATATTTAGCGAACGTAAATGGTACTTACATGCAAACAGTGTTCCGCACCACTCTACGGTGACTCGGCTACTATGGCAGTAGACTATCTACAGGCTCAGAACCCCTGGTGACCCCCAGATGGCCTCTCAGTACAAATACGCCACGAAAGATCTGTATACGGGATGACCAATAACTCTCAACTTTTCAATCACAGGGCTGCCAAGTGTGATATGAGGTTTATGCAAGAGATTAAGTGGGGCACCACGATCAGTTGGCGTGGAGCGAAAAGAAAATTTTAAAACGTTAGGACCTCTCAGACAGAGATGCATTTTCCAGGAGTGTAAGTAACATCTAAGTGGTCGTTATTTGTCAGCTCTTCCGTTTAATTGCTGTCGTGTTTACTTCAGTAAAAAAAATAGCAAATGCAAAATGATCAGAAAATAACTAGATGAAAAGTACTACATAGTTGAGCTCTTGAAATTGAACGAAGAAGCTATCCAGATTTTCATTTTGTTATTTATTTGTTTATCTTTGTGCTCGAATTTTGGGTGGGTCCACTGCATATTGCAGGGTAACTCATTCAGCAAGGGGTGGAGGGGGGACAAGAACGTGGCTGCTAACTTTGGGTGTGCACTAGGGGTAAAATTTATCTGGGACGTACCTAAGCGGAACGCGACCACCAATCGGCGCGGATTCTGAAAAATCCCTCTCAGACATCCGGAAATGGCATTTCTCAGGCTGGGCATTAGTACAGATACAGTAGTACTTTCGCTAGTTTTGTGTTTTAAAATCTGGAAAGTCTGAAAACTTATGAGGCGCTATTTGAATTTTTTTTTGTTCTAAATTTTATTGATATAATGGTCTTATATATGGCTTATAAAATTCTTTCAAGTATAGTATATGATACAACTGTTTGTAGCAAAACTATCAATCTGTGATGTAGGCCTAACCGACTTGCAATTCATGAATGAATCACCGTGCCGCAAGTAAAATCAGAACAGCAGGCTAAACCTTTGTTGCCGTTGGGGTTGTTTTCCTCCAATAATGAGTAACATGAGAGACATGGGAGGTGCTGATGGACTCATAATGAAACAAAAAATAGGGGGGGGGACCAAAACAGGGTCTCAAATAAGACGACATGCATGCATTTTGTAACAGCGGCTGCTTATTTCCTCAGACGTTTATGTGAGAGGTAACATAAGGTGTTTTGAGCTCAAAAGGCACATTATACTTGCATGGCAACCAAAATCTTTCCTAACGTCGGTATACTTTGCCAGGATAAACTTTCTGCAATTACTTTGATCTTTCGACGTGTTAAATTTAATTTATTCCTATCTGGTCAAGTGCAATGAGTGATTACGTGACGTGATGAAATGACATATTAACAATTTAATAAACAAAACTGCTGATAATAGTTTGAGAAAACAAGAGTACTAAAAAATATGACAAAAGTTTTATTTTTCTTTTCATTCCAGAAATTTAATAAATGAAGAGAACAAATTAAAGTGTCCTTGTGGATGAAACATAAGTTTTCTACAGTCACCTTAATTCCGAATTAATATGTACATATTTTTTAAGTATGTCAGTCAAATTGAATTATTTCAACATTATTCACTTCACTAAGACTGTGTCATAAATTATTGCATATCGTTGAGGTACTATATTGTGATGCATACAATAATGCATACAGTGTCTTGGATGTCACTGTTTGGTATTGCAGAGTGAAATCGTTGACTTTGATCCAGCTGCCAGATGCTTCGACGATGTTTCGTGGTATTATAGCGACCTCGGAATGCTTCCCATATGCAAGCGTACACTCGTTGTTCTTTCATATCGAAAATTGTCGAGTCGTTTCTCTTCGAATAAAACAGATGCTAGTGCTGCCATACATTCTAGAAAGAAACTGTCTAGGTTGTGGGATGCTACTGTATGCTCGGTTTTACTAGACTTTTGGAGAAGATTTTATTGGCCATTTGAGGTGAGACAATTTTAATCCAGATGGTAAAAGAGCCCTGAACCCTGCCGGTATACATTAGCCCTGCGATGTATTTATACACCTCACTGTTAGTACCCTACACTCTGCGCACGTGTTAATTGTGTTCAAAGGTCCGATATTTTTTACACTGCTTATTCGACGGTCCGAAGCGTAACCATCCTTTGTCATACTTCGTGTAGTGTCGTTGACCCTATTGTCGAAAGCCTAAGTATCGCTTACTAATTAATGTACTTCATTGTCTGCCGCTGATTCTACTCCGACTTCTCTCTTGTCTAGCTACTCGCCTACTCCAGTTTTGTTACTATCCCAGCTGAAACCTTGTACAGATTTGTCACCAGTGACCAGGTAACCAAAAACCACCCATGTTGTTAAACCAAGGTTAATTGAATCTGTTAATCATTTTAATCAAAAATAAGTTTTACATTGCAATTTGAAAGTTGTCTGATTCTGAACAAGAAATTATACATCTATATAATAGAAACTTAAAGTAACACTGAGATTACATTTATCGTATACATGGGTACACAGGTATTTGCATTGGCATTCCTTGACAACATCTTACAAACAATTGATACATCAGCAAACTCGCCGTGTATTCCCGATTATAACTTCTATTTACTTTTCTAACTGGATGATGGCGGCACAGTCACACTGTGTCGAAGAGAGTAATATGCTTCAAACTTTAATGTTTCTGCGATGCCAATTGAAAATATTCAGGTCGTTTGTGATTATTCTTAAAGGTGCACACTACGAACCTCCAACAACTCTAGTCAGCAACACTCAGTAACAACCGGAAACTATTCTTATATCATGCAGTGAAGATGACCATAACAGATAAATATAAATAATGCTTGGGATAAACTCCATGAAAAGTCCACAATACATGTAAATGTCCCTTTGCCATTTTTGTCAAAGCTATTGATTTCTCAAGATAGCAGTTATTCATTAACCCTGTATGTCAAGACAAATATTTCATTTCTGTCAGAATACCGACTTACAACGATCTGTGGTGCTCTTTGTTTTAAAAATGGTTAGGTATCATCTGAGAAATCATCATCTACCTCGACTAGAACATGATATTTGTGGACTTGATACCGAGCTATAAGTACTACAAAGATGTATGCCGTAAATATGGTTTCACTAACGTACAAAAGCGTGACAAAATCTTGAATCTACGCCTAAGAACACCTCCTTCGTATGCTTGTACGTAAGATACATGATGTTATATTACCGTGCAGAGCAAAGTGTTCTATGACGTCACAATGAACGCGTACCCTAAGGCAAGATATGTAACATTTTTCAAGTATCCAGGCCTGAATTTTTGGACCCAGTGTAAACACTATCGTTTGCAAGAAACCACTGGTCACTTTCCTTCTCTTATTAGTTTTGTTTCGTCATTTCGGGTACATTCTTGCGTTGGAGAAGATTTGAGATGCATAACGAGCCCCGCTATGGCTGCGAAAATGCCATTAGGTAACATTATTACGAAGGCAAGACCAACACTTGACGTCAAATCCATAACAGCACCTGCAAAGAAACATGATTAAAATGCATGATCAGTGTGGGAAGAAGTTATTTGTAGAGGCAGACTGGAGTTGATATTTATGCGTTGCATATTCATTGTCGTAAAAGCGCCATCATACGTACAGCGCTATCATTACTACTATGTAGGAAGGTATAGGTTCTTAACTGACGTCACTGAGCTGGACGGCTCTCTGTTCTCTGCCAGGCGTCCATTAGACCCCTTTCACGTGTACGTTGCGTTTTTGCCAGTCGATTATGTCTAGCGTGGTCATGTACACTCTTTTTGTTTGTTTACCCACAGGAAAGAACGCCTTTTTTTTTGTTATGTAACGTCAGTGCAAGGGGAGGGGGGGGGGCTCTTGGAACAACAATAACCCTCCTTGCATTGACGTCATACAATAACAAACAAGAGTGCCCCTCCTTGGGGCAAACGAACAGCCTGTAAACAATGAAGTTCTGTACGCGACTTAGTGGAAAGTCGTTTCAACCTACAACATAGTCCATTGCTATAGGCACAACGTGGGTGTGCAGGGGATTTTCCCCAGGGCCGGGATTCCTGGAAGCTCATTGCTTTTTCACGAATGTCCCAACGAGGGCGCTGTAGTGTGTCATTGTGACATCATATGCAAGGGTCTATTGATACTAAAGTCGTCATGCTCACTTGTCGATAACACACCGATCTGCGCACAGTAAGTGACAGCCAGTATGCCAACTTGAAGAGCAATTGCGTCAATTGAAGGATCTCTATAGCCTGACAGAGAACCAGCTGAAATGACTTTTTTTGTTTACCATGGGATAATTAAATTATCACTATACAAACTACATATTAGAAGTCCACATCGTAAAAATGTATTATTTCGAAAAGTCATTATGCCATTCAAATTAGAGGTCAACATTGTGAGATGACTACGTCATCATGTCCAGTTCAAATGTCTGTGTATAGTGAAACTTATCTAAGTTTGAAATGACCTTCATTGAACAACAATAAGGAATGTTAAGAATTCTGTCTGTGAAATGTGAACTTACACGAAGTGAACATATCCGATTAAATTATCAAATTGGTACAATAACATATTTAGACGTTGAGAAAGGAGAATAATATCAAGTATCTTAATTGTCATGTACGTATGGCGGGATAAACTAACTGTAGTTGAGTTATTTGAATTAAATGTAAGAATGGTGAGCGATTTCATGTTTCATTATTTTTTCGTGACAGAAAATTGCTTTCTCGATCAAACGAATTACCCGGAGGGTACAGTCTAATGGACATTAAAGTAATCTCAATGCAAGTAGATTCCCGATGTTCACGAAAAGTTTCTTTCCTTATCACAAGTTTAAAATATGTATATTCCATGAGATTGATACGACATTTCCAATGAGAGATTTCAACGGAATCGATTACTTACTAGATAAGGTTGTGATTACCAGCATAAAGAAAGCAACTCTCATGAAACTATGATTGTTCGAAAATGTATCTGCAATAAATTTAATCAAACTTTAATAGGCGAACACTTTTCACTCGCCAAATACGTTTATACAGACTTGTGACACACATTTCTCATCGATAACACACATTTTTTCATTTTTTTTTCAAAGTTTGAAGACAATAAGAAAACCAAACCAGGCAAGATCTGGATTTCATATTGATAAATTTATAAGCTTCGCAAACGTCTCGGAAAGATTCATTTGCCGTATATACTTTGACTGCATGAGGGTCATATACTGCGGCGAGGGCCTCTGCATATATCAGCCGTTATTAAAATGACCCCGGTTGTTGGTTCTCGTTGTGGTAATATTCATTGTGTGGCACACATTGTCGAATAGATGATAATTTGAGAAAGATTGCACATCCCTGAATATAAATGACTGCATGCAGGTCACATACTTATCAACTCAATCAAAGGACCATCAGTAAACTAATAAAACGAACTATGCAGGCTACCCAGTTTTTTAAAGATGGAGAGATAACTATAGTGGATACATGGAGAGAATTATAACGTCTAATTTTGTACATAACTGTATAAGTAGTCCGTCTCTGCTATGGTAGTTTTTCCATTCTTGTGAAAATTCTACATTGCATTTTAGTACTAGGAAAATGGCTACTAATTATTACACTTACAGGTAAATTATGTAATACGGCAGAGGCTGTAACATGGCAGAGATGATAATGTGACGTACTCCAGCATAATACAAGGTCTACTTTAAAGAAGTGTAAGACAATAGTCACACGCTGTAATCAAACTAATGTTTAGAAAAGAGCAAAGAGTACCTGTACATATGCCACCGAGTTGCATGCCGAGACCACCGTAAAAGAAAGCCATTATGGTTCCCTGTCTGAGGTGGACAGCGCACAGATATCTAGGAAGAATGCCGATGATAGAGGCGTCAATGTAAGCGAGTGAAAAACCACTCACCGCTGATGCAAGAAGCAATGTAATGTAATCAGCACTGATTACGTAAAACGACACAGCCAGGCACCACAGGAGGGACGGGAATACAATAGCCGTGAATGGATTTATTTTATCGAAGTAAAATAGCAACAAAACAGCAATCTTTCCGAAAAATCCTCCAATGCCACCAGCTGTTGAAAAAAGGACCGCCACATCTGGCTTGAAGCCCAACGAAGTGCCCAAAGGAACCAGAAATATTGACCAAACTGTGAAATTGTAACTGAAAAAGAAATACGTCAAAAGGTAGGCAAGAAACATAGGGTGGCGAACGGCTGGTGAAATATCGAGAAACCTTATGATAGCAATTACAGCGTTGAGAAGCTTTGTTGTCAGACTTGATACATCAATCGATACTTTCCCTGCATGTCTATCCCAATTAGCTTCATTCTGGTCGTTGTGGTTAGATCTGGAGTTCTGTTCTGAGGATTTTATTAGAATTCCTGCCACGACAGTATTCCACGAGATGCCACCAAGGAGAAAATAGGCGTTGTGAATCCCGTACGTCCTACGTAAGTATTCCATGATCACCGGCATCGTGGACACACCCAGGAAACTAAAGATATCACGAATGGAATATGCGATAGAGTAAGCCTCCTGGAAAGATTCTAAGAATGCCATGTACACTGAACTGAAAAGAAAACCATTCCCGACAGCTGTGCAGAAAAAGATACAAAGAAAAAAAAAGAAACAAAAAGTCAGTGAAAACAATGACGAATACAAAGTTATTAATATAAAATATGAACCGTAAATATTCACAGTGGTAGCATTTACCATAATAAGTCTCTCTCACCCACCGAAAATAAGAAAAAAAAAATGAAAGAAGAGTAAGAGAAGGTGATACCTGCAACAGCAGTAAACAAAAACAAGCACGTTAAATTATCGCCCGTAACTCCGATCAAGATGAAACCGAGGCCAAACAGTGATCCTCCAATTATTGCGACTTTCCGATTTCTGGTTTGTTTGAAAACATCTCCACTGATAGCAGCTTGAGCGACACAGAAATAAAAAAGGAAACAAATGAAGACGATTAAAATGGTCTGAAAATAAATCTTCAAAGTTTAATGTTGGCAAAGCGTTATGTGGGTTAACATTAACAACATTGTGCCAACGTTAAACAGACAATTACAACCGCTGGCCAGTGTGCATTGACCGAACGTTGGCCCAACGTTAAACCATCTGACAGGTTAAATTGATCCAACGTTAGGACAATGTAGGACAGCCAACCGTTGGGTAGTTCACCGCTTTCCAAAGCTGGACCAACGTTACACAACCAACCGTTGGGCAGTGTTCATTGGACCAATGTTGAGCCAGTGTGGGAAACCGATCTGTTGAACCAGGGAGCTGGTTGAACAGTGTACTGGCCTAACGTAAACGAACTTGGGCCTCATGAATATTCATACTTGTCATTACATTTCTGAAATTAACGGGGCTAAATGTAATGAATCAATAACTACAAGTCAATTAAAAGACTAGCAAGTTAGTTAATCGAATATAATGTTAGTTTATTATACACTTGACGTGAGTAAACATGTTTGTGTAAACATCATTGATTCTGCTCGGAAATAATTAAAGTTGTGATCAAACTGTGTGTATTGTGATCATTTTGGATTTATATCTGTGGGACATGCAACTGCAGTGAACGTCTCACAATTCTTACAAACCTACCATTATCACACTAGATTGCCTAGGTGAAGAAAAAGTGTGAAGATTGTGGGTACGAATCTGCTTATTTCAATGGACAGTTAATGCAGGGCCCCATGTAGGTACCTCATGGTCAAGCATATCTGGAGACGTTGAAGTAGGTTGAACTTAGCAATCTACATATACAGAGTGATGAGAAGAGAGCTGCACGTTGGAAGCATACTTTTTACATGCAGTTCTGTCATACTTATAGAGGGCCCTATTTGGTAAGACGTTACAAAAGTAACAGCTGGCCCAACGTTGAAAAAAAGTTATGGCTTATCTTTTTTGCATTATCGTAGTATGCCTTAGCCCAACGTTGGCAAAATGTTGTTAAGGTGGTCGACGGTAATACGTTGGCTCATGTCGGATTAATACGTTGGCACTTTTTCCAGCCAACGAGCACCCAACGTTTGGGCCAACGTAGTTTGCCAACGTTGGCCCAACATATTTTGGCTATCTGTATTATCAAATTTGAATACGATTTGCAAGGATCAATAAATGGGTAAAACTTTCGTCAGTCGAACTTGTTTGAAATGGCCGATTACCAGCAGGTATGCACACAAAGAGATAATTGCAACGGTATGCACCGAAATTATTCGAAGCTACCGTCATTTATGAGAAAGTTGAAATGGATTTGATATCCTTTATTGCCTGATTACCTGCTAATTTGTGAACATAGATTTACGTTGAACTGTGTAGATGTGCACCATACCATGCATACCGTGTAGTACATAAAGGCGGTGTTTTATATAACATGAGATCATATATGTTTGGCATATCACGATCATGGTATATTACTTACCAAGATGTCGATAAGGCGGATATTATGGCGGTTAAGGATTTCGCCAGCCATTCAAATTTAAATGACTGGAAACTATTAGAACTGTTTTTTTTTTTAACTTCTCTCTACTGCCTTCTGCAATTACAGGTTTCAAAATCATTGTCTTTTCTTTTATCGATGTACATAAATAAGATAAAACAGCATAAAAACAACATAGAAAAGCAATTTCAGAGGTTCATTTCAGCTTCTTAACTTTATAAACTGGTTACAATAGAGACTAGACTATTTGGTTGTCAGATTGTTAAAGTTAAGTTACATGGAAAAGCGCCACTCCTAATAAATAAGTCTAATTTCAGTGAATGAAAAAACACATATGACTTAAAATGGAATTACACTGAAGGTATGCTCAATTTTGGCTTATTGGCCTGACTTCAGAAAGGTTTGCTCTCGAATCCTTCCTTCTTGGTAAATATTACGTTTCGCTATCTTGGAGCTATCGTTCACACCGCTCCGAGCTGCGTAATGTGGCCTTTTGATGAGAAATTTATTTTCTCATGTGTTCAATTGACAAATTTTATCTCGTGATAGCCACATTGATGATACCATGTGTTTAGTGAACCAAGTTAAGTAGGACACTCACGGTGTTGGTCATCATGAATCAGACCTAGCTGTCCACTACGTCACAGAGATCATGGTCAATAACATAGTTATGGCTCCACCCTTCATATACATATGCATGGTGATAGAAACTGTTAGGCGTGAAGTTTGAACGTATCCTTTTGCTTCTGAGAAGTTCGCTACAAGACGTCAAGAATATGAATGAAAGTGGTTCGAAATAGCTTAAGTAAGTCAGACGATATGTCCCCTTCCTTGGTTGCTCTTTAAATATTCCACAGGTTACATCCGCGTTTACGCGGAATGAGTTCCCCCGTAGTGAAGGAATTTGAACCTTTCCACACACAAACAAACCACCTCGTAACACATCTACAGGCTGTGCCATGAAACATCCCGAGTCTTAGCCCCCCCCCCCCCCCCCCTCGCCCTTTTCGCCACATCAACACTAAGCAAACACACGAAAGTGATATTCAAGGGAATTTTGCCATAGTCAGCCTCATAACAGAAATATCAAAGACATGAATGTCGAATATGGTGTTAAGTCCTCGGGAATATCTATATGGGACTCTCCAAAAAATAAAATCAAATTAATAATGAGCCAGTGCAGAGTTTAAAGTATTGTCGAAAGATCAAAGGGGTAGAAATATGGAAACCCACCAGTGTGTTCACTCCTAGGCCTATATGTGTTATTCACTACAGATTTATGTTTACCATGTTAGGTCTATCATGAGTTTCTGGGTTTCCTTTATTTTTCAGAAGAGTACAACTCTTTTTTTTCACTCAAAGTCAGACGTATTATTTCGCTTCATACCGCACATGTCACCCATCATTCATATGAAAAAAACGGTTCCGATAGGTCTTCAAACTTTGTACTAAACCAACTCAACACACATATGTACTTCGTAAAAAGATCAAACTATGTGCACCCGTATTAACTAGTACATATGGACGATAATCCTATCACGGATGATACAACTTGGCAGGTTCAGGTTTTAATGAATTCTGAGCAGTGCACAATAAAAAAGCCCGGTCCAGGAGAGCACTATGACGGTATAGGAATAAAAAAAAGTTATAAGACAAAGAATGGGTAAAAATAAAAGAGTAAGGAAAGTGCAAGGTTCTGGCCTACAGTGAATGATGATGATCATGATGACGAATATGATGATGATGATGATGATGATGATGATGATGATGATGATGATGATGATGATGATGATGATGATGATCATGATGATGATGATGATGATCATGATGATGATGAAGATGATGATGATGATGATTATCATGATGATGATGATGATATTGTCCATGTTCAGCCATCCGAATTCAATCAAGTAGTTTCAGTCTTTATAAAAAAACACAAATTTTATCACTCTTTCATAGGGAATAAAAACATTTCAGTAATGTTAAAGGAGGATAGATGGTTGTGAAATAGATTTTACATAACTTTTTGCTTCCCTTCTCTAAATTGAGTATTACTATATCTATTTAACAGATTTGTGGCTGAAAAAAATAATCTGCCAATGAGGACAAAGTCTGCTAGAAAGTGCAGTCCAGGTAAACATTGATAACCTTCCACCAAGCAACATATAAAAACTCGACTTGGAGAAAGTGCAATGAGTAAGATTCATTTAGAATGAGAAGGGTTTTTCCACCATTGAAAATACTGGCAGAATCATTTCCTCGAGCTTTCCCTTGCTGATCATGGGAAGGGCCATTTCCGGCCAACCTAGGACATTTTTCCGTCCAAACATTTGCTGGCACGCTCAGCGTCAGGCAACCGATGGCCGATAGTCTTCCCACCCCTCTTTCCTCTTCCTCCAATTTCATCCCCCGTATCCCGTTTTCGGAATGGCTGGATCGGCGACTGATTTATAGGTCTGTGATAAATGACAGAGCACTTGCTTGACAGGTTAAGAAAAACGAAGTAAGAACATTTGAGAGAAAGGCCAAAAAAAGGTCTCCTTTGCCTTGTCGTAGTTAAGAATCTTGCACATATGTACAATTGGTGAAAAAGAATATTAAAACATTCCCTATGTATACTGGACTCTTGATACAAATCTGACTCACCGACAAAATATGACATCGATGGTTGGAAGGACAGAATCCACCCTCCATGTAGGTTAGATAGGTTGTATAAGTTTACCACATCTTCGTAGAGAACACCGAGGACTTTAAACGAACCCATTTGCAGAAATATTATAATGCAACCGCCAATGAGAACCCCTCCATTCCGGTAGATTTTCAAAAGACGATTCCCCTTTTCCATTGCAATGACAGCTCTCATAAAAACTATTAAAAAATTTTATAAAATGTCAAACTTATAATTGTTTTTGAGATCGCAACAATTTCTTCTTTGTCGAACCAGCGTATTTAGCTACTCTTTGTGCAGCATAACCGTTGTGGTAACGAATGATAATCGACCAGTACAAAAATTCTAACCAGCGAAACAAAAGGATTTTATCTCCAAGGGTTTCTATAATTTTTGCTGCTCTACACTCATCTTTAATATTCCTGCCTATTAATTAATGGCCGAGAACACGTGCAAACAAGCACATAAGGTTATTCGCACGAACTTGTCCGTGTTAGTGTGAGAGTGTCTATTCGCCCATGTTCGTGTAAATATGAATCTTATTTGCACTAAGTTGTTTTCGTCGATAGACAGCGTCTGTTCGTACATGTACGTGGGGATGGACAATTCTACCTCAACACACTACAATTCAGAATTACATTAGAAATTACAATTGATCAACCTCCGTGTACAGTTTGATTGCAAGGATAGAGGACGTATAGACGCTCCCTCTCTTGCCGATGCTTCAGTAAGTACCAACAGCAATGGTATTTCCTCTGTTGCTTTCTTTAAGTGCGGCGAACCGGTTGGCCGCTTGTCCACTGGGCATATTCCCAAAGTGTGTGCACTTGAAAGGGAGTGCTGTATGAAGAACGGTCACCAGCTTGTCGCCAAGGGCAGGCCGCCAAGCCCGAAAGCCTGAGTAGTAGTGCCTAGTTAGAATAGTAAGCTAACTCGGTAATATGCTCGCAAAGTTGCAAATTAAGCTCAACAGTACTTAGCCGACTTGCTTAAACTAAGAGCAAGGGAGACGCACAAAGCCTAGCAGTATTTGACTGACAATGGCAGTAAAACGTACATAGAGTAGAGTAGTTCTTGTTTCAAGATATTTATGCTAATTAAGTATTTAGCTCATCAGCAGAGAACGTCTTTAACTTTGGTCTACGGACAAGAGCCTTTCTTTTGCGGTGATGTACTTGACTTGTAACGGGCGGACTCTCTCCCATTTAGTTAAGCAAAATAGAAACACAACACAGCACAGGCAAATTCTTCTTGATCCCTCTCGTATTCTAACAATACAGTGTAATGCTCTGTGCGAATGGCGGTGAAACTGTTGAAAAATATAAGAAAACTAACTCAATAAAAAACAATGAGCTCAAAAGAGCTCTAAAGAAACATACGAAGCATTGCAGGTGGTATGAGCCATTGCAAAGCTACTGACAACCACAAAGTTGGCTCAACGAAGCGCACACAAACCGACAACAAAAGTAGGAGGGCTCCCGACTGAACGACCAGAAACCAAACACATACATAACATGTGATGTAGAGCACAATTAGACATAACTAGTGAATTACAGTGCAGTCACTACATGACATTTTATGACGGCAGAGACTAGTCTTCTGCTCTTGTTTTTCCTTTGCATATAAAAGCAGAACACAGGAAAGAAAGTTGACGTAGGTCAAGCTTTAGCTTGCCTGGAACCTGTTTCATTACCCTGGTTCAGCTCAGACACTATGTCCTAGAAAACAAAGTATCTCCTTCTGAAGTTTCTTCTGAAATGCTTCCATTAGTAGCATTATTTTCTTTCTGGTTTGGTGCCTGATTGTCATCAGTGAATTCTAACATGCTTTCTAATTCTTCCCTCAAGATCAAAGTATTTTCTTTTGGGCTTCTGAAGGATTGCTACAATTATCCACTTCCAAGTTTCGTTTTGCTGTTTTTGTTTATTTTGACATAGGCCTATCTAAATTTACTTTCTGACATATGTTTGACTTTGCTCTTGCATTTAAGTCAGCGTTTGTTTTAAATCACCTCCAACGGTGTTTCAAATTGAGTGCCGCGCCTGAACCTGATAGGGGAACATCAGGTATACAAATTTCTTCTTCATTGTGGTCTGGTTACAGAACCATGATTTCTTTCCTGCTTAAAAGCAGTAGCTGGGAACAATGTCGAAAACTCATCCTGCAGATGGATTATATGGATTGATATTGTCTGAACTGCAGTTTCAATGATAAATTTTTCAAAGAGGCTAACCTTACAATTGATATTTCCTTTCAAATGCTACATGCTACTGGCTTATAGGCTACATATGGTAAGTTCGTGTCGTCTGGACATGAAATTGATCACTTAAAGGCCAAATGCCAATCCATTAACATTTACGAGGAATAACATTACATTCAGGCAACAATTAAGATGTCACTGTATATTGATGCATCTCTTATGAAGCAATAAAAACCGGCCTAAATTGATATGGGTGCATATGTTGGTTTATATGACAAACTGTTTATCTGTTACATTAAGTGGCTTGACATATTATTCATTTGCAACTAACTTGATTACATTGCCTGACAGTGATTACGTCTTGACAAAAGTAAACAATAATGTTTTTAACCAGCCAAATCTACCTAGCATCACATTGGTAATGATATAAATTCAGATATCAAATGTTAAGCTTGCATTTGTTTACTTAAGAAAGAGAAATTTAAGTCATAATTTAATTCGTAGGAAGGTGGACGTAGTAGCCTACACGGGTACGTACGGTTGGGGGCGTTATAATTGGCACTTATTTGGAGTGGGGTTGGGGAATTGCCGACACATACCTGTGCAGCGAATGAGAGCACCATTCCACTCTTCTCCTTCACTTCGACACTGACATTCCTGGAAGAGGGGATCTGCATCTCTGTCACATTAAGGTGGAACTATAGACATTACACATATGATAATCTTATTTGCAGCGTTACACCAAGCTCATCAACAACGCGCCACAATGCCTGTCGAAGTGGTTGCCATGGCGATTACAATCTAAATCTTGGCGACCAAGAAATTAAGATATCATTATTTTGATCGTTAGATATTCAACAATTTACTGATGAAGCTCTATCCAAAATGGCCATCGGGAAAAGAAAATACCGTGAAAATTCAAAATACTTTTGCCTGTCCCAGATCAATTGCAGTCCCAAAGTGTATGACAATCCCTGATTCCTTTTTCTTATATGTATCTTTCAAATTACCTATAATCAATAGCACAACTTAGTTGAATAATAGAAGATGGAATTTAGACAATAGAGACAAAAGACTTCCTTGTCAGTTTCCGTATGTTATGTATGTATTAGGCCTCATATCAGTCCGTCGTCTGTTAACAGTAGCAGGATTGACTTCTTCTCGTGTCTGCTTCTCCGTCTTATTGTCAACTGCTTACTTTCAGTCCTTAAGGCCGATCACAGGTAATAATTGTTTGCGTATATCTATTTTTCTATTTCGGCTGAAAAATGTGGGCCTATTCCTTAGTATAGATTGAACAGAGATTTTTTACTCTGGCCAGCATCTTGGCGATTTGGCAAACAAATATATGAATTAAATGGCAAATGGTCGCCAATGATATATCTGGGGTTGGCGAAAAAGCCAACGTGGGCCTCATTGTCGAGTGTTGGTATGAATCGAACTGACCAAATTACATTCTGGATCTCTGTACCAATTTCAGAGTATGCTTTGCATAATTTTCACAGCTTTTGAGGAAAAATATTGTTGAGAGTGGCAGGCTGCAAAATGGTATACGAGGGACGGGGAGGGGGGCGTAAAGAGGGGAAATTGGGACAGATTAAGATGGTGATGGAGGCAACTGTCTAAACAAGAACCACTGGCCTAGAGTAAGTATAAGGCTATGTTTTGTTTATTTCATAGTCTGCAGGCCATTCTCCCGGCATTGTTGAACATATAGGCTACAAGAGCACCTGAGTCAGTTTATTTTTTTTTTAAATAAACCGAAGTGATTGCGCGATTGATTGATTATACTCGCAGGACCTCGAGGCAGGACGCATTTTACTACTTTTACCTTTTTGCCAAGAACAGCCACCGTCTCATTCTCGGTCATCTTCTCAAATCAAATAGTAACGAACTTTGTTATGTACATGCGCGGCAGATTTATTTAGCATTGAATCCGGTGCTCGAGGCTCCAGTTTTGTTGGTATTGTGTGCTTCATAACAGGGAAGGATTTTAACAAACAGTAAGCTAACTTCTTTACAAAGCGTTTGGTGTAAGTGAAGTCCGTTGGCCGAACCCTACTTAAAGCTAGTCACAGAGCTGAGCTAGCTGGAGGTAATATAATATTTACCTCAGTGAAGCCATTACAGAGGGAAACCTAGCCCTTTGAGCTGGCAAGTTCATACATAAACGGCGGAAGTCGGACCATTTACAAATTTCAAAGGATTTGGTAATTGTTTAAGCATTACGTAGTTCTGTTTTTACAGTTGATTTGCATCTCGTTTTTGGTATTAATCCAAGAACGGTTAAGTGAGTTCTTAATAAATTTGCAACTGCTTACTTAGTGTTACGTCGAGAACATTGTTGTTATTAATCTTAGTTACTGTATTCACTGTTTCAACATTGAGCTTCATGTGTAAGTATAGGCCTGAAAAATGTTAGACATCCTCACGTTAGGCCTACGGTAGCCCTAGCCTTCTGTAGCCTGCAGACCTGCATAACATAATTACTAATACTATATGTTGGGTTTATCTGTAGATGCCTCTTATTCTGACACCCCACTGTGCCAACACCCCTCTACCCCAACAACCATGAGTTCTGACACCTCTTAAAAAACCCCTTAAAAAATTCCAATATACATTGGTAATAATCATTTAAGTTTCTCTATTTCATTTTCAGCATTTAATGCGACATTCATAAAGATTTAAATATATTGAAGCAAAGTTGAAGAAAAGTGACTCACTGTTCAATGAATTAGTACATGTGAGTATTGGATAAAGTAACAAAAGTTGAAAAAAATGTAAAAAAAGTTACTGTTAGCCACTTATGGGATAAAGAAACATTTTTTAATGCCTTGGCGGTATTCCAAGACCAGATTCCACAACCAAAGTCTGCACATCGTTTAAAAGAGAACAAAACGCTGTCTTTCATATGGTACCATATCAAACAAGGTACATTATTTACTATTTGTATCAATTATCTTTGCAAACTATGGGTGTATGTTTATGGCAACATAGCGATATAAAAATCGCAAGCCAAATACAATGTCTTATTGGTAGATTTTTTTCAAAAAAGGTAAAAACAAGTTTTTTTTATTGTCACTCTATCCAGGAGTGCCCCCCCCCCCCTGCCTTTTAGTAAACAAAACCAATTTAGAGCAATAAGCCCTGCACCCAGTATAATTGTAGCAGATTTGCTAGAGCTTATTGAAGTTAGCAAGATATGGCCAGACTTGTGACCAAAGACACTGAGATTACTCCACTATACATACACTGCATGTTTATTGCATGTAACTTTAATTGTACATACTGCATGTACGTGTATAACATGTATCACTATATCAGAGAAAATAGCTTTTTTGATCGCTAGTTCGCTGCAACTTGTTGGAGAGGTATCGTTGACAGTTTTACCTGGGATTGTCAAAACCAGGTGCTGTTTATTGAAACCGCAAATATGTTGAAGTGTCTTTTTCTTAGCTTACACTGCTTTTGTTTGATTCATATGCCTAATTTGTAAAAGATGTAGGTCCTTTGCATCCTGCTAGACCTGATGGTCTAAGACTACATTCTATGTTTGAAGGTTAAATGTTTAAACTTAGCCTTTAAAAACATAGCCTGGCATAGGCTAGTTTAAGAAAAGTGAACATGAACCAGAATGTGAGACTCACAGTGACAGGAGAATAAAAAAAAATAGTTAACTTCATTTTCCATTACAGTACTTCTTGTAACTGTGTAGGCCTATGTGTACTGGCCACGTTACAAAACTAGGGCGCCAAAATCTTTAAGGATTACAGCAACAGTTCTTGTTTTTACCAAACACAGAAAGTCTAGCCAGCCTAGCTTAAAAAAAATGCCTGTACATTTAGTAAGTAGTGTCAAACGCCCATGAAGTCCATACCTGGCTACTCCAAATTAAGCTAATTCTAAACTAGCCCTTGAACAGGGCTGTGTGTTACACATGGCCTTAGATCATTACACTCCACATCACAGCTCTGTGTGGCTAACACATTTTTTTAACCCATCAGCCAATCCTTGCCATGGTCCTTATCTGCTGTACTCACATTCACGAACAGTTACACTTTCTTGCCAAACTTTACACATGATCTTTTTCACGGCACTCACCTTTTTGCATAAGCTCTTTACAAAAATATCACAAGGAAATGGATGAATTTTGGCTCGTCAAACTTCCTCTAAGTCAGTGCCCGGCTGTAGGCCATATTCGAAGCCTTCGAGTGAGCGAAATTAGGATGCTGAACTTTCCTGTTTTGTGCTTTGAATGATCACTAAAAACAGTTTTATGAGTGATCTTATAGTTAAGATGTACTTCTGTATCATTTAGTTGTAGTGGAAGTACTGTTTGTTTTTTGCTGATCTTGGGGTTCAGTATCTTGTACTTGTAGCAATGCTTAATTGGTTAAAAAATTTGTGTTAGCTAGCGCAAGGGCTGTGGTATGGAGTGTAACATAATGCAAGGCCCTGTTCAAGGGCAAATCCCAAAGTGACATACCCTACGTTTCTAGTAGTACTGTCAATAGCATGACGATGATTACAGCAATTTATTCCCTACTGTACCTAAATAATTGGCTCTATCAAAATAAATGCATGACAGCCATTTTTTTCGCTGATTTTTCTCATTCCCATTGGTTGTCAACACTTAATACCTCGTCTCAAACATTCAAAATCACACTGTATAGGCAGTGGATTTCTCTTCTTGCGCATCTTCAGGTATGTTTGTGAGAACAGTGGTGAACACAAACATGACCAGTTCATATCTCTTTGCCCTTTAACTTGTTATGTTACTGTATGTATGTTATATCCTTATTGAACCAACTGAGGTTGCAAACGTTTCAGTCTCTCGACTTTTCCCGACCAGATTTCTTTAATACCTAGAGTCTCCATTCAGCATTTTATATAGTGTTCTGTCGTGCAAACCTTGTAATAGTGGTACAAGATGTAAGCAAACCAGTGTATGCGCATGCTATAAGCCTTTACTCAATAGGCCCACATATGTGAAAAAGGTGTAGGTAAGAATTTCTTTACAGTGTGTTACCCCCAGATTCTAAGTTTAAAAACAATACATGCTGAATTATGTCTCTATAGTGATACAGGTCTGTGTTGATATGAAAATCACTTGGTAATCACAATTTTTTAACTATATTGTTTTTGTTCATTAGAGGCTTGGTCTTGAACATATGACTGTTAGGTTCGACTGTCCATGTAGCTTTTCATTTGGTTCAGTTTGTGGTTTCATCATGCAGCAAAAGGTCTTCATGCAGTGAACAGCATTAGGGGACCCTACAGGTGTTTACAGTTTGTAAACACACTGTACCTAACCACTCATGTCTCTGCTACATGTACCATGAGCAGTACACAACTCCAAAGAAATTACCTTGCAGATTACCTTTGCCATTCATTGATTAGGGGGGGGGGGAATTAAAGTGGCTAAAATCCCTGCCTAATCATGCAATTTGAGGAGGACATGCATCTTTATTTCAAGACTTATAAACAAAAATAAAAACAATGTTAAAAAAAAAATTAGCTTGAAACTGTGTTAAATTATTTGTATCTTGCTCAATTACCTGCAATCATAACCCCTCACCCAGCCCCCCCCCCCCCCCAAAAAAAAAAGGAAATGTCTCACAGCTTTATTCAAAAAACTAATCATGTCAAGACAGTACTGTTCTTGAATCATTAGATTTCTGTTCTTGATTTTAGGTTTTATTTTCTCAAAATTAAGTTAAAATATCAAGACATTCACAGTACAGTATATTAAGGGGGGCAATGACATTAAATATACAACAAAATACTATCAAAAACATTAAAATTTCTGTTCTGGGGTTAGTTTACAACTACTCAAGACTTTCTGATTGAATAAGTATTTCTGTTTTAGGTACCATGGAATTCATAAACAAAGTTGACAAAACATTAGGATGACTGAGCCTTGAAGCATTCCGCTTGATTGGCATAGTATCTTGGATCGGCAGGAAGGGGATGATACAGGCCATTGGAGATATTTTTCTGGAAATTCCATCAAAGTCTGCTTAGTTAATTTCATACACTCATAGCTTGGGTTTTTTAATATCTATGGGGGATATTAAAAAAAAAGAGAGAAATTTGTCTTTTTCCAAAATGAAATTATATCAGTTTACACTACGTACAGTATGTGAGACTGAGGAGCATTACTGATTTCAATTTTATTTCAATGCCAATGTATTATTGAACATTGTCTCCTTTAAATAACAAGAACTGCATTGGAACTTCACAAAAAAAATGCAGAATATTTACAAGGACAAAAAGAATAAAATGAAAAAGAAAACAAACCAGTTGTAATTGAAATAAATGGAAGTAAATGAACAATCAACAAAACTAAGAACAACAAAATGCTTTCTTATTTTCTTTGGCATTAGTAATGAGAAATGAAACATACTATCAGTGTAAACTCACTGAAAGTTTAACCATATCTTTAGATTTAGACCTTACTGTAGCCACCCATAACTAGGATAGCTACAGTTCTGCAGACTCTTAAACCTCAAAACTAACACTTTACAGGTCTAATTATTCTTTCATTGTGAGACAAAGCCAATATTTAGTTGCAAACACACTGTGTGGTGGTTATTGCTGTAGATTGTGCATGGCATTTGGAAAAAATACTGTACAAGGCCATTCCAATAAATCTTGCTTCCAGAATCATCTTTTTCAAGAGTGATACGACAAATGCACATAATGTTGATTCAGGTTTAGTAGCTCTGGCATTTTATATACTTGTAATTTTTTTTTTTTTTTTTTCTGGCCAGGCACATTTGAAGTCAAGATGGACAATGTGTCACAGAGGATTTCTGACATTCATGAGCTTCTCCTCGAGGTATGAGCTTGCTTGGTTTTCTTCATACATACACCTCATCAAATTCAAAAGTATGTATGTGGTACAACAGTCCCTGTAAGTTTTCCAAAATTGTTTCTTTCAATCTCAGAAAGGAACTGTAACACCGAGCAAAGTGGAGATCTTCTTTGCAAAAAAAACCAAAAAAACAACCAAAAAAAAAATGAAACAACTCTGTATTATACCATGGGGTGAATATTTGGAATTTCACTTACAAAGTAAATTAGTAGAAGTATAAAAGTACCGTAGAAGTACATTCAAACATAGTTTTATGCAGTTTGTGATGTAACCATTGATATTTCAATTTTACCTGCAAAGTTTATTTGCTAGCATAATGTTGTCACTCATATTGTACTTTATTAGCTTTATTAATTGACAATGTGGGGAAATGTTAATAGGTCTTGACTTCTCTTTCCTCCTTTTCTATTTAATCACACTTGTTGCTTTACTTACGTTGTAAACATTGTACATGTATAGTTTGCTAGCGAAAAACACAAAAATGAACAAACAACATTGTCAAACAAATGATTTTACTTAAATCTGAACAACATAGTTCTCATGAATGTCATATTTGCTCAAAGATTGCTTTTTTGTAGATCTACCTCAAATTGCTTGTAACTAGCCATTTATTTTTAATGTAAACAGTGAGATGCAAAGTATCTGAATGCACTGTTTACTTATTCTACATTTAATTGTATATTACCTTAATAGTCTTTCTTAGATTTGATGTGTATGATGTCTGCCTTTCAATATTTTCTGGTAACCTTTTTTCTTCTTCCTGATTCTATCTTGGTCATTTTTCAACAGGAAGAAGAAGACCTGAGTGATTTCAGAGAAAATCTGGACAAAAGTGACCAGTTGACTCAAAATATGGTGAGGATGGCAGAAATGCACGATCATGAGTCTCTATATGCAGTTGCTGTGTCTTTTTCACTAGATTCATGAACAGAGGCAGTCACATAAATACACATTTTGAATCTTGTTTTAAAGAGAATTAGGGCATTTCCAATGCACCAACAAGGCATACAAAGAGAACAGCTTCAGTTGTTAAAGCCATTCAGTCTTGTTAATGAACATGTACACAAGGTTCATTTCTCCTAAGCAATTTGCATAAGACTTGTTACACAGGATGCATTGTTTGAATATATGAAGGTTTTGGTGAACAAATTACTTGTGACAAACAAGTACCTGAATTTCTTTCTGTGAGACACTTACTTCAGGCAAGGAACTCCACATTCCTTCCTTATTCTGAACACAGGTAATCTACCATTCTGTGTCCCCAGATATGGTTTTAAAATCATGATTTTTGTTGTGTAACAAAGGCTTTATTTTCCTTTAATAATTTAAGCTCTCAGAACTGTTTGTCAAATATTGTTTTGAGGTTAACAGGGGTCAAACTGCTTAAATCTTGTAAACATGGTATCAGAAGACAGAACGCTTAGACAGATCTCACATGGAGGTTTACCTCATTAAGTACAAGAACCATAGTGTTTTTAGTAGTGGTCAAAGGTTACTTGAGGTCAACAGAGTTCACTCTATGAAATTCTTGTAAATGTCATACATTAAGAAAGGCAGCTTGGACCATTTTTATATATAGTATATAGGTATATATATTGAGTACAAGAACCCCATTGTTTTTAATAGAGGTCAAAGGTAATTTAAGGTCAGCAAGGGTCAAATTGTGAAAACTTTGTAATCATGATAAATATCAAGAAAGGAAGCTTGTGCAATTTTCATATTTCATATGAAGAATAGGTAGGTTTTGTCACATTTTAATGCTATTGTATGTCAGATTTGGACAAAAATCCTCACAATTGCATCAATGAAACCACAATGAATTTGTCCATTCTGATTTTGTAAATGTATCACCCCCTTGTCAGTAATATTTGTTGCAAGAGTAGATGAACACAAATTGTTTGCTTTCTGTAGTGAATGCTCATAAAGATTTTTGCTTTATTTTCTGTAGCACATACAAATGAAGGTATGAAATTTGCTCCCCATGATGAAATTGTAGCTTGAGTGAAGGCCAGGTTCAGTGCACAGTTTCAGAGTTGCACTGTTTGCCTTTTCATGGTGTAAACCTGCCACGTTCAAAGGAAAAGGAGCTTAACCTCTTTTCCAGCACTTGGCTACTTCTTTTCCAGGACTTGACTAAGTCTTCTCAAGGTGGATGTTGTGCCTCAAGTTGTTCTTTCATGAGAAATGCTTTTAATTTGCACGTAATCATACCATTCATATGGACTACTGCACCAGATGTTTGTTCTTTCTTGTTGTGCATCCAGGTCGGCATTCTGACTTCGTTCGAGAATCGTCTGAAACAGCTGGAGGAGACCATCCTCCCTGTCCACAAAGAGACAGTCAACCTCCAAAAACTGCAGCAAAGTATCCTTTATATACGTTGGTCATGGAGCATAAAAACCACACTTGTGTAAAGTGGCCGAAACTTTCCTTCAGTTGTTGTGGATTTCTTTTCTTCTGTATAAATAAACTACAATCTGTGGTGATGTTTCCAAACAAATTCAAGGGTTTCCATAGCTTGGAAATGTCCTAAAATCATCAATTTTCTCTCACTGAAAAAGTCATAAAATTTTGTAAAAGTGGCAGAATTATTAAGAGAGTAACGAAATTTACAACAAAATCGCAAATCCTTTTGACGTTCAAGATTTTTTTTTTCTATTTTGAGCATTGCTCTGTTATTCATCTATAAAGTATCAATGAAATGGCAATATGAAGCTCATCAAATACAGTAGCCATGAAAATGTCAAGAAAGTTTTATGTTCCTTAAGGTTGAAGAACCCTGGATTTGTTGAATTAAATGAACTTCAATGTGATGCTTTAAATTTATGTGTCAGGTACTTCTTATACTTTATGCAGTACATTTGAAATGGAATTGGAATAAGTTGGTCAAACTGTTGCATCAGTTTTCTTTCAGTTATTTTCTCTTTGACTTTCAGATTTTGCAACTTTACCTTTCTCAAGTCAATAGCCTCTAAATGTTCTTTGCTGGGATAGTCATGATAACCCTTCACACTGTCCTTTTAATATGTGCCCGTAGTTTGCTTTCCCTACAGTCACTTTGTTCCATGTAATATGCACCCGTTAGTTGTACAGTAGTCTTTGTTCTGTACTTGCTGTCCCTGTATCTTTTCAAGAACTGTATGGCATAACATTCCTTGTAAGGTTAAGTTCACGTATCTCCTATTTATGGTGTTTTTTTTTTAGGGGTGTTGTCTCATAAAACAGCAATTCCACAGGTTTTCAAGTGACTCCTACTTGTCTGCTTTCTTCTGCTGTGACCTCCTACAATTTTTCTCAAATGTCCTACATTTTCCTGCTTAATCTTACTTTTTGGTCTTGCCTAAACCCATTAAAGTACATATTGTCAATTGTAATATGATAAGAGGTGGAGGGGGATAGGGTTGGTGGTCAAGTCTATGACTATGAAAGAAAATTGAGGTGTCATAACACTTGCTCAGCACTTATTATTTTTTGATTGTAAACTGTTGTATTCCTGTAAGTCTGAATGTAACCTACTTTTTTCCTGCTTTTTTTTCTGCATATTTCCAATTCTTCTATTTCATTGAGAATTATCATCCTACTTTTATTCTACTTAAAATAAGTACCTCTTGGTGTGAGGGTCTCAAGCTTGTATTTTTTCTTTGGTAATATGTTTTTCTGAGCTCCCACGAAACACCAGACATTGAAAGTGCACTGACGTCCTTCGACAACGTTTTGAAGCACCACGAGGCTGTCAAGGAGTTGGAACCAATTATCAAAAATGGGTAAGAGAACATTTTTGAATAAAGAGCATCTCTCAGAAAGAAAAATAATTCTTTTGAAAAGGAAACCAAACTTGTAAAGTTGTTAGTCACCAGAAGTTCGTAGTGTGCAGACCACAGACTTCCTCCAGACTCGTGCCATAGCAAAACATAGCAACATTACTGCTCCTCAAGGCCTCAATCGAAGACTTCAAATTTCCGTGCAGACTACGCTTGCTTACAGCACAGTTTCCAATGCAGTTCCTTTTGAACAGTATAAATTGTAGCATGAAACAATTCTGTATTGGATAGTTGAAGAGCTTAACAAAAATGAAAATGTTTACCACATCAATTTTTTTTTTCAACACTGCTGTAATGCCTTTGTCAGTTACTCTGTGTGCAGGTAGTTGACATTGGGCTGTGCTAAAACCTACTAATGAGGGGAAACATGTCTGGACATTTACAGTATGTGATTTTGGAAACTTTCTTGATGCCTTTTATCATGTTTTTCATTTGTCTGTAGTCCTGGAGAAGAGTTGGAGCAGTACCTCAAGAACATGGATCTTATAATCGATGCTAAGTCGTTCTTCAACAAAAACAATCCCAGTAGCCCCGAGGTCATCAAAGCTGTGAGTAGTTCTCCTATGTTATTTGAGCCACTGCTTGAAATCGGTAGATCTCATCAACTTTTGCAGAAAAGTCTCTGACTCAAATATTAGCAATTTTTTATGTATTAATAGTTATTTCTAATAATTTGTATATATGTAACAAATGTGTCGTGTGACCATTTTCCCCCACAGACCAATTTGTTTGAGGCTGGTAAACAAATGCTAGAACAGTTCTTTCAGCTGCAGCTTTCTAGTCACAGCCATCCAGTCGCACCCGTCAAGCTTTTGCAGATCCTGGACTCAAGTGATGGTATTTACTCGCCCTTAAGCTTCGTCTTAAATTCATTCCTGTTGTATATATTTTGATTTTGATCCCTATGCAGTGTTAGAGTGTGTTTCATGATTTCTTGTTTGATTGCTTGTTGCATACAAACATGTCTTACAAAACATTCACATAGTTTCAGGATATATGACCAGTCATTTTTTCTTGACGATTATCTTTAAATAGTAGTAATAAAAACTTTGCATATAGTGACAACTTTGATATTTTACAATTTGGAAACTGATGTGACACTTTTTCTTTTAATTCTGCTTTTTAATGATAACCTTCCTGCTCTACAACAAAAACTAACTTGTCATTTCTTAGAATATCAGTGAAAAGTGCTTGTTTTATCTTGGTCTTGTCAATAGTCTGTTATTGCACTGTAGTAAAGTTTTTTTTTTATTATTATTTCAAGTACTTTTATGGGTATTCTTGTGTATTTCATATCAAAGTAGTTGAAATTCCACATGCTCTGTGCAGTTAATTAAGTCCTACCAACAGACTGTATCCCCTTCATCTTGGAACTGAAGATCTGACACTTTGAACTATACAGATTGGTAAATACTCCACCAATCTACATAAATAGGAAATTGTTAAATGATACAACAGGAAGAGTTGTTTTGTTTCACATTGTTAGCATATATATATATGTTGATCTTCTTTTCATATATGAAGGGGCTGATAACAATGACATATTCACCCGGTAATAATATCCTCTTTGCATTTTGTCTGGTGATCCAATTACATATTTTCGTTCGTTCTCCTGTTTCTCATCATCAGATATCGCAGAGGCTGAACCACCCAGCTTAGAACAGCTTCCAGGTCTGTCACCGTCATCAATATCTGTTCATATTTTGACTCTAACTTATTCAGAGGACCAAAGGATGTGGTCAGGTTTCTGGTGTATCAATTTTCCGCACTCTCTGTTAATTGTTTGTGTGGTGTCTTTGGTCATGAAGCAGTCTTCTTCCCAATACATGAATATTTGGTTTTCGTTTCCATATTCAAGCGGTATTTTTACCTTGAGCTAGGCATCATAGAAATGATTTGGAAAGCAACTTATTGATTTCAGATATACAGAAACAGGACAAAATGTTCCAGTTGATGGTAATCATCAGGTATCCATGTTGATCTTTGCAAAGCAATCATGGATTGTCTCATTTACTGGAACGAGTATCTAGCGCATCACTTTCCTCCCAACCACATTGCTTCGATTCCTTCGCAGAAAAAGTCGTCGATGAGCTGTCAGATGTCGCCAGGTGGTTGAATGACAAGGGGGACTCGCAAAAGTTTGTGGAGATATACTATGTCACCAGGGCAACGGTGATGAAGAAAAGTATCGAAGAGCTCAAGGACCATCTAGCAAAGAAATCCGGAGGGAGTGGTTCAGCATTTGTAAGTAAATCTGTTGAGATCCATCCAATCTCTTGGTGACAGTTTTCTTTCTAGCCACTTTATTTCATTCAAGACTTTACTAAATTCAACTCAGACTGTTCTTCATTGGAAAATGAAGGCTGCTGATAATGTAATGATAGGTCAGATTCAAGCATTGTAGGTTTCCTCATTTTAGGCTCTTGTGAGTTAGGTTCGCAGTTGTGGCTTGCACCCTAGTGGTAGCATGAGGCACCAATTTACGATCATTTTCATTGTAATACAGGGAAAGTGTACAAATGTTGAGGTAAAACTTGTTACTGTAGAATTTCTCCTTATCCTATATTGAATTCATTCTGACATTTCAAGCGACAACACTGAAAGCACTATCTACACCTTACACTCAACAACTATGATGAACACATACAGTATATGCTGAACCTGTGAGGTTGCCTCATGATGTTGCTTTCAAAATGCCCTTGTTTTGTCAAGTGGGAAAATGGCAATCGACACAATATCAGTAAAGTAATGATTTAAAAATTCCTGAAAGTTTGGGGAGAGGTAAGTTTGCTATTTCACAGATCACCCTAGCACCTCAGGGTTTGTGTGTATCTTTCAAATTAATGCAAAGACTGTCCAGAGATGAAGGTATGACAATCATGTCAGAAGAAAGTAATAGAAGAGGGCGACATCCCATTTTGCAACTTGACAAGGGAACATACCAGATTGGATTTCCATTGACACCGATGTCGTTGGAAGATGATGTGCACCCTTGCTTTGCAAAGAAGTAATATTATCAAAGCGAAAGGGTTGAGTGTCTCATAGTGATAGGGTTCCCGTGCTCAGGATCTGTTCGTTTCTTTCCGTATCAATTGCCGTATCTAAATCATTAAAAATTTGTGTGGCACAAGGTTTGGATACTATCTGTACAGTGACTGGTATCACACGTAAAGCACCTTTGGCATAGAGGGGCAAATATTTCTGGGGGGGGAGCAGGGATGATTTTTACCCAAATTTTGACTTTTGCACCAAGGTGCCCGAATTTTGTGACTCGGCTTCTATTCTGGCTTTAGTGGCATCACAATGATTGTTTTCAGGGGTAAAGTTACAAAGTGATATATAAATACAGTATCCCTCTACTACATTGGGGAACCTAGGATGTTGGACTTGGGGGGATGGAAATTGTGGAAGACTGAGCAGAGTGCCACCGTAGGTGGTTACAGAGTGTACCAGAAATATCTTCTAGATTGCAGGAAATCAACCTTCCAAGGCTTAGCAAGGGTAGCCAAAAAGACATAATTTCCCTCTCCACTGTCTCATTTGCCCAAAGGTTTGCATAGTTTTTGTTGGAATTGGGGGTATATGTCCCCTGCCCCTCATCTCATATTCTTACTTAAAGAAGGAGAGTTTCTATACCTCGACTTTGTTATTGTCCCATCCAGGTAGTCCCGATTGACATATTAGTGTTTTCTGGTGAAATTCTAAGAACTAACTTGGGAAGTGATATCCATTTTTGATGGAACATAAGTTTGTTTTTGCTGAAACTTAATTTAGCACCAGCGACTCAGGTATCATCAGATGATCTGAACTGCTGTGTTATAACCCAGTATGTGGTAAGATGCATGATGTTGTGGCCCTGATAGTGCACCTGCTCTCAAAAACTCTGTTAATGGAGGGATATGTTTTCACCTCCTACTTTATCACTTGATAGAGAAACAAATACAAAAAACATGATCTCTACCATGAATCGCTAACAAGTTACTTTATATATCTCATTACATATCCCAACATATTTTCACATGGCATTTTAGGTATCGAGACGGATGGGGAAGCTCAGAGAACCGTTACAAAGGAAAGCTTCTACAATCCTGAGACAGTGAGTCATATCCATGGGTGTTGTAGTATTTTACACCTTGGGTGTATTAGCTGTTGCTTTAGTTCTCCTCCAAGTGAAGGTTCAGTACCACTATTAAATACCCAGCTGCCTTGATTTAGTGGTCACAGAAATTTCAGTATTGTGGACTTGCAGATTTTACAATCATTGTAGAATGATAAATCAATTGTTTCTGAAGTTGCTAGAGTTTGCTTTTCTTTTCAAATGCGTATGTCAAGTAGGAAGTGGTGAGGGTGATGAAACCAGGCAGAGGGACTGATGCTGTTATCTTACAGACTAAAACATGATTTGCTAGACTCTGTTTGTGTTCGTATTATGTGTCCATGTTCATACAATGTTTTGCTGTTGTAAGTGGTGCTAAAAATACTGATATTGTAAATTTACTTTTGAGATACAAATTTCAGTAGTTGCAGATGGGAGACTGATTGGAGTCTCATGTATAAAAAGAAGGGTTGCTTTATATTTGAACAACACCACTCTTTCTATATTTGTGTGTTACACTTTGACAGAGTATATATAAACTGTAGTGAGCAGAATGTAAAATTGTATATCTTTGTCTAAAGCAATCAGTGTCACTGCATGCCTAATCCTAATTTTTTTTTATTTTGATGTTAATTTTTACATAGGGGAAAGAAAGGACCACCAAAACCTACAAGTTTTGAGCCAGGTATGTGTGACAATCCAACACAATCTAAAACATTTTTGTACTTTAATTCAAGGTGATGTTTACATCTTCTGCATGTTGAACCCTTGAAATGAAACACAGCTTTCTTCAAAATGTAATGGAAGTGCCTACATCATTACTGGATTTTGCAAAACTTACTTTACTTATTTTCTGATTTTGGAGTGTTATTTTATGTAGCATCAGTGCCCACATCCCCTTTGTATTCATCCTCACTGTATGCAGTCCCACACTATGCAACCTCACTGTAAGCATCCCCATTGTACGCAACCTCACTGTAAGCATCCCCATTGTACGCAACCTCACTGTAAGCATCCCCATTGTGTGTAGCCACCCTGTATACATCCCCATTGAATGCAACCTTTCTGTATGCAGCCCTCTCATTGCATCCCCATTGTATGCAGCCTCACTTTATGATCCCCATTGTATGCAGCCTCACTGTATGATCCCCATTGTGTGTAGCCTACTGTATGCATCTCCATTGTATGAAACCGCACTGTATGATCCCCATTTTTCAAAGTTTAACTGTATGCTGCTCCACTATATGCAACCTTACTGTATTCAGGCCTAATGTATGCAGCCTCACTGCATACAGCACCACTATATGCAGCCCTATTGTATTGAGTCTCATTGTTGTTAAGATTTGCTGCTGGTGGCAGATTAGTTGTGGGACTGACACAGATTTTTTTGATAACTTTATAAAATAAAAAAAAAATTAATAATCAAACATATTGGACTAGTTAAGCTTATGGATGTTTAACCAAATTATTGCCTTGAAGCTTTTGTTGAAAAATCATCAGTCTAAAGGTGTCTTGGACAATCACGTTTAGTATTACAATGTTATCAGAAATATTATGAAGACAGTCCTCTATTTACTCAAGTCATTAAAATAATTCTCAAGACACAGATGTTCTCAAGGCATGTAATTATAAAGACACGTATTTCGCTCATGCAACTTAATACTGGCCATAAGATAATACTGAATGGTGGATGTTGTTATTGCATTGGCAAATAAAGAAATGCACATCTTTAAACCAACATCGTGTTGTTGGCTTCAAGGATTGCTATTTATATTAATTCCCTATTCATTTTTACTCTTCTTGTCCATCTTCGATAAAGGTCATCGGAAGCAAGCTTCCCTTGCTTCTGAGGTCAAGGAGGACCAGGTAGATCCAGAGACTGTTGGGTTCCTGTGCTGCACAACAGGCTTGCTGAAGTTGATGCAGGTAAAGGTATTAAGTAACGTGACATCAGGCTATGGTGTACTCGGCACACTCCTCTGATCTACGTGCGACTGACCGTTTTAAGGTTCATATCAGAAGGATTTAGTTCAAACATTTAAGACTAGTCATTCCACTATTCCAATGATGATGAAAGAGAGATGAAGGAAAGCTTCAGCTATTCAAGGTTGTGTGACATGAAAAGGACATTTTGGAATAGTGGCTGTGTTAATCATTAAAAATGTTGAAAATAGCCACAAATTTCATCAAAATTTATCAAATATTTGCATTGTTAAACACGCAAACTCATGTCCTGTGGCTGCATCCTAAATAAGCATTGGCTAAGTATGTAAATTTATGACATCAGGAGAGGGACTTGTATGATATCCTCCTATATTTCAAGGACAATGGAGAATTTTATGTGCCTCAAGGGATTTTTTTTTGATGTATTTTGTACATGATGCTATGTGTGTAGCATGTAGTTTCTTCTTCACAAATATCGATATCACTTACCACTGGGAAATCGAGTGATTCAGTTAGTAAGAGATAATAACATATAGGGCATAAGCAAAGAAATACCAGTGCCGTGCAACAGTCCACGTCATCTTATTTGCGTTTTCATCAAATTCTGAAAAGCCATATCTCAAAAATGGTAATATCAAGGGAATTCCATCCAGGGTTCCACCTGCAAATTTTGAGTAAAGCCCATTCTCTTTTAGATGCATGCACACAACCTTTAATGCATTGAATGAAATTAGAGTTGCCCCTGCAGCAGGCAACATATTTTCTTTATCGAGATGAAGGAAGTACTGTAGATTCTTTTAAAATGGGTATGAGCAGGTGTGAATGCTGGTTACTGGGACACCAACTAGATATGTCATGCAAAGTAAAAGACCCTTGTAAGCCGTGCTCATCCTTTTATGAATGGAAGGTCTTATGACACGGGAAAAAATCTAATAGGATTAGCAGAAATTAAACTTTCCGATGTAAGTCCATCTACCACCCCCCCCCCCGGTCAAATAATCTTTTCCAACCACTGTTTGGTGACTGACCTAGAGTGCAACTTGATTGTTCACAAATTGTGTGTGTTGAGAATAGAACTTTAATGTTTTATCAACAACATGCCACAGAAATGAGTTTTTTTGCCTTTGCAGGTGGCAAGCAAGGTTTTGTAAATATGACAGATGAAGCAAACAGATTACAGTTCAATTAATAAGAGTACCTATTATGAAACCATCACTCCAATGTCATTTCACTTTTGTGACAGATGAAGGAAGGGATGTTGATTCTTGTAAAAATGTTGATTCTTTTATAGTTCATACTGCTGAGCTTGTGTCTCTGTAGTCTGTAGCGGAACCTATACTGACGATGTACTAAGTTCTATGTGATTGTTGGTGCACAGTTTAATACTACAGTATTGCTGTAGTTTTGCTGCACTGTTACTACAGAGTTACTGTACTGTTACTGAGGTACTGTTCTGTACTTTGCAAATGTTACTCTACTTGTAAGAATATTGTTACTGTACTTTTGCCTCAGGGTTACAGGACTGTTACTGTGTAAGGATACCTTCATCGTGATGTCTGCAGAGATCAGTCAGGAAACCATACCTATGAAATCTTAAAAGTGGGATGTGAAACAGGACCAAGATGTTTTGTTTCCAACTCCCATTTCTTTTTTTTTTCCATAACAGAGTGAAGTTAATCTTCTGAATGCGATCTTAATCGACGAATTCCAGCATAGGGCTCTCAGCAAGATAATTGAAATTCCACTGGAGACAGTCATCCGAATGGGAGATGTAAGTACTCCACCGAGCACCGGTATAAAAGGTATCCTTTAATGTCAGGACTGTTGTCGAGATGTGGATCGCGATCATGAGATATCGATATGGATTCTCTGCGACTTTTCCTGTCACTGAAATAAGAGAACATTGGGTTTAGTTCATGGGGAGGGGAGGGAAATGTTTTTTTTTTTTCAAGTATGTAAAATTATCCCCATACTTAATGATCAGGAGGCTTTGAAAGGCGAAGATCAATCCCCCCCCCCAAAGTTTGGATATCTACCCGTAATGGTCAACTGATAGCAGCATATTGAGAGCCCTGAACCCCGTAATAAATGTTTGTCCAGCTGAATCAGAGTAAATTCATGCTTCTTCAACAATAAATTGAGACTTAATTCAAAACTTAATTTCAAACTTAAGTACTTACAACAGCGACACAAATTTTGCTCTTATACTTGCAACTATGTCAATGAATTCCTGCTCTCATAATTACAAGTGCAACACTAAAACTTCCCGATCTTGTAATTTTATTACCGATGACAGCAAGTACCGGCTTCATTCGCACGGTGATGTTGCATTAGAAACAAAAATTTACAAAGTAGATGACAAAGAAAAACAACTGACAGAGTTTATTCCAGCTAGTTTGATAGAAACTTGGAACACCGAAATGTCCCAGACTTGGGACCCTAAATAAGCAGAATACCCATCTGATGTGTCGAGTAATCTTTTCCAACCACTATTTTGTGCTTACAAATTGATTGTTCGTAAATTTTGTGTGTTGAGAATCGATCTTGTTGAAGTATTTTAATGTTTCACCAACGACATGCTCGCCAAAATGATTTCTTTGTCCTTGAAGAGGACAACCAGGGTTTCGTAAAGATGACGTATGAAACAAAGCAATTTCAGTTTCATTTAGTGAGATATCATGATAGGGAGACAGTCGTAGGGCCCAGCTGATCATTTTTCATCATTCCATTGTCGCCACAGAGCATCGTACAAACGGCAAAGAGAGGCGTCAGCAAGCACGACTACACCGCTGTTCACGGAATCCTGCCGATCCTTCGTTACCTCCTGTCGGTTGAGAAGGATTTTGACGAGATCTTGCAGGTCAGTACAGCTTGTGGAAGACCTCGTTTCCACAGTGGCAAGCTTTTGTAAAACTGCCTGCTGTTGTTCAAGAAATTGAACTTCGGAGGAATGGAATTGATTTACGATTTTGCAATATCCCTCCCAGCTGTGTGACAAAACGGTGGGATTAAGCGCAATGAAACTTCAACATAATTCATGGCGAGATAATGTACAAAACATTGTTAGTGTCACCTGTAACAACCTCAATGTGGCAAACAACAGTACCTTCGAAATGTATTTGCTTCCACCTTAAACGGATATTTGGACACTCAGTTTGCTGTTCACATCAATATCCAGAGGCAAGTGAAAGCCCTCTGCAGTTCATTTTAATGCCTGAACATCAGTGCCTCAAATCAGCACCAGTCAGTCAAAATGCTGTGTTTTTGACTTTCGGTTTACCACCTGAAATGTATTTGTATAGACCATTCAACAAAATCACCATGTTGTCAGTTGACATCTTCAAAAGACTGAAGGAGAAAACTTTCACTCATGTTTGTTGCCATTTGTGATATTTTGTTCTGCTGCTTCTCATAGTTGGCTATCTGTTATTGTAGCTGTAGTGTGCCATTTCTTTTTTAAACTTTAAAGTAATGATATGTCTTGGTAAATCAAGCTCACTTGAATAACTGACATTTGCAGGGTACATCCGAAGTAGTTCGAGGGAAGTTTCCACAGCTCATCTCAGCTCTCGAAGTTATCGGTGCCAAGGCTCTGGATGAATTCTACGATTTTGTGAAGGTATCGTTGTCCATGATGGCCTTCCATACATTTTTAGAAAAGTTTTGTCTTGTTTTCATGTCTTTCTATCATCATAATCATGCAGTGTTTCCTTTTATCTCTCTTCAGTGAAGTCAGAATAAGTATTTCATGAATATCTAGCTAAACATATGTAATGAGAAGTTATGTTGTGTATCTTCGTACATTAAATGTATTCCTTACCTTTGTTTTGATATTTCTTGCCTTCAGAATGACCCAGATAAAGCCAACATGCCAAAAGATGGTACTGTTCATGAACTCACAAGCAATGTAAGTATTACAAAATTAGAACCCACCATCCTATTGTAGTTTGTGCACTACTTTAGTAGGTTAAATACCCTAACACAAAATTCCTTACTGTATCTAGTACTGTACCACTTTATGATGATACTTTATGATATTACAATTAGCTCTATCCTTGCGATCATAGTTTGATCAGTGAGTTCAAGTCTAATGTTGAGATGACTGGATTTGATTGTAATGTGAAAGTTAAAATACTCGTAGGTAGAAACCAAATGATAGCATGTGCTTTGCAAAATTGTTTGATGCATTTGGATATTAACAGGTTTAGTATTAAAGAAGAAACAACTGTCTGAATGGATACCATCACGTCGGCAATCTGTACGAGGGATAATGTATTCATTGATAAGATTAGTTTGTTCTCATTACCTGCATGTAGTACATTGTATCCAGCAGAAGTACATCAAGCCAAATAATAGCAGTAAAGCTATAGTAATAATGAAAAAAGTAATTACAGAAAGCATAGTGAAAGTAAAGGACAATCCGTTTGCACAAAACGACGTGTTTAGAGAAGAAAAGATGTATTTACAGAAGGGACTGTTGATTAATCTACAATTGTTTACAATGCATCGTTCTATGGTGCATTCATAAAACAAACCTTGAGGAGAGAGTCAAGTTGTATTTGAGTACCAAACTTCATTTCATTCTCTCATGAGCGGGGGGGGAGATATCGTTTGCTCTCTTACCAGGTTTAGAATGACTCTCAACTTGAGGACTTAACATTGTGTGCTTGTGATATATATTTTCAGGGCTTCTATTGCCTCTCAGAGTCACAGACGAAAAGAAGTAGTGCTGATTTTTTTTTTTCATTTTTCACCACATCCTTGTCTGTTTAAATTGTTTCCTATTGCATTTCCTTGTTTCAGTCCATCATCTTCCTTGAAAGTATAAACGAATATGTGGATACAGTAGCTGCCATGCTTTTGCAAAGTGGTGAGTCATGTGGATACCATCCTAACAGTGTGTATGAAACCATACCAGTCATCATTAAAGATTGCACATTGTACCACTTACATTCTATGGATTTTCTAATATTTGTACGATATATATTGTACTGTGTTGATATGCTAACATTATACCACTTGCATTCTATGGGTTTTCTAATATTTGTACGACATATATTGTACTGTATTAATATTAACATTATGCCACTTGTACTCTATGGATATTTCAGTGTTATACATTATACCCATGGTTGTACCTGTGATGGTTTGCTTTGAGCCATTACTCAGCCAACCACCACCACCGCAAAGAGACCGCAAATACCGACCACTACAAGAACATCGGGGAAAACCACTTCTGTTGTTAGAGTCCAATAAAAAATTGCTCATGGGCTCGCTTTGCTCGACAGGGTCCAGAAATTAGCCAATACCTTTCTTCAAGACAACCACCACTCTATTCTGTCTAGCTACCACCCTGATTACACTGTTTGTATTCTGTGGATATTCTAACATTACACTGCTTGAACTCTGTGAATATTCTAATATTTCTCGAAATGTGGTGATATTACAAGAATGAGAATAAAACAAGAAAAAGTTACCTTTTCAGAGCCTTCTTTTTAGTTTTCCGCAGCTTGCGATGTCATTGCGACATCTTCATTCAGTGGTGTGTCTATCTTCCTCGAAACACCTGACCGCACGTGCGCTCAAGCATTAAGAGGTCATCGTAGATGGGTGCCAATTCGTAGCTGGTACCCCTGTTTAGTGATGGTTTTTGGGATTTAATCTTGATGGCCTCCCTGATTTTACGGTTCCAGAAATGGTTCCAGTGGTTCCATTGCAGTGGGTCAGCATATTCAACACCACAAACATAATATTGAAATGGAACATGTGCAGATCATAAATAGAGAGGAACATTTCTGGAACCGTAAAATCAGGGAGGCCATCGAGATTATATACCAAAAACCATCACTAAACAGGTATACAGGCTACGAATTGGCACCCATCTATGATGACCTCTTAACGCTTGAGCGCGCACGTGGTCAGGTGTTTCAAGGTAGATAGACACACTGCTGAACTGAAGATGTCGTGAAGACATCGCAAGCTCCGGGAAGCTAAAAACAAGGCTCTGAAAAGGTAACTTTTTCTTGTTTTATTGTCATAACAGAGCCCAATCTCAGGCTACATGCTGTTAAGAATGAGAAGTTTGCAGCTTTAACTGTGCAGGGGTTGCAAATTGTAAAGTTCACATCACTTCTGGTCAAGGCGGAACAGATTGTAGTTTTGCCATTTTATTTTTTCATCCTTTCATTACTGTGTTTTTAAACTCGCTTGACCCTGCATCTGTCAAATTTGTATGCTTTCCTGTTTACTCATCCCTTAACACAAATTTTGCTGAAATCTCAAAAAATTGTGGTCCTGACCCTTGTCATCTCCATTCTACTTGATTTGAAGCTTGTAGTCACAACTAAAGGGTCTCACTGAATATCAATATTTGGCTTATAATGTACTGTGAATGTAAACTGAGGGTTATGTGATTTCAAAGCCTGTCATCACATTATGTTTTGATATCCCAAGAACTCTTCATGCGTCTCTGGATGATGTGACTTTCGGCATTTTGAAAGGGCAAAGATACCTAGTCCTGCTCTTTTTGGAACTTGGAGTTTCCCATTCCTACTCACATAGCAATTCCCAGAATTCTCAATATTTTTTTTTTTTTTTCAGCTGAAACCAGCTATTCATCTCGAAGAGACAACAACTTTCTGAAGAAGAGGGTTGCAAAGTATTTAAGTAGGTCATTCTATATTAACTTGTAATGAACAAACTTCTCATTGTTTTTTGTATTCTCTGGGAAGCTATTTCAAACTGTTTCAGTATCACTTCTGTTGGTCAGTTGCTGCACAGTTCAAGCTTCTTTATGATCTTTGAGAAAGTGAAACCTATTTTACTGAAATGCACTTCATAGAAATGTTTTGTTGCCACAGAAGCTGAAAGTCTCTTAAAGGAGAATAGGTAGTTCCAAGAAAAACTCACAGCTACTACATATTCATGGTTTTTCTCCAAAAGAGCTGTGAACTTCCTTCATGCCGATCAGTAGGAAACTGAACCATCACTCACAAGTTTGATCAAGCATTCTATCAATCTACTGTAAGCAGTTCAAAGGTTCCTTAAAAGTTTGACGTGCTCTTTAGCAAAATTTAAATATAAACTACCTTTACTGACAAGTGCAAGAATTTTAAAATTTTTGACTGATCATCCAGTTTCACGCAAAATATTTACAGGATGCAGGCCTGTTTTTTTAACACATTTGAAAGAAGTGACAGAGAAATGTTACTTAAATCTCACATTTGCCAGTCTTCTTTGAAATGAACACATTTTGTGAAAACCCCATTTTTGTTGCTATTTTTGTCTTATCGAAGCAGTAGTAATAGCTGTAATTGCAAAGACACTTTTTGAGTCTTATTTTTAATCATGCTTAAAATCTTACCAACTAAAAAACTTCAAACCGATACATTTTGTCAGCCAAATATAAAAAATAGTGATCTTGTCTCAGAGTTGCGAGCATTTAGTCTACAGACAGTACAGAATTTATCTCTCCATCTTATGCTATGACAAGATTTTTGCTCTCAACCATGCAGCAGTATTCCACTCCAGTTAGGGTTACCTATCTGCCATTTCAAAGTTTCATTAGTAGGTTGCCATTGCTGTGCAGTATCTATAATTCTATTTACCCCACGAAGGCATTTTTCAAATGAGTAACAGTTGAATGACATCATCACCAGTAGTCAGTCGCTGGCAGTAATCACGGGAATAGTTTTTAGGTTTGGCATACCTGAGGCAGTAGCTTCTCTCCGTACACACTACTTTGATACATTTGTTTGTGAGTGTTTCAGTCACAAAACATTGTTGGCCTAGGCATAAGATTTGAAAGCTATTCTCCTCACCTGATTCTACACAGGTCAAAATTTGATTAACCAGAATAGGTGATGAGGAATTTGGATGAAAGCATTTTTCACAGATTGATTTGTTATTTTGTCCAACTGGTATTTAAAATGGGTTTTTTCTGGAAGAATCGATGCTGTAATATCCCAATTTCTTCTCTCATAGGTGAAGTACTTGGTGCTCTGAGTCTTAATCTGGTCCAGAAGGCTAAAACTTACTCAGACCAGTATTTAGGAGATGTCTTTCTCCTAACAACAACCATTACATTCTAAAGTCTCTTCAAAGGTGAGAAAAAGGCGCTTTTTTTTTTGTTTTTTTTTTACACATTTCATGCTCAGGTTTTGAGTTTGTGACATGGCCAGAACATGTGTATACATAAACTTTATCATAACATTTGAAATACTTTGCTTTGTTATACGACTTTTTGTACTCTTGCCCTGGTTCTACCAGCTTGTGGATTTCTTATCAAACATTTTACTGGGATTATGTCTGCTTCTGTATTGTTATATGCTTATTACTAGCTCGTCTTATGTTAAAAATTTGAATCAAAGTTTCCAGATATTTTCAGCGTGTTGCAATTTTAGGTCAGACTGCAGTTGTAGGACAATCTCTTTCTTCAAATTGTAGAAAACCATCTCATCCTCTTTCCACCATTTGTACAAATAGCAAACACACACACTCAAATATTTCACCTGAAACATTTCAACATTTGTTCAGGTTTTAATGTTGAGGTAACAATTCTATAGAAAGAGACAATTTGCTCTCTGTCTCTGGAGATTTATGATGATGAATGGTTCCTTCAGGAATATTACCCTCGCACCTCTGAAGATGAAATCTTTCGTATGGAGTCTTGCCTAGTATAAATTCTACCAAATGTGAATGTTGGGAGTGGAGTGGGGAAACCACTGAGTGCAGCGACATTGTGCCCATGGCTTGATACACTACATCCTCTAATGGAAACAAGTCCAGCTGCTGTCGGAAATATTTCGCTTATAGCTGTTTGTTCCTTGTGTTTACTCACAAGACTTTTTTTTGCACATTTTGGTTGACAGGTCTGGATTACTGCGGCTGGTGCAGTTACACAACAGCGACATCGAAAACAGCTTATGACACCTATCATCGATGAGCAGAAACAGAAATACATCAAAAGGTATTGATGACGACGTTGAAGGCAGTTCTAGCTGCATGTTATGGTGTTATCACCCTTCTAGCGCAAGTCACGGTGTATCATCTTTGATTTCTCTTCCGTGACTCTTCAGTAGTGCAGCTAAATTGAGAACTTGTTTCCATCTTCTTTGCTGCTGTGGTATTCACTCAGTTTTGTGATTGGATTTCCCTGCAAATGAAATTACAACATTCTTTAAATTTGTCATCTTGCTGCCAAATACCTCCCCTCCCTTATGTGGGATGTACTTCTAAGATTGCAAACAAAACAATGCCTTTTTTGGAAATGGTAAGACCTAAAAATATCAACTGTTCCATTTTTGAAAACACTGAAATTATCCAGTGGTCATTGCGCCTCTCATTCTTTTTTTTCCCTTCTCTCTTTTTATCTATCAAGTTGGAATAAAGTCTTGAACCACATTCTTGAAGGGTACCATCCAAATGCTGCAAGACCAGCACCCCCAGACCCCACCAAGATGAAGGACAAGGAACGTCATCAGATAAAAGAAAAGTTTAAGGTAATTTTTCAATATGTGAAGTAAATACTTGCACTTACGTTGTTTTTAAATGGAATTTCATGGTCGTAAATTACAAACATTTTTTGATTGGTTTACTCCTTTTTTGTCATTTGTGGTTTCATTCAAATTACTGTCTCTTTTACAGGGTATTAATTTGAGGCATATTTTACTGACATTAATTGAACGAGAACAATTTTCCACCGCAGGCATTTTCAACCCCATGTCAGTGTCTTGTTCCTAACTCAAGATATTGCTGTTTGAAGAAAGACTTCTCTGGTCAAGAAAGATTTCTAGTTGCCTCAAGCTTACCAAAATTCTATGAAACAGAAGCATTGCAATGAAGTCTTTAGTTTTTCTTTGAAATAGAACCCTCATTTAACCTTGAAATTTAACTCTAGTAAAAATGTAGATTGGATACGTTGTAGAGTTACCTTGAAATAAGGTTGAAATTAAGGTCACATCTCTTGTACTATTGTAATGTTTCTTTTAAGACCATCAACATTATAAGGAAATATGAAGTACATTCATGCAGTCTTGCCTGGGCGATGTCACAAGTTGCCCATCATGCAGTGTACAATTTTGAAATAAATATTTTTTTAAAATTTCATAAGTTCCAAACTGAACATGGTATTCAAGTATGATTTTTACCAATAAAGAGAGAAAAATACTTTTTAATTTTCCCTGAAATACCAATTTTCTTCAGTGGTCAATCCCTTTAAACATACAGATTGTAAGTTTGACATGAAAAAGAAAATCAGGTCATAAAATTCTTGTCTACTTTGTGAAAGGTCATCTTATGCTTGACCAATTTCATATACTGAGCATTAAAAATACTGGTCCTTGATTTCTAGGTTATCAAGAAATAACGTCAGTCTTGCGAGTCATGATGGACCCATGGACCCATGGAATAATACTTTTTTTTTAAAATCATTCAATTGACATTCTCTCCTTTGTGTGAGAGGAGAGAAGTGTCTGATTTGGCAGAAATATTTGCCGATAACTGATCAATAATCAATAAATCAATATGATTTTCCAGGGCTTTAACCAGGACTTTGAAGAGCTCTACAAGACCCAGAAATGTTATGCCATCGCAGACACTCAGCTGAGAGAGTTCATCAGGAGAGACAACAAAGACCACATCATACCACAGTATACAAAGTTCTGGAACAGGTATGTCTGATGCCTTAACTTTTCCATCTCGGTGAAGCAAACCTTTCTCTCCATCACTCTTAGGTGTAGTCTCCTTAAGAAACACGTCATAGCAAATTTGCACAAAGCTCTGGAACAGGTATGTTTGATGCCTTAGCTTCTCCACCTTGCTATAACAACCTCTCCTCTCAACCAACACTCTTAGATGTGGTCTCATACTACAGTAGGAAAAGCTCTGGAACACCAACATGTTTGACACCATAGATTCTTTATGTGCCACTTGACCCTCCCCCCACTTCAAGATACAGTCTCCTTAAGGATCACATAATACCACAGTATACATAGCTGTTGAGTAGGTATGCCTGACACCAAAGATTGCCCATCACCCTCTAAGCATAGCAATGCTTTCCGACTATCAATCTATCCCCACTCAACTGTATCCATTCCACCACTCCGCTCCTTCCACCACTCCAAGATATGGTCTCCTTTAGGACCGCATCATACCCCAGTATACAAAAAGTTCTGGAACAGGTGTGTGTGACAACATAGCTTCTCCATCCTCCTCTTGACACAGTTACACCCACCCCTCCCCACCTCTCCCAGATGCACAGCCCGTTAATATTTTATTTTCATGGGAGGACAATACTTGGAGCGATGTGTTAGCTTTCATACTTAAAGAGATGGAAAATGATTCTTTTGTTCATGTCTTTAATCTCTTCTTCACTAGTAAGGGACAACAACTGCTTGCCCTCTCCTAAGTTATATCAGTTGGAAAGGTTCCTTGGGGACCCGTTTGTTTGTCTCGTGGTTGTACAACTGTGATTATAGCGATCCTCCTTGATTTTATATTCTTTGTTCCAATCTATCTTTCAGATACATTCAGACTTCTTTCACCAAGAACGTGGATAAATATATAAAATACAACCCCAAAGATGTGGAGAACATGATGGACAAGTTCTTTGATGTCACAGCATAGAAGATGAAGACAGATTTATCTCAATGCATGCTGGGGGAAAATGTATGTCACATAGAGAAAACAAGTTTGACCAATCACAGCTAGTGACCTAGGAGGACAGTATCCTCCATTGCCAAATTTTAACTGATGATTTAAACTGATACTAAGTAACAGATACCTGGGTAGCAGTTCCTATTTGTCCATATGGACACTGAATACCAGATATATCGAGTATTAATAAATTGTACTAGTGTACTCATACACTGTTCCAAATGGACTGTCCCTAGTATTTAGTTTTCCCCTTTTAGCTTTTTCTGATTTGTCCATACAGACAGCAGGTGCTGGATGTATCACAGTTTTTATGAACTACATGGCTGTAGTGAATGGTACTGCTGCATTCATACCTCGTCTGAAGTGAACTGTTGCTAAGTAACATTATTTTTGCCATGGTAGCAATTGCATGTCACTTCAAACGGGCACAGGATCGAATGTAAAACTCTATGGTTTTGATGATCCTTGGAGATAAAAATTTAAACTTGCACATCTGAACATCCAAAAAGTGCATTCCAGTAGAGCATAGACCTCTCTGTCGCCAGCATTCTATTGGCGTCAAAACGTCTCGTATCGACGCATTGTAAATCCATACCGATAGATACAGTATCACTCTATCAAAAGTTCCCACTGCCAAAATTGTTGAGGCTGCATGGCCCTGAAGACCGCAGTTAGTTCAGGTCATGTGTATTTAATATTACTCGGTAACGTCCGTTTGATCGTTACTGACAGGAATGGGGTGAGGCACGGGTGGAGAAATATTTCAGGAATGCAGAGATGACCCAGTAAAGAGGGTTCTTGCGTGTAATTGATGTTATATTGGTAGAACAATACACCTAAATTCAGATTTTGTTTCAGATACTCCAAGCAAAATCAGTGTTTTTACTCTTTATTGCCAAATTTTGGATTTACCACTGTGAACATACTCTGCAGATGTCATTGATGCTAATGAACCCTACCTATATGGTGATTGTATATGCAAAACGAGAATACAAAGGTTCTTTTGACAAGAAAAGCCTTTATGGCCCATCTGTGACTTATTCAGTTTGTATATAAGAGATAGGTTCCTCTTTCTTATGGCACCTTTTCATTAACATGCAATGTACCACTTCATTATGATAGTTTTTCACAAGGCATGAAGAATTTGAGGAATCCACAATTTAACTTTAACTTTTCTTGCTCGCTCATTTTGGTAGCCATGATTGATCGTCATGGATGCTCATTCTCTGGCAGTATCCTGGTGGAATGGAGTGGAACCAAGCATTCATTCTCAGTGTACAGTGATATGAGGGATGCCAAAGTTTAACTTGTTACACCCCCCACCTCTGTGACCAATGAAACAAGAGACCCAAACATTGGTTGTATTTCCTGTGTTGTATTTCCTGTGTCGTAGGGATGTCGTGTGGTGAATTCTTTGTGTATCACTGTGCATCTTTTTGGGGGCTCTGTCATTGTTTCTACATAAAAAAGAAGAAGACTTCACACCAAGTTTCAGTGCTGCATTTCTGCAAAAAGGGTTATAAGCAATGATCAAGGCTAACCATTGTTGTTTTCATATCATGTTAATCAAATTCCTTCTGCTTGAACTTAGAGCAAATAGTAGGTTATGATTTGGCAGGATAGTTGCATCTCAACTTTATACATTAATATTTCTATAACTGTATGAATAGTGCATGTAATGTTTATGTTGATATTAAGAAATGTGCAATATATGTTTATTTTTACATGTAACAAGTTCTCTTCGTTGGTTTTTTTCTATGATTTTTATGATGGGCACAGATCCTGGTGGGGACAGTGGGATGCATCTCCACCCACCTTTTCAGCTGTGGATACAGGATACTGTGTCCACGCCCCTCCTAACAATTGGTCTTGACCACACTCTGCAGTTTGTCTTTGAAGTGTACTTGGATTATTTGTCCCATGAGTCTTTTTTGTTATGCAGATGCCCATGTATTTCCTAAAACTATTTCTAAACTATGAGATCTTAAAGTCAAGAAGATTTGGGATTATAAGTGGGTCTGCCTGCGAAGTTGTATAACCAGGTTTGGTATCTGGGAGGTATATTTGCCAAAAGAATTCATTTAAGCTACTCACGAATCCGTGGTCATGCTCAGCTTAGACGGTGTCAGGGGCCAGACACTGCGTCCCTTGCCATTATGACATTATCCACAACGAATCTGTGGCACCGATGCGACGCCATTGTATAGCCTTATATCTGCACGTGATGACTCACTGGTTCCCTCTATTTTTGGTTCCTTGCATCAGTAAAGGAACTGAAGCAGTCAGTTTGGCGTATGTTTGTGTGTGTGTGTCTGTGCGGAAATTTTTTGTACTTCATTTGGTATATGGTAGTGTAGGAACATTGCAAGCTGATATTTGCTTACAAAATTTGTACTTTAAAATTGGATCTGTCTTACTTTGGTCACACATTTTCATGGACTTATGCAAGCCTTTACTCTTCTGTGGCTCCATAATAATCAGTCAGATTGTATTCAAACTAAATTTTTGTTAGGGTGTTTATTGTAGAGTAATTTTGGGTATGTAGACGTAATGATTTGGTAGATGAAATGTTTGGGACTTAATGTTTTTGAATACAAACTTTGTTTCAGTGTGTTACTGTCCATTTTTTGGGCACAAATTTATAATGGTCCAAATCTCTCTCGCAGTAACTCGACAGTCATATTTTAGGCTCGATATTTCATACAGTCATATTTCAGGCTCGATAATACTGGGTGTCATTTTGTATGCAAGTTGGTTGCTTATGTGATGAGTGCATGACATTTCCCCCTTAAGCAAGGAAACCATAGTGCTCTTGGGCCCTTTTTTTTTTGTTTGAGCGATATTGCTGTTCAAAATACAAAAAACCTTTCAACGTTGCTCAAAAATGAAATTCTCCGTCATTCACAGAAAAAATGCTCACATTCGGAGAAAGCCATACAAGTCAATTTGTAGAACTCCTCTTGTAAATCTACGACCATGAGATACGGATCACGTTGTCAGGAAACTGTGTAATTTTATCGGTTTGCGCGGAATACACGAAACATGATGCCAGGACCTGGCTCTGAAATTGCTATCCTAATCCAAAGGTCTTTAATCTTACCACCCGCACGTAAGACATATGGTGTCATACTACTGTGCAAAGCAAAGTGAAGTTCAAACTTGTTAGCCTCACGAAAGTTATATTATCGGGTCTGTGGACTGCGGGTATCCGGGTCCGAATTTTGGACTGCTAAACATTAGCTGAGTGAGGTACGTACAAAATAACGAAAACGCTCTCTCCGGGTGATGTACAAAGTTATGTCTCGCAAGTATTCCAAGGATGCCAATGATAGAACAGCGGATGCAAGGGAAGAGGAGTGGAGGGATGGAAATAGTACAGTCTAGAGTTATGGAGACAAATTTGAAAAAAAAAAGTTTACTGATGGTGTGAATAATGTTGCAAAGACAGAATCGATCATTGTACTAATAAAACTTTATCGTTGCACTACAAGATGACGACATTACCATCGTCCAACAAATTTCGAGAACGACTAAAGAACGTGTGAATGCCCTTCACGAGATCTCACTATTTGTAATTGGTACTCTTCTTTGATAGAGCAAATACAGCACCGTTCCACAAACGCACAGCTTTATGCTTGTCGGCCTTCACTTGGGTCATGCAGGGTCCAGGAAGGCCTCAGTGAGGCGGTGATAACTTTGTAATAATTATAATTAATGATAGTAGTTACAGTAATAGTTTTATTTCAGTAATTGCGATGATAACGACGTCTGTGAGCAAATCACGCTTTAACTGTTCTGCATATTCTTAGGCATTGCTACCATGAGAGTCCTCAGCCTCCCCCCTCCCCCAGCCCCACTCGGCTGTAAGAAAATTTGGGTTTTAACCCTCCCCCTCCCAGATGCATTGAAAACGGCATTTCATAAATGTCATATGCTGCATTGCCCAACCCAAACCGCACTTTCCGGGTGTCCTGAGATATACCGAGCATTGAAACATGGATCTCATGTCTGCATTTTGTTAATGAGTAAAACATCATTCTGTGGTAAAATATTAATGGTGATCATTTGGATTGATCTTATCTAGAATATTCATGACTATACAATCGCGTTCAGTCGTTCGGTGGCGGAAACTAACCTTTGAAAATGTCTTCTCGCGGTCGGTGCCAACAAAAAGACTTATGGTCGCATGCATATACTCAGCAGAGCTCCATAATCGGTTTGCGTGGATTGTATCCATAAACATAATATAAACTTTCGGTGGTGCAGTAAAAGTGGAGCAATGGAGCTGCGATATTTTGTGTAACAACAGCGCAACCCTCTATAAAGTTAATCTGATGTAACGGCCTTATATTTTGATATGAGCCTAAGCCCTGAGGGATATGTGAACCATGAAAGCTACTGACCGATGGAAAGAAATACGCTTTCAGTGTTTTCAGCGTCACGTTTCTGCAATTCCGCAGCACATGATCTCGGTATTTCCTGATATAGACTTCACTTGTTTGAGCCTTATTTGTACCTTGTTAGTCTTTACTTGCTTTTGTCTCGGCTGCATGTACTGTTGTACTAGTTTCGCCAAGAATATTCGAACACCCTGCGCAGTCGGTGTGTTGTCAATACGCGCGCACTGCATAACCTTAGTTACTATTGTTGTACCATGGACACCTGGCCGTCAAAACATAGGGACGCGCAGAGCAGTGACGTCTATGAAGAATCTTCACACCTGAAGAGCCCAGTATGCCATCTTACAGATGGCAAAAACGTCACTTCCATTAGTTTCACTGTACCAATAGGACAACAGTTCATCACCCAGCGTATCGTATATCATGTCTATGTCTTGTGCGAGAGAACTTTTTGGCTTCTCAACTCCCCAGATGGCCAGAAACGGCACTCTCCGAGTGTCATGGGTTGCATGTACCCAGCCTTGAAATACTGACCTTATGTCTGCAATTTTCTAAATCAATGAGAAAAACATCAATCTTTGGAAGTATGATGAATAATTTGAATTGCGTTTACCTAATATTGTGAATTTTCACGTTAGTGCTAATTCATATGCACACAACCAGTATATGTCAGGGCTCAAAAATTCAAAACTTTAGACAGTTTTCGTAACTATTGGATGTGAAACTTCACTATATATCTTAAGTATAAGCATTGTCATGTGTTTGCGCCCTTCAAAATCCTCATAAATTTATGGATATCAACTCAATGAACTGTTTAAAAGTCGGCGTGAGCAAAGTATCTTACTCTCCGAATCCCAAAAGGAATGCTCTTTTCGGAGAGTCCTTCTTTCTCGCCCCATGAAATTTACAGAGTAGGCTATACGGTCGCTTGGATATGCTATATCTAAGTGGAGGACCACCATCGGTTGGCGAGGAGTGTACCGGAAAATTATAGGCTGAAAACACATCCTAGACCACTACAAAACACATCTTAGACCACTACCAATTCACAATGTACGGATTCTTGGAGATCTTGTTTTGGACTGATTTCGTAGTTTCGGGTAAAAATTGACAAAACAAATTGCTAGGGGAATCTGAGCACATGATTCTTCTCGAATTTCTTCCATCAAGGCTTCAAGTTACATTACTAAAAACCTGTCCGAATTTCAAGGTAAATTTTGCCCGAATTTCCAGTCCTTAGACTCCTTACGTCTGTATGCTGCCCTGCATTGACTAATTGTAAGTGCCGTCCTGCATGAGGAGACATGTTTGTTACTGAGAAATCATGACAGACAACTTAGTCATGAACCGGATAAAAAATAAGAGCAAGGTTTAGTAAGCTGCACTATCCCTACGACCAACTTGAATGTAAAATGTTTTACGCAATGTATGACAGTTTCTTTTGGACTGCACGAGAGCTAAGATTGATCGGGTGACACGGATGGCGATCACAAGTCACTAATGAAAACTTAATTTTGTTTCAGTTCGTTGGCGCCTTACATCTATAAATCATGTTTGTCGTTATGGAACATTTTTACAGTTCATGTAGTACGATAAAGAGGTTTGACAGTGACATCACGTTCCCATGGAAACGCCTGATTGGACGGAAAACAAAACAATGTGCTTACATACATGCACGCCGGGCCGAACCGCACTGTGATGTAGGCCTACTGCTATACCAACGAATCTGCTTCTTTCTTCATTTGCATTAAATAGGTGGGACGCCAGCCCAACCTTTTTGCTTCCCCGATTCGTGCAGCCTACGGCTAGCATATTTAAGGACTATTTACCTTCTATGACCTGTTATACAATGAAAAATATGAAAATATCGTAATAACCAGCACGCACTGTTACTGGGATAGTACGGCTCGGTACCAGTTACGCGCAAAATCTGATTACATCTAGTATGGCGGCGTAACAACAGTTGCTAATTATGACGTCACGTGAAAAACTCAATAGCATAATCATCCCTATGATCCTAAATGCATCGAGCTCAACCGAGTTGCGTGCGTGTTACATAAATAATGTATAGCGGTTCTTCACTAAGGTCACTGCGCTGGATCTCTCTATTTTACCGGCCAAGCGTCAGTTATAGGCCTATAACAACTAACTGTAACTATGTTCATGTTGTCCACGCGTATCGCTAACCCACCTTCTGCACATGAGCAGATAAGGCCAGTATGCCAATTGAAACGCAGTGACCTCACGTGAAGAGCCCCTTATATGTACTTATATGGTGCGCTTTCGATATTACTTAAAGAAAGATGCGCCAAGTTGTAACTATAATGCGCGTGCTCAGAAAAAAGTTAAGTAACAATTGCACCATGACAACTGCTGTTTGTTTTCGAAAATGAACTCGCGTAGAACACATTCGTGTTTGAATTGTTTACGAGTCATTTACCAGACACCGTCTTAGCGAGGAACATTACAACTTACGAAAGATTTATTAGGAGTGGTGGACGTATTTTACACTGTTATCTTTCAGAATGGTAAGTGTATTTCTTTAAACGTTGTATTTAAGGATCATCCCCTAAGGAATATTAGTACAAAGCTATCTTGTACAAAGAAATAAGACATGCTCCCAACCGATATTTACAGTATTGGGTATAGATCATTTGGTTTGTGCAAATAGTTAATAAGTAGGCGTAACTAGAGCTAGGCTATACTCTATGGACTGTCCAGTCTACGCACGCGGGTCAGTTACCCCAGAGGGGAAAATGTTTAAAAAAAATTATTGTAAATGTTTAAAAGGGCACTACAAAAAAATATCCCATTGTGTGTAATAAGGGCACGTTTTGTTAAAAAGGACAGATATCTATAACTTTGTGGCTAAATACCTCTCGACCCTGGCGACAGGCTAGCCTGCTACATGATATCTCTAATGTTATATTAAGCATCCTTTGCAACTTCAGGTAATTTTTTTATAAGTAGCATCCATTTCCCTTGTCATATATTTTGCAGCACTCACAAATAGCAGTTCGATAAAACAGTAAATGTGTCTGACACATGAGTTAAACTACGTAAGCGGTGTAGGTCTATGCCTCTAAGAGTAATATTTCTTTCTGATATCATACGGTATGTGCTGTTGTTGGTACGGTTAAAAACTCTTTCCCTTTTTTATGTTGTGGTCTTGTTTTGTTTGTTTCTGTTTCTTTACCTTATTTGGCGCTGCTTTTTGGCGCACTGATAATTTCACAATTAGGGGCCTAAAGCAAGGATTTGTTGTTACCATTATCGCTAACTGCTATTGTTCGTCATATTCATCTAGACACACTACAGAAGAGGAATTGATTTCTCATGATAAATCAGTTCATAATCTATGTTGCTAATCGTCACATTAGACCGACGGCATCCCTTGGAAGGCTACCGCTATGCATTCTGGGATATAAAAAGTCAAAACTGCTCCTTCCGTTGTTTGGATATGTACACTGTATGCCTAGAAAATACGATTGAAAATTCAAGTTTTCAGTACATGTACCGTCCTTAACTGGTCAATGTTGTGCATTGCAGTGTCCCTATACCATAAAAGACTAGACCTGATCTGCAACCCGGCTGTTCTTCATGCTCCGAAACATTCAGTTTTTTGACATTTTAATTTGAACGTTTTGACGGTGTCATATGCGGTTCCACTTTCGGCAATTTTCCTCCCCATAGTTCGCTTCGCCGGCGATGAGCAATATAGCTTATTGCTCTATTGCTCCTCAGGCATAATTGTTTACAGAGCCGGGGTACGCTTTCGTCACGCTCACATTTGTTGGCTGTGCAATGACTCTTTTCGGTTGAAGTAGTAGCAAATATGTTGCCAACATCTTTTCCAAATAGAATTGCCATGCATAGCGTGTATATGGTGCTGGCGGTCTTCGGAAATCACTGTTAGGGTTCCTATATAAAGTCTACTCTTTATGAGCCTTGACTGATCACGGAGTGACAGTCTAGTAAGGCTTGAGAATTACGCAGGTTCTGTGTATCTTACTTTAACAGCTCAACCCATTTTCACTTCACCTCATGTTGTTTCATGTCTATACAATTCACTTCGAATTAAGTTATCATGCATGTAACTCACTCATTCTCTCAATTTGTCCTTCAATCGTCACTGACAAAAGATTTCTTTTCTCTTGCGTGCTCACTCTACCGTTACACACAAATTAGAATGAGAAGCAAAATCTATAGGTCTACACAGGCCGTTTCCATAATAAATAGATGGAAGTAAACTACGGAGCTTGCGAAAGTCTTTAGGTCAACGGTTATTATGTTATATCACATTTGATAAAACTTTTATCCATATCAAATGCAACAAACTATTAATGTATTCTTCATTGCTTCATATATTGTGCAATCAGGGCGGTTGCGACCCTTCACCCGCCCCTGCAAAGAAAAGAAGAAAAAAAAATTGTCAGAGCGACGACAGTCGAAAAATCTGAAATACCACTTGGAACTTTACATATCGCAGTCCAGAACTTTTCGTGACGAAAAAAAAGGCAAATATTGAACCAGATTGTGTCTAATTTTAATTGTATGACAGATTTCTCAAGAAAGTACTACCTTAATAAATGACTCCCTTTTAAATTTCCCATAATTTCTTCTAGAAGTGATGATAATCGGGAAATATGGATATTCTAGCAAATGTTATGACATTTATATGACATATATTATTTATTGACATATGCCAATTACTGCACCCGGTTACGTCTAAGGTTAATTTAAACGGTAAGTGGAAAATTTCTCGATAAATCTGAATTACCATCTGCATTTTTCATATCTCAGTCTAGAAGGGACAATAGTCAGAAAATCTGAAATACCAGTTAAAATTATTCACGTTGTGACGTGAAAAGATGCAAAATATTGAACCAAATTGGGTCTAAGATTAAATGGTAATTGAAAAAATTTTCAAAAAGGGGATGGGGAAACCTCCCGCTTACACTACTCACTCATCGCATGCCTTTCCCACTTATCAAAGTACTATTGTATCCCTTTTTTTCTTTCTCTCATCAAGTTGCGGCTATCATTTACAAAAGTTGTAACTGTAATCAGAGGGTAACAATTGTTGGAATAAATGTTGTGTAATTTTCTATAATTTTTCCAGAGCAATATAGGGAGCTTTTAAAAGCCGAAAATCTTCTTTTACGGTCCCCGCCAACCTATATATGGTGTTGTTCCTCTTAGATAATATTCCCGCTAGTAAGTAGTAGGTAAAAGACCAAATTCGCGCGAAAATCTCTGCCCCCCCCCCAAAAAAAAAAAATTGTAAGGCTTCCGTGCGCCTATGTGTTCACCCCCAAATATTTGCCAAGTACTCGAAGAAAAAATGGAAGCGGAGGCCTAATTCTTTACATTCTTGTATTACCGCAAACCACCTTATATGTATTTCCATTTTTCATAAATGTATTTTTTTTTCGTATGAATTGGGGAATTGCAGAGTACACCGGACAAGCGCAGTTTCCTGCCACCCGGGGATTTGAAAACCCCAAATCTTCTACGCTTTGCGCCAATAAGTTGTGGCACCCCGCTTATAGTCCTGTCGTCATTCCGTCTCTCCCAATATTTTTTCATTACGTGGAGCCTGATGGTGCACTTTTTACGAAAACTGCACCCCGCCCCTTATGAAAATCTGGATCCCTCTATAGGGTATTGCTCTGCCTGATTATGAAATATTCCTGTAGTCTGAAACTGTCGCGCTGGCGTCGTCACTCAGTTGAAAAAGAATCATCGAGTCAGTCGGAATTTTTGACCTTCACACCCCATGAAGATATGACCACAGTCACTACCTTGTCTACAATTCCATTAATGTGATCAGATTATTTTCAACAGTAGGCATATATGCTTGCCCTATTGAGTTTTAAAATGCAGGAAATGCTCATACGATCGATACGTTAGCTGCATTTTGATTATGGTTAAGCAACATGATAATTAAACGTTGGATTTTTATCTGTTTCTATCATAAGGATACAACAAGACTTTTTTCCCTCATGGTCCTGCTACAAATATCTTGGAGAGGTGAGTCAACTTATTTCTCAATTATTTTACATAACGGACATGCAATAGAAATATTACTCAAAATTATGTTGATAATGGATAAACTCAAACGTTTTACCAAACCCATTTTCTGTTAACTTTCAAAATCTATGTGTTCATGACCATATTCAGTACACAATCAAGGACATTAATAAAGTTAGCATCGATTAGACAGAAGCGATATCTAATCTAAAAGTGCATGTGTAAGCCGTCTATACGACAAAACCACAGCTTTCATTGATAATTGTGCAGTAGGGTGAAGGCATAAAGATATGTAAATGTAATTAATGCCAATTGGTTTACAGATGAATTCGTGAATTTTACTGCTAGTGTACAGTTATTCACCTAAATTATCTTGTTTTTCCATAATCTATTTGTTTTATTGTGTTTAGTTGTGTGTGTTCTTTCTGTCGCAGTGGTCTTTTCATCGTCACCCCTTTCTTCCATCGCGGATCAGCTGCTTCTGCTCAAACCTGGAGAAAGAGAAAGATTTGCAGAAAGATGCTTTCAAAGGAGAGTATGCTCTCGAGAGGAACTAAGTTCCTTTGTATGGTCATCTGCGCATGCTAAGTCAAAAAGTGAGGTGAGTGACCATAGAATAAATCAATGTCGTTGTTGTTTTATTTTTGTAAAATTGAAATTTTAATAATCATATACTCATTAACCCTACATGACACTAGGCCTACTTAATTAACCATGGTTCAACGATGACGTCATAAACAGCAGTGAAAGACTTTACGACGCCTGCAGGGCTTCAACTATCAATCACTTCTGTGTGACGTCAAGATTCAGTTGGCACGTCACTATTCAAGGAAGTTACCTAGCTATTCTATTTGTTCAAAGAACTGTATACAAAACGAATGTGAAGCAATTTGCCACTGTTTTATTTCCAGTGTAAATCAAGTCTGTGACCCTCTTTATATCATCTGCGAATAATAAACTCTTCATTAACTTTCAAGTTTAAGTCAGGTTACTTTTACCACAGCCACATAACTTCAAATCAGAAATTCCATCACAGATTAATACATTTGAAAGGTATACTTAAAAAAAAAAACATAGTAACATAGTAGGAAAAACATTTGGCGCTAAAATAGAAGGAATTTCTTTTGATGTAAATAACACATTTTACAGGTTAACTGATTTTTGGTACTTGCAAAACATTTGAAATTAAAATGGAATTAAAGATAATAAAAAAAATAATTTGATTGGTAGATGAATCAGAATAAGCATAAACTTATATGGGTAGATTTCCCTCCTTTCTTTTGGACGAGTCTTTCCCCCCGTTTACTGAATTCTTCATCTTTATTCTTCTTTTATTTTGGCGTTATTTCGCAGGAGAGGTTTTGGTACAGCTATCAATGCGCCCTTAGTAAACAACAAGATGATTGCCCTGGTGAGTGTATTAAAGTTCACGAGATTCGAGAGTGTCCCTTCCGTCTAACTTTGTCACATGTGTCAAACTAATGACTTTAACATTGCTTTCAAGTCTTGTTGAACAATTTTCCAAATACATCAAAAGTACCCAGGAACACTGGTTGGTGTGATCATTTCTGATGTGACTTGATATTCTCAAATTTAGCGATATTTTCATTTGTTTGGGTTTCTTTGTCTAGTTTGCTACTGTAGTATGTCCGGTTAATACCATCATTTTTTCACTTTTAAGACATATAGCGTACATAAAATGTCAGTAATTCTCCAATCAACTATTCTTGTCAGCAAGTTGCAATGATTTTCTCTTTAATATCATCACAGTCGATGGCGGATGGAGCAGCTGGGGTCCATGGGGAGCTTGTGAACACGGTTGTGGTGTGAGCCTTGCTACGAGATTCCGGAACTGTACCCAACCGGTCCCACTCAGAGGAGGGTTCACCTGCGATGGTCTAGCTTCTCAAGTGACCAACTGCGAATCACTCACAGAGTGTAAAGTAGAGGGATTGGGTAAATATTTAATCCTTCGTCATGTTTTAATTGATCACAAATTAGCTTGTTCAATATACCAACAGCCGCCTCTGAATTATACGATTAGAGGTTGAGTGGAGTTAAATTGCTCCAAAATTATCATTTCATGGCTAGACGTGACTACCAAGCTTTCGATATTTGGTTTGGAATTTTTAGTGTCCGCTGCTGCTGCTGTTTGATGATATCTTGCCTGGTTTTCTCCTCTTTTAAGATACCACTAACGCCATAGAGAGAGCTAAACTAGTCTTGCAGACGTTCCATAAGCAGGAGCCCGAACTGGAGATGATGTGCTTGCGGGGTCGATGTAGTTACCAACAAGTAGTGGACGCCGTTACGCCGTCTCACCTTGCAGTGAGTACATGCCTGTTTTCACGCAAAGTCACAGCTACATCACCTCAACGTGTCGTGCGACAAACAATTTACGACCTTAGAAAAACACAAGTATACAATAAAAAAAAAAATAAGATCCATTTCCGAGTGAAAAAAACTCCGCGACGAGAAGATTTAATGTACATAAACCATATTACATGGTAGCAAACACCTTTGTAACGAAATGCTTGCAAGCGTTATGAAAGCGTAGATGATCTTGGAATTAAGCATTTTCTTTTCCAATTAAAAGTTCGGATTAATTCAAAATTTCTTCGGTAAGGACAGTGTCAATTTACATTGCTGATGTTGAAATTAATATCAACTCAAAAACACAGTTACAGGATCACCCAATATCAAAATATGAACCACGCATCACTATATGTGTCGTGTCAGTTTCCTACAGCAGTATTTCCTCACCATCTACTTCATTTTTTTTTCCACTGAGAGACAGTGAAATATTTGTTCGCTTTGGAGTCATCGTATGGAGCTATGAAACAAAAACAAACACAACTAATGATGGGAAATTTGTATGGGTCCGTTTTAATTTTCTTTGCCTTCTGTACCCATAGGAAGAATACTGGACCAATCTACAATGCATGCGACATCTCCGTGGTTGCCCAGGTAAACTTGCATTTTGTGATTTCAAGTCAGCTTGCCGCATCTCCTTTTTTTAATTTTACTTGCAGAATGTGTTTCAAGTGATCAAACCAAAGTCCAATGGAAGTACGCAATATGTAATGCTATGTGGCCATATGCACCCACAAGCTGTCCCTCCCTTCCTTTTTCCCCACCAGTCTTTTGGCAAATATGCTACGGTAATGGTTTACTGGATGTGGAAATGACTTTTTTAACAAGCTGCTCACTCAACAAAACTGTATTCGCAGAATATGCTGTTGTAAACTGGCAACATATGTTAAGTTTTAGTTTATAGGCCTACTTTTTATTTAAATTTTGGAACATGTACTCAGTGCAGTATTTTGCTATATTTTGCGAACGAATTATTAGTATTTTATCACACGTGATTACAAATAACATTTATAGTAAAGTTATCTTTTCTGTTTACATACTTCAAACACGGTTCAGTCCATAAATACGAAACGTTACGCTCTCTTTCACAACCTGGCGCCCACGAGTCGGGGACCTGTAATAAGAGATGGTCAGTAACTTTAACATTCCATGGTTTCTCTTGCACCCTGGTCCCATCCTGCTCAGCAGGAAGAAATCCTAAAACTTACTAATTGCTTGGGTGCACACAGGGCAGATGAAGCTGAGATCGCGTTGCAATAAGAGTTGTGATCAGTTATTTCTTCTGGCTTTCGCTCAGTCTCCGCTGATAGGAAAATCATGTCATGGTCACGAATATATATCGTTTTACAGTGGACGGTGGTTGGAGTGAATGGACCTCTTGGAGTGAATGTTCCAGCCACTGTGGCGAGGGTACCTCCTTCAGACGAAGACACTGTAGCAACCCAGAGCCACGTAACGGAGGAGCCACTTGTGGTGGATCTGCTGTGGAAGAGGGCCCTTGTTTTGACCACAGCTGTTCTAATATAAGTAAGTCAAATCCGTTTCGTTTGAGATTCTATTCCCCCCCCCCCCCCAAGAAGAAATGAACAGTCACGATGATTAATAACTGAAAAAAAGACGATTAAGTACATTTAATGCAAGGTATACCCGTTATCGTACATGCCATCATAATTTAACTATACCGACAGCATCATCGTGATTTATAAAAGCTACACATTTGAATGTTTAGGAACAATTCATGAGAAAGTAGCCAGTTTTTATTCGTGTTTGGTTTCGATGATAATCGTAACCTTTGCATTCATGTTGGCGCTTGGTGTGTATATATATATTTGTGTGTGTGTGTGTGTATGTGGGGGGATGTTTGTGACGCTTACATTAAAAACATGATAAGGACAGATGTCATACTTGGTATGCAGGTGAACCGTATTCTTATTATGTGCAATTGGCCTATTGTTTTTGGTGGAGGACAAAGGTTTTCGTGGTCAACTGGGGTCAAAATTGTGAAAACCTTGTAAACACGATATCTCAAGTAGGGAAGCTTGGTTAGATGATCATATTTAATATCTATGTGTAAATTACTCAGGAAAAGAAGTCTATTGTTTCTAGTGGAGGTCAAAGGTCATTTGGGGTCAACATGGGTCAAATTGTGTAAACCTTGTAAACACAATATCTCAAGAAGGGAAACTTAGACAGCTCTCATGTGTGGGTGTACTGTTTTGAGTACAAGAAGCATATTTTTTTTGTAGGTTAAAGGTCATTTGGTGTCAACTAGGGTAAATGTGGAAACTTTGTAAACACGTTATCTCGAGAAGGAAACTTGGACAGATCTCATACATAAGGTGTAACGTATTGAATATATGAAGCCTATTGTTTGTGGTGGAGGTCAAAGGTCATTTGGGGTCAACAGGGGTCAAACTGGAAACACAATATCTCGAGAACGAAATCTTAGACAGCTCTCATATTTGGTATGTAGGTGGATCACCGAAACCACAATGCCTTTAAACTTTCTGGTTCTTCATGCCTTTGAGAACAAACGATATCCAGCTACATTAGTACGAATTATTTACGAATTCATCGGGTTTAAGGAAAATATGACAAAGGCTTATTAATAAGTCATTATTTTCCTTTTAACATGGAAGACGGGTCAGGTCTTCTGGTTGTAAACACGTTTAAACGTTGCCCACCATTGTACAACACTGAGCATCTGACCAGCCTTCACAAGATTGGCGACATATGTTATTGTTTAATCAGGCCTAATTACAGGAACTTTGTGTTATAATGTGAACCAGACATAGTTTCACTCTTGCTGGACTGCAGCTGGTCAACCATGTAAGTTGCAAAATTTAGTGTACTTTCGCGATGCTTCCATTACATACTTCTTTAAGTCAATTTGTACTAGGCTAGTTGTTGTCTCTTAAATGCTATTCTGTTTGGAGGTTAGGCTTAAAGTGGCATTATATCCAAAAGATAGGATCGCAATACATCAAGAATATGCGTGCTCAGAACAATCATGGCATGTTCTGTATCAATCAATAGTAAAACGTAACGCTTAGCTGCCTCGGCACGCAACTTCTTTGAATTACACTTTAAACATGAGTACAAATTAAAAGACGGTTGTATTAAAAAAAAGGAGAGACCCACATAGCACCACCCAGACTGAATTGTATTCCTTGATAGCACATTCCAGCAGCTGCCAGTACGGCAGATTTCTCAATTAAGCTGTTTACTAGTTTAATTGTCTTCTGTTGGTTAATTAACACAGTCGGTGTCGTGCTGTCATCTTGGTCCCAATGGACTGAATGTCCGGTCACGTGTGGAGAGGGCGTGATCAGATCCAGCAGGACCTGCCACGGTGCTGAAACATGCGATATACTGAAAAGCGAAAAGGTGACATCAATTGAACGAACAGCGCCCTGCACGTTCGATCCTTGTGAACGTAAGTGCATGTCAAAGTTATGTCCATTTTTCTTTTCTTAGTATTTTTTAAAAGGTGAAAATGCATGCATGAAAAGTTGAGGACGGCTCCACATGACATTAAATTACCCCTTTTACGGTACCTTCTGTATTACAACTTCATTCTTATAAACTGGGCGAAGGAGACTCGTTCTGAGCACATTTGGCGCTTTTCCCCTTCCCTTGGTTCTTCCCAGACCATGTAGGCTATGAGATTTTCAAATCTATGATACATCAATTGTATTTTGATGACATGGTGTTTGTCTTTTTGTAATTAGATGAAAATTCTGGATGCGTACAAAACTGAGATATAGCCTGCTAGTAATTTTGATTTGAAAGGAACCTTTTGCTTAAAACGGAGTCGAAATTTAAAGGTGTACAACGCCAGTTAGTCTAATTTCTCGGAACTCACGCAAACCCGAAACATAGTATTCCCTTCTCTCCACTAGACCCAATTGGGCCGGGTCACCTATATCGCACACACGCAAGGTGTCTCGTATATTTCATTCACGCACCACGGTTTCCCCGACCCTGGAAGAAGCAGTAATATATTCATACTTGTTAAAATTACAACATTGGATTTTACTACTATTAGATTTTGCAAAAAAAAATGACAAGCAATGACAGGGCGCCTTTCAGTTCAAAGTGGAACTGACCAACGTGGGGGTAGATGCAACGTCAGGGTATCCGTTAAACAAAATTTAAAATCGTTGAACCCGTCTACTAGACATATGACAAACAAAAAATTAATATGCTCACTTTGAGGGCATTCTTGTGAATATTTATGTCCATATCAATTTTGAATATTCCAAAAGCACTCAAAGTGCGTGTAACGTGTACCTTTTTGTGGAGCATACCATTCAGTCAAGCCAGGTTGTACAATGTGTTCATTTTGACTGGATGACCATGGTAAAATTTTAATATGCATTACCTAAAGCTCGCATATGTGGATATTCAGTTGTACGTAATTAATTCCCTTCTTCCAAGGGCTATTCGGGTGAATGGCATTCCGGCGCCCGACAGATGCGGGGCATGATAAAATAGAAAACAGGTAAAGCATAACGGGGAGCTTAATAAGGGGAGCTGTATGTCGGTTGGATGGACGATTAGAGAAGTTATAGAGAAGAGACGAGCTGGTGAAGCAAAGGGGGTAACTGCATGTAATGGGCTTAAACGGCAGAATAGTCCTTAGCAAGGGCTACCTCTCCCCGTCTCCACACAGTTCACCTTATTAATCGCTATTGTCACATTTTCTCCGGTAATCAGAATCGAAACCAAGAGACGCACGATCACGTTACGTTGGTGAGCCCCCCCCCCCCCCCCCATCTCTATAGTGATTATATTCCAGTCGTTTGTCACATACACGTGACTGTGATCACTTCATGATTGTGTGCTATATTTGCCTGAAGGGGAAGGTGCATGGGCCGAATGGAACGACTGGACCGTGTGCACTGCATTGTGTGGTAACGGCACCCGCTACAGAGTGCGGGATTGTAACAACCCAACACCGATAGGGGAGGGCAACGATTGCGAAGGAGAAGGTTATGAGAAACAAGAATGCAGACATTGGGAAAGCTTCTGCGATGGGGAGGACACCGCTCTCCAAAGTGAGTCTTTTTTTTTAGATGATTTTACTTACGTTTTACTTAAGAATTGATGGTTAAGCTTACTGCTTTTTTTTTTCTTCTTACGTCACATTTATGTTGTCATTTACTGTAGCCTTACTTTGCATTTTAGCAAACACCATTCTTTTTTGGGGAACCTGATATTAATTTTGTGAAAAATTAAGTCAAAGAAAACATTTAGTTGAAGCTGATAGCTTACTCTGAAACCCTAACCTTTGACCTAGTTTTGGCACAACGTAACACGTGATTTTGTACCCTAGTTTTCCTGTGAACACTGCTGCGCAACTGGTTGCTAAATATATTGGTCTTCTTCAGAACGAAGTGAGTGGAATAACTGGTCGCAGTGTAGCTCTCCATGCAAGGGAGGATTTCGTATTCGACACCGTTACTGCACCGGTGAGACTGAGGGACATTGTTACGGCTCCCTCTATGACATGGAAGCATGTAATGGTGATACGCCATGTCCATGTAAGTAAATGCCGTTATTCTGAATTCACGGTTTTATCACGGTTGAATACAATGTTATTTCTGTACGGAGGTATACGCATATATTGTTATTATCTCATACATACTCATATAATCTACGGGATGATATATTGTATTCACTTGATGGTTAGAGGGTATTATGGCGCTCTCAGTGTCCATAGCAACAATTGCCATGGTAACGTTATGTGTTATTGACATATGATACATAGGGGTCTAACATGGTATGGTAGATAAGGTGACCAGGAACACCCCCATGTGAGTAGGGGTGTGTGTGTGAAGATGTGTGTGTGTCTGTGTGTGTGCACGCGAAAGAAAGAAAATTCCAATTTCAAAAGTTGGTATCCGCAACTCCTCCTATAGTGCGCCAAGCCGATGAAGGTCAAATTTGGTAGATAGGTGACCCATGGTCTGTATTTATGTCTCCCATTGAGGGGAAATAAGGCGTTTGTTTCACAGAAAACAACCCTATTTTCAAAAACCAGTGTTTGTGGACATAGAAGTAGTATATTATTCAAAAAAAAAAGGTCAGCAGCCTTCTTTTCACGAATAAGTTTTTTTACAGATAGAAATTCAGTTATATGTTGCTTATCAATAATTTGTTCACCAAAACTTTTCATAATTCAAATGATGCATCTTCTGTTACTCATCATATGCATAATATTTTGAGGAGATGAAGCTTTTACAGATGTTTATTGATAAGCCTGAGTGGTTTAACGATGTATAGAGCAATTGTCTTTGTATGCCACGTTGGTATATTCTAAACCCACTATTTCCCTTTAAAATTTTAAGTAGCCACTTTGTTAACACCAAGAGTAAATTGGGGACCAATTGCCCTCCACGTTAGCAACTTTTCTGAGATAAGCCTTTGATGCAATGACCTCGAGTGACTGTCTAATGTTTTCGTTGTATTTCGAAGTGGACGGAGGTTGGTCGGAATGGTCCGAGTGGTCACCTTGCTCGGAGACCTGTGGAGAAGGTACGAACGATCGATACCGAATATGCAATAATCCCTATCCTCAGTACGGAGGGAAACCTTGTGAAGGAAAATCCCACCAAATTCAGAACTGCGAGAGACTGCAATGCCCGAGTAAGTCGATAATAGTTAATACACAGAAAACAAGACTATGGATGCTCGCACCTCTGTTATGTGTTTTAATAAGTTAAATCAACCGTCGCAGGGGAACATTTTTCATTGGAAAAGTTACTGTTTATATTATGTTGATGTGAAAATGACCGAATTCGTAAAGCAAGTTTTTTATTGCTATAAACCTCGTATCTATACAAGGAATGACTAAATAGTACTTTAAACGGTCGATAAAGAAGATACGTCTATGGCAAGCCAAATGCCCAATAATTCAAGAAACCTGGTTTATCAGTCGAAAAAACCAGGTTTATCAACTGATGAACCTGGTATTTCGACCGATAAACCAGGTTTATCAACCGATAAGCCAGGTTTCTCGAATTATTGGGCATTAGGCATCGACAAACCAGGTTTATCGACTTATATGCCAGGTTTTTTGATAAACCTGGTTTATCAATTCGATAAACCAGGTTTATCACCAATGAAACGATAAACCAGGTTTATCAAGTCGAATAACCAGGTTTATCAGTCGAAAACCAGGTTTATCAACGCCGAATGTTCAAATGTTCAATATATCTGATAAACCTGGCTTATCACGCGATAAACCTGGCTTTTCGACCGAGAAACCCGGTCTATCGAATTACTGAGCATTTGGCTTTGATAAACGTGGTTTATCGAGCTATAAACTGGGTTATCAACACCAAATGCCCAATAATTTGATAATTTTCTCGAATTGTTGGGCATTTGGCATCCAATAAACCTGGTTTATCGGTCGATAAACCGGATTTCTCCAAACAATAAGCCAGGATTATCAAATTATTGCGCATTTGGTGTCGATAAACCAGGTTTATCAACGGATAAGCCAAGTTTATCACCCATGTATGGCAAGCGAAATGTCCAATAATTAGGAAAACCCGGTTTATCGGTTGAAAAACCAGGTTTATCGGTTGAAAAACCAAGTTTTCGACCGATAAACTTGGTTTTCTGACCGAAAACCTTGGTTTTTTGACCGATAAACTTGGATTTTCTAATCATTGGACATTCCGCTTCGAAAAACAAGTTTATCTCTCGATATACCAGATAAATTTCTGAATTATCGGTCGAAAAACCAGGTTTTTTGTCGAAAAACCAAGATTTTTGACAAACTTGTGATTTTTAAATTATTGGTCTTATCAACCACTTGATTTTTTTATTATTGGACACTGAGCTACTGGACGTACTGAGCTACATGCATGTTGTTACATAGCCCATCAATTTAGCCGCCATCTAGCCTGTCGTGGTCGCAGAAAGTAGTACCGGCAAATCATCATGGTTATCAAAAAACCATGTTTTTCGAAATAATCGAAAACCTTGGTTTTTCGACCGATAATCTTGGTTTTTCGACCGATAAACTTGGTTTTCGACTGGTTACCTTGGTTTTTCGACCTATCAACCTGGTTTTTCGACCGATAGACTTGGATTTTCTAATCATTGGACATTCCGCTTCGAAAAACCAAGTTTATCTCTCGATATACTATATAAATCGAAAGTTTTTCCACCGATAAGCCAAGTTATTTTGAAAATCTTAGTTTTTCCACCGATATACCAAGATGTGGAGATAATCTTGGTTTTTCGACCGATACACTTGGTTTTTCGACCGATACACTTGGTTTTTCAACCGATAAACTTAGTTTTTTCATCGAAAAACCTGGTTTTTCTAAGTATTGGACATTTCGCTTGCCATACCGATGAAGTGATAAACCTGGTTTATCAAATCAAAAAACCAGGTTTATCAGCCGATAAAACAGGTTTATCAGTTGAAAAACCAGGTTTATCAATGCTAAATGTTCAGTTATTCGAAATTCCAGGTTTATCAAGTTGATAATCCAGGTTTATTAAGGGAGAAACTCGGTAAACCTGGTTTATCAACTGATAAGCCAGGTTTCTCGAATTACTGGGCATATGGCGTCGATAAACCTGGTTTATCGGTCGAGAAACCTGGTTTATCGATTGATAAACCTGGTTTATCAACCGATAATCCAGATTTCTCGAATTATTGGGCATTTGGTTTTCCATATACGTCACAATTATTATGTACAGCAAAGTTTCACGCAAGTGACTTGAAATGGTAAAACTAGTCATTAGTTTAGCAGTTTAGCAGTTTCTTATTCTATTGCAGTTGAGGAGTGGTGATCGAAACTTTTGTTGTGACCAGTGATAACCCTGCAGTCGATAATGGCAGGGGTAAATTGTTCTTATAACTAGCCATTCCCTAGAGCTGAGAATGTCTGATTTAAGAGTTCACTTGAACACCTCGCGACTAAGTTTGCGAGCACCGTTTTCTCCATCCCAAATGTGTCAATGCTATTATTATTCTATTCAGCAAATGGACAAACCGTCAAGTGAATGAATTCTCACTTTCATTTTTATTTTGTTCTTTCATTACAGGAAACTTAACTGGTTGGGGTGAGTGGGGTTCTTGGAGCGTATGTAACGAGGAATGTGGTGGCGGTTCCATGGAGAGATCACGCGAATGTTACCTTCGAGGGGAACGTACTCCAACGAGAAAGATGCGGAGGAGAGTTTGAGCAATTCAGTGTATGTAACTATCAGCAATGTTCAGGTGAGGAACAATTTCAACCCTTAAAATTGATTTGACAGCTTCGACTTTGTGAAAGAGGATGGAAGGGGCCGGGAGTACAGCGAAGTAACTACATCCTGTACATACAATATTTTAATATTCTATAACTACAATGTTCATCCACAGTGGATGGTAACTGGGCTGCGTGGTCCGAGTGGAACGATTGTTCAGAAAGTTGCGGCAATGGTATCAGGGCCAGAGATAGAACATGTACGGATCCGGCGCCTCAAGGTGATGGTGTAGCTTGTGAAGGACTTGGCACAGAAATTGAACATTGTTCTAAGACTCCTTGTCAAGGTTAGTTCATTTTACTTTGATAGCCTATGCCAGATGGAAATGTAAGATATCATCGCTTAGTTTTGAGCTAAGGTATTTGAATTTTTTGCTTGAATGTTAACTCGCTGTCATGTTGGATTTTTTTTGCATTAGTGATCGCAAGGGTTCCCAAGATGAATTGAAAAAAAATCTACCGAGCCTACGTTAGCTTTTCAAATTGCAAGTAACGATCAAAGTTAAACATACGGTAATAGTTATTCACGCACAGCCAACAAATAAACATTCAGTGAGTCGCGTTCCTTTCTTCATGAGTTAATGATTACACTGGTTACTTGTAGGGTCATATCGAGGAACATGGGCCAGGTCTGGGCTAGGGAGGATGACGTTGAGTGTCAGAAGCTTGATTTGTTGTAGTTTCAACAATGCCCATGTCTGTAGACGTATTTAGAGCGCTGGGGTATTAAGTCCGCTCTAAGCTCAATCATTATGTATACTAGCAGTTCGACAGGATTTTCTCGACGATGATCACAATCCCATGGAAAAAGTTATATTTCAGATAAAAAAATAATAATAAAATCGCTCGTTTTTAAAGTTCGACAAACTTGTATGTATGATTGTTTTAATGTTGTGTAATTCTTTCTACTCTGTCTCTTTCAAAACCTCTCAGTCCATCGATTCTCCGTATATCAGTTTGACGGGTCTTCTTTCATATCATATCGCCGTCTGGCTCGACCTACCAAACACGTTCTCCTATTCGTCAGTTTCCTCCCTACGTCATCTGATGGTCTTCTTTTACTGAAGCGGGAGGAGGAATCCCCAGACGTTTTCTTGATCGTCAAGCTACTCCAGAATCGAATCTTCCTCAACGGGAAAGCTGTGGGAGCGGAGGCTGATGTTGAGATTGGTTCTGTGGAGGTGAAATATTTAATTAAACCATTCAATCACTTCAATCTTTAATATGAAGAGGGTCGCCTTACAATAATCTTAATACTTATACGTAATATCTGAACTATCACACTTAGAGGATAATGATCCATTTGGCTATTATCAGTTTACTCCTTTCAGTTAAAGCAATAAACACTTGTTTTTTTTTGTTTTTTTTTAATCTTTTCCTGACCGATCTCATGGTTTTAATCCATTTTCAGCTGTCAGCTTGGAATCACTTAGAAGTCGGTCTATCGGGAAAACAGGCGTGGTTACGGCTAAATGACGGCGTGACAAACACAACTAATTTTACTGGTTCGTTACCCTACGACCGTAGATTGGGACCTCCCACTTCACGTCGGTGGCGCCCTACCACATCTTCTGAGCTGATGTTCCTGGCCCAAACGTTGCAGGTAAATGTGTAAATTTGTAATGGACAAACACCTACAGCACAAATATAGTGCAACTTATGAATCCTAACAGTTGCAGCAAATCTACCGTGAAGTAAAGACGGTGACGATGATGTTGGGCTTAGTGACGTACCTGTGTTTCAGGTGATTGTACAAGTGTAGAAATTGATTAAGGTATCAGTTTATATCTTAATCCAATCACTGTTCTAATTTTCCATAAACGAGTATGCAAACTATCTGATTCAGTCACCCTTTCCGTCTCCAAAATTTCAACCCTTTACTGAGATAATGTTTCCTGTTTTGGAAGACTGCGACAGAGGAACTAAGCAAAGAAGTATCACACTTACTTACACCAGTACCTAAATCTCTTTCAAACAAGTTCCCGTCATCTTTGGCTACTTTCTGGCATTCTTGTGACCTGATATTCAGATCTAACTTTGATATTTCGATTTTTCGGCTGTTTAAAAGGATTCACCTGGAAAGATCAGCGAAGTGCGGATGAATTACAGAGGACTGAGGCTTTCTTCACAAATCGACCAGTGGAATGGCGTCGGTGTGCCCTACGTTACCCTCAATGTCGGAGAAGAAGATGCCGGTAATATTTGTCGAAGTTAAATCGAGTTGCTTAAACAATTCAAGATAACCATTCAGATAGACTGATTGGGCCTAGTTCGTTAGCAGCTGAGGACGATTATGATAAACTGTGACAAGCTGAGTGCTACCAAGAGTTACACCTAGGTGACTTACAAACACACTGCTGGTAACAAAGAGGATTGCAGGATACAGTGTTGATTAATTCATGTGTGAAATTTGTAACCATACAAATTACGCAAGTTTAAATTTCCTGTGGGCCATCATTCAATATTCTGTCTCGTGGTCTTGTGAAAAATTTTTCTGCAAAAATTTCTGTTGGGGATGGAGGGAGGAAGGGGAGGGGGGAATGGTTAGCGGTTCACTGGAGAAAAGTCTTCCCAGAGTTTGAAGGATGTGACATTAAAACGGGAGGAATAACTCAATGACATATATAGGCTAAATGTTGAGACTATTTCTCAATATTACTACTGTTCAATATAAGAAGTTATGTTGTGTCCGGCACGTCTTTTACAGTTTTTCAGTTTTTTTATTTTTCGTCCTTTTTTTTCACTTGAACCTCAAACAGACGTGGAGTCTCAGCTGACCGCATTCAGAGGTTCTTCGTACATGACCGTACCAGTTTACGTCGAGTACTCGTTTCCACTCCCACCTATAGTCATTGAGCTCAAAGTGAAGCTCCACGGTGAGAATGGGTTGCTTCTGTACAACGTCGGCGAGGAACCGGAGTCTTACCTCGCAGTGTTCATTCGAAATTGTGTTCCAATACTCAACATCGATTTTGGTGGTGATCTCCTCGAAACTAATGGCGGGGTGATTCCGGTAAGTTAGAAGGAAAAAAAAATATCACGAACTATTTTACTGTTCGTGTACTTAACACGTCATAGACAATCCTAGTATTCAAGAAAATGCCTCGAGAATTTGATTGAACTGGAAGCCAATTTGCAATCGTCCTACTCGATATCAGGTTGTTATAGAATGAAGCGAGGAGAGTGACCCCGAAGCAATCAGTCGTGAAGGTAACCCGTACTAAGACAATCGTCGCTTTTTCTTTGAAAGCTAAAGTCGCATTTGGGGAACGGGAGTGCGTTGAATGTAATACACCTAATCGCACTGTGGTTACTGCATGGGCTCGGCGAACATAGTCTAGAACGAACGTTAATTTGGCTAAGGAAAGGTCGTAGATTTCGTCATTACGGTGAAGAATTGCGTGGTCACCATGGTGACTGACCGATTTTGCAAACAGCACAGTGGATTCTACGTCCCCTTCTTGCATGTGAAAGCAGCCATTCGGGTAATTTCCAACATTCTCTAGCTATCCTTCCGCTGATTGTGATGTTATACAATGTAATGTTATGTAACTGATTTGATGTATTGTAATGTAGCCTATTGTTATGTAATGTCATGTAACACGTTTGTGTAATTGTCAATGCAATTACAGTGTACTTTTACTGCAATTAATGTCATGCACTTAATGTGACGTCATGTAATTTACTATGACGTAACTAAGATGATGTATGTAATGGTATGTAATGCTATGGAAATGATGTGATGTAGTACAATCTGAGTTATGTTGTTCATGTTATTAATGTGCTGTGATGCCACACTTTACTTACAATAATATTTTGTGTAAAATATTTATATCAGTCTGATGCTATTTCTATGGATTGCAACATGTCATTACTAATGTAATAATTCTCTAACAGCTGCAGTGACCTTCTAACCTTGCACTGACTGTCACGTGACAACGAACAGGGGCACCCTCCCTTAGGATAAACAAACAAACAGTGCATGTGGCTGCACTAGGCGGGTGGAGATCAAATGTTAGAGAGGCAACTCACTTGTGTTATTGTTAAGTGGCTTATCCTTAACGAGGGCGCTTCACTGTATCACTGTCACATCATAGGCAAAGCGTCTTTTGAGAGGTGAATACTTAGTTATGGGAACGACTTCGCATACATACTTGTTACTCGGCTTTGAGACATAGACCTGCATGTAAAGACTGGGTACAAACGCTCTTGATACAAAATAATCTTTACAATAAATCCCTTAATCCACAACATGCACTGTTTAAACTTGAATTTTTCCTCCTAAGTGGGAGAGGAAGTGATATAGGGGTGGGAGATCTAAGTAAAAAGAAAATCTGTAACTGAGGGTCTTCAAGCTCAATTTCGTACGATGAAAGTTTACAATTTTGAATTAAATATTCTTCTCAAAAATTCTTTTCCTACGGTTTATCTCTGCACTTTTTTTTGGCCAATCTTTGGGTGAGTACCATGGCTCCGTGTCCCCCTTCCCCTTGATTCGCCGGTTACTATATTTTTTTTTTAGTCAAAATTTTCACTGATTAGTCAGTTTGAAGGAAGACTCCACAAAAAGTCTGACTCACCCAACCAATTATTTTTTAATGCTTTTGAAATATGCACTATATTATTGTACGTATCGCTATAGACATCATTATAAGTATCATTACGTCGATAGCCCACTGTATTATAACCTATGTACCATAACCTATGTACAACAGCATACACACTTTAGGGTGAGTATCACTCTATTGTATGGGTAATGTTATTGAAATACACTATGGGTATATGGGTGTTACTATGAATATCACTATGTTGATAGCACAATGCATCATAGCCTTTATACAAAAACAGATAGCTAAAGTCTCATTGAATGTCGTGTTTATCAACAGTTGCATCAGTGGGTTTCACTTGACATTATGATCGATGGCCCTACCGTTGAGATCCGAGTCGACAAGGGACCAGCTGGTCAAGTGTCCTCTCCGTACGAGAATGCTCTGTATCGACCCAGGAAAACCGCATCTGTCGGAGGCGCGAGCCTAGCTGATATGTCTGTCGTTACCATGGCGATCGGGGTATCTCATGGTTTCCATGGTTACATCTTTTCGGCCGTGATTAATGGTCAGTCTTGCTTGTCGGAGGAAAACGTAATCGAAAGTCCTAACAACACCGTTAATTCAGCAGCTGCAACATTGTCAGGTGAGGACCCTTTAATAATTGACGATTTAGTTTTACGGAATACTCTATTATCCCACTTTGAACTTTGATTTGTGAAATCTGACAATCATTTAATCGTAGATTCACATTTCCAAATAGAGAAATATCTCTTAAACTGCTTTCATTAATTTAACCTGCTCTCAGCGCTATTTCTTAAATGCAGCCCATTACCAAGATGTAAGAGAACCGAGAGGTAGCAGCGTTGTCCTCCGATGCGACTACCAAAACTTGATTGCCTCTCAAGAACAATCGGACAGATGGCAGCCGTGGAAAACCACATCCTCTGAGATGGCTGAAGGGCGATGCGATACTGGAAGGTTCGAGACCACATGAAAATTGAGAGCGATGTATGTATGGTCTTTCCACTTCATTAATTGGCATATTCAGTCAAACGAATTTTTTTCTTCAAAGACTTACGAGGAGATTCCATTTGTTTTTCTTTCTGTTCCTCTTGTAAATTTCCGACTATGTGATACCGTTACTTTTGTTTAGATGTTGATCGCGCTATCTGTGTTTTAATAAGGTTATGGTCTTTCTCATTAACAGCTTGTCGTGTGATGATTCTGCCAAAGTACGAAACTTGGAGGAAAGAATTAACTGCATTGTATTATATTCCTGTTTTGTCTTTTTTCAGTATTCCTTAACATCTAACTTGCACCTCTATGATCTTAACGAAGACCGTGTGGGACTTTATGCTTGTCTGGTTGATCTCGGTGGGAGAAGCTTAATTTCCCAAGCATTCGGTGTGTCGGTATTTGATGCAGAATGTAAGCAGCACTTTCCACAATTTCAAGCAAATTTTGTGTACTTTTAGGTGAAATATCGAAATGTCTCATGACCTTGTTCAACATCAATGAAAGCCATTAATTCAACATTGCCAGTGGCATTCATTAACTATTGGCTTGACCGATGTTATATAAACGAATGTTTGATCCTTTGTTTTCAAAGATTATGACTTCGACCCAGATATCGTCGATGATGTGTTGATCATTGTGTCTGCTGGCCTCTTCGGATTGCTTGTAGTAGCAACGGTAGTTGCATCTTTCATCCCATCCTTGAGAAAGAGGTAAGGTCTCTTTCTTAAATTTTGCTCGAATTTGTAAGTGTCGAAAGTGTCTTGTCAGTCTTCTGAGACTACGTCAATGTAAGCCTCTGTCACTAGTACTTTACCAACCAAAACTGACACACCTTGGTCGTCCCATTTACACATCCTTTTCCTTGGATTGTGGTTGATGAGTAATTCTCGATAATATAAAATTGCATTGTAGACAGGTAAGGCAAAATAACTGCCATGGACGATGACAGAGCTGCATCATGATCTATGGTGTACCTCCTTCGTCCTTGCTCGTTCTAAAAAATGTCGTGATCTAACTTCATTCTAACATTTTTTTTTTCAATAGGTTTTCGCTGTTCAGAAATGTCCATAGCATCTTCAGAAGTTGTTGGGGATTACCCAGTCGAATTGGAAAGAGGGCAAAGAGGAAGAAGGCAACAGCAGGACAGGATGGCAGACCCGCTCTGTTAAACGAGATAAATGCCACGTATGAAAATTTCGTCAAAAGGGTTGAGACGGCAAAGGAGAGAGCCAGACATGGTAGTGTACCTCGAAATCTCTTGAACGAGATAGATGACACGTATGAACAATTTCTAGATCGCGTACGTCTAGCGAGAAATTTGCCACAGCTTGATAAACAACATCTTCAAGAGATAAACTCGACCTATGATAAATTTCTTCAGAGAATGACCAGTGATAAGAAGAAAGATGTATTGAAAGAAATCAACGAAACTTACGTTAATTTTAAGGATAGAGAATTAAAGGCCAAAAATAAAAAAGCACTGATGAGTGAAATTCGAGATCAAAATCCATCGTCTCATAAGACCAGAGAGACAATGAAGGGAAAAGTTCTTAAAGAAATCAGTGACACTTATGGTGACTTCAAAATGAAGCAGTCTAGGGATGAAAAGAGAGCTTCGTTGCTTAATGAAGTAAAACAGACCAGAGGTCGTTCCCAAAAGTCCAAAGCAATGAGAAATCAAGTGAATGCACTTATTGATGAGATTGGCCACACGTACGAAAATTTCAAAGACAGAGAAGAGAAAGCGAGAAAAAAATCGTTGATGGAAGAAATTGAAGATAACTACGAAGAATTTAAAGTCCGCGAAGAACAAGCCAAAAGAAAAGTCTCCTTGATGCAAGATATCAAAGACACGAAGGGCCGATCGCAAAAGGCCAAAAGTATTAAGCAGAACGTCAGTGCCTTAGTGGACGAGGTGGGTAAGACGTATGACCAGTTTAAGGAGAGAGAAAGGCGGTCTGTGCAACATGACACGGATTCGAGAGACGCCGAATTCGAAGTCAGGAAAGAAAATCGGTCTGCACCAAAACCATTACTGAATGAAATCAATCGCACCTACGACACCTTCAAGGAGAGGGAAGCTCAATCAACATCGTCGAGCAACCCTGATGAATGAACTCCTGACACACACGCCTGAGAAGGGAACATCAGATGGGCTGGACGAAGACACTTTGGAAAGAAAGAGGATGTCCCGAAAGAAGGCATCTGTCATGAAAGAGGTTGCAGCATTGTACGATAGCACCAAAGACAGGGAAAAGAGGAGGATGCTTAAAGGAATGCTGATGAGGGAGATCGAAGGTATTCGTGATGACGAAGAGGCTGATTTACTTCATGTAAGCACGCCTGCTGGGGCTGTCACAAAGAAAAGCGTGTCGTTCTCATCTACACCCAATAAAGATGCAAACAAACCCTCTGGTAATCCAAACTTTCATCCTGAGTACGATGATGAGTTCTCAGATTTTACCAGCGATGATTTTTTAAGTGACATCGACGAAGAATATGAATCGATGAATGATATAAAAGGTCGCACTCCTATTGAGGATGATGACGATGATGAAGATCACGACACCGTGGAAGCCACCGAAGGAAACGTGAATTCTTCCAACGGAACACTGCCTCACGCAAATCAATCGTTGCCTCCGAAAAGGCCAAGTGTCAAGGAATTGGCAGAGAAACTGAGCAATTCCCTGACGTTAATTCCACCTAGTCATACAAAATCAAACATCACCAGTCTGTCTTCCATGCCAGAGGACACAATAGACAGACCCATAAATGGGTCAGATGTCATACCACCCCCTCCACCACCTCCTCCTCCCCTAGATTCCTCAAAGCCAATGGAACAAAACCAGAGAGACTACGATACAAGTCATTTGACTCCGTATATTACTTCCAGTGGAGATACAATGAGTTTCAGACGATGAAGATGGAAATGTATCATCAAGTAACAACAACCGCGCAAAGAAGCCGCTGCTCGACTCGTCAGCTGCCACAACAACAACTTAAAGAGCACTAACAAGACGATGTAACAAGCGCTTCGTAAAATATTCATTAGTGATTGTTATGAAAGACATATCGCTGAGGATTTATTCTGAATTCATGTCCTTTGAGACCTTTCCTACTAATAATGAAAAGCTGAACAATATCGTAAGGCTGTAATCTACGTTACCTTCTTGATTCTATCACCTTTAAAGCTGATCAGTTCTGTTTTAGTTTCTTGTAAAACCCATCAAGGAACATTGGGTCATTGATAATATACTGAAAGAGTTATTCGGCAGAGAATTTCTATTATTTTCTACGACTGTCATTCAAGATTCGGGACAGTGAGTCACGTACGTCTGATCTGATTCTTCTTTGTTGTTGTGATGTTACGAAGGTAAGCATTACATAATCGCAGAACAATTCTTTAAGAATTAATTTAACACATAAGACTTTATTTAACATATAATAAGGTATATATTATATTGTAACTAATAACATAATTTAGCACGACTTCCGACAGTGTTTGCGACTTCGAAAGTTTATGTTTATATTTGCAGAGCATGTTGATGGTAAATACTAATGTAAAATAATGGAAAAGAAACAGCTCTCTCCTTGATATTCTTTCTTTATAAACGCCATTATCAAATGAATCCATCATTAGCAACCAGTGAACCACCCATCATATATAGGTTGCTGGAGAATGCCATAGGACAACACGTAGGGAGACTTCACTTTATAATTAGAATGAAACACTGTGGCAGGATTCATTGAAATGATACAAGGTTAATTGTAATTGCAATTTTCAACAAGTAGGCAATCCACGGAGTTGCAAATCTCATCCCTACCGTTTTGCCTGGTCATTCACTCATCATTTCATGCACTCCCGGATCGGAGGGCGCTGAGCTGTATATTATTTTCATACGTGATTCAGATTGCTCGTTCTGGATAGAGGTGCTCAATATTCAAGTTAACCTCTTAGCTTAGTGATCTAGTTCTGCAGTACAACGCATATGTGTCGAGCGGCACAAATACCTGCACGCCATACACATGTGTGTGGAGATCAAGTGTGGTTCAAACGTTTTCCTTGAGATGATCCGTCAGATCCACACACGCCGTCTACTATGGTTGGCCCTAGATAAAAAATATTTCATAGCTGACCCTTCAAACACAGGGCTGGAAAAATAGACCTCCTTCAAGTTGGGGTGGGTCGTTCGAACGCTCCGACCCCCCCCCCCCCTCCTGGGTACGGTTCTGGCATAGGTTGAAATACCGAGTCACATTCATGAAAATTGAGGCATAGATGTGAAGGTAATGTTGACGCCATGCACTACCGGCACAAACACACTGTATTATTCGCTATAAGGTGGGCTACGATTTAAGTATCATTTTTGGCGACTTTAACCTCTCAACAGAGTTAAGCATTTAAAATCTCCGAAGCGGTTAAAGTCTCTTCCTGTATACTGCGTAAAGGATGAGATAAGAGGGCAATCCACGGAGTTGCTCTCATCCCGTATTGTACATAATCGTTCGCTCTTTTACACGAATGTATTATAGTCGATCGAGAGTTTGATAGAACGCCGGCGCTTTACATTACATACAGTTTATAAGTATGTGTGTCTAGGCGCAGTACACTTGGCCATGGATGTGTCAATAACGCGCAAGCGTTGAGTGAATGTAGAAGTCACGTACGTGCGCGTCAAAGTATTCTCAAGTAGATTGCGTGTGCGTCAAAGTAATACTTTGATTTCCATTATTTCTCAGAGCGCTGTCTCTTTAGGCGTTTTGTAACAGTTCTAAGAATGAAGTCATAGTGATTTGCATTATTATCTCATCACCCTATAGGGTCTAGATGAGATATTGTAGTCACTTGGCTGGTGGAGCTATATATTACACTGTGCACCCATGGAATATTGGTTGCCATGGAAACGCTTGGAGGGGATGCGTAGCGACACCCCAGGGGTACCCCATGGTAGTGTGACCATGGGTACAGGAGGGTCCTGTTGGGTGTTATAAATGAAAACGTGTCCGTGCCAATGTGTGTGCGTGTGTGCGTGTTTGTGTGTGGGTGTGTGCGTCCGGACCTGTCCAAACTGTGGTTTTTCCAGAATAATTTGAAAAGCATATGAGCGATTAAGTTGAAACTTGGTAAGGTTGTGCATGATGCCAACATGTGCAAGATGTATTAGTTGTATGGTAAATTAAGTCAAATTTGCTGATTTTTGAGAAAAAAGTCTATTTTGCCCCAAAATTTGTATTTCCAGCATATCTTGAGAACTATTAGATTAATTAAGTTACAGTTTTGTAAGTACTTACTTGAGAACACATTGTTCAACAAAATATTACTGTAATGGTAAATCGAGTCAAATTTGCTGGTTTTTGAGGGAAAAAAAAGCCAACTTTGCCCCAAAATTGCTATTTCCAGCATATCTTGAGAAATATTTGAGCATTTAATGCAAAATTTTGCAAAAACTCACATGAGAATGAAATAGTCAAGGTATATCACTTTTGTAGTAAAGAGAGTGAAATTTGCTGATTTGTTTGAGAAAAAAAGCCAATTTTGCCCCAAAATTTGTTTTTCCAGCATATCTTGAGAACTATTAAACAAATTAACTTAAAGCTTTGTGAGTACTTAGCGATAAACTATTACAAATTCCCATGTGCAGGCCCTGTATTGAAATCAGTGTGCATGTTGGCGAAGAGATACGCAACTCCGTGGATTGCCCTCTTGTTCAATTTCTTTTCCCGCCAAACCGTACGGTAAACAACACAACTCCTCAACTAGTGTATACACGTCATGCAACAGTAAAAAGCATGCTTAGTGGGGGTATTACCAAAAGTATGGAAAATGATATTGTTATTAGACATAATCGCTCAGTCCAAACATGCCTACATAGGTTGAAATATTAAGTCACATTGCATGGAAAATCAAAGATCTGATAAGTTATGTTACACCTTGTACTAACAAAACCTACCGTACTGTATTATATGCAGTGCTATGACGTCACCGATCGAGTGAACACGACATATCATACTTAGGGACATAACGGTCACTTTTGAAGTTAATTAGACTAACTGTCTAAAAAGAATTCGCGATACACTTTTTCAAAACATTTTGCCGATTTAAGAGTTCACCTATGACCTCTGAACTTTGACCTTTACTATTGATGGGAGACACAACACAGACCATGGGTCATCTATCTACAAACTTTGGCCCTCATCTGATTTGCAATGTAGGAAGATTTGCGGACGCAAACTTTTCAGTGTCAGATTTGACCTTTGACCTCTGAGCTTGACCTTTGACTTCAAAACACATACAAACATGATTTTTTTTATAAAGCCTGTATACCGGTCATATATTTCAAGGTCCCTTGTAAGTATCCACTTTGGATAAGAAATTCAGCAAAAATTTTCAATAAATTTTTGAAAATTATTGTTATTATTATTTGGATAAGGAATACAGCACAGACTTTCACAAATTTGGCCCTTAAACTCTGACATTTGAAATTAACTTAAAGATACAACTTCAAACCATGGGTCACCTGTCTAGCAATTTTCACCCTCATATGCTTTGCGGTCTTGGAGGAGTTGGGGATGCAAACTTTTGAAATTGTAATTTTCTTCTGCACATACATACACACACACGCACACACACACATACACACACCCACACACACCAACAAAAAAAAAGTAAAAAAAAAATAGAAATGCATGAATGCGACGATTAAACACACAAACCCAAAGGATGGAAGTACAGATAATACAAAAAATAAAAAGAAAAAAGAAAATTATGAATGCATTAATGAGACGATTAAACACACAAAACTAAGGGATGGAAGTTCAATTAATACCAATTACCGCTCTGCTAATATGGTGACTATTTGCAACACAGTGACGTCATCATCAATAGCCTAATTGTTCTGTTGTATTTTGGCCACGGAAGACGGCTCTCAATTCACTTGACCATGAAGTATTATTTTCTCGCATCAAAAGTCAGGCTGACGTAGTGGTTAACCACGCTGGCGCTTCGGCGTCGGCAATACACCAGATCGAGTATCTGCGCTGCAGGTTTTCCGTGTAAATTTCGTGCCGAGAAAGCTAGGTAAGCGTCGGTGTGCTCTGCACATGCATAAATTTTTTATGCCCGTAATGGCTTCGCTCAGGTAGTGGTGCGTATGGCCTAGGATCTGTGCCACAATTCCTCCCTTAGATCCGCAAAAGCTTTCGAGAGAGCTCGCTGATGGGCCGGCCCGAGTTCGGGGCCAGAAGTGGGCTAGCTGACTTGCAATTGAGGGCTCCCGTCATTGCGACGGGTCGATTAGCTTCGACCGGTGTGAGTTGACGTTCAACGTTCAGTGAAACCATGGCCTCAAATGAGGCGTGTCTCTCTTGCTAAAATTTAATTTTGTTTCTTTTTAATATGAAGAAGGAAAATACATTCGAGACAAACACCATATTCCATAGAGAGAGAGAGAGAATTTTTTTTTTTCTAAACACGGTTGATCTTCTTTTGTAAAACACATCGGGACATATCATCATTATCACCATCATCTCGTTGTCCCCTCCCTCATCCAGAAATTGGCGGGGCATCTTTTATTCTCTTCCCAACTCGTCCCTGGTTTGCCCGCGCTTTCATTTTGCATTATATTGTACATCAAGTGAACCAGCATTATCGACATTAGGTGCCTAATTATGCAAACGGGAATCGTCACAATCCGCCAGATACATTCCTACTTCAAGTACTAAGCACATTTTGCATGAAAAACAAATCAAATAAATAAGAAAAAAAAATCGACATGACGCGTTCCAAACGACAACGTCTTGTGAAACACGCAATGCGACGGACGGTCTGGGGCTCATTAAAGTTAAAACAACTGATGATGAGAGAAGGCTTGAGAGTTTAGAGAATGACAGAGATGCCATCAATGGATTTTCAACTTCTTGAATTACTTCGCTATAGTCATGCACTCTTTTATTGACCAGAGGATACAGACGGCTTGTAGAATTCTTTTTGACGCTAACTACATTACTCAAACACAAATATAAGAAAAGAAAAGAAAAACACACACACACACAAAAGCAACGACGAACATGCTAAAATAAGCAGTTACACATATCCATCGATATGTCAGTAGTGTGAATTTCTGGTATACATGGCACAGTAACCCTGTGCACACCTCTGATCAAATGCTCGACGAAGGCCATGTATTCGTGTTAAAACAGCGTTTAAAGAGAGAGGATGAGATTGAGCAAAGAGACACATCTCGTGAAAATCAGTCCGTGAAACGATCAAATTCAGTGCACTCTTCGGTGATGAACATGTGCAATGTACACAGAGGAAAAGAAAAACACAATAATGATTTGCATAAAATAAAAATAAAATTAAACACAAAAAGAGTTACGGTACGTTGCAATAATTTACACACACACACCCACACGCACACACACACCCTCACACACACACATCTTCACATATTTTGATCCCTACCCTAATGGGGGATTCTAGGTCACCTTGAGTACCATACCAGGTTAAACCCCCATGTATCACATATCAACCGTACATAAGGTCACCATGGCAACTGTTGCTATGGCAACTGAGAGAGCCATAATACCCCCTAACCAGTAGGACATCTGACCCAGTAACCTCTCATATTATTACCGTTCATGAAAGTCATAAACATTAACTTAATTTGATGTGGTTCATACGACAGCAAACCATGCATATAGATCAAAATTTCTTAACGTGAATAGCCAACTTGGATATACCAAACTGAGGAGAAGGTGCGTGTAAATAACACTTTGCTTGTACGATATGTACATGGATATAGATACTTTGTATACGTTTTGGGGTATTACCTTGTGAAATATCTGACTGCAGTTTCACGAATGTCAACTTAAAATAATAAAAACCATCCCCATAACTCACCAAAGCCAAAAAATTGGAACGTCACCTCAGAATGTACTATGCTAACATACCTTTTAGAATTTTACAGAAATTGCAAGTTTGCATTCTCGTGCCACCGACATCCTTTGTATCTGTAGGCCTATGTTTAAAGGGAAAACGGTAGTTGTTTTACAGAGAACAACCATATTTTTAAAACCAATTTTTGTGGACATAAAATGATAGATTATTCAAAATAAGGAAGGACAGTAGTCCTCTTATAAAAAAAAAAAAAATTGTCTCACAGATAGAAATTCAGTTATTTCAGCTGCGCCCTCGTGCATCGCTTGCATTAAACCCAGATCGTGCATTATCCTAAAGCTAATACACGGGTCCAAAGTTGATTAAACTTGTTCCTACATACCAACGAGATTTTGATCAAAAAGGACAAAAAAGAAAGGAATTTGGTTCTTAAATTGCCCCAATTTTATTGAAAAGGAACCCCGAGAAAAGGAAAACAAATTTACATGTCAACAATATGCGCGCGCGCGAAACATAAAGTAACACTTAGACAAAAAGAATAACAATAAAAACTGACATAGTAACAATGCCTGCTTTGGTTAGTTTGTTTTTAAGTAGTGTAGTAATGTGTGAATGTTGTGGTTCAGTGTACATGTTTTCACTGTGCAGTGCGTACGTTACTGCGTGCTAAAGAGCGTTGTACAGCTACAGCCTACAGGACCTGATCACTGATTTTAGATAAATTCACTGACAGATTTATTGAATATACATTTCGAGAAAAACTTGGACATGTTTGATGTCTTATTCTCAGTCCTAATAGCAGCAGTAAGTGGAAGACTTGTTGTATGCGGACCCCAATTTTCCTGAGAGTGTGAGACACAGGTAACGAAACTTTCACCCGACACCCTTCTGATATTTAGGTAGGATTATCGTACGTCGGAAGAATTACCACTGACAGTATACTGTGCTGTTGTTACGTAGATTTACGCAGACTAACATTTTACCTTTGGGCAGGTTTAGGCCCTTGGCGCGGCCTAGGTAACGTAAGATCTACGAAATTCAAATCGAACGTTATTTCACTAGTCCTGGTAGGCCTATTACTAGTAATAATGTATTAGGCATTGTTTTGTGTAATATATAGCGGAATGAAAACACACTGTCGATCTACAGTTTTATTGTATCCCCCCCCCCCCCCCGGTGATTGACCGTGGTTTAACAGAGGTGGGTTATCTTGGTTTGGTTATTCTTTCCAAGTATGTATGAACCACCATTCTTAGACACTCGTGATTCAGACCACTGGTAAGTACAGTCAATAAGCATCATCAATCTACCAAGTGCTCTGTCTGTGACATCTTTGAGCCGTGCACAAACCTCGACAGAGCTATAACAAAAAAAGCACAAACCTCAACAGAGCTAAAAAAAAGAAGCATCCTTGAAAAGAAATACATAATTTGGGCATTTCAGTTATAGAAAAGCACAAGGAAACCGAACGTTTGTTGGTATTTATCCGACGAAGGTAATGTATATTTACACTTGAATGATTCTGAAGGACTTGGCAGCTACGTGACGTTGCATGATGAAAGGTACCTTTGTGGCAACAGTCTTTCTGATAGCTTCAGTAGAAATACCCGAAAACCCCAGACTCTTGCCCAGCCTCCTAAGATCCTGAGCAACGAGGCTGGTTGCACCACCACTGATAGAGGTCCTTCCTAAGATCCTACAGTGGTCCTTGTACGTCTGGCACCAACGATGTACATCTTTGTCCAGAACTAGCACAGCACGGCCATAGGTTGATGCTGTTTTGTGATTTAGCACCTTTAAGTTAGCAAAATTCAGAATGATTTAGCCTACTTGAAAAAAAAAAAAAGTTAAAAGAAATTGTCGACTTATTACTGTTTCATGTACTTGTGTTTCGTAAATGAGTCATCACCTGTTCGATTCCGCAATACCCTCCCAGGAATCTGACCTGGATGTGGGCCTGAGTATGCCAAGAAAGATGACTTTAATATACAAAGACCACATGGTATTCTGGCCCAATGCTTTGCAGATACAGTATGTGGAAATTTACAACATGCTGTCATTTCTCTTGATGTGAATATACTAACCTTCACTGCCCAGAATTGTGATAGTCCCTCACCGACGAGGTGCCTCTCTGCTTCATTAAACTCATTAATTCTCATCCCTTTGTCAGGACGCCACATCTGTGGCCACTTCCAAGGAGCAGTAGTGCCATCAAAATTTGTCTGAAATGGCATCTCAGAGAATCATCAATTTCTCCTTGGTGATGGATTACGTCTGGCAATATTGTGAAAGAGTTTGAGATGGGAACAGAAGTTAGATCTAGATTGCTAGAAGAGAAATAGTCTTGTCTTGAAACAATTGCAGCACCAACTCACCTTTCAATAGCCCTAATGCCTATCATGGAAATACATAGCTGACTAGCCTTAAGATTCTTCTCAAATTATGCAAAAAAGTAAACGACCATCAAATTGAGTGTAAAACTAGGTACGCATTGCTCTGATCAGTATTATCTAATCTACATTTGAACATTTACCAAATTAAGTTTATGACCAATGAAACTGCATCTATTGCAGACAGGGAGCCCTCGATGGAGATGCCAAGTTATGTTCTCTTCAATAGTTTCAACTTTGTGTAACTCGTTAGCGTTCTGTTTCATTGTTACATGACATTGGAGAATAGTTTTCTCATATCCCTCAGGTCGTGTGCTATGTAGCAAGCACTCTGAATTATGAAACAGTAAAACAAGTACTTTGAATGATATGTAATGAATTGATAGGTGAAGTAAAGTTGTCGGTGAGATTGTTGTGGTAAGGCAGTCTGAGGGCTGATGCACGTGTCTTGCGGATGCAAGTCGGAGGTTACTTCCAAAGTTTCATTCCCTTGTTAGCTGAGATTCAACCTTACCTCGTTGTTAGGCAGTTCAGGGTTACATTTATTCACCCCTCGTTTTCGAAGTTAAGTCAACTTCACGTGTAGCTGAAGGCAGTTCCCTAACAGCGATATTAACCAGTATTGTATAATAACGCCAACTATCGTTGCTATTGAAGCCGGTTATCTTTTCATCAAGACTTCTGTAAGTTATTGTTCTGTTTATTTTCAAGTGCTTATGGTCAATTTCAACTCATCTGTTCGTTGTGTTTATAGCTATGTTGCGAAGATATTGTTATGGGGTCAAGAAAAGGAGCATTTTTTGTAAATAATAATTTGCATGTTTCTTTGAAGATAATTTATACTCGTGTGGCACCCGACATCACTGTTACAGCTAATAATTTCGTTTAGCAGAGAAGTCTAATTTTGTTACGTACGATACTATATTTTGTATATAGTTACGTTACTGGGTTCCTGGTGGATGTAAGTATACAGGACAGAAGCACCTTTTACATCTCTTCTACTTATTCTATGTACAATTGTATCCGGCTAGCGCTAGACGAACCCATGACAAGGTGAATTAGTTGTTTGTGTTTTTCTTTTCTTTTTTTAAATCAATGAGAAAACTATGCGTCATGATTGAGATTGTGGAAGTGTGTGTTCATGTGTGTGTTTGTGCCCAGCATGTTATATATCATGATATCTCAAAAGGGTAAAGTGACAGTCATGTAACTTGGTACGTAGATTGCCCCGTATTGAGAGGAAGAGCCCTATTGTTTTCGGTGGGGATCAAAGTTTATCTGAGGTAGCCTCATCAGAGGTCAAACACTGGAAATCTTGTTAACATAATATCTCAAGATCTCCTTGGAAACTTTTGATACTTAGCACCATAATACATTCAGAAGCAATGGCTTTTTTGTTTTGGGTAGAGGTCAAAGGTCATCCTGAGGTCACAGAGGTCAAACGCAGGAAAAGGTTAAGATGATACTTCAAGATTACGAGAAATTCAGACGATTGATACTTAGTGTGTGGATGTGGTATATCATGTAGAAAAGCCCAATTGTTTATTGCAGAGGTCAAAGGTCATCTGGGGTCATCAGGAATCAAACACTGAAGACATTGTGAACACGATGGATGTATCAGAAGTGAAGCATCAGAGAGATGATATGGGGTACAGCATGTAGCTGTACCCTATTGAGAAGAAGTAGGCTAAGTGAAGGCCAACAGTCATTTGGGGTCAAGTTGTGTAAACCTTGTAAACACTAATCTGAGAAGCTTGGAAAGATCTCATACTTGATTTCCATATGCACCTTATTAGGTGCAAGAGGACTATTGATTTTGTTAGAGGTAAAAATCATTTGAAGTCAACATATCCCCACCCTCTGCAATATTCCATATTCAAAATACTTATAATTGAAACCACAATGCCTTTGGGCTTTCTGTTTTTTTTTTTCTGGTTTTTTTTTTTTTTCTTGTAGGCATGGGCTCTGTAAAGGAATTAGCAGCATATATGGCACTATATTTTACATACACATGTATAAGTACTGAGAAGCATCTACTGTATGTATAGAAAGTCCAACAGTTGATATATTATGAAGTCAAGTGCTGCTATGAAGTGCCACTGTACTGTTTCTCACCACTTATCTTTGCTTTTAGGGCCATTTCCCTCTTCTGAATGGGATCACGCAAGGATGTCATGCAGTCCTCTAAAGTAAGAGCAGATTTATCCAGAGTTGATGGTCCAACACCAACCTCGGCTGCCCCGATCATCCTCCTGTAGCTTTAAATATTTTAGTAGCTTCTTCATTGACAGGAGGTACATATTGATTGTTTTGGGTTGTTTTCCCTGCCTACGAAGCATATGAATTATCCTGCAAACATGGAATATAGATTGGAAACCACAGTTGAAGCATGATTATTAAAAATCATGAGAAAGTGTTGAGTATCAAGAGAAACAGTTTCTCTTGCAAGATAAGTAAATGCAATATGGCCAGATTTAAGTCAATTAATACAGCCAGAACCTATTGAAGTCGATCAATATGAGTAGTATTTTTCTAGCCAATTAACCAGGTCATGGTCATACAATATTATGCTCTACTTTAATGGTTAAAAGATTTGAACTTACTTTTGAAGTGTTTCAGGCTGCACAAGCTCTCTCATTGTCAAGTCCAGCCAGTTCTACAGCAGCTCCTATCTGGCGCGCATGCTGCTGTGCACTTTTGATGTGGCACGTAGTCACCAGCCATGCTTTGTAAGTTCATATTCAATGAACCTTTCCAGTATGGTGTTGTGCTGTGGGTTTTCTGCACAATTCAAAGGAGGAAAAACTAATGCTCAGTGAGACTAACATGGTGATGCTGCAGGAAATGTAATGGATTCAAATGCATTTGACCTTTCAACCCAATTCAATAACCATGCAAACAAAATAGAAGTGCATGTGGCATCTTTCGACCATTCAATATTGGCCAGATTTGACAAAAAAAACCTCGGTTTTCCGTTTATAGTTTCAATCAGTTTAGTTGAAACAGTGGGAGAATACTCTGATTCGTCGCATTTAGTGTGAGAAACATGAAACTAAATGAAAGTTGTTTTTACCTGCTCCCTGTAGTTCTTTTCTGTCCTCATTCTTCCCAGTAGTGGTGGTGGTAGGAGGGATACTCAGTTCGGCTTTCGCCATGTACGTCATATACTTGGGGTCTTTCTCTGTTTGATGGCCATAAGAAACAACTAGTGGTGAAAAAAAAAAACACACAAGCAGGATGGCTGTGGCATAATTGGTGCTCAGGCCACTGCACACGTTATGTGCAAACTTTTATGCTTTTGTCAGCTGTCTATGAGGGCAAGGGTATTTTCCCCTCCTGGCTGACCTACGACCTGCCATGGCATGTGTCTAGGTTTTCTATTTATGTCTTCTATAGTCCTTTGGAAGTCCAGTAGATGCATAAGGACAACTCTCCATGATATATTTGTAAAGCAGGTTTGCAGAGGTGATAAACATTGACATCCTTTCACACTCCAATCCATAAATGAAGAAGAAAAAAAGCTTGAAACACTTATGCGCATTGTGCTAAAGCTACATTCAGTGTCAGGGTAAGGGAAACTGATCAAAGAACTGCTTCTGCTGATTAAGAGATGTTTGGTCAAAAAATTATCTCTATTGAGTTTTTTAGTTTTTCAACAGTACTTACTTTTAAGCCATGACTATTCACAACGTGAATATCTACTCTTTGGGACCCATTGCAATGCATTTCTCGTACGGGGCAGTCTTTTTATCTTCTTTTTGTGTTTGATGGCTTGGCTCTGACAACTGGTTGACTGTTAGGGAATGAAAAAGAGATCATTATTGTAATCCTCCATTTGCTGGCTGTGTGAAGTTCATGGGTATTAGTTTCAGCAAACCAACTCATTCAGTCTACCTGTAGATAAACTTTTAAGTTGTCATCAGGGAGCTGCTATTTAGAGCTCCCTGTTGTAATTATCCTCACATGTGTCTGATACAGCATTTTCATCTGGTCATCCTGTGGATACACTCGGTGGAAGATCCTCAGATGCGTGGACAAGTGTAAGTGATTTTGCCCACAGATAGCTAGAGCATTGACGCTTGTTTCTCACCTGAAATTGAGTGAACTGCACAGAGTCATATGACTTTAAAGTGTCCAGCAGAATATAAACATATGTCGCAACATATTAAGAGTGACTAATATTTAGGTGGCCTAACTTTCAAGGAACTCTCCTTTGAAACCTCTTGTTCTTCTTCTTTGTTTTCTGGATTTTCAATCTCTTTGTGAAATATTAATATAAGTGAGCATGTAGGCCTATTGCCATGTGTAACAAAGAATAAAGTAGGCCTAACACAAAACTGAACGGGGGAAAGTGCTTGCAAATTATCTGCTCTCATTCCGTGAGAATATTTACTTGCTCAATCTCTTTCCATGCATTCTCATCCAACGTGTCACCTAGGCCTGCTTCTTCCCCATCTTCAGGGCACTCCACAGCACATTGCTCTAGTTTTCTTGATCACTGTATGAAAACAGAGTATATATATATACATGTATATGCAAAAAGAAAGAAATAAGAAGATTAATATGATCAGGGATGTAGCCAGAGCAAAATTAGTGCCGGGCATTTTTGGATCCCCGCCTAAGGAGGGACGCGATCGCGAAGCGATCGCCCATTTGGCGCCCCGCTCCTAGCTTCTTCTCAGCCCACACTTTTACAGCCTCGGTGAAGGGAAATCTGTCACATGGGAGGTCCATTGATAGATATCCGCATAAGATAATCTTAACTGTCTTCCCCCCCCCCCCCCCCCATTCTATTTCTACAGTGGTTTTTGATAAGTTTAATTCTAGAAAAATCCCTTTCACAGTCCGCTGTGTGCGGTGGTATAGTTTTGTAAATTTTTCCAAGCCTGGAAAGGACAGGGAACATTGATGAAGAAGTAATCAGTGAGTCGATTAATGCTGAAGATGATCAACATTCTCCAAGCCCAGGCAAATAATGACTGATGTCGGCAACTTCTGAGCGGGCATCATCATTGTTGTGACCGAACTGTTCTGTTAAACTTGTGACAGATTTCAATAGATCGTGTTGTTTCTCTGCTTCGTAATAAGATTTATCAGCAAACACTGACAAAGCGCCCATTACTTGATTGTCTTGGAATCTACCCAACATTGAGTTTGTCAAAAAAAGGCATTTTTACATTTTTATCAAATTGACGTAGTATTACCTCATCAATAACACTTGCATTCATTTTGAGGCCACCTTTTTCGAGGTCTTTTAGAACTGTTTTAAAGTTCCAGTCATTTATGGTCGCTTTGCCTTTTTTTTTTTTTTTGCTCCGAGTGCCTGAACTGCATGTTGATTGGACCAAACTCTCTATTGAAAAGTCAGCTGTCCCTTCTTGGAATTTACAGCTGAGTCTATTAACTGTCGGTAATACATCACAAAGGAGAGAGAGAATTGCAAGAAACTCTAGTTTCATCATAAGATGGAAGAGTTCTGTGGCAACCATGCACATCTGCCTTTTCCACACTTTCACGTTCTAAAGAAATTAGAACGCTTGGCAGGATATAACTCTTAATTCACTGGGCACATTTCCCAAGCGAAAACCATCGAGTTTCTCAGGGGTCTAGGACTTTGCCACTAGCCAGCTCGAGGGATTCAGATAACAACGTTTGAATCTGTTCAAGAACTTTGGTGCGCACAGCACTTCGGGAGTAGAAATCATGAAGTTTTGAAAGCGTTTTATTGAACCGAACAATCTGGGCAAAAAATCATTCCCTGCTTTATTAGGCTACTAGCCGCAAGATTAAGTTTGTGTGCAGCACAGTGGTGGCCATGCGTGGCCCTGCACACATTTGCATTTTGTCTTGACGTCTGTCGTTCAACAATTTTCTGAACGACCCCGTTTTTCTTTCCAAGCATAACAGCTGCCGCGCCATCTGTTCCTATACCTACAAGTTTATTGTATAGCAATTAAGTCATTCTCCTCTATCGTCCAGCTGTTATTTTCTCCGAGATTTTGTCAGCATTCAGGCGTATGGAAGATTGAATATTATCTTTGCTTTCCAGGCAATCAAGAATTTTTAAAAAATTTAATCACCACCTGACCTTTCGAATCAATGTATAGACAATGAACCACAGTTAAGTTGCTCAATGGTCATTCGTTTCATCAAACATCAGAGAGTAGTAATAACTCCTTCTCAATTCATCTAAATTACGTATTTCAATTACGTCACTGAGACATTCTAAATATTCCCTATAATTGCAGTTCTGGAAGTGTATTGCCCATGTGACTCCTTACATATTTTAGTTTTAATTTCAGGCCCCAATTAGTTCAGCTTCGAGGTCAAGCAACTTTTCAAAATTGGTGGTGTGGGGTATATTATTTTTGCATAGAAAATGCAAACATTGAAATGCTTTTACCATATTATCTTTACTAATTTCTTTTGACTTGACTAATGTTTCTGCCACATTTTCACTTGCTAGGGCGATCAATTCGGCCTGTACTGAATCTCTGTGTTCAACTGGACTGTTCGTGATCTTTCACGCGCTCCAGTCGCAGTCTTTTGCAAAAGCTGTTTTCTCATATTTCTGGCAAAGATTACAAAACATACCTCCATCCATATGCTCCAAATGCTCAGGCCATGCTCTATTTTCTTTCCAGCGAATGTCAAAATTTCCTCCACGTTTCTGTTTCTTTAACTTCTTCTGTTCATCTGATCGCAAAGTTCCCATGACTTGACATTCTTGTTCACTTTCAGCCACATCTTTCTCAGCAGGCTCGCCTGGCTCGGACTCAGCGTAGTCATCACTCTCAGCTAAAATATTTTCCTCAACATCCGGTTCATCATGCTCCCCAACGTCCCTGTGCTTCCTTTTTCTGATCTTTCGTTTTCCGAAGAAATCTTTAATTGATTTTTGTGCCATCATATCCCCAATCCAACAAGCTTTATCGCTGAGTAATAATGTCAACAAAAACTGAACACGACCAGTACCATTGTATCGTCATCGCCCACGTGTTTGACACGCGAACACGAAACAATAGCGCAGGCTACATATCGTTTGTAACGTTTTAACAGAAGCCCCAACGTGGTTTATTCCAAATGGATTATTCAGGCTTGCGCGCCATGGCCACTGCACTGTCGCTGAGTGCGTATTGCAAAATTTTTATTTATTGCGCATTCGGAGGGTGTAGCTTAATTGATCATTACGAATACACCCAAACTTCCCCAAGTTCCATGCGCAGGTACGTGAAACTTCACTCGACAGAATTCCCCGGAACATGACACTACACAGAGGTACATGTATATAGACTTCCTAGCAATATTACATTGAGGCGCCAGGCCATATATGGGCGGGCGGAGCTAGCTAACGCAACCCTTGACAACATTCGGCAGAGTTGGGAGACTATTAAATTATTTTTGCGGGTGAAAGCATTTTTTCCGGAATGAATAGGCTATCTAGTACTTGTTGAGGCCTAAACTATCAGAAAGCAATTTGATTTTATTTGAACGTACTTGTGACACAAATGTGGACTGGAAGTGATAACAATTAAATTTCGTCCCTAAGTCTGCATAAAAATTAAAATGTTACTTGTTAGGCCTAGCCTAGCCCTCCCTATACAGTGCACGCCATAGCCATGTATGTGATTGTTCATGATTTTCCGGTTTTATAAATAGGGCTAGTACAGTACGCATGCAACTAATTCTTAGATTATACAGTTAGGCATCTATTGGATAGCCTAGACATTTTCCATGGGTTTTTTTTTATTGATTTTTTTGGCTGGGTGGAAGTGCCGGTTAAACCCATATAAGCACTACGACGGTGGCACGGAATGTTAGCACGAATCAATTCTTCGAGGTTAGGGGTTGGCCAATCACAATGATGCTTCATTAAAGGACATCTTTGTTTTGATCTGAGAACATAAATATCCTATTGAGTATACTGTGTAGAAGGTAACAATATCCTATACTAACATTCTGTGTCATCGTCACCTAAGCTACTCGTGGGCAAGACAAATTTTCTGGCTTTTTCTAACAGGCTTTTCTGATTCGACGAGAAACAAACACTTACAGTAGAAACTGTTTGTTATAATCATTCTATTTTTCCTCATTATGTACAAGAATAAAAGTATATACATTATTCGTGTGGAAAACAAATACAAAAGGCTCGTGTTTCTTCCAGACAAAATATTCTGCTGCAAACCCGAACACTGGTTTTACTTAAATGAGAGTACAGGTAGCACGAATAAAGGATTGAATTTAGAGGGCTACTAAATTAACCTGTGAAGGACAGATGTTTTCGAAAAAAAAGTATGTACGAACAGAAACAGTTCCAACCAGCACTGCACATGGAAAATGTTGAAAGTCATCCATGACGTTAAACCACCCCCCCCCCTGCCACCTGCTCGAAGAGTCATGTGAGGCAACTCTGGTGCTGCCAGCCTAAGTGAGCACAAGTCAGCTCAAACCGAGATGGATCCAGAGGGAAGATCCTAAAGGAAAGTGCCCCTCTCTATTGGCACCCTAGAGGGAAAGAAACAAAGTGTATGCCATCAAGCAGGTGTTTTCACTGACTTCTCAAGTAGGCCTACGTCAAAGCGTGGCCTTGCGCAACGTTACTTACATTTCCTCAAAAAAGGAAAGGTAAACTATTGGCTTCACACTATCATAAAGTCCTGGATATGCCACTGATAAACACTCAATGAAGTGATAACCTCAACCCCTCATTCAAGGTTGGCACAGTGGACGAAAATCAATAATTCATAGACAATTTATTCAAATTCATGGAACCATTAATTTGCCTTTACCGTTCCGTGCATTTGCCGTCAACTCAAACAACTGCAGGTTGAATTTCCCATTGATTCCCAAAACTCAATGGTACCACATGTTCGAATAAATGGTATCATAAACTTAAAATTAATTGAACCATAAATTCAAATTAATTGTAACAATTCAAATCATTGTTACCATAAATTTCAATTAATGCTGCCACGAAATCAATTTATGCTAACATAAATCAGCTTAAATGTTGCTGTAACATTAAATTGTAAGATAAGTTTGAATGTACTGTACCATATAATTCAACTGATCCTACCAATTACATTTTCACATATGGTACCAAGTATTCTAGATTTTTGTCCACAGTAGCCATCATATTGCAACTTGAACACACCACTGGACAGGATAATGCATCACTTGTTTGAAGTTCATTACTGACATTGTCAGCTCCACAAAGGATAGACAATGGAGTGATAGCATTAACGTTGATTGAACAGGAAAATGCACACAGTTTAGTTATAGAACCAGCTAGCATCATTACTTCAGATAAATGACCCCAGGGGAATTTTTGAGTGAGTGGACACCACATCTCTTCCGAGACTAAGACATATAAGCGCTTCAGCCAAACTTTATGAACCACCAACTGAACCAAGATTTGGGCTCCCTCAATGAGTTTCATAGCCTCATATGCCTGCCTTAAGGTTTTTGCAGATAGAGAAAAAGTCAACAGAGACAAAAAAAAATTGTTGAGCATCCGACTACAAATGGTATGACATAGGGTGGGGGTTAGGGGGGTGTCAGGATGGTTAAAGGTGGTGGAAGAAGGTGATGGTCAAAAAAAAGTTTGAGAACAGTTGCTCTAACCAATACTTATTCAACTGACCATCCAAAACTGCAATGTAAACATGAATCTGCTGTAGTATGTTGAGGTGACATGACAGGCGACATGGTGATGTTTCTTTCAGGCAGCTGATATTTGATCCTAGCTAGCCATTAGCTGAATATTGATGTCTCACATGGGGTAGAGGAAATTTGTCAGAAACCTCAATCAACATCACATGAGCAAACTTCCGACTGAGGGTAATAAACAAAATGTAGACTTCACCGCCTCCTTTTCAATTTCAGATTTTACATTCATCTGTCATAAGTAAAATAAGATCCTTGTAGAATATTCCTGCTGCAACTTGGTTAAATAGCGCCATCTTTATGAAGTAGACCTCCGGTTCAATCGGCATGCGGTTCAGTCAACTAGCCTTGCCGTAGCTCGTATGAGTAGAGCTGACGACGCATTGGTGTCTTTGTGAAGATGTCCTGACATCACACTCGGGGGTGGACTAAGAATGACTCCTGCGATGCTGCAAAAAGGAAATAAAAAGAAGAGAAATTTGAAGTTTAGAGCCTTGGATTTTTATTTCAAGTTTTTCAGATGTGACAAAAAGTGAATACGGTAGTTTCTAGGAAAACTTCACCGTTTGGTTTTTGAAGACATGGTTTGCATTCTGTAATCCACTGTTGTGGTCCAGTTGGGACTTTTTCCCTGGTGTATGAATATTAGGGAAACTTTAGGAGACATAATGTGTCAGAATGTTAATGGACAATCCCTCTTCTCTGAAACCTTGTTGTGTTCTAGTTAGGTATTTTTCATGTGGATACTTAGTCATTGCCCTTGAGAAGAACAACTGCACCAGAATAAAAAGGTACATTTGCGATTCTATAAACCCTTGTTGTAGTCAAGTGGGGCATTTTTTCCAAGTGGATAGTGACTCAGGGTAATTAAAGAAACCTACTGTACCAGAAGTTAATGGACAATTGATTGCTATACCTTTACTATACACTGTCGATACTGACTGTGAATGTAGCCCACCTACTGCACCAGAATCTTAAGAGACAATTACTATTCTATGAACTCTTGTTGCAGTCCACATAGGCATTTTTCCTCGCAGATAAATATAAGATACAAGTAGCTTTATTGAATATGGAAGGAAGTGCCATTCATTTCATCTCAGTAAAACAGACATAAAACATAAAAGAAAGCACATAGAGCTTAACTAATACAAAAGAATAAGAATGATACATAAAACAGCATAGACTATACATGGAATATACAGAATGTAAACATATACTATGGCACACAATAATATATAAAGTATACATAGTTACTTAACATAATTAAGGAAACTTACTGCACCAGAAGTTAATGGACATTTGTTTTCCTATGAACCTTGTTGTCTTCTAGTTTGGTATTTCCCCTGTGGGTACTTACTCAGGGAACTTGAGGAGGTTTACATATTCGGTTGACCTGCCCCTGATGATTGCCTTCTCCTCTGCACCTACTTTGTTGCTCTTGTTCATCTGTTGTGAGACCTTGGTGAGGCACAAGATCACACGAGGGATGAGGTTCTGGCACTGAGAGGCAAGCTGATTGGAAAAAAAGATGGACATGGATTAACAGGAGGGATATAGGAGCTGAACTACGTACTTAGTGTTTACACCCAGTATCTGGATACCCAATCGACAATGTCAAGAGTTCTGAAGCTGCTTCCCGGATTCAAAGTTTCACTTACGTACATGTTTGCCTGACTATTGTCATGCCCATACATATATTTACTTGCAAAGCAAACTGTCTCATTATGATTAACTCCAAGTTATAATTTTGGGTTGTCAATCGACTATGAACCCAGGTACGTGGGCATCCTGGTCCAAATTTTGGGCCTGGTGCAAGCACTAGTGCTGACCACAGCAGGGGCTGTCATGATGCGTTGCCTGGCTGTCATTTTATCCTCATCACAGGTCCATTAGAATGACTAACACAGTGTAAAATAGCAAGGGAGTTATAAATTAACAAACAGCAGGGTTGCAACTGCAGCAGATGGCAGCAGGCAGCCCTAGTTCTTCCCAACCCAGCATTCGCAATCAGTTTATGCCTTGCCATCTGGCACTCTCATTTCACAAAACATGGTAAATGTGATGGAAGAAGCAGCTGTTCAATTTAACATTCAATGGTCTTGCAAGTGGTTACCGATAGCAGTGCTTACAAGACCAACAGCACTCCAGGGGCACTGCTCCCTGAGCCCCCACTAGGGCACTGCTCCTGGGTGCCACCTAGAAGTGACTTGTTCCCTTGCTTGGGAGTCTGTCACTAAAATTTGTCTAGCCACAACCCTGATAGACAGTAACAGAGAAAATACAAGACAGTGAACTTTGCCAATCCACATGAATTTGTACAAACTTTATACAGACTGTGGATACATGTTTAATAATGCAGTGTTTAACATTCAAAGAACATGTTATCAGGTTAACTTTTATTTGTGAAAGCTGTGAGCTGCAAGATAACTTTTCCAATTTCTGTTTGTCTGTTTGCCAGTCTCCCAGCAGATCCAGCATTCTTTCACATGATTAACTAATTCATAACTCTCCGCTTGTCCATCTGCTCGACTAATATCTCCATCCCTCTTTGAGAACAGTTTTTCTGAAACTGATTTTGTTAGTTTCTCTTCACTTTTCTTCAACTGCGGTTAGGTGAAAATGTAACACGGTGCAGTACTGAAGTTATAGACTGCATTTGTGCAGCAGATGGCCAAGGGTGCTGCATCTGACCCACTGACAGCAGTCACTTATGTCCCATTCTTGATCTTATGACAAAAACTTTGCACTTTGAAGCAATTCCTTCTCACCTGTGCTACATTGAAATCACTCTAAAATAATTACAGGTTACTCTCTTGATTTCCAGTGGACATCTTTATTTTCAGTTCTTTGTGTGAGAGAGGTCTGATTGGAGGAACTCATTCTATTCTTATCACGTCTTCAAAGATGGAGAAGATTAAGAAAGGGTGAGGGACAAGGTGTGAGAGAGGGAGACAGGTGTTCATCCAGCAGAAACGGACACAATTTTAATTTATAGTTAATCTATAAATATCATTCGGTCAAAAAAATGTTGAGGACAACTAACAGACTGTGACTGAGACGAGTGTAGTTCGACATTCAATTAAACAACATGTGTCCTCCTCAATGCAAAAGAGAACAACTACATCACCTTTGCAAGAGTTGACATCATTGTGACGACCAGTTCCAGCGAGTTGTTCTGTATCAGTGAGTCCGAGGCAAGGAGGGTCATTGCACTTTCGTAGAAGAGGGCTTCTAATGTCTAACAGTGAAGGGAAGTCAAGTTGAAAAACTTGGAAATGTTTCAAAGAATATTTATGATTGTGAAGAATTGATTTATTAAATGAACAATAAGACACCAGTCAATCGGAAGTTTACTTCGAAAGGAGTTAACATACTTGATATTTCGTTTGCTTTTTTTTTTTTTTTTAATTTCTGAATGTTGGCTTAAAGTTACCTCATAATACTTTTGTATGAAGGCTGTGGTACACCTGGCGTTGTGTGATGGGGACGAATACTCCCCAATGACCCAGACCTGAAAGAAGTCAAAATGAAAACAGGTTGAAAGAACCCAAAATAAAAAAAAAGGCTTAAACTGATAATCATTCACCAACAAATCAAATCCACCCCTCATCCAGTGATTACGGCTAGTATTTCTGCAGATGTTGATGCAAAGTTGAACGAGAAGAAAACGAATAAAAGAAACAAGATATATTTCTGAATAGGAAACCTCAGAGTGTTTCGCGTGAGCATTCTCATGCTTGAAAGGTCCCAGTTATTCCTGGTGCTAAGGATTATCTCCAAGGGTCTCTTCAAAAACAGCATTTGGATGGTCTATTACCTTTTGGCATCAGAACCCCGCCACCATCCCTCTCTTCTCCTTGTCGGTCAGTTTCCCAAAATTCCCTTCCCATGGTCCACTGTAGGTTCCATTGTCTAAGATCTCACGTGACACACCTGCATAATAAATTACTTCATGACTGCAAAATTTCAAAATCTTTGCCAACTTAGGTCTGTTAGTTTAATTCCGATGACACCAGACTTCAGACTACAGCATGAAAATTACTGCTTCTGTGTACCAAACTTTACAATTTAATGAATACCGGTAAGAAACGCATGGATCTAAGCATAGCAAATTTGACCAAGATTCCTAAATTCAGTTTGACGACGTGCCACGTGGGGAATTTTCAAATAGTTTCTTCCAATAGTTCTTGAAATACTTTTTGCCTGTCTGTCCAAATAACATCACACCCCTCTAGTTGAGGGAGCCTGGAATAGACTGTAAAAACATGCTTGAAGTACTATCACTTGTGGTAATTCAGCGATGCTTTAACTTCATCACATCACTGCCGCTAGTGCACAACATGATCTACGATACATCCAGGACAACGATGCTCTTTTTTTTTCAAGTCTAAGTGTCTGAAAAATGTTCCTGCTGATATCAGAGCAGTGGTTCTTGAGATGGGGATTAATGTGACAAAGAACAATGTAGTGAACAACAAGCTTTTTTGTACCAACTGAATGAAGATGTGTTCTCTGCCCTCCATGTTCTTTGGGGTACTCAAGGAATCCAACAGCTCCCTCTGGTGGTCAACCACGAGGACTGGATATTTCTCGAAGATTTTGAGCAGTTCATCTCCAAGAATGCTGGAAGTTTGAAAACAAATTGAAAAAAAAAAAAAAAACAATTGGAGATAGCGATATAGGGAAGTAGGATGATTGCTTTATTCTACCTCTGAAAGGTTTAGTTTTCAAAACAATTCAACAAAGAATGGAAGTAACAAGTCAAATGACAAAATATTACAGATGAACAGAGACACCTTAAAAATCAGACAAGCCTTTTATGATCCTTTTTTGGAAAGCTTTTAAAAGATTGCTTTCTATTGCTCACATTATTTTTGCATAGGAAATATTCCTCAAAAATTATTTTATTCATGAATATTCATCATATAACACTGAATGGTGCAACTATTAATCAACTTGAACAAGACTCTTCACTTGAAAAGCTAATTTTGTCACTTTTACTTAAAGCAGACGAAAAAAGAAATATCTGTTCTGACACCAACACATGAGCAACACAATAGCAAACTTTTAAGGTCCTCTACAGAATTTCACTGATTACGGCAAAAAGATTTGTCTTCCTTCCATGTTCAATATCACAAGTATCTTAAGTTAATTCTGGTCCTGAGATGGAAGTTTTCGCCATCAAGGCAGAAAGTCACCTAATAGGTACTGAATATTCTTGTCTGCCAGTGCATGATTAAGACCTTTGATAGCAGCACCCTTTGAAAATAACACACTGAATCTAGGAGAGAAAATTACTAATTAAATGCAAATAATGCTTTTCCTTTCACTAGTCAATTGCTCTCACTTTCTCTTGCTATTTAACACACACATTGTATTTATCAAATTTAAACCCAGAACTTACATGAAGGCTACAAATTTCTACTTTAAAGTGACAATCATTTTCAGATAGAAACAGTAACTTGCCATCAGTTTCTAATGTATGAATGTTGGGTATGTGTCTTTCCTGATTGGAACTACTTTAGGATCTACTGTTAGACTAGGCTAGCAGTAAAAAGAGCACAATAAGAGCCAAGTGCATGAATCAGTCACCATGGCAACGGGGAACAATTCTGCCATCTACAATGAGTAAAGTAAGATATTTGATAACGTGCTTACTTGTGGACTTCTTCTTTGTAACCTTGTATGGCAAATATCAACGAAGTCCTCTCGATGATTACAGGCACGAGATGAGTGATTAGGTCATAATCGGCGTGCTCGCAAACGGTGTTGAAAAATACCCTGTCGAAATTCAAAAAAAAGATGACATCCTAATATTGACACCACTTATCTGTTCACTTTTCATACAAATTGCTTTCTGCACATTTTTTTTTAAGATATGATGAGTAGTACCATATTCTTAATTTACGACACAATGAACCAGAATGTACGGACAGTAAATCACTTTGTCACTTGTTGGTTTGGTTGAGGACAGGTGTACTGTAAATGGTTTTACTGGAAACCAGCTGAGGTCCCTTCCAGTGTCATGTGTCAAAAGAACCATCAGTGGTCTGCAAATATTTGAAATTCTTCCACAATATTAAAGTAACATTTCAATGTGGCCTAAACTCATTCATGCTGTTTGTGAACACTCTTTCTGGTGTATCATGATCTAACAGCACTAAATCTTAAATTCTCATCTGATATCTTGCATTGGAAAATAACTGTCAGACTGCTTCAAATGAACAAGTTTTTTACTCTTTTTTCGTCTAATTCTCATGACAGTGTTTAGGACATACACACAAAGAACAGAATGAAAACTGGCAATCAGAGAGCTATTCGCCATCATCAATTTCCCCTCCAACGACCATTTCAGAATGGTATGTGCATCTTGTGAAAGACAAAAAAAGATTTTTTAACAATTTTAAGTTGAAAGCAGTAGTAACATAGTTCAACCAGAAAAACAAAACACTCACAACTGACACATTTGCCTGTCATCGCATGTTGGGTAAAATTTGGTTGCACTGAGGTCAAAAGTATCACCTACGTGCTGAAGATTGCAAATTTTACACTGCGGATATTGTGGTTGTCAATGATCAAGCAACTCCAAGTAATGATAGTCTTTACGAGAATGGAAATTTTTACTAAGATATTACAGAGATCTACAACAACTTTAACATAGTTACATTTGTTTTAACTTCACTAATTGTTTTTTTTTATTAATTCAAGTAATTCAAACTTATTGGTGCATATCAAAGGTGAATTAAAATAGATATGGAAGAAGGAAATATTTGAAGGAGACTTGTGACCTTAAAATGTGTCATTGTTTATCACATATCTGTTGCTCTTTGCAAACACTGTCAAGTTAAAAATTATGGATGTATGTCTGTTTTTTTTTTGTTCTTTTTTGTTCATACCTGAGTAACACCAATGCAGACTCTGCTGTATACAAGACTCTAGGATGCAGAACCATGGAAGATAAATGGGCATGAAGAATCTCGAGCCTACTAGGGGTAGAGGAAAAAGAGGGAAAACTTGAAAAATGTATCACAAAATATGTCCTATTCAAGTATCATGATGGCACAGGGACTGATGAGAATTTCATCCAGTATTATGGAAAGGCCAGGTCATCATATATTTATTTATACTTGACAAGCAAACACACTCTACATTCTGGTTAGAAAGATTTCACAGCAAACAGGTGGGGAAAATGGTTGGGTTAGGCATGTTGCCATGGGTGACGATAGTGAAGAAATAATGCAAGTCATCTGCAACTAAATTATTTCGACTCACTTATTTATGGTGTCCCCTTGGCCTCCTTTCGACCGCAGCACAAAATTGAACCAGGGTTTGTTATCCGGTCTCTGCATCAGAGATACAGATTTGGTCCAATCTGGCTTGATATCCATCAGGACTGGATTGACGGCCAGCAGCTCCGATCTCTTCTGGAACTCCAAAGCTGCTGTAGTGCATGGCAAGTCCAACAATGTGTGGAACAGCTGAGGTGTGTTCATGAGATCAAATAAGAAAGAGATTAAGATATTAATACTGCTATCACATATCAAAGGTGATGGATGCAGCATGATGAATCCACCTCATTAAGATGGTCAACAAAACTTCTTCTCTTCTCAGTCACACAGTTTTGCCTATCGGCATGACAACTTCTCACCTAGTAGAAAAAATTTTAAAAAAGGATTACATAAGGCTGCTGTAGCTTGTGTTAGGACAAAGATCGGGATATCTAATTGACCGAGTAATTGTTCGCAACTTGAGTGGAATAGAATTACCATGGGCAGAGGACAATGGGTTTGGTAACAAAGTACCACACTTAAACAACAGAAAGATGAGATATGAGGTGTGAAAAACAGGACTTTTAGTGGTCTCGACTCAGCATGGATGCGACAGAGGAAAGTTGGATGAATACCTTGTGTTAACATCCAACTTCAGGACCACCTACAAGATGCATTAGGCCACATTCTAACTGAATCAGGTTAACTTCCTAACAAACATGAGATGAATTGATGCATTAATCTTACATCAGAGTGCTATCTGTTTTGTGCCACAAGTCATGTGAGCCTCATTGTTGATCAGGAGTGCCTTCAGGATCTAATGATGGGGGACCACACAGTTGCCATACATCCATGATAGGATACTATCTAAGCAAAGCACCATCATTGGTTGGCTTGAAGTATAACGAAAATTTCTGGCTGACTACACCTCCCAGATCACTAGAAATGGCATTTCCAAGACCAGTTTTTTTTTTGCTGTTTATTTGCACCTCACCCCACATCCTACAAATAAATGTAGCTTAAATGCATTTTCCAGTAAATATATTTTGGGGGTCAAAATAGTATGTTGGGAACATGCATTCCCCCAAGTTCCCAAACCCACCCCACCCCATGTTGTAGCACCACTGCTGTTGATACAGTTTTGTTAATACACATACTGTTACAGCCTGGAGGTTCGCCACTCTGTGTGCACAGTACAGCATGTTACACAATCAGGACTTTTTATACGAGCAAGCCAGATTAATTTCACTGGTCATATCACTCAATGTTACATCATCCTAAAAGGTAATGTAACAACAGAAAAACCCTTACAGGACTATTGTGTGGGGGAATTCTTAGACAGTTATGTGGTCCTCAGCAGATCTTTCTGAGCACTGTATCAAGTTGAAAACCATTAGAAGGTCTGCTCTGCTTGAGCTGAGCATAATAACTGTTGAAATTTTTTATCATGCTAAATATCAAAGTCCATGCCCATGCAGTCATAGCATGTTGTAAAAGAGATGGAATGGAAAAACCATTCTGATAAGCAATGATGACAACGATGGGATCAAATTCAAATAGCCTGACTGACCGATGGTCTCTGACCACACAGCCGAGCTACTTCTATGGTTAAGTGTAAGTACAACCAATCTCTTGATGAAGCTAGTGCTGATCATTTGTAATAAAAAATAATGATGCATTGCTGCACCTGTGGTATAATTGTGTTAACTATTGTACAGACACTTTTTCAAAATAATCAGGGCAGATAGTTTTTTACTAGGTGATCTGTTCTAATTGTCAATACCTGCGGCAAATGCACGAATGCTTTGATCTTAAGAGAGCACTCAACACTGCGATGTGGAAAATTGGATGACAGCTGGTTAAAACTTTTGGAAGATAAACAGGTCACTTTGAATTTGAATGTGTTTCAGGTCATCATCTGTTGCAAATTAGTTCATTCCACTAAAAAAACTGAAAGGTTAAATGGACTACATGCATCTTCATGAATATTCAACAACGTTAATGTTCTCTACCTCTATTGCAGTATTCTGAGATGTCATTGCAGGGAGAATGTCGATAAAATCTCCTAGGAAAGTTCTCGGATTCCAGGCCAAAATCTAGCAAGAGAGAGAGAGAGAGAAAGGGATGGCAAAATACAAATTGATATGCTCTCTACTTCCAGACAAATCACCTCTGGCTTATTTTATGTACATACTGTAAAAAAGACTAAAACTACAGTATACTAAGGATTTCCAACAAAGGCAGTTTATAATCTTAATTGTTTTCATTCAGGTTTTTCACCCTCATATGGTGGTCACAATCTTCACAGCAACTGGTTGTTATTATTTACAATCAAGCAAGGATAAAGTGCTCAGGGCTATCAAATGACGATGCGCTCTGACTAATCGGTAATACAACCGCCAATTACACTAACAGCTGTGACCAGGACGATAACAAACAAGTTGGCAGAGAGATCCTAATGAGACAACCAATTGAGTCCAAGTTAATCCATAAATGCTTCATAAATAAGGACAGAGAGTTGTGAAAACTTTTTCTACACAAATTTCTCAGGACTTCCCTGGCAAAGCAACTACGTTCCTAATCTAGGTATTATCCAATAAAATACTGCCTCGCCATGAAATTGTTTTCTCCTTAAATTTCAAACCTCTTAAGGACATCTCAGTTTCTGTTATTACTGTCATCTTCTTTACTATATTCTAGAGAGGCAAAAGCAGTGCAACTCCAAAGAATCCAATAAAACAGGTAATTTATGTCCCTAGTGGCAGCTTAGTGTCTGTTCTACGATGGCCTATTTTTGCTGGGCATCTATCAATGCATGCTGATTATTGAATCCAAATACAGACTCACCTTTAACAAATTTGGAAAGAACCTCTCTAGAATTAAAGTCTTGTAGCAGAGGCTTTCCAGGTTGTCATGGAGAAAAGTGACGACATCAAAGGCGAAGAAGGGATCTTTGTAAAGGTTACCGACCACTTTCTCAAAGAAGTCCTCCAAGGCGACTTGTGCATTGAAGACAACATTTTCACCTTTATGGAAAAAATATCACAAAATACTCCTGAAGGTCAAAGTAACTTTGAGAAACCAGAATGTTCAGAAGATCTGCAAGATAGTGAGTACTGAAATATCTGCGAAATGTCCCTATTTGTCTCACAGTATTCAAGTAAAATCTGTTAAACTAACAGTTAAAAAGAAGAAATTTTGTTTATCAATAAACAGCCTTTCATCCTAAAATCTGTTCGTTAGTTGTGCTTCATGGCAGAAGAGAGCAGTTTTACACATAAATGCAGCCTTGATGAGAGGAAGAAATGACAGTACTGTCTGATGTCCAGCCTGCATCCACAGAGAACTGACAATTGGTCAAATGGCAGCTGGTGGCAGTATTGTAGAATTGACCATCACATCCAGTCACAACCGTAATGGTGTTATTTGACTACTTTCCAAATATTACTTCAAATTGTTGTGTAGCACATCACCATGTTGAAAAAGTATCACTTAGCACATGCAATATTACGTGACTGGTGGAGATACATGTGCGACATTACAATTCGGGTTATTTCATAATAGCATTGCTTTCATAGACTTTCATAGAAACTTTGCATTTTTCTCTGACTTTTATTTGTCCTATCACTGAATAGTGTCCTCTTGTTTGTGAAAAATGTGATTGGATTATCAGAACCAGTTTTGATAATCGTGCACTGAGTCCTGCATACTGTATTTCTTCAGCTCTGTGTGTTGTACTGGCAGTGGTGTGCTGCTGCAGCGCATATTTCACCATGGCTTTACTGCGTATAGTCCATATCTGTGTGTGTCTGCAATACCCTAAGGAGTTTTTTAAGAACGGGAATCAAGAGAACGTGTTGGCTTTTACATCCCATTCAGTCGAGACTAGATTCAGTCCTTTTTGCATACGACAGCGTCCTCTGGCAGTGCTGCATATACAAGCATGAAATGCAGCTAACAAAACAGGTATCACATCAGAATTAGTTGCTATTCAAGGAGCAATACAAGACATGCATACCCACCGTAATTTATAAAGAATTGTAAAGCAGCCAGGACAGCCCTTGGGTAGTTAGTGGTCCCTTCAGTGACCTCACTGTGGAATGTCTTAATGGCTGGAAAGAGCTTTTGAATTAAAGTTGGATCCAAGCTGCACAGTAGGTCTAAAGTGAAGATGGCCTCTGTAGCACACTGAAAAGTACATCAAGCAAAAACTGTCACTGATAGAGATGGTGCACAGAATTGACAGTATCTGACAGTGTCCTATATTACATACGTTGATAACCGATCTATTCTAGTTTCAACTGCAATGCAGGCAGCTGGAAGGACTCTGGAAGAGGAGACCTACATTTGTCACATCAAGTTGTTCCTTGGTGAAGATTCCTTAAATTTGCTAATTAAAATGAAAATTGTTCAAAGAGTTCACTTCCAATTAAATTTAATCTCATGGAACATATAAATGTAACTACAAAACAAGACCAGCATGATGGAACATCTCTGGAGGTACTGTCCTGCACCATCAATCCGTCTCAAACAACGTACTAATACAGAGAAATACAACTAACTCAAACTAATGTCCACAAGGAACTTGTGAGAATTGGGGTCTCTCTGCATTGCTATAGCAAACAGACTTTAGCAAAAAGTAATCTTTTCTTGGCATTTTGTGTTGCCTTTGCATTATCACAAGATCCATCATTGTGTACGTACAGCATGGAGAAGTTCGACATCGTAGGCTTTGGAGGGTCCTGAAAGAAAAGTGAAGAGATATGGAGCATCACGCTAAATGTGATAGTTGTATTGCATTGTAAGTTACTTCAGCATCAAATCTCTCACTTAAGATCAGAGAGTCTATATCACTGTCATCTCAAATGTCAAAAAGTTGTTGAATCCTAACACAATTTGGCTCTCTACCAATTGTAACACCAGTCCTAACCCTAGACTGAACAAACATTCACAATAGATGCATTTAGCATAGACATGTACTGTCCCCTATGTACAGCCAACCCCCCAGCAGCGGTTTCTTCCAGGGGGCACCACAGGAGTTAAAGGCAGCCTGGAGAGGTTTCCAGTGATCTAGGGGGTATTTTCATCCACAACATTCCTAGTATGTTCCCACCAAATGATGTGGGAACTCTGATGCTTAAATAGTCTTCCTGCAATTCTAGCAAGCATGAAAGTGCTGATGCACACCACTTGAGCCTCAACCCCCCTTCCTCATCCCCCTTCCTCCCAGAAAGATGAGTCCACGCCATCATTGCTGAGTACTATTGTAAAATAGGTCAAATATTTTATCACCGGCAGATTTTTCCTTGTTTTCTCTCAACTGACTTGGGAGGGTAAAAAAAACAAACTGAAGACAACACAACAGCTAACATGAAAGACTGCATGTGATGAGAGAATCTGATGAAAATGGAACATTTGAACTGAGAAACAAATCCATCAGTTCCAGGTTCCTGCAAGTACATCTTTCATTAAATGATTCCAACTTCCTTCTTCCCACAGTACCCTAAAACTCCCCCCCCCCCAAAAAAAAGTTATGATACATAAAGAAAGCAAATAATAATCAGATAGACAAATATAAATTATGGCAACTTACAGGGATGGGCTGCAGCCCCACATGAAGTATACCACTAAAATTTGGCAAAAATATCATTTCATTACATTGATGGAGATCATGACGATACACTTTGCTATGCTTAAAGTTTCTTTATGCCTTTCCTTTTTTGGGGGGGGGCAGAAGCTTTCAAGACATTGTTATCAAACACCATGTTAGGTCTAAGCCTACATTTGAAGTAGCAGTGACTGCTTGTCAACTTTTTTCAGTGGCCGAGCAGAGCTTTTGTGGGTAGAGGCATTTTTGTTAGAGGTTCCTAATTCAGGGGTGGCAATTTTCACTTTAAGGCAGGCAAGTCCTCCACCCCCCCCCCAAAAAAAAAAAACCTTAGTGGAAAAGACTGTGTAAGTACACTACAACTAGTTTCAGACTCTATAAACTCCTGCCTAGATTCGCCAACGGCACACAAGCTACTCCTTCAACAAGCTCTCTCCTTGTGATTAACTTAAAACATTTTTAGTGACTTTTTAATCTACAATACTCACTTCTGGAACACTGGTCCAGGACCCTGAGGCAGTATTCACATGCTTTATCTAGCAAGGCTCCCTTAGCTCTCTTTGAAAACCTCTTGGCGCTCTTTGAAGATTGATCTGTGGAGACATTGTCATCCTTTGCAGACGAGTCCTTGGAACCATCTTCCATTGATTTTAAGTTGCACACGAAGGTTGCCTCAAGCCAACTTCTCAGAGCTGAGAAAGTGTGAATATTCATGAGTTGATCAGGACTGTAATACTGAGACAAACTCAACAAGGTGAAGAACTCATCACAATCACCTCCATCAATCTCTGTCACCTACAGAGGAAAAGGAAGGGAAAGAAAGATACATTTTGATCTTGACAATGTAAAGACAAATAGCCCTGACAGGCTGCTGGTATGTTTGCAGATATATTTGCCTATAGTGTAAGCAAACCTTTTAAGTCCTTCGTGCAGCTTCTGTCAATGTTTACGACTTAGAAAATCTTCTAAAACAGCCAGTCCAGTTAGTAACGGCAATGGTGCTTTGTATCTCATTACCACACTATTAAGCCAACAAAGTATTTTTAATCTATAGCAAAATGAATAAAGTTTGATAATTTGTATGAAAAAAGAGTTTAAGTCTGAAATTATTTGACTTACCAATTCTGGTTTCTTGTTCTTCTGTTTCAGCAGAGGATTCTGGCTCTGTTCGATGCTCGCATTTGACAGCCAGTCACTCAACTGAGAACTGACGACAAATATTTGGTCTGGTACACAGAAACAAAATAAATTATCAATAGCAACTACTGCAAATTAAAATACTGTAAGAAAATGCAGATAAAAATGGGCAATAAAATATTGAAAATGATTCAGAAAAGCCAACAGAATTCCTTGTTAGTACTATACTGTTATGATACTTGATATCAGATGATAACAACAGCATCAAACAGAGAATTCAAGACATCAGAAATGTGTATGACCAGGTCAGTCAAGACATCAGCCACCAAGGTATATGGTCAGGTCAACTTTGAGTATTTTAATCACTTCAAATCATATAAATATTCCAATATTCATCAAGAGCAAGAAATGTCAAAGCTAAGAAACGAGAACCTAGGCAGCCAGAGGCATAGATCCTGCAGAGATGGGGAATTTATCCAACGATATTTGACTGGGGGATGGCTCCATGTGATCTGACCAATTAATGTACTATGTAATGTAATTTCTGACAAATATATAGCCTCAAACCAGTAAATAGCAAATTTTACATTGGACTTAATCATTGCATAGCCTATTCAGCTATAGTGCGTACAGTCGTACAGTATGCCTTCAAGTGAGGGACAGTGCATCACACAACTGAGCATCAGTGACTTTCATGACCATCGGTGTGGCATCATTTTCGTAAGGTGTTCTTAAATCTCTATACTCAATATCTATACTTACTTACATGGTTGCAGTTCCTTTTAGTCGATTCCAAATTGATTGAGGTTCTGAGGGTAACATAGGACTACATCGATACTGCCACACAAATCTAAGTTTAGACTACATCACATCAGTGGGAGAACTGGGGAGGGGGCTTGGGGCTTAGACCCCAAAGAAAAAGAAAAAGCAAGGGACTATAGGCATTTTCAGGTGCCTTCCTTAGGATTTGCCAAGCGCTCAAAGAATACATGAAAGAGGTTCATTTTAATTTAATTTAATTTATTATAATTCTTGATTATGATTCTTGTACCATCTTAACCCATTTGATATGTATTACCATTTTTCATAGATTGATTTTTTTTCTCATAATGATTTATTGAGAAAGTGGAGACATGAAATCCCTATTTTCAAATCTGGGTACATGCAGCTTTGAGCAAGCAAGAAAGTGTCTTTTCCAGGCCATCTGAGTGTTTTGTAAAGTCAAAAGCTTTTATTATAGTCCGTACCAACTGATAGTGGAGCTCCACTAGATAGCCCTGCTGGCACGAATCCAACCACACCACCATATTTTTTAATTCTGCCATGCCTGACTATGAGTAAACTGTATGTGAACCTGTGACTTGAATGTGAGGGGCCAGTGCTTGTACTCTGTGCCCGGATCTGGTTCAGCTCTTGTCAGCCCTGAATTTCAGAACTTACAAAATTGCACCCTTAAGCACATACTCCCTGTTGAGGTATACCCACCTTCTGACAGCAGATCCCTGTAAAGTTTAGCTGTGTGAACTAAGTAATGCAGAGCTGAACACTGAACCTGGTAGTCGAACCCCACCGTTGAAACCCATCGGACCATCTGTGATGCCAACTTCCCCAGTCGATCGTTTCCTCTGCCCTATGAGAAAATCATGGGTTGACAACTTTAGTATCCTGGAATGGTGTTTTGCTCTTCTTCCAAGCCTATTTGAGCAAATCATTGTGTTGGCATTTCAGTTTTACGTTGCACATTATCAACTGGCACTTATTAACTGCATTGAAATGTTATTTGCAAATATGAGTGCACAATCTGAAAAAGCTGCTACATATAACTAATGCACTACTTATTCTTCAATGAAAACGATAAGGAAATATAAAACCTGTGTTGCAATAACATGCATTTTGATGATAAACGAGATGGCAGGAAAAATATCAAACAATAACTTAATTTCTAATGCATGTGAAATTTACATTCAGGTCATCTTTCAGATTTGCTCACGGGTCAAAGAGACTAAATCATTGATCCTCGGGAACATCCAATCCTGGGAACATCGAACCTCAGGAACACTGATCCTCTGGGAACACTGACCCCAGAAAAACTGTACCTACAGAATTACAGTGACACTTCTGGGAACATCGAACCCTGAGCACAACAAACCTTGAACTCATGGGCGACCATTGAAATAATACAAGAATGATTGAACATCAAACCCTGAATAACAATGAACCCCAGGAACATGGGGTAGACCCCCTCTACAGCACCTTGGTAACTCACCTGTAATATGCTCAGCTAGGAATAAAATTACCTTACAACACCTTGGTATCTGACACTTAAACAAGCTACACTAAGTATATTGTTATACTCTACAGCACCTTGGTATTTCACACTTCAATATGCTGTGCTAAGTATAATGTTACTGCATAGCACCTTGGGGTTTAGCTTTTGCAGTATGCTGGACTTAGCATAATATTGCTTTGCTGATTATGTGTGCACATCTCTGCTGTAAATTTGATATTATACATAGCAGGCAAATATTGATAGCACATGTTCACCAGTCTTTGAGCTGCAATCTAATAGAGGCAGCATACTGTGATACTCAACAGTATTTCATTCCATCCACTGGTTCTGTCATCCCTTATCATCACAACTAGCCTGGTAAGATCACAACATATGGTAAAAGATTTTACAAGAAGTTTAAGAAATTTGAAATCAAAGAAGAATATTTATCCATACAGATTTGTAAAACTTGCATTTTACTTCTACAGATTTGCTCAATATTGTTTGAAGACCTTATCTCTTTTGTCAGAAACGCTTTTATTTTTTCAACAGACAACAGCTTCTAAATTTACCTGGGCAAAGACAACAGCAAGCAGAGAAGCAATATTCTGATGTTTTGGTTCTACCGTAGGAGTGAAAGAACTCTCTGTGTTGGAGAGCAGTAGATCTTGCAAGATGCTTCCTGAAAGCACTATTACTGCATGGTGTATCCCTTGGCTTGGCTTTCTCTGTTGTGGGTTCTGTGATGGCCAACTACCACTGACTATTTTGATGAGCATCTGCAGAAGTTCCTTTGGCAAACTGGGAATACATACAGAAAGCCAAGTGTAATACAATTAAGTGTTAAAAATACAACACTTTGAAGAGTTTATAAAAAGACTTTGCTACAGTATGCTACACTTCTGTGAAGCATTTGCAAGTAATTTCACCAAGCAAAATAGGAGTGCAGATTGTGCTTACCATCCTTTCTACACAATGAGAACTTAAATCACACATCACTGATCAGATATTTTTGACAGAATATGTCAAGATCAAAATAAAAATAGAGACTATAAATCTTGTTCATACTTTATCTTTTCACTTTCTTAATAGTGATTCCAGTCTGCTCTGTGATGTTTAATGCACCTACTTGCACTATAATACTTTTACAAGACACACTCAGATACATACCAAAGATGAAGTGTTTATTTTTTCAACTGCATTTGATCCACCTTCCTCCCCTGCCCCAAACCTTTCCCACAACACCCACTCCAACAAGAAAGCTGTATGAGAGGGGACCACCGCTTTTATTAAAAACATATTCCACATTTTTAATGTGATGACATGCTGGTATTTGAGACAATGTTGGATGTGCTTGTGTCCATGCATAGTGTGTACCTTGGATTTGGACATCAGATACATAGGACTGGGCAAGTCTTTGACTAAAGATTTTATAATGGGAGATTTCCTCTGTTTGTTTTGTTGTGCCAATGGACTCTAATCTGAATTAAAACACACCTGTTCTTTCAGCTTGTTGCCTTACCCATATCATAGCAAAATTGTTATTATGACATACATGCCTGTTTCACTTTATACTTGAACTAAAAGCCACAAAACAGAATATTTTTCAAATTAAAAGTGACAGTATGGCCATGTCTTCAGTAAACTTATATAAACAAGATAGAAAAAAATCCTGTCAAAGATGTTACCAACGAAGTGATTTTTGGTTATCACACAATGTATAACTTTTTGTTTGATACATACTGTAGGCCTCTTAGGACATTATGGTAACCATATTTTGAAAAACTAGCATGTTGGGAGGTAACTGCTGATGATCCTTGCCACAACTACCAAAATGGACTACTTTTTGGTCAGCAAACTGAACTCTTATTCAGAAATGCTTTTAAATTGCCTATTATAAACCAGAATGGGTTTTTTTTTTTTGCACATCCAATTTTCATTTCTTGAAAATCTCATCACTCAGTATTTTTGTTGTCACCAAGTCCATTGTTAACTAATGGGTGTACAAAATGTATTTACACACTGAAATATAAGCCTACCACACAAAAGACACCTTGATGTGATTTCAATATGCCAAGATTAACAAAACTGTACCCATCCTGCACCAACTTATCCTGTCAAGCACTGTAATCAAAGCAATCGTTTTGTAATACCATACCTTTGATATTCATTGCAATAGCAAGTAATGAGCTTTATTTTTCTCAAGCAGCTGACATCTGACATAGATAACTCCACAGCTGGCTCTAGCCTTGCCAGAGTATTCCTATACAGAGTCATACATTCCTCCTCTGAAATATTTCTGAAAGGGAGAAACAAAATACCGTCATTCACAGATGCTTTCCTATGAAAGCCTATTAGTGCCATCTATATAAATATTAATAATCTGTAATCATATATTAATAATCTGTAATTACACATTGTTAATGCTGTAATTACAGAAATCTGTGTTTACAGATTGTTAATATGTGATAATAGATTAATAATATGTTATTACAAATTATTAAAGGTTCCATGACATAAAAATGACACTTTGGAGGGTGCATCATTCATTGAAAATGCTGAAAATAGCCACAAATTCAACCCAAATCCATCAAGCACTCAAGGATTGACAAATTCACAGGCAAATTTGTGTTTCCCAGCTGTATTATTAATAAATATTAGCTAGCTATGCAAATATGTGACATCAAAAGATGAACTCCCAAGATTTGTCTAGGCTAGGTTTAGCCTAGTAGAACAGGAGGTCAACTTCAACAATAGATGGCATCACTCAATCATCACTCATTTTAAACTTACAGTGGGCCTATGCCTATGACTGACTCAAGTTTATGCAGTATGCGTAGTTAGTTCCGCCTACAGTCCGGGTACAGTAAACGTACAGTGAAACAACATCATTGGCATGTCGCGGAATTAGGCCCTACGAGATGCCAGTACGATTTCCATTTACGATTACGTTATGATTGATTAATCTGAGCCTAGACTTGGTCCCCTAACTTCTCACAAGTGAAATGGAGGCTAGTAACGGCTTCAGTCCTTCAACAGTATGTGAACTTAATTCAAATTAGTATACTACAAACAAACTACGGCAAAATGCTGACATACGTGTATGTGTTTATAATCGACGAGAAGTTACGGATGGGAGCCGCCATCTTTGTTTTCAAAAGTCAAGGTGTCTATTTAGTTATCAATCAAATTTTTTACTTCTTACTGCAATAACTGTTTAAATCGATAAAAATTAAACAGAGTAAGAATAAAAGTAAATTCATCAACAAAAACTTATTTTTTGCTGTTTTTGATTTTATGTTCCCGGAGAAATTTCTAACATTCCGTAGATTAAAGCATTTGACCTTTGCCCTTAGCAACTAGTCGCTAAGTAAGTTACTAAGTACCTAGCAGTAGCAGTAGTGAAAAAGGACCCAGATACCTAGACAATATTTTCTCACCTGAAAGCTCTCTAAGACTGGTAATTAAATTTTTTGTCTGAAGTTTTTCTTTTCCATATCCTTTAGCAAAGGCTGACTAGGTGCTGATGAAGAAAGCAGTGTTATGCACTAGCAAATAAGGGTCCTCGGTCTCAAGTCAAAAGGCGTAATATTAGCATTAGTCCTAACGTTAGGCTAGGCTAACTGTTAAATAAATCGTGTTGTGCTTCGTTACGTTTCGTGTCAGTTCGTCGACAGGCCTAAGAAAGCAAACGTAAGTGAGGCCTAGACCCACATAGTATTTTTACTAGCCAGCTATATAGCGAGTGATTGCCATTAGTCAATATCACTGAGACAATGACTGTTCGCCTTAGCCTAACCTTGGGTTAGCTTTGGCGGGGTGCACGTCATTCCGCCAGGCGCCAGGGGTGCATGTCATTCCGCCATACATACTTTCCGCCTCAGCAAATGTGGTCATTCCACCAGAGAAAACAAGTCATTCCGCCATGACGGAAAGACTTGGTTTCTCTGCAGAAATGGACTGACTCAAATGCATTAATCAGGATGCCGCAGAATGTGTATGTCTGAAATGTAATTAGGCTAACTCGATTTGCTGATATTGCAGTGAGTAATCAAAAGTAAAAAAAAGTCGTTTTCATGTGAATATTTTGTAAGGTTTGAAGATGGCTGGGACCCGCCAGCATAGTATGAAAATCCTGAGCATATATGTCAATCAGCTTAGAGGCCTAGACCTACAGAAATACTGTACTTTTATGGTTAATCCTAGCAGACCCTATTGGCCTAAGTAGGATATGCAGCTAATGCCAGCTTAGGCATAAATTTGATTGTATCTTCATCATTTTTTAGCTTTCAAATTACATGGTATTGTTCCTTGTTAGGCCATGGAGTAAAAGAAACAAATAGTTTCTTGCCCAAACCCACATGCTCCCTTTCCCATGTGAATTTTCATAGCTGATTTCTTAACTAAAAATGTCTTGCCCTGAGTGCAGATTTCATCTAAGTTGTAAGCAATGTCCCTTGCAACATAGCACGTATGGATACAGTGAGTGATGAGGTATGTTTGCCCTGGGCTTTTCAAGTTCTAGCTTGTAAAAAGAGAGGCCTGCACACCCAAATTGTTTGAAAATTTTGATTGAGAAACTTTTTTTTGGTTAACCTTACTTGTTGTGCCAGACCTGTCCAATTATTAAAAAGCATAAAAATTCCAGTGTCAGATAGGCCTATATACACCTTTGACTGACATAACGACTTGGATTCTGATGGCTCCTTATTTCATATACCTCAAGGTTAATGAATTCAACCTTTATACCAGACTTCCTCAATTAAACATAATGAAGGGTCATATGGTGAAATTGTCGTGATGAAACGTGTCACTGATTGCCATCCTGGTGGAGGGCTATGAGGGTATATATCCTCTTTTCTATGTATACTCATGAGTTTTTTGTGTTCAAGAGCCAACTGCAAAATAGTGCAAAGTCTTCACTTTTCCACACTTTCCAACCTCAAAAATGGCAAACCTTGAGGTTCTTGCCCAACATTCCAAACTCTGCAGATTGATGCTCCTAAGATGCTCCTATGTATAAAGTGTGATCTTCTTAGCTGGTTGTGTGCTGTCTTAATAGCAAGTAGGGCAACGGCTTTCATTAAACCCAGAATTGGGTGATTATGGACTGTTCCAGAGACAGATTTATTTACCTAAATGTGTGTTTTGAATGGAAATCCCTGTTGGACTCTTTGGTTTATGTAAGGAATGAACAATTCAGGAGATGCACAAAGTACAAATCGATCACTACATAGCATAGCATAGACTGCTATGTTCTCCATCACATGCATTTAGCCATCAACCACAGATGTCATTCATTATACATGTTACTTTAAAACAAATTTTAATGTATTTCTTTTTTTTCAGATTTCAAACTTGAATCAATCATGGAGATTGTTTATGTTTACACAAAAAAGAGAAGTGAGTTTGGCAGGCAGTGCAACTTTTCTGACAGGCCTGCCGAACTTCATGTTGACATATTACCAGATGAAAGTCTTTTGCAGAATTTCATGGAAAAAAATCCAGTTGATAGAGGAATACAATGTGTACAAGAAATGAGTGAACATGAGGTAAGATTTAGACCATCTTCATTTCATTTTGTATCTTTTTTATTACTATATGTTATCTTACATATCATATATTATTATATTATATACCTTTTTTGGCCTACAGTCTGTGCGAGTAAGTTTGCTATAAATTCAGATTCATAAATTGTTGATCTTTTCTTACAACTTGTTGTATGCTGGAAGCCTGGAACATTAAAAAATTGTTTTTTGGTACTTTTCCAATCAAATTTCCCTTTTTTTTCTTTCAGGTGAACACAGAGAGATTTGAAACAGATACCAGAGGCATCAATCATCTTGAAGGTGGATGGCCTAAAGATGTCAACCCTCAGGAAGTGGAGCAAGTTCTCAGGTTCAGAAAGAAAGTTGAAAAGGATGAAATGTATATTACAACAATTCAACAATTAGCCAGTGTAAGTTTTACCTTGTGATTGTGTAACTCGTTGGTCTTTAATGCTTTTTCCTACAACTTGCTTGCTTGTTTTTAGTAATGCAAGAAATACCATCCCAACTTAAAGCTGTTGCCCCAAGTGATGTGTTGCAGAGGAATTCTAGATTTTCTTCCTCAAAACTTATGGTTACCGTATACAGTGGCTTTCCATGATTTTGTTTCCAGTGTGAATTGTGTGTAAACTTCCATGTATGTAGTACTAGGATTGATCGTCGCATCTCTCAAACAATGCATGTCCCACAATACCTCCTGACCAGAAACCTTTGCTCTTTTGTCTTTGCCATTAAAGCACAGATTTTTTTTTTATTTATTTGCTTCCATAAGCATGCTGCATCTGATACTTTTTTTTCCTGCTGTTGAGTAAAATAGTACATAAACTGTATGCAATCGTTTGACAGAAAAACAAATTTTGAAGTAATGTGGGTGTGTGTGATGCTGTTCTGCTCAGTTTCTGTAAAGACGCAGACATGCCAGTTTGAATGGAATTGTTAACTTATATGTTTCCTTATGTTTATTTTGTTTTATTTTTGTTTTTCTTTATGTAGGTAATGGAACACTGTATCAGACAGAACAATGCCATAGATATTTACCAGGATTACTTTGCCGACTTGGAAATAGAAGAAACAGAGGAGACACCATCTGCAAAAACTATTAATGTCTTCAGGTGATTAGCATTCTCTACAGGAAATCAAACACCAAGTAGAGCTAGTGTGCATTCAGTGCAGGGATGGTGTAACAGCATATACTGCTGTATAAAGGCATTGCTCCATTCATTTTTCAAAAATGAAGAAATAACTCATTGTGAGACATTAATGTTGACTTTTGAAATTCTGTTTTTAATGTTGTTATCTTGTACAACTTTTATTTGCTTTTTTGTTTCATTCTGTAAGTGTTATCTGTTCCACAGCTGCAGTCATGACTGCTATACCACAACTGAAACATGATGTTTGCCTGTAACAACCATCACTTTTAAGCTTGACATGATATTCTGTGTCTCTCTTTCCTTGATTACAGGGATCCAAATGAAATAAAGAGAACTGCTACGCATTTATCTTGGTATCCGGATGGAGCAAGGAAATTGGCCGTGGCATATTCCAATTTAGAATTTCAGAGGTCATCAGCCAATATCAGCCTCGATTCTTACATTTGGGATATTGGTATGATATATCGCTCTTATGTTTATACTTTTCTGTTCAAATTCCAACAGTTGCTTTCAATTTCACATTTATGTCACTGAGTCTCAGTTATAGTTAGTTTGCACACATGTACACTCAAAGTTAAAACTTTTTCAGTATCATTTGGATTCATTTCTTTGCTTCTGAACAGTAGCTAAATTTTATGTGGTTAGCAGTCACATTCTCAATAATGCAAATTTATTGACACAATTATTTATATTAACAGAGAATCCAAATAAACCAGAATTCACATTGAAGCCAGTGTCCCCACTTGTCTGTCTGGAGTACAATCCCAAAGATGTGCATGTATTGATTGGTGGCTGTTACAATGGACAAGTTGGTGAGTGAATTTAAAATTGACATTTTCATTCAGCTTGAAATCAACAGGTATTAAGCAGGACTCAACATTTAACTCAAGGGGTTGTAATAAGTCACTTCATAGTGTATGCCTAATGAACCCCCTTGGTTGTGATGTCACAGTGGTACAACATGTGTATGTGGCCTCTCTGCTATTCAAGCTGTATGCATCTAGCCTAGCCATATACACTCTTCCTTTGTTTTTTTTCTGAGGGAGGTTACTACTCTTGTTTGTTGTTATGTGACATCAATGCAAGGGTTCTACATATATTGACCATAAGCTACAACAGAAAATTTCTTCAGTTCTACTTATAACTGCCTTCAATTTGTGGAGAGTTTCCTTCCATAAATATGTTATATAGTAAATACATTTACTTCATGAAGGAACCATCTGAACCATCTGTACACATTATGAGGTCAAATGCTATTGAAACTTACATTTGAAGTGAAACCTGCATGTTTTGTGTGATTGTTTGTTTGTTTGTTTTTTTTTCTTACTCACTGTACCATGGCACAAAATAGTGTGAACAAATTGATTAGTAGTTTTGCTAATCAATATTTGAATTGGTCATCAGTCAACTTATTTTGACTAACAGATGTTCAAGGGCAATTCTGTAAACTCAGACGTACATTTCAGACAGTCTGTTCAATCATACCTCTATGGCTATAAATAGGAGAAAACTTTTTATATGGATTTTGTGGAACATCTGAGTTGTACTTTTACTTTATGGTGTATCCCTTGTTTTCCTTCAAAAGAAACCACAAAAAATATCTAAGAAACCTCCCTGCGACGGATGTACTTGCACAAAATGTTTTCCATTCTTTTTCAGATCAAACTTTTGCTTTTAATGTTTCTGTGATTTGAAATAGTCTATTTACTAAAACTACTACAGGTATTATAAGGGATACTCTTTGCTATGTTTATCAACAATAAGTAGTTAAAGTCTATGTCATTTTCCTCAAGTACTTTCAAAAATTTCCTTGTGACTAACATACGTTTTTTTTTGTTTTTTTTTTGTGACGAATATACCTGTGCGTAAATTTTCGGAAATATACGTCTGTCACAGAAAATGTGGCATCTCTATTTCTTGACCGAGTTTAATATCAGTCAAATTTTCATACTTTAAGGACTGTTAAAGAATGTAAGTATAATAATTGTAACAATTTCAGGTCCAAAGTTTCAAGATGGATCCTTCATGCGGTGTGTGTCTAACAATAGTGGAGTTTTCAACCAAATTTGATGATTTTTTAAAATAGAGGGCAGCTCGTATTGTGCATACGTACAGAATCAACACAAAAATAATTTTCACGTTGTAACTTAATGGGTAACATGAAAGAAAGTTAAGTTGAAGCTGTGTCCAGTGATCAATAGCCAGATATGTGATTTTGCTCTTGGTTTACTTCTTTATGAAATTAAATTTTACTGTAAATGATTTGAAAAACTTAACTCACTAAAAATGTGTGAGGTAATCAAAGTTGTGGCTGTGGTTTCAAACAATTCTAGAGAGAATTCAGCATTTCACAGAAAAGATCAATTTGCAACAATTGCAAAATCCTACATGAAACTGAATCGCAACTAGGCTCTCATAGGTCACAGATTGTGATACCAACCTTCTTTGTTTTGTTTATTGGTTACCCACTGTTTCTATTGAATTTTTGTTGTACCGTGAAGTTTGACCTGGTTGTTTCATGAACCTTAACGTCGATCATTGATCCTCTTCTTTGTAAACGTTAGCATTTTGGGACACGAGGAAAAGGATCCCAGGCTGTTGAGATGTCACCAGTAGAACACAGCCATCATGATCCAGTTTACAAGACCATCTGGCTGCAATCTAAGACTGGCACTGAATGTTTTTCAGCATCAACAGATGGACAGGTATTAGGGGGAAAATATCTCTTTTTGTTTCTGTCTTGTTTCTTTTTTCTCCTACATTTTGTTCCATTTGCATTTTTCCCTTTTGAAATGCTTACAGTTAAAATGACAATGTACCTTTCTCACTGTGTTTGATTTTGGAGATGAATCTGTAGTAGGGGCTCTCATTTGTGTAGTTGCAATCAGTGCAATTTGCAATAATAAGTAGTTAACATTTCTGGAAGTGAATCATAAACTGCAAATGCTTCACTTGACGACTAAAATGTAGCTTATTAGTTTAAGTGGTAATTTGTGGCAATTTGTTCTTCAATGGATTCTGACTTGGTATTTGGTTGTACAGTATTTTCATTGTAAAACATGTCACTTTTGTATATAGATCATCAAGTACTGTAATTGTATATTCAACATTGTGTCTTGTTGCAGGTATTGTGGTGGGATATTAGAAAGTTAGGTGAACCGACAGAGAAACTCGTCATGGATCCCACAAAGAAGGGCAAAATAGAGAATGCACAGGGTGTCCTGGCACTGGAATATGAGCCTACAATGGTGAGTTCATTGGTTTCAATAATAATTTTAACCTATTAAGTCACATTGATGTTTGCATGTGTGTGTGTGTGCGTACATGTGTGTGTGTATTTATGTGTGTTAGTGACACCTTCCTGTGAAAACAGTATCTCAAGAAGAGAAGGTTGGCCCAAGCTCGTAGCTGGCCTGTGATCATAACACACTGGATCTAGAAGCCTATGGTGGTGGATGGCTGTTGCCTCTTACAGAGGTCATAGGTCATTGTGTGAACAGTATGTAGTAACTTTGGAAAGTTCAAAGTTCAATACTTTAAAGAGGCTCATTGAGTTGTTGTGTGAAATTCACTCAATTTTTCTAAACCAGTCAAGTTTCCTTCACATACTAATGACAAACAGTCAAACTAAAAGGATCCCAAAGTTTTACGTTACGTTGGAACATTAATGAGTTAGTAACCAACGATTAAATTTGGTTTTTGAAACTTTGTGACCAGACATTTTCACATTAGTACATTCACATGCACACAAGTCAGAGCAAGTAACGGTCAAAAATTCCAAAAAATTGACAGTTTTCATATAACTATTGGATGTGAAACTTGACTAATTATGCTAATTGTGAGTATTGTCGTGTGTTTGTATACTTCAAAATCACCGCAATCTTTACTGATATCAACTCAATGAGCCCCTTTAAGAAGGAGGCATGGACAGATCTCATAATTGCTTCAAGTGTTTGTCATAACCCAATGATTTTGCTTTATGTATTGATCACTGTGATTAGACAGGCATTGAAACAACATTGAATTTATTAACATTTCTGGTTACATCATCAAAATTTACAATGCAATATTTGCATTCTGGTTTTATGGTTGTTTGTTGTCTTAAACTGTTGGTGTTATTTAAAGGGAATAAGCCGTCATCCCTACTTAAATTTGAAAAATCATCAAAATCCTTGCAGTTCTCTTCTAATTTCTCTCACAAGTATTTTACAGGATGTCACTGAATATCATCACTGCATCAGAAAACTGTTATACTGCAAAATTAAAACAATTCAACAACAAAAATGATACCAAAAGAGCCATGCATGAATGAGCATAGGAGGTATACTAATCCAGGTTGGGGTGACAACATTTTCCCTTTAATATTTAGAGGGATTCTGTGGATGTATTAGTCAAAGAAGCTCTTTACCAGTTGTATTTCAAGAACAGTTTTTTTTTATTTTCAATGTTTTGTTTTTAATGTTTTTGTAAACCATCCTTCATTTTTTTTTACGTAGTTCATTGCATCTGTATGTCAAATTTGTACAGAGAGGAAAGCGCTATTCAAAAACAGAATCCATTGGCCATAACAGTACTTTAGTGATGGATAAGTATCTTTATCGTAATTACAGTCATTATTCTTGTATTGAACAAACTTGAAAATCAAATATAAAAGCCACGCAGAATTACTGTTGTAGGTGATTGACTTAGTCAATTGCCTGATTCTGGCCAGCATCTTAATTTATAATTTTGATGGATTCACGACCAGTTCTAAGTGCTAAAGAGTACTAACGAAGTCAGTCCTATTTAGCATTACAATTGGTCACGAATCCATCAAAAAGATGACCATATACAACATAGTATTCATAGTTGATGGTTGCATATGAAAAATTTATCATTTAGGTTGAATTTCTTCCTTGAATTTGTCACAAAAAGCAAAATAGTGCTCAATATTTACTTTTATTGTAGACTTTGATAGTTCTCACATTATCATTTCTTCAACAGCCAACAAAGTTCATGGTCGGCACAGAACAAGGCACCATCATATCTTGCAACAGAAAGGCAAAGACACCAGCAGAGAAAATAGTAGCAGTAGTACAAAGAGCACATCGGACCCGTCTATTCTCTGCAAAGGAATCCATTCTTCCCCAAGAACTTCCTGACAGTTGGAGACTGGACAGCCAGGGTAAGCAATGTTGCTTCTCTTGTTGAGTTATTGCAATCAACTTTTCAGTGACTTTTTGCCAAAGTGGGAAGAGTGATGTTAAAGTGATATCCACCATTCTTCCAAAAAGTTTAATTAAGCTTGAAACATGTTCAATATAGAACTGACGATTTGCTCATTTGGTCATATTTTAACACTGTTTTGGAAACCAAACATAATTATTAATTGGTCTTGATTGACTTTGTTCTGTTTTTAGCTGGACCCTATCTGCTTAGTTTTTACATTTGAAGAACTGTTCATATAATCTTTTGATGTTCCCTGAGTTTTGTGATCTTACATTTGATTTTGATGTTTAAAGAAATCTTACCTTCAAGACAACCACTTCTTGTGACTGTTGACACTGTCAGGCATTATGAATCAGTTATCTGGACATTTCAGTTGTTCGTTTAGGTGCTTGTTATCAACCCACTGAATCACTTTCAACTCTGAAGTCTATTCAACGTCTGTCTCATCAAAACCAATACGTGCTGAAGTGTTTACCTTACCCTACGTCACTTGCGAGACACTGCCTCTTTGAAGACTGTTGTGAATGATATGAATGAACATTACCCTTTTTTGATACCTTGCCGAAAGCGGACGGATCTATGCTATAGCGATGTCAACTCGTGTATGTGTGCATATGTGCGTGTGTATGTGTGCGTGTGTGGTGATGCTGCTTGTAAACACAATATCTGAGGAAGGGTAACCTTGACTGATCACATACGTGGTGTTTGGGTTGACCATACTAAGTAGATGATCCCTATTGTTTTTGGTGGAGGTGAAAGGTCATTTGAGGTCACCAGAGGTCAAAGTGTGACGCTGCTTGTAAACACTATATCTCAAGAAGAGTAACCTTGACTGATATCATACTTGGTGTGTGGGTTGGCCATACTAAGTAGATGATCCCCATTGTTTTTGGTGGAGGTCAAAGGTTATTTGAGGTCACCAGAGGTCAAAGTGTGATCGCCTTGTGAACATAATATCTCCAGAAGCATAACATTTACTGATGTCATACTTGGTGTGTAATGTGACATTACCGAGTAGATGCTCCTATTGTTTTTGGTAGAGGTCAAAGCTCATTTGAGGTCACCAGAGGTCACACTGCAAAACCTTGTAAACATATGTTATTTCCAGAAGGGCAACCTTGACTGATGTCATACTTGGTGTTTGGGTTGGCCATACTAAGTAGATGATCCCTGTTTTTGGTGTCAGTCAAATGCCATTTGAGGTCACAAGAGGTTAAAATGTGAAAACCCTGTAAACACGATATCTCATGAAGGGCAACCTTGACTGATTTCGTATGTCTTGTTTGGTTTGTTCAAATGTCATTTGAGGTCAATAGCCTTTGACCTCCACACCAAAAACAAGTTACAAAAGACCTTGTAAATACTGTATCTAATGATGATAACTGTAGTTTATACCTAGCATGTTATATTGAGTTCATAATGGATAATCCGTATCATTTTTGGTGGAAGTCAGATGTCATATGTTACCAGAGATCAAAGAGTCAAAATTATGTAAACTGCTATTTCAAAAAGACAAATGGTGAGAGATATCATACTTTGCACGTCTATTGCTCATATTAAATAGTTGTGCCCGTATTGTTTTTGCCTGAGATCAAAGGTCATTTGATGTCACCAAAAGTAAAAATCTTGTAAACACTTTATATAACTCGAGGGTAACTGTGAAGGATTTCATACTCATCATATGCATTGCCCAATTTAGTACTTGATTTCTATCAATTCTTGCACCTATTAAGAGAAGGTGAAAGGTCATCCTGGGTCAAAAGTTATGATGTTTCAAGAAGAATAAAGTGTAACTTATCTTGTGCTTCTCATGTGGATAATTCATGTTTGTTATAATATAACCATACAGCAAGAAATCACTTAGCCATTTGGCTTTGTGGCTCTCGTCATGTCATCTGTAGTCTCCTACCAGGGGTTGCTTGTTATTGCACTTAATGTGAAGTTGCTCGTAAATTGTTTTGGACAACTTTAGACCTGGCAGACTATCGAGACAAATAAAGTTTTGCATTCACAAATTGTGAAGCTTATAAGTGAAACACTCACTGGTTGTTTTCACCATCACCGCCATGGTTTCCTTACGTGACTTTGGTGGTGTCCCTAGCCATTGTTCAAGTGAAGGTATTCAGCTTTTATCATTTTTTTCATTCCTGTTTCATAGATTTGGTCTGAAGACATCAGGGAATCATCGATTATGTGGACCAAGTAAGATTCATGTTTCATCTCCTCTTGAATTCTGAACTCATGCCATTAAAGAGTCTTCAGGTCTACCTAAACTCTGTGGTATTGCAACTTCAACAGAGCATTCAGCATAAAGTCAGTTCTGGCAACCTATGGTAGTTCTCAATGTTATAATAAAGTAACCTGCTCTAAGCTTACCTTTCAAAGCATTTTAAAGTTTTAACTAGGTATGTTATCCCTTCTCAACTTTTATCATTTCATTGTTATAATGAAGTAACCTGCTCTTAACTCACATTTTAAAGCATTTTAAAGATTAAACTAGGTATGTTTAACTACGTTATCCCTTTTCCACTCAATGTGTTCTTTTGTATTATATATATGGTGTAAATTGGAGGTTAACAGATTTTACTCTAAGGGTACTCTGAAATTCTACAGTTAGTCATGTAAGAGTGATGGAAAAAATTTGCAGTTAGGTAATATTCCTTATTTTGATTTGGAAAAACAGCAAAAGTATTTTTGAGAGATGTCTTTAGTATTTGTACCATTTCTGTGTTTCAGATATCACATGTCCTATATGACAGATGGTTGTTGGAGTCCTGTCAGGCCATCTGTGTTCTTCACCACCAAGATGGACGGTACATTGGATGTCTGGGACTATCTCTTCAAACAGAACGACCCTACACTCAGTTTACAGGTCTGTCTTTTTGCGTTTTCGATAACAGTACTCCGTAATTTTAATATGCAAAGCATTCTATGAAACTGGCTTTAGTTAGCCCTAGCAGTTGTGAATGACGTTTCTTTTTTTTTTGGTTTTCCTCTAGGTCTGTGATGAAGCCCTCCACAGTCTCAGGGTACAGGACCAGGGCAGGTTGATTGCCACAGGATCTCACACAGGTACCACCACCCTGCTGGAACTCTCTGACAGTCTCTGCACCATGCAAAGGAACGAGAAGGCCCTGGTGACGGCGATGTTCGAAGCGGGAGACCAAGCGAGAGAAAGATCCTGGAGTCAAGGCAAAGGGAACTGAGACTCAAGAGAGCTGGTCAGAGTGCTCAAGGGGAGGTAAGATGGAGAAAAAAAAGTCAATTCATGTTTCAACATTGCTTTGTAATGGTCTATGCCTCCCTGCTTAAAGAGGCTTCCTTTTGGTCCAGTCGAACTAATCCAGGTAGGGTGGACACACCCTTTCATCAGTTTCCTGGGTGTATGTGCACTGCTGTCAGGATAGATATTTAAATGTAATGCATGAAGTATTGTAACTACAATGAGGTGGAATCAGTGGTACGGTCTTGGCAATTCTCATGGTTTCACTGTCAGTCTCACGGTTTCTTTGTAAGTCTCATGGTTTCACTATGAGTCTAATGGTTTCACTGTGAGTCTCACGGTTTTTGGTGTTGTCTCACAGTTAAAATGCCATATCTTATGGTTAAAATAACTTTAATGCCACACAATATGTCTCTTTATTTAGACCATGATCAGTGCTTCTTGTCCCTGGTCTGTTGATGTTACTATTGAGTCAGAGATATCCCTTTGTCAGAAAATTAAATAATTAAATAAAAGATCTCTCATAGGAGGTAATATATGAAGAGGGTGAAGAAACAATCTTGATTTTCATAGTTAAAAAAGGCACTTTTTGGTTTCGATGATAATCGTAACCTTTTGTAATCATGCATATGTGTGTGTGTATGTATGTGAGGGTGTGTGTATGTGTGTATAAGGGTGTGTGTATGTGTGTGTATGTCCGTGACGCCCTACCTTGTAAACACGATATCTCAAGAAGGGAAGCTTGGACAGATCTCATATTTGGTATGTAGGTGTACCATATTGAGAAGAAGAACCCTATTGTTTTTGGTGGAGGTCAAAGGTCATTTGGGGTCAACAGGGGTCAAAATGTGAAAACCTTGTAAACACGATATCTCAAGAAGGGAAGCTTGGACAGATCTCATATTTGGTATGTAGGTGTACCATATTGAGAAGAAGAACCCTATTGTTTTTGGTGGAGGTCAAAGGTCATTTGGGGTCAACAGGGGTCAAGTTGTGAAAACCTTGTAAACATGATATCTCAAGAAGGGAAGCTTGGACAGATCTCATATTTGGTATGTAGGTGTACCATATTGAGAAGAAGAATCCTATTGTTTTTGGTGAAGGTCAAAGGTCATTTGGGGTCAACAGAGGTCAAATTGTGAAAACCTTGACAACACGATATCTCAAGAAAGGAAGCTTGTAGTGATGTCATATTTAGTATGTAGGTGTACCATATTGAGAAGAAGAATCGTATTGTTTATGGTAGGGGTTAAAGGTCATTTGGGGTCATCAGGGGTCAAGTTGTGAAAACCTTGAAAACACAATATCTCAAGAAAGGAAGCTTGTAGAGATCTCATGTTTTGTATGTAGTTGCACCATGTTGAGTAGAGGAACCCTATCGTTTTTTGTGAAGGTCAAAGGTCAACAGGGGTCAAATTGTGAAAATGTGACAAATGTGACACATACTAATGCTATTATATCAGATTCAGAAAAAAATTTCTCTTAAATAGATCATCGAAACCACAATGCATTTCTGCATTCTGGTTATAATAACGTTGTAGCTTTATAAAATCTCTAGGTCTGAAACGTGATTTCCAGATTTTCTGTGGAAAATTTAATGGTTTGCTACTTTTGGGTTGGCTGCTAGCAAGCCTGGTGTAATGGTGTGACTAAACAAAGTGATCTTCTCCATGGTAACAATAATGAAGAGTCTGTCATCCCTGCCGTGACGGGTACATTTGAGGGAGACAGAGATGACAGCTGAAAGATCATCTCTGCTACAATTTGAAGCAAGTGCTTATTTGTATTTCTTTGTCTTTGAACCACCAGGAAGAGGAAGAGGGAGGTCCCACAGATGATGAAGATCCCATAGCCAGAGCAGAAGAGGACTTCTTTGCCATGATCAATGCAGACAAGAAGAAAAGAGAACAACAAAAAGCAAAACAAGCTGCTGAAGATGAAGCAAACTCAGAGAAGAAGGTAATTTGTTGTTCTGTTCGCAGAAAGAGATGTTTTGCTGTATTGGCTATATCAGCAGGAAGTTTGCTCTTCTCGATGTCCAACAAGTTGAAATGGCTGTCCTGAAGTCAACTAATAACTATATTTCAATATTGCCACAGTCAGAGTAACGTCTAAATTTGACATTTTCGCTTTTGTTGCAGCTACGGTTACCATATTTATTTCAGCTCAAACTGGGACATGACTTTTGGACACTGTTCTAGAGAGGGGTCCCCTTTGCTAAGTCTCTATAATAAATTTGGGGGGCCGACAGTGGAGGCCGCATTGCTCAGAGGAAGTATTAAATTTGTGTTGGTGATACAGTACTAGAGCAAATGAATTTTTGCTGCACAAACAAGAAACATAGATACAGATATTCCTTTTGCAGAGAGTCAAGTCAATTTGTCTTAACGGCTGAGACTTTCCCTTTCAGTAACGGAACAATCTAGCTCAATCAGGGTTGATGATAACCCAAGGCATGGCTCATATTAACTACTATTTTTGGAGCTTTATAGAATTTGTCCATGTTGTCTCTACTCATCAGGATGAGAATGGTGGAGAGAAGCAAGATGAAGAAAAGGATGAACCCAAACAAGAAGAATAGTCGCTGGTAATTATTCTCTTTAACAAATAAGCACCCTTTATCACATTTTGTGGTGTTTATCTCTCATTTTGACACCATCAACAGTACCCAGCAGTCCTGTCACAGCTTCCAAGAAGCAAATCATATTTGTCACTTGCATTTCTGGTGGGAAAAAGTTGCAATAAAAGAAAATAGTAATTGTTCTTAATACACTCTGGGATGCTGCCTGTTTTGTGCCATTTATTTATCACAGGGGATAATCCAAACACTAAGAAAATACTATACTAAAATTTTTTACTGAGCTCTAGTCAGTTTGTCCCTAGTTTGTCTGAATCTTTTCGGATCACACTGAATTTGACCAAAGAAAATGGTGCAAGCTGTGAAAGGTTCTTGCTTGCAAGGTATTGACTCATAGGGATCAAAAGATAAATCATTGTTCAGCAACTTTTCAATCCCAGGTATTTGCATGCCCATCACCATATCACATCGTTTGATATCAACTTTATCATGGCTGCATTAAAGCTTCTCCAGTCGTCTTAATGCAGTACTTTAAATAGGAAAAAAAGGGAATTGTAACCACACTTGTAATCTTATTTGCCCAGTAGCTGTAGCATATAGTCAACATTTCAAGTGTACCTCTTCTTCACCAACCCAAGTAACATGAAGAAATTCCCTGAATAGTGTTTGATTTCGCCATCTTTTTTCTCATTACTTTTCAGCCATAGGAGTACTACCAACCATCGAAGTGCCAATAGGAGCATTCCCCTTGGAGAACTAGAAACATACTGTGGAAAACTCTCATCTCCCAGATACTTTTACAAACTTGTAAGCTGATGCGATGCATCTGGTTCTACTGTATTCATTTGATTTTGAATGTTGGTCACAGTGTCTTGTTAATAGCTGACACCATTACAATCGGCTACTTGAGTGGCTGCTGCTGATGATGCGGTTCTTTCCATCCCACCGATGAGGTATTAAGAGTTTGATTACCGAGTGACTCTGCTCAGTAAATGAAATCTATAGCAGTATTATGTACATACCATTGATATGGCTGTGCCTCTTATGGTATGTTTTAAATATCGAGGTTTTTATTGCAAACTCCTTCCATTAGCAATGCAGTCATGCAAAAGAAAAATATCCAAAGATAAGTCTAATCAACAGTGTTGCTAAAAATAAATACATTCACACAATAACACTGCAGAAGATGATTTTACATTTACGACATAAATTTTTGTATTGATATCGTACATAATTACAGTAAATGCATGTGGTAACATGAAAAAGAGGAAAAGAAAGAAAGAAAAACAAATAAAATATATTAAAGTTAACTTTGCTCTGCACTGTCCAACCTCAGTCCATCCATTCACAAGTAAATATCACACCTTGACATTTATGTACTTAAGTTACTTTGCATTGTTGTATTTAAATACATTTTCTCTTTGTTTATGGAATGTACATTTCAAATTGATATCAGCAATGATATTTGTTGTTATGAAATACAAAGCCAGAGAGCTAAATTTTGTGTTTGCTATGTGTTCTTGCTGCATGTGGTGTCCAAATATATTGTATAAGAATTCATGTGACAGATTGTTTCAAGATTTTGATGCAATTTATAGATTGGAAGGACTTGTAGATGAAAACCGTATGCAACATTACTCTGGGACATTCTTACAATACTAGGTATTCTTCCAATACTAAGAGGTAATTAACTGAGTGTGGTCCAACTAAAGGTGAGTTAAAATTTAATACATCCTGAAGACAGGCCTAAAGAAACAGGGATAGATATAAACTTATTTCCTGCAAGCATTGGCACACAGATTAATGTGAACTCTAACTCACACAATGGGTGTATCCTAGCTAATACTTGTTTTTGCCTTGTCACAATTATATTGCTCATCTTAGTACCCACTTACAGATTTTGCATAAAAATAGATTAAAATGTAATTATGTTCTGAAGTAAACACATGCAATACCAAATGCTTCCATACGAATCACTGCCCACAGAAGGTAGTTCTACATTTTTCTTTAAGAAACTGATAGCATCTGGAAGACAATATGAATGGAAGATAAGTTTGGAGCTGGTGAGTGGCTTGTTGGGGAAAATTCACATAAAGTCCAAAAATAATATTCACATTGTGTCAACGCAAATGGTGAATACTGTAGGATGATTAACGTGGTGACAACAGGAACTTTCCAGAGTCTACTCCCTTCAATTATGGATGGCTTACTTGGAAGTAATACCCATTCTTTACAGAGGTTTCGAGTATCACCTGTGGGCGATTGTTGTTCTTCCATTTGTGGTGCCTTTGAGAGCTGCAATGACGTAAGCGTCACTGCACCCAAAATTCTCAAATGCTCATCACTCAGTCACAAACTTCCACTGTGATCACTGGCTCCCTTTGGTATAGCTCACTTTTACAGCAAATCTTCTCTTTCACAATCTAATGAAGACTTGCCAACCTCAAAAATGGCATTTTCACGAGAACACCTGGAAATGACACTACAACACTGGAGATTCCAAAAACAGTTCCAACATTATCAGCATTATCAACATTATCTTAAAAAAATTTTTCTTAACGAAGTTTTCACAGTTTTCCTTCACCTTCCTGAAATCTAGCATTTTCACCGGGAGACAATGCCTGAAACTCTTGAGATTCATTGTGAGACCAGGAAAGAGATGGCATGTGAGCTGATGGTTGACAAAATTTCCAGGGAGTGCTATGATATAAATCATTCAGATTGATAGCAAAGGTTTGCTGAATTCTGACCCCAAATACCAAACATGATGACAAGACACTTTTGAAGCAGGATGTGCTGTTTGATGAAAAAAAATAGCCTCATTTGTTGACTTTTCTATACACCCTGGAAAACAGCTGAAGAGCTACCTCACATCTCTTTTAGGAGGAATTTAACCAACTAGAGAGTTAATTACAGTAGGGAAGAAGATTGACTTAGTTTTTTCGGATAAAATATTAGCGGAACCTGGTCTTATGGTAAATATACGGGACTTCCATATAAGTAAACAAGAAATTCCTTTAGATGCACAATCATTTCTTTAGGAAAGTTTGTGAGTTTTCACTTATTTTCAGACACAAAGAACAAGGTTTGGTACTTTTCATAGCTTTTCACAACTTAGAGATCTTCGGTGCACTTCCAAAAACACCGCTAGGAAAAAAAGCGCATCCTGCTTGAAGTATCACGTAACATTGATAAGGTATTCTCACTGGTGCACAATCAGGCTAAATGTAACCCTTTCATGAACAATTTGTTTTGTACTGTCAGCTCCTCTGGTCTCAGATCAAATGTTTACTTGAAAAGTATTAATTCCACAAGATTGTAACTGCAGTAGATCAGTAATTCGTGAACGTCACAATAAGAAAGTCACTACAATAAACACAGACTAAGAAAGTGCTTCTGCTATTTGTGCAATTGGCAGCACTCGTGAAGTAATGTTTTCTCTTTTCCTATTTTTTTTCTTTTCCTTTTCCAACGACAGGCCTCTGCATAAATTCCCTAAGCCATTCTACATGTGGCAAGTGGGATCAAACTTTCACTTGCCTGTATGCAAATCTATATGCCACATATTTAGGTTCCAAATGATAAGCTAGGCTGAATTCCTATTTTCACAGGTACTGTTTTGCTGTCGCTAGAATAGAGCCCACTGTAGGAATTCACATAAGTTGCGGTTGCAATGGCCAAACGTTTTGTCACTTGCTCATGTTGAGTGGGGAAAGCAGTCCTTTTAAAACCTGTGTGACACCATGCGATACATCTGGCACAAAACCGCCTGCGATCTTCTATCCTTCCTATGAATATGCTCGACCGTGTAAAACATGGTCATCTTTGGTCAACATTCTTAGGACACCTCTACTTCAAATTCACATGCAAAAACTTAGTCTTTCCTAAAACCGTCTGTGTCCTTTATAAAATCCTCCAGAATCCTTAGGACATTCTGTGTGTCTTTGACTGCGACCGAGCTTTCGTCCTTCCAAATCTGCCGTAGTAATATTGCACCGCTGCCACAATGTCTGAGAAACGTGTAGGCCCTGTTGACAAAACGACAACAAAATATACCCGATATACACCCATCTTCAATGTCGCACAGCTGTATGCTGTATATGGTCTAGAGACTGACGAAAAATTACCCACCAGCACACAGACAAGAAATTAACGAAAAGGGATCTGCCACCAGTGGTTAACTCAGACCGGCATGCTATGTGCCAACGAGCAATAACGGCAGATCTGTCCCTACCGGTTGGATGGTATCAGCATGCTGCATGGCCAATAAGCACTGAGCAAGGAGACGTTTCTCCACTGAGGCACAGATTTTCAAAAGAGCAGGAATGTAGGTGAGTTTTTCATTGTGAAAGATTCTATTTGTGGTAAAAAATCTGGACTAAACCAAGAAAAAAAAAATAGAGTAAGTTAATGCTTACCACAAGATAGAATATCTCATAAAAGCAGTTCTAAAACTGTGCGATTTTTCGTGAGCACTCCTGCCCTACCTCCTCCTGGATATTACATTTGATGAGTTTAAAGTTTTCATGTCAACCATGCTATGTTGAGTCTAATGTGGCTTGAAACTTGGCAAAACAATGAAAAATTGGAGGTGTACATCAGTCCGAAGGGTGTGATCATCACAGATGGCAATTCGTGGAAACACCGTCCAAGTTTGGATCACGAAACATAGAAGAAATGAGAGATGAAGCTTTACCAAAGTACACATCATGGTTCATGGCCTGTAAACTACCAAAAATCCCACGGAAACAATATCTTGCCCTTACCTTGTTGATAATGCATATAAGCCTGAAGAATCTCTTACACCACACATCATAACAGATTAGCACAACTCTGTGGTAATGTGCAGTGTTCTAAGTTAGCAAAGCTGGCACAAATGAAGACCCTTTGCCTATAACTGTACTGAATAGTTCATTCCCTGTTTAATTGCATCATTTGGAAGCACTTTTTGTTACAAAGTTTTTGCTACAGATTATTTGCTACAAAGTATTTTTAACGAAGTATTTTTACAAAAGTATTTTTACAAAGTATTCTTGGTACAAAGTAATATTTGTTAGAAAGGATGTGAAAAGATATACCATCGATCAAATAATGATACAGCACTGACTTGTGTCATTTCGACCCCCCGTCCCCACCCCTGAATTACCTGTAAAGAGCGTAGTGATCTGTCTCTGCCTGGCGGATGAGTCTCTTCAGGGTATTTAAATCCTGGATGGTCTTCAATTTGAAGTCTTCAATAACTTGCCTCAGGTAAGCAGCAGTAGACGTATCCTTAAGCATCGACACCGCCCAATCGTCTGCCAGAGTTGATTTCTCTGAGGAGAAACGGGTACGTCAAATGATCCAATTAATAAATCATACGACAATTAAGAGATGACATGCAAACCAAACCAAAAATATGAAAAAAAAATAAAAAACAATACATTTCCCTTTTCTCAAAATGCTTACTTCTAAAACATACCCATAATCCTACTTTGATGAGGGAATTTAATAAGAGAGGGAGTTCAAGTTGTTATCACTGTCAATGTTTTCTGTTTTTCTATTTTCAAAAATTGTTAAAATTTGTTTTTTCTGTCCTTCATATACATATCGAACAACCCAAAGATGAGACCAAACATAATTAAACCCCTGCCTCATGTGCTAAAGTTGTCTTCACCTGCATTTTCTATGTGATGCGTGTCCCCTTCTATCCTCAGCACTGGTTTGTCCCCTTGGGCGGAGGATGTCTCGCTGGAGTTACTGGAGCTATTCATAGTCTAAGTCTATCAACATCCCCTCGATCTTACTTGCGGCGTTACTGTCCTCTGCCTTCTGCAACAGTTCAGATAAGCTGCAGGCTTTCATGAATCTGGGAGAACAAGTCAAGTGCATAGAAAAATACATGTAAGGGGTTGTTGTCATATTAGGCAAACACACTTGTCTGTGATGAAAAACTTTGAAAATGAAACTTTAAAGAGGTGCTATGGTAGATTTTAAACCTACTGACCTAAAAGTTGGCACTACATGGCCACCTCTCAATAACGTACCATACCAGGGAAGAATAGATTCTACCAGAATTACTGATAATGATCTGTGCAGATGACATATGGCATCAACAATGTGATGTTCACCATATTTATCAAAGCAGACATTTTTTGGTTTACATTTTAATAATGTCACACACTAGCATCAGTGACATGAACACAACTTTATCAAAATTAGTGAAAAGTTGGGTTGAAACAAATCTGACAATGCTCCATATGTCAAACAGCCACCCAGTGTGCAGAAGGAACTCACCAAATCTCAAATAATCCTTAGCAGCATCAGGCTGTTCCCATGTATCATGTTTTTTACTTTGTCACAATCTTCTAAATTCTGGCCACAGCCAGTTTGAAAAATGTGGACTGGACTGTTTAAAAACCATCTTGATGAGAATGCAATCATTAAATGTACAGAATGATAAAATTACTAGAAGATTAATTTAAGGGGGGCACTCACTTTTTCACATCCTCTTTTGTTTGGACTGTCGCACCTTGGATGTCCAGATGACTCTCCATCAGAGCCTGAGAAACAAAATCATACAAAACAACGCTAAGCAAGGTTGTAAACAATTAAAGCTGTTTCTCACGAATTCCATCCTCTTTTCCCTTTACAAGTTTTGTTTTAAAGTTCAAATGTCCAACCTTTAAGCACACCAGAGGGATAACTTTTCACTTAAATGTCATGGTAGACAGAGTAATGAACAGCAAAACAAATTGAAAAAGGGCCTGTTGTGTAAATGACTGAAAATATTGCTCATTGCTGCATTTTTCACCAAAAGTCGACTGTTGCATTTATTTATGTGGGGAAGATGACACTGCAGTTTCTAAGGTACATTCATTTGAATTTAACTCCCCTCCAGAAATGAGCCAACTGCTGATAGCATTCTCTTTCCTGCAATAAGCAATGCTAACTTTGGTTCCATCCTGCGATGTCTTTCGATGCGCAATGAGACAGGGGATATCACATTAATGATGTGTCACACCCTCAAACATACAAACACATACAGGTCCATCACCAACAGATATCTAGAGAGTAATTCTAGCTCACCGCTGTAATGAAGTAAGCTATGTCCTTCTGGAATTTGTTAACACAGCGACACAGATACTCAGCTGACTCCGTGAACCACTTGGCAAGATAAGCTTTAATTCTTTCTTGGTTCAGTTCCTGTAAATTCATATGATGATGATGCAAATGAAAAAAAAAATACACATATGTACATAAAAACTGTATCAAATAAATTTAATCATCACGAGGAATTATCAAGCACTTGTGAATGTTAATACGCAAAATGTCAAATCAAATGCAAAATTTTGTTACAAAGTAAAAAGAGAACTACATTAGCTAGAATCCCCACCACAATGCAAATATTCTACACATCAGTTGGAGAGGTTACCAGTTCTGCAGAGCCTGTCCATCGTGGACACTGTCACCCATATCGGCACCACCGTCAATATACTAAGAAACCACCTGCTCCACCAGTCTATTTGTATCATGTGCTTTCAAGTTCTGGACAAGATTCAAGATACTTAGGGTAATGTTACAATGTCATATTAACAACTTCACACAACCACTTGTGAGGTTTTCCAAGTATTGACAACATTGTCGTGTACTAACAGAGAAGCAAATGGTGAGTGATAACCAATTAACAATTCCTGGTCAACTACTTTGATACATCTTTCCATGATAACCATCACCATTGCTGTTACTTTTGAGGTTTAAGATCAACATTGCTTTTATTTTCAAGGTTCCAGTACTTAATTACATGCTACACTGCTATAGGATCAAATGGTTCATCTCCAGAAGACAGGATCTTACATGTTTACATATGCCTTCTGAAGTGAGCTAACCACATTTTTCTGTTCCAGAGGATAATGGCAAACACATTTAATAAAACCTTTCTGACATGAGCCTGACTATATTGTCAGGTCATGAGAGGAAAATGTTCAACAATTTTCTTTTACCTTCTGGTCCAATAAGTATGATATCCCCTCACTGTAGGCATCAAGCTCTGGTCTGAATGTATAATAAAAAATGTAATGTCAAAGAAAAAATTGATGCTTGTCATGATAGCTGAACTTGACTAACCTCCACCACCTTTGTGCAAAGCAAAATGTAATTAATTCGCAAGATATAAACCACTTCCTAAGATATAACTCTACCATTGGCATCCAAGGATCGAAGCCGTCCAAAAGCATCGTATTTCATATCATCCCACATCCGGTCAAAAGGATGTTTGGGTGTCGAGATGAGCCTGCGTGTCATCTGTTGTAAAGATAAATCATCCCATAGCCTGCAGCAGCTGGCATAAGACCCAACTGATGATAACTCATTGGATGAAAACTGAGGATTCGAGGAGTTGAAAGCGTACGTGACCATGACAATCGTGCACAATATTAAAAAGAGAAACTGTTAAAGCTACCGTATATGGAAATTCTGATGAAAGTGTCAATGCCTACAAAAAGGTTATAAAGGGCACTACAGTACTGATGATGACTGAATTAGAAAAGCAATTTCCCAGATCATTACAGAGAGTAGTCTTTATAACGATCTTTCCTCCTTAGGACTGTTTGGAGTGAGTTAAATCCCTGTTGCATACGCACCATCCACCAAAAATTGATTGATGACTTGGGAGTGATGTCAAACTTTTCACTGGCCACCTGTAAAATATTTTACATGAAAGAGACACTTTCAATAACCAATTAAATAAAAGTGCTGATGATATTAGAAACTGGTTAAACTGACTATAAAAAGGATATATTTCTAGTTCAGAAGATGGAAAACTCAGGAAGCAGATCACATATTCTTGAGATGTGTAGAAACTTCCACCTGTGCCATCGAGCTCTGCCTCTAAGTCCAAGCTGGTCTGCCGTAGCAGATAAAAGTAGCAGGAAAACTGCTCCTCCCTGAAGGAAAGGCAAAGAATGGGTCTCATGTGAGCATCATATGAGATCAAGAAATGCAAAGTAATTCAAATTCATGTATCAAAGAGATGAATTCAAAACCTAGGAAGCGTGTATAAGGTTACAATTGAATTGCAATGTGATCTGATGATTGCACAATCATCACTAAATGGTGATGAGTAAAAAACATCACTTGTTTTGACTTTTGAGCCAATGTGTTCAGGCTTAGTCAAATAGACATTGACCCTTATTGCTTCAAAATTTGCATTTTCCTGAGAATTCAGTACCACATGCTAAAAAGAGTTGACAACAAGGCCACACTTCTGGTTAAAGAGTGTTTACAAATGAAGTGGCAGACGCAGGGACACTTTGTTCATCGCACACTACAATACGTTTGGTTTCATTCAGAAATCAAGAGACATTCATACCAGCTCAGTTGCATATCTACTCATATTGTTCACTTTTATAAAAAATATCGACTTTGAGCCAACAGTGCCGGCCACTTAGTAACTCAAAGCACTCACACAACACTTACCCTAACTCTAACTGACTGACATTTCCGCTGCCTCCGTACACAGGTTCCCTTAGAAAGTTTCTTAGCGATAAACTCTCGAAGCGTTTGTTCTCCTTCTGTGGCCAAGTCTGTTACAATGTCACTGAGGCTGTGGAAAGAAAGTTGATACTGACATTTTAAAGCGATGGTTTCATCTTCTGGTTGAAACACCTCTTTAGTTGATGCTCAAATCTGTGATTGAAAGGAAGCCATCCTGTATGTTTTCTGGCAACTGTCTGAAACTTGTATTCCCTTTTGAGTAAAAAATGTTCACATCAGATGTGGAAAGCCATCACTTTTCAGTTTCCAGTGAAATCAAAGTTACAGTATCACTAACATTGAATGGTTGTTGCAAAACTTGCTCGTAAAGGTGCATGTATGGAAAAAGTTCTCGACTTAAAATCTTCTCCGACACATTTTTTGTACTCTTTTTCCTACATTTTCTGTTCAAAATGGTTTCATGGGTTGCAGCTGCAGAGAGATCAGACATACACAGATTCTTGTTCAGTCAAAGAGTGATGATTGTAGATCCTCTGTGATGTCCCTAGATATGTAAGGATTTCAAATATAGTCAACTTAGTGTCAAACTTATGCAACCCCAACCCCGCCCCCCCAAAAAAAAAATTCATTTTTCCTTTCTCTATAACACTCTGTCAAATGACTAATAAATGAAAAAACAAATTAAATTACTTTATTTTCACATTTGATCAAGGCTTTGTAAAATTGTGTAAAGGAAGCCTTTGAGAAATGGTTTTAACAAATCTTCCAAAGTTTTAGCATGATTAAGGTTTTTGAGATTCATAATTTTACAAAATACACAGATGTGATGAGAAAATGGGAAAGAGGACAAAGAAACTACCTGAAATCACTGTTTGATGTTGCTTCTCTCTGTAAAAATTCAGCTACAGATGTAGCGGCTCCACTATCCCCATCTGCTCCATCTGTTTCTTTGCTGGGTCTACCCAGGATGAAAGAGATACACAAAAAAAAAAGAAAGAAATATGACACTTATTGTTCAAATCATTGTACCTGTTTGTTTTTGCTTTCCTTCTATTTACCTACAACGTCACATTTTACTCCTTACGTTACGTCTAATTCTCTTTAATCAGAGAGTCAATGCCGTGCCATCACTGTGCCTGAAGTCGCATCACATCCATCACCTTTTGTGTTAGCTTTGATCGCTTTAGTAAAACTTGCTGACATACATCTTGTAATACATAAATGCAAACATCTGCTCACTGAAAGACAACTATAGCTGCTCATTCAAATTAACAACATAAAATTACTTAATCTTACATCTCTTAAGGCTATTGTAGACAACTTTGCGGTGATCTGCTTTCAAGGTAAAATTGGTTATGGTGTTGACCAGTTAAGCTTGACAAGTTTAGCTTTCAAGAATGGACATGGAACTTAACAAGAATGGACACGGGAACCCTTCACTACACAAATCTTTAAATAGGAAACTAAGAGTATAAAAAAAAAAAACAAACATATGTGTTCAGTAGCATTATCAACATCAAACACATTTTCAACTAAAATTCTATCACCAGCACAAATATATGGATTAGATGGAAGACTTACGGTAACAGCAATATATACAACAAGGACGGACATGTCAATCCTTGTAACGTATGTAACCAAACAGTTAACAACAGTAAACAGTTCAAGTTATTTGAGCACTTGAAATTCTTGAGTGCATTAAACCAAATTTTGCTTTCTCCTGAGATGTAAACTAATGAAATGTGATACATTCATAGTTAGCCAATGTCACCATGTACAGTATTTAGCATTACACCATAGTTCAAGATAACATATGTAACATTGGACAGACATCACCTTCAAGGCCCTCATATCCTTATTTTAAGCCAAAAAAATTGAGGAAAGCACACAAGCCCGTTACCAATATGATCTCCTACAAATTGGTGTAGTTTTAACAAATTCTCTGAAAATTTGTGTTCAATATACCTGCAAGCATGATAGTTACATATGTTACAGGACAAACATGTTACATTATGTTACATCACATGCTCTGCAATCAGCCATGATGCATTTATTGCAGGAATATTTCAACTTGTTGTACTTTACACAACAATGATTACACGTTGCATTGTAATTTTAGATCTGGAAAATTTTTCTTGTGGTTCAAATATCAACTAATTAGATTCAGCATCCATAGGACAAACAAAACTGAAAAATTTTCTCTAAATTGCTGTGAAACTTGTAAGGTGTTTTTGCACCTGCATATATCTGTTTTTCATTTAACATTCATTTTGTACATTGCAATTATGGATGAAGACATAAAAATTCTGCATCTTTCACATCTGCAAAGGATTTATTTACAACACAAAATTTACACAACATCTAATGTCACACTTACCTGGTGAAAAAAAGAGGGCACAATAGCTGTAAATTATCCCCAAAGCACCCTTTTGATTAGTTGAACATTGATAGAATTGTCTTTATTATCTCTCTGTAGTCCTCCAAATATGGTGAAATTATAAAATCCCCAACCATAATGACATCCCTCAAAATATCATCAAAGCAAAACACACCTGTGGCTAAATGTTCGCCTTTATTGTGGGATGACCCCGATGCAAAAAATACTTCAAAAAACATTGTAATAATTGCATAGTTCATGTGATATCACAGGTGTACGACAACGAAAAAATACTGATTTTTGCTCTTTGGTTTCGTAAAAACAACTTTCACGTTGTGTGTCAACCATAGGATATTACCAAGTCAGGTTGATTGATTTTTCAACTTTGGACTATAATGAACACAAAAACATCATTGAAGCCATCCCAACTCAGCAAATAAAACTCAGGTCAAGTGACACATAGTTTTGAAATATCCCCATCAGAGACTGGAAATTTAGAATGCATCCAACTTTGAACACCAATTTTTTTCAAAAGGAAACTGAAAAGGAATCATATAAAAGTAATGAAATTCAACAAAGCTCTCAAATCTACAGACCTGTCAACCTGTCTACCAGCAAAATAGAGAGATCTACATTTGTTACAGCCAAAACATTTATAGATTGGTAGGAAGATTGGGAGATTGATAATTTTCGGCAAAAATGATATAGCAAAATGGTGAGAGAAACATCACGCCGCATGTACAGTGCAAGTTTCCGTTTTTGTAAGCTGGCATATTTCCAACTACATTGCAGTTACACATACACTGTAATATGCCCATACATAGTTGCAATAGGAGAACTAATGAAGCAAGCTGCTATTGGTAAATGAGCACTCTTTGTAGTTGTAAATGAAACAATAATCTGATTTTAGAATGCACTATACATTGGCCAACTGCCCAAATACACTGAGTAATATTGCGCCTTTGACAGGAATGTTGCAATTAGGAGCATAAAAAGCAGATTGTGGCACCAGGATGTCAAGAGCTCTGGATAAAAATCATGAGTCTCCCAGTAAAACCAGTCTGTTAACAGGTCCGATTCTGATCTCCAGGAACTTCATCAATGTAAACACTTTTTGTTTAGTCTCTTTAGGACCATTTTGCAAGAGGATTCATACAAGAAATTGTTTTAAGACTTTACAGTACAGAAACTCCACCTTAGGCATACTTTTGAGCTTTCCATGTGGGAAAACTTCCCACAAATTTGTATGGAAAATGTCCCATGTAGTGAGGATTTCTCACACAGGAAAAATTTCCCACATGTATAGGAAAAATTTCTCATGTAGTAATTAACTTTCCTGCAGGCCCAAATCCTGCATTTATCCCCATATGGACAGACTGTATCCTACAGGGAATACAATGGGAATTTGTGTCAGGGATCAGTGAAACTATAAACACATTACGCTACCAGTTTGCATATGAGCTGGAGCATTACAGTGTTACAGACTGTTTAAAGCAGAGCCATAGGTTTAGAAATTGTATGTAATTTGTTGGTGTGGTATTTCAAACAAGAAATGTAAGTGTAACATTTAGTTAATGTGTAAAAATATTATAAAGAGTATAGAATAAAGATTTGATACTTGACAGACAGGTAGTTGGAATGGAGGCACAACTTTTGAATCCATACCATCTGAATGAGCTTGTTACCTAGCCTACTTGCAAACTTAGCGATTGAATCCAATGTTATGTTGCGGTTCCAGTTCGCTATTGTTACACCAATAAGATGTAGAACAGATCCAAAATAAGTAACAAAATTGACCAATTTTACTGAATCACTCTGATTAAGTTAATGTAGCTTGACTGTTGCAAACTGTAAGTGTGTGCAAATAAGTTTTCAACAATGTTAGAGTCCATACCATCTGAATGTGCTTGTTGACTAGCTAACTCAAAAATTTAGAGATTGTATCCAATGTTATGTTGGGGTTACAGTGCACTTTTGTGACACCGATAAGATGTTGTACAGATCCAAAATTAGTAACAAAATGGATTAATTTTGCTGCACATCACTCTACTTAGGTTAAAATAGCTTGATTGTTGTAAACTGTAAGTGTGGGCAAATAAGCAGAGCTCAATTGAAGACTATACTTTCTATAGGCGTGACCAGTGGATCTCAAATTGGTTCCTACATCGTTCCACACCCACCCCCCCTCCAGGTGTTTTGAATTGGAAAGTCTCAGACCTGCTACCGAATACACAGGAAATAGGAGGTGCTGGCACTGGTTTGGAGGTCCCTAGCAAATATGAAACATCACTGGAGCAATTTAGGGCAGTGTTACACCAAGCCCAACCTTCATCAGACTGAATAATTGATGAGCTGTCTATACCATTTTCACAGAATGTCTGCTTCTACAAGTCTTTGTTGCTCTTTCAAACAGTTGAGTATCAGGCTATGAGTGGTAGAAAGTGGAGAGGGGATAGTGTAGGGGAGATTAGGATAGTTCAAGATGCATGTAACACAGGTCATCCTAGCGTTAAGTATACAGTACGTTATTACATACCCATATATAATAAGACAAGGTATGAGAATACTATGACAGATCGCCAATCACAGCACGAAAGTTTCGCCCAAGTAACTCACGATTTCTTGCCTACGACTGCGCCTCCACTCTTAGAATAATAATACCTTGATGGATGACATACGTTCACAGCTACTACAACTGCACCTCCTATTTACAATTACATTTACAGTGATACAGTGATCAATGTTAGGGCTAGGCTAGACCTAGCTTGTGTGTATCATGAGCCTAGCCTATGTATTGGACATCAGTGTTCCTTACTCTGTTTCGCGGAATACGTATACCATGGTAATGTTAACAAATAAAATGGCACTCAGTAACACTACTACAGAATTGTGTCATATCAAACAAAAACATATTATTCGCAGCCCCACATGCACTTCCGACATTTACCTATTGGCATGGTAAGCGTACAGAGCAAAGTAGAGAGGTTGCAAGGGATTTCGCGACGAGGAATCAACTCCTTCTCTGTCAGACGTTGCTGTGTCCATGTTGACGGCAGAGGTCATTGACGTTTACAGCGCCACCGTTAGCACAGCAACCCATAATTTGCTCTTGTGTGCAGCACAAAACATTTCTGTAGACGTAGCACAGCGAGAGTTCTGCCAGTGTCATATGTAAGTCACCATCAAAACTCGGGCAATTAAATTAGTCACCCATCATAAACCCATGTAATTAATGTATAAATTAATAAGTGTATGTACTTAAAACTTTCGCGACTCATTAATGACCTCGAGCAAACTTAATTTCTGCAAATTTTGAATATAAATTTGCCTTATCCCTGACAATAACCAAAAATAAAAAATAGAAAAAAACACCATAGGCCTAATCAAACTTTTCAAAGCTGATTCTTCTACCCGTTGTAATCAATATTTTCACATATTTAACTTCAATTAGGATTTAATTTGAAAATGCTTTTGGGTAAAACATCTACTTCTGTCTACTACTATACTTCTAACTGCTATCTTCTAGGGTTCAATATACCGTACTGCACTTTGGCATGTGATCATTCACTGAAAGCCATACCACATAACTCCTATCGGCTTTTGTAGAAAAACTAGTTTTCTTTCTGTTACTGTTAGGCCTAATGTGCGGGATTATAAATCGTTCATACTTGGTGAAGAGGCGAGGAACAGCACGGAATAGCATACACAATTGGAAAAGCTGTCAACGCAGACTAGCAGTTAGCAGTCAGAAGAAAAGAATTTATTCTGTCGAGTCGTATCTCTAGTGCGAGTAGGCGCTGTAACTTGTTTGCCGACTGAATCATATTTTTATCACGTTTAGACCTATTTGTTGACTGTACAACACCGTACCTGACATATACTATAAAATGTCTATGACGGCACTGTTGCTTCATGAATCCAGCTGTAAGTTGTACAGTTGTGGTTGAAAAACTCGTTGAATTATGTAGTTCAGCCTCTCCGCCCCTTCCAGTTTGATTTTTGGTCAAATCTGTGGTCACCTATCAGCAAAGGCAATTATCTTTGATTTACCCATTTGAAAAATTCAAGAAAAATCTGAAATACCAGTTGGAATTATTCATGTCTCAGTATAGCTCATTTTGTGACATCAAAAGATGCCAAATATGACACCAGATTGTGTCTAAGTTTGCCTGTTGAAAAAAATTCTCAGTAAATCCAAAATGAAATTTTAATTTCTCATATTTCAGTGTAGGAGATACGATAGTCGGAAAATACGAATTGACAATTGGATTTTTTTTATATCTCAGTCTAGCACATTTTATGACTTCAAAAAACACAAGGTGGCTCTACTATTTACAAAAAGGTATCGATGCAAGAACTACCTTTACTTTGTTATGCAAACATCGACTGTCGTAGCAAACTAAGTAAAAACTTAAACGCCAGAGAGTAAAAATTATTGAAATAAACTTTTCCGTGACTTTAAAGGCTGTTATCGCTAGAAATTAAAAACTTTTGAATTAACTTTTCTGGAAATTACGATTTTTTTGCGAAAAACCGTGACTTTAAAAGACGCCAAATATTGTACCAGATTGAGTGTAAATGTTATCCGGAAGTTGATAATATCCCAAAAATCCATCCCCCCCCCTATTTACACCCTAGATCAGTCGCCACTCAGCTAATGCTTTGGTTCACCATAGTATGCCAGAATTTTTTCCATCAAAATGGCTATCATAGGCAGTGGCGGCGCCAGAATGTCAGACTTGAGGGGCAAACTGAGGGCAGAGGAAAATGTTGGGGGGCAAAGATTTTCGCGGGCAGCGCGAAATCGAGCGCGAAGCGCGAGGCCTTGCGGTGGGGTCCAGGGGCCCGCCTTAGGGCCCATGGTGGAGTCCAGGGGCAAAGCCCCGGTGGGGTTCCAGGGGGAGAAGCCCCCGGAAGCTCTGAGGTTTTAGCATATCTCTGGGTGGAAAATTAAGCCCCAAGAGAGGTGTATTATTTATTTTTATAGTATTCATTTTTTTCGGCTGACCGTACTCCAAGCCTCCAAGGTTCCCAACTTATTTCTTTGGGAGTACCATTTCACATTTACACGGTACCACCGAGTACACACACACACACACGCACATAGGCTACATACACTTTCATTCCATTCCTATATTGAGGAAAACAACGACATTCCTATATTTAGGAAAACAACCACCTAACCGCCCTTCCCTTATGCTGGACGGTAAACATTCCAGAGAAAATTTGTCTGACGAGGCTGGCCTACTGTTGAAGTGGCTACGGGCATGATATAAAAGTGGCAGCCTGTGTACCATAAATTAGGCATTTATCAATCATGGTTCCCCGGAAGCTGTTCTTAAAAGCTGCAATCCACAGAAAGTAAAAACGGTTCGAGAAATTTTTATGAAAAATATATAAGATTCTCAGGAACAGTGTGACTTCACAAGAGGCAAAATAGTGAAGAAGATATATGTCTGAAAAGATATGGGTGATCCCCTCCCTAAGTCCCTCCCAGGGTGGCAATCACCGATGTCATGATCCCCCGCCCCCTCCATCACATCAAAATACGTTGGAACCAACGTCAATGAATATGACACCATTTTGCGTTTTCGGGTCTCATAAATAAAATATGTATATTTATTAGTCACGGGCTGATCCAATGGAGGGGGGGGGGGTGCAGGGGATGCTTAGCTTCCTCAGTGGGAGAGAAAAAGGTATGTTCAGCCATACAGGTGAACGAGAAGGAGGCGGGGGAGTGGCCCTCATTTAGGGCTGAAAATTTGGCCAAATTCACTATGAAATTTTGACAGATTTTGGAGTAACCAAAGATGCTTGAAGACTTGACTGTACATACTTCGAGAAGAAAAATCATGTGCGCAAGTTCCCTTCGATTTATCTCTTCTGACCGAATTTTTGTGATCATTTCTTACTAGAAAGTACGAAATCGGTCCAATTTTCTCCGAACGACTGAACAGGACTTAATAAGCGTAAATAATGTGGATAAGAAAAATCCAAATTACTACCAATTTTTCCATAGAATGATAATTTCCCCCTTAACTGGGAATTGCAGACATGAGATCCCTATATTCAAGGCTGGGTACATTGCCATTCAGGGCACCCGAAAAGTGCCGTTTCCCCCCCCCCCCCCACCTGGGGGATTCATAAGCCCAAAACTTGAGCCCACGACATGAGTCCACTACATGACAAAGTTCAGGTCCCCCCCCCCCCCGAGAAATTACTAAACACCTCATTAGTACCATAGTTCAATGATGATACTGACCATATGCTATGACCATCAATCTGTATTAAGAAACATTTTGAACTCTTGATCCCACAATGACCCTAGTTAGACATGATATTTGATAGTAACATTTTAAATAACCAAGCAAGTTTTGTCCCCTTTAAATCTTCTCAATGGAAATTCCTCTTAGTGTCGAAGGTATACCTAAAATGCTGTAAACAAGCAAGTTTTGTCCCTCACTTCTTACCTAAAACTTTGATATTTTCGAAAAAAAATCACATCCCGTCTCATCGATTAGCTTTTTCCTTAGTTCGGTGTGTGTGCTCCGCCGACGAATATATCTTTCACCTTCCCAAGTTGAATAACCCTACCCATCGGCCGGTGTTGGGTGCCCTCTTTCAAATCCTCTATTTACATCCACCCAACCACAGATGATTCTGCAATTCTATCTTAAATATTATGTCAAGTCGCTAGTGACTGACAGGCTACAAATTAAGTATTGGTTCCTTGTAACAGGCACAGTCTAGGTTTTGTACACTAAATGCCAGATGTATCTCGGAAATTTAACAATTAGCTATCTACAAATCCTACTCCACCACAACCACCCCACCCCCATCCCACCTTGCACAAAAAAAAATCCCCACCACACTGCCTACCAAAAGCTACTGTACCTGATTCGAAAAACGTAAAAATTTATCCCTTACTTTGGTTTTTCAGCAATTACGAATAAAGTTGGCATTTTTATCCTTAGACCCCCATCATTTCAGAGACATCTAACTATATCGGAGTGCAAAGTAATGATCTTTGTTTCCTTACCAGAACATGATCTGCCAATGCATAAAGGAAAGCTCTTCTCCTTTTTGTGAATAGATAAGAAATGCCACGTTAGTGTCCCATAGTTACATACTGTTGAGTAAAAGTTATGATTTCTACGGAAACCTATAGTCACAACTAAAGTCGCTATAAAGTACTCTAAATAAAAGGCAGAGCCATCTACTAATATGGTTCAGGAAAAAATAATATCCTAGCGCCCTCCATTTCTCGTCCTTGGCACTACTTCATTCTTTTGCTATGTGAGCCAAGAAATTGACAAGGTATGGTGAGGCTTCCAAAATTTGTACGCGGGCAAGTTCGTATTGCAAAAGCGCGCCTCCCAAAATGTTTTACCCGAGGAGGTTCAAAATTAGTGAAACATGTTGGTGACATAGTTTCCATAGTTATGTAACTATTGTTCGAACGTAACCGCAGACAACCTGCAATTCAATCGGTAAATGTCTACGGGGCTGAAGTTTGATTTCTGGAGGAACCAGACACGGTAACTGACATTTCATCACAACACTTATTTCTTATCGTATACCCCAGTGGTCAACCCCTCAGGTAACGTCAATTTTCAAGGAAAAAAAAAACTTTTTAACGAAATTAAATAATTCCGTGTTCTTTCCGAGTGTGCATTCCTAGAAGAGGGACATGAAGTCATCACGTTTTTTTCTTTAGCAATTCTTCACAGTCATGTCTCGAGATATGCATATCATACCTGACAAACCTGTCATACCATATCATGCCTGTCAAACGGTTTTAGGGTCAAGGACATCACGAAAGTGTAAGGTATTTGTCTCTCCCAAATTATTGACATGCACTGATATCATTTTATGGATTGGAGGGTTTTCGCATCACACCGTTTACACGTAAGGTTCCTTCGTTCTAACCTTATCCCGAAAGAATTTTTTTTTATCAAAATAATGTCTGTTGAGGAGTTTCCTTCCTTGGGAAATGCGACACAATTAGCACACGTCAAGTCAGTGTCATGATTCTCTCGAGAATTCACTTCATGGATTGTCCTTCCATAGTGCGTAGCTATCCCTGTCATCGGAGTTTGTGTTTCCTCCAATTTCTGATCACATCTTGTTAGAAAAAAAAAGCTGAAAAGTGTCTGTTAACCTGTACCGATAACGGTCAGGAGCCCAGAAAGGATCTAATGATGGGTGAGGGAACGTATTACTATGTTTTGTAAGAAGGGATAAGTACTCCGCCATCTGAGCGCCACCATTGTTAACCGATTACACTTCCCAGATCACCGGCAATTGGCATTTCCGGACCCATTTTCTCTCTTTGTTTACACCTCACCCCATCCCCTGCAAATAAATGTACCCTATTGTTTTTTACTGAGTAAAGACACTTCTTAAATTCTTTAGAACAGATAAATATAATCTTACTCATACATAATTAACAAAATTACAAATAGCCTGCGATGTAAATAAAGATATCCAAAAAATATTCTTTTTTTTTGTACTTGATGTTCCTCAGTGACTCCATTTTCAATGTAAAAAAGAAGGAATGATCGTGTTATCTGAGACACAGAAGTGGAGATAATTGACTTAGTTTCAAAAGAAATGGCCACTTCATAAATATTAAAAGGAAAACTGAAAAAAAAAATCCGCATGTCAGATAAGTTAAAAAAAAAAAAACTGTTCTTTGACTCTTCTGAAAGCTTGTCATGCGCGTTAAATTAAAACGTTTTCCCGAATACCAAACGAATTACGGTTTACCCTAATCACCACTTATCCGAGCAATTGAAGCTTAACAATACAATAAAAAACTTTAACATTGTAAAGAACAATTTAACTCAATTATCCCATTTGAAGAGCGCAACTTGATTCTTAATTAAAATATTTTTGTCTTGAATGGTGCTTTTAACCACAGGGACAATTTTGTTCTTTAAAGTGCAGTGGGGATTTTTTTTTCTCCATAATGCAGCGAAAAAAAAGAGAAATGGTCTACTTTACAATATTGGAACCGTTACGCCACGCTGATAAGGACTGTGAATGTCCTCGTGGGATACCCCGTATCCACAATCCTCTCAAGTTCCTTTCTTCATCTCCTTTTGAGTGATTCTGTGATCAACTTTGCCTCTTGTCGTCAATTTGACCCGACTCCTACAGGTAATTGGTATTACAGGTAATGACAGCTTAAAACTTTCAATGTGTACACACACACACACACACACACACATCCAAATGCACCTATACGAAAATGAACAAAATTGTGACGTAAGGAAATCTTGTGTTCTCGAATCGTTTGATTGGTCGATTGAAATAGCGCATGCGTGTTTATATTGGAAGCTGGACAAACAGGTAAGCAAGCAGGCAGGCTCAGCAGCTCAAGCAAGGCGATGAAAAGCTCGACTCCACAAAGTTCAAAGGATTTGCTAGGAACATTTACGAACTGCCTGTCAAAATGGTACAACGGTTGAAATATTTTGCAATATATATGTCACGCTTTGCCCGAGAACAGCCATTGTTTTGAGACGCTTCATTTAGCGTGGAAACATTCGAAACGGTGGAACGGACGTTGAGGCATTCCGATCTTCGCACCTGTGTAATGTCATCCCGACGAGTGGAGGAGTCGCCTGCCTCGAAAAGAATTTTATTATATTGTTTTATTGCTTGCCTATGTTTATCTACCCGGGAATTTTAGAATCCCATGCAAGTCCTGGCAGATCAGTTTATCCTCTCAGGTTGGTTTTGAATTTGAATTCATAGTTGCAGCAAATCGTAATTGCGGGTATACGTGGAAAGAAAGGTTCATTGGTCAGCTTCTTTTATTTTTTTTCTTTCTTTGATAAGTTTTCATTCCTTTCTGTGGATCGCCGCTTTTGAGTTCGGTTTTGTGTTATCTTTTGACAAACATATATCTATCTGTCACTTCTCTTAAGACAACCTGGATGAGCTGGATTAGCCATACACGGAGAGGGGGAAGATCTCCTGAATAGTGCATTGCAATCCTCACCATCGGAGTTATCTACGCCCTTCACTTTCACAATTTCCCTTTTTCCTCTCATTTATTATTGGATCAGTGCGGATCAATCGACCAGTTGAACGAAGGTAAACGCGGTACGGCAAAATCGTTATAATTTGAGTGAACTGATTTCTTATTTTGTTTGTGCACGTGTATCTATGTGCGGGTATTGTTCGTTTCGTTCTTAATCGATTGAATCGAGGGTAAGGAAGGAGCCCTCTCCCCGATATAAAAAAGAAAAACAAAGAAAAACAAAATGGAATCATATTCGATTTGTAGACCGCGGTTTTCGGTGTTGCTGGTGTTGTCTATCATCTGGTCACAATCGGCGGTTGTCCGGTGCAGCCGCGTGTCGCCTTACATTTCGAGACAACTGGAGCACGACCCTTGTTACAACAGGGATCTGCGACGGCCGGTGCGATGTATTCCATCTTTCATGAATGTCGCGTCCGGCAGGGAAGTTCAGGTCAGCAGTACCTGCGGGAACCCTCCCAACAGATTCTGCGCCCAGTACAGCGGCAACGAGGGCGAACCCGACATAAATTGCTTCATCTGCGACGCGACGCATCCGAAACGGCGGCATCCAGCGGAGTACCTGACGGATAATCACGACACGCATAATTTGACTTGCTGGCAGAGCGAATCGTTTCGGCAACCAGACGAGAATGTGACGCTGACGTTGTCCCTTGGTAAAAAGTTCGAAATGATCTACATCACCTTGAACTTTTGCCACACCCGTCCGGATTCGATGGTCATCTACAAATCTCAGGACTACGGGAAGACCTGGTCGCCCTACCAGTATTACTCGAGCTCTTGTCGGCGCACTTACAACCTCCCGAAGAACGGTATCATCACCAAGGCCAACGAGCAACAGGCTATCTGCGTCGATCCGGAGGAAAACCAACGTTCCAGCTCTCAGATCGGGTTCAACACCCTGGAGGGCCGTCCGTCGGCCTCCGAGTTCGACGAGAACCCCATCTTACAGGACTGGGTGACCGCCACGGACATCAAGGTAGTCTTCAACAAGATCCAACAGAGCGTGGAGAACGATATCGATTCTTCCTTTTACGCTGTTTCCGACTTCTCCGTCGGAGGGAGATGCAAATGTAACGGACACGCCTCCAAATGTATCGTGGGTGACGACGGGAACCTGATGTGCGACTGCAAGCACAACACCGATGGGCCAGAGTGCGAAAGATGTAAACCATTCCACCACGACAGGCCCTGGGCCAGGGCGACGTCAAGAGACGCTAACGAGTGTGTCGGTGAGTAACGATGTGTATCGAGACACTTTTTGGCTTCATGTGATTCACTATCAAATTTGACATTAGTTTGCACGGTCTCATAAAGAAGACAGTAAATCGTTCTTTCTAACCATCTTGTAAATGTGAATACAATTCAGTTCGTGACGTCAGTCAGTGCTGCTGTTTGGTCTCAGGTCAACAGAACACTTCCAATACCCTTAAAACTAAAGGCTTCATTACGTATTTCTCTTTAAAAAGACATCAATCGTAATTCGAAGATGGAGGGTCTGTATAAAATCCCATGAGGTCATACGAGGTCAACTTTGAAATTTAATTTCACTGCTTTTGAGATTTGTGGCGTAATCATGTGTTTTTTTTTTGTTTTTGAGACATCCCTCATAAGGGCATGCACTTCGTGCAGGGGGTACGATTGTGTATTACTCGTGCGAATGATTCACTCATGTAGTTCAGGAAATTTTTGTAGCCCCCCCCCCCCCTCCTAAATATTCCATGCACCTCGAAGACTTACTGTTTCCAAAGTGTTGGAAACTATAAAAACTTTCAAAACGAATAACACATTCATACAAATCGAGCTATCGTCATTCATAGCAACAAAGAAATTGTATAGGCCTAAAAGCAGATACAAACTTTTGTCAGGTCATCCTTCACTAGAAGTACCGAATAATGGATTGAGTGGGACTAAGTGGACAAGGACGCAACACTTGAGGAAATTTTCAGTTCACATATACATATGTAAATGGTACAAAGTCAGTGACTTCAACAGTTTCTTTGAATCATAATGGTCATTTTTACATTCACATATATTTGCAAAGTTGGTCTCCTCTCCTTCTTGACAAATGTATCGGTTTGGGTCCCGAAGCTCTCACAGAGGGGCAACATCCATTGAAACTGTAATCACCAAATTTACAGAATTTGTTGTAGGCTGTAGCAAAATATGTTCATTCGAACAAAGATTCGCTATTTGGCATGCTCCAACACAGCTACATTGTACCAATGGATGAAAAGTACCTTATATCCTACAGGGTTGTAGACTACATATGTTCCTAAATACAAGCATTTAAACCTCTTTTTCATTTTAGCTAGAAGTTTGCCCAGTGCCAGTCACAAGTTACGCCATAGTCCGCTCCTTCCATCGCGCATTCTCTTGCTTTCTAAATTTACTGCTGACAATGATAGTGCAATAGTCTACGAAATCAATCCTGTTGCGCACACCTAGCTTGCGGTTTTTACAAACTCGCCAGACTACATAATTATAGTTGAAGCAGTGATTGTAACGTGGTTAAGAGAAACAGAATAATTACTTATAGGTGGATTAGACGATGCTGGACCTCTGTATCCTCCTTCACTAAAAAAAAAATATAAAATGAGACAAAAGCCACGACCACCCAAAGCTAGACTGCAACTTGAGTGATGGCCATACAGTTACCTGATGTATAAAGGTAGAGTCTTCATTATTTGCTAACAGACATACACCTTCTGCTTCTAGAACACCCACGGCCGCTGATGGTTAAATTTGTACGATAGGCCTCCTCCAAAAATTAGATTCTTGAATATATTTAGCAATTCACAGACAGGCACCTGATATTCATAGATCCTTGACAACACATTTAGCAAAATAATCCAATAAGGTGCGAAGACAGAGGTCACGTTTTGAAAACTTTTCACGATAAAAAAATCCTTTCCCTTCCTCTTTATCATTTCGATTTTCCTATCTTAGTCTTCTCGTGCACGCTCAAATACTGTTGAGAGTATAAATTACATTGTTCACCTGTATGCACGTTTCCATATTTTATACATTTGCCGTATGATGGCGTTTGATTTGGCTTAATTGTGGGTAATTAAGTGTCAAGGCTGCAAAGCAAAATCTTGGATTATATATATATATATATATATATATATATATATATATATATATATATATATATATATATACATGTGGGAGTGCTCTGATTCGTTCTCTTGTCTCGTCAGGAGTATGGAACTACTTCAGTGGTGCCATCTGTTCATTTTCACGTATTCTTTTCCTGTGGCAACTTGCCCCCCCCCCCCCCCCGTTATTTACCCCTGCGATATATAATTTAAATTCAGTCATGTCCATTGGTCGCGTTCCTGTTGTGTAAACAGGTTGAGATTGAACAGCTTCCCTCCAACGGCTTAATTTCTAGTTTGAAAAATCGTTTTCTAAACACTTCAAAACGATAAATATACACCACAAAGGTCTTGACATCCTCTTTACACGCAATATGTGTGAGTAAAAAGAAAGGTTGCCGTTCGAAGAAAAGGAAAAGAAAAAACAAAACAAGACGTAGTTGGAAGGAGAAGGATGATTTAAGTTGCCGTCCAATTTGTTAGTATTTCTTGTCTTTGAGGTTCTCAAGTGTAAATAACCCTCAAGATCCATCGACGCATTCCTACAGCTACACAATGTAAACATATATGTTAACGAAAATAAACTGAAATAACTTCGAAGTCATCGTCGATTTCATCGAAATACCCCACCCCCCACCCAACCCCGACTCGTAACTACGGCTTCAAATAATGCCAAATCAATTTTGTACAATTCTATTTTACGAGCAATATGGCAAACATCTTAATGTTATATATATTTTTTTGATGACTTTATTCACTGTTTTGGCGGAGGGGGTGGGTGGGGCAGAATTGTAGTGTATATGTTCAAACTTGGTAATGATCCTCAACCCATTTCGTCTTTTTTTCACCGCCTTATCTCTCGAACTTCAGAGATATATGTATCTCCTAACATGGTTAGTTTGGTGACCATATAAATAAACAACCCGATGCATTAATTAACTAAGACCTTGTAACAATGATTACCTCAGACCAGCCAAAATGGTATTCCAACCCAGTCTTGACAAGGTCGGACTAGGAGGTCATAACGGAGGAATGCGTATTCACGTGCTTGTCAAAAACGGTAAAAAAAAACAGAAACAGAAAAAAAAGGGGTTCTGCATGTGATCATATGTCGGAATATGTGTGATTAGTAACCAAAAAGCAGTCGTTCTCAAGGATGTCAACGCCATTTGACGTGAATGATGTTCCTAACATTTGAATCAAGTCAAACCAGATCCATCAATATTTTTCCCCCTACCCCAAAGAGATGTAAGTCACCCTACCCTTCCCTCGTACAGTCCGGACTCACTAACCCTTACTCTTTTCTTAAGCAGTAGGAAATTGTCAATCTCTTTCTCTCCTCCTAATTTTTCATTTCTCGCGCGCTTGGATTTATCTGTAGGATTGTCCAAATCATCCGCTGGTATTACATGATAATAATAATAATGTACAACCGATGGTCATGACTTAGATTCATCCATCCATGCCGTAGTTACCAACGTCTTATCTGATAAGACCTGTCACACCATTTGATCATGTTTTATCGACTTTTCCTATAGATATCAAGTCCTTGACGTTCTGACTATATGCATAGAGCTTTAGAACTACACAGAAAACTAGAAAAACGGATCATGTTACTCGATAAAAAAAAAAGAAAAAAAAAAGACCCGGACTCGACAGCTCAAAACTTGTCTCGCCATCAATTTTCCTTTCCATTTTGGCGACAGAAACTTTCCCGTCTTGCAAAGGAAAAACAAATAGAAGCAAAATGTCAAGACAGCCACAGATAACGCATCTTTATCCAAGTTAATTACTGGTTATTTCTTTTTTGTATGTATAAAATTTTACGTACAAACTGTATTTGTCGCGGGGTCACGTGAGTGTTGTCTGCACACAGTCTGCCGTCAGGAGTCTCCTTCTTAAATACGAAGCAGATTTTGAACAAACTTAAAGTACGTCTTCGTTAATTGGCTCCAAATAGGATGACGTCAATTTTCGGGATCAATTATGAAATGGAGTCAGGCTCTCGATTTTATCCAAAAACGTCGTCAACATCGTACCGGCTTTATTTCCACTCCCCCCTTTATTTTTGCTTCTTTGTTTGTTTGTTTTTTTTTTTACCTGGAAGACGGGTTCAGCTTTTGTCATGTAGAATTACGTCTGATTCCACGCAGTGGGTATTAGCTGTCGTGACGTGAGGAATGCATCCACTCTGTTGGACACTTGTGGTAGTTGCTGGGGACAACCATGATGTGACCAAAGCAAGATATGACCTGATACGGTAGACTATGCTGCAGGGGAATTTTCTCATTTCCATTTTATTCAATTCTGAGATCGTTCGTGTCGTCCTCCGTACTCGAAAAATGACTCTAATAGAGGGCGATATGAAATGACACTGCAACGTTTCTGAGATATGCCACCTCATATATAGGCCTAGCTACAGGAAAAGGGGGGCCACCCAGAATCTTGGCCAACGTTTTTGACATTATGTGCGTAAGACAAAAAAAAAAACAAAAAAACATCTGGGCGGGAGGTATGTCTCCAAATTTATGTTATTGCCGTTAAGCTTTTCACACAACACAAACCGTGCATAAACACAGGAGGCATGTTGGTAAATGTCACACATCGTTCATTTGCACTGTACTTTGGATTCAACAAAGCCATGCTTCTCCAGCTGTGCTCTGCACCAAAGTTGACGTTAACTGTAACGAACTTTAATTCGTGTTTCCATGTGACGTGCACAAAATTGCCGTCTATTTGGAAATCCTTCGAGTTTCATAAATGGTTAGAAAATATTGAAAAAGTCAGACATACACTCACCCCCATCGAACTGCGATCCGACGCATCTGGGGCGAGTCGAGTTGAGGTCGGTTTCGTACAGATTTTTATTACAGAAAATTTTGTATTCGTTTTTATTGGTCAACCTTGCTGAAAGTCAAGTGTCTGCTGGGTGGTAAAGGACCAGAAAAGCTCCAAATCGGGACCAGGGTCTGGCCTGTGTCCGGACTGACCAAACCGAAAAGGTTGACACTATTGTCGTAGACCTGGTTTCCGAGAGTGACAGTCATGCGTTGCTTTCCTACGATATTATATCAAATTTCACGGGAGCATGCACTGCCATGATACAGGAATATCGTTACTCCCGGGATCTCATTATGTTGATTTCAAGACTAACGGCGCTCAATACTGAAAGATAACGCACAATGAAATTCATACTGTGAATGACGGTCTACTGCAAACCGTCTTCTTTTTTTCTTCTTTTTTTCCTTTAGATCAACATAAGAACGTTAGAATTGTAAATACCGTCTAGTTGCTTTCGACATTTCTGTTGGCAGCTTTTAGCAGACGCAGTTAATTTGAAAAACAAACTGTCAGATTTCCGGTTCCATACACCAAATATTGTGAATCTTCAGGGCCCGCAAGGGACCTAGAAGAGCAATGGTTTAAATAGTGGTAACTTGTACTAACGAATTACTAGTTTGTGAGAACGAATTACTTATTCGTATTAAGGAATTAGTAGTTCGTAGAAGCGAATTACTAATTCGTATAATGATGACTTTCTGATAAAAAATAACGAATTGGTAATCCGTGATACCGAAGTAATAATTCATTTTTACGAGTTACTAATTAAATACGAGTTACTACGATTACTAGTAACAAACTACTAGTTAGTTGTGACGAATTATAACGAATAAAAAGATAGTTTTTAATGAATTACTACTTCGAAATAAGTAATTACTACTTCTTAATTTCCAATTAGTGATTCGTGGTAACGAACTCCTAATTCTTAATGACGAATTCCTAATTCTTAATGACGAATTCCTAATTCGTAATGACGAATTATTAATTCGTAATAGTAACGTCAAGTGAGTATCTACCGCGTCGATGTTGGCATTATATATGCCCATGGTTCATTGGAAGACTCAAAGAAGAACATATTATAAGTTATAAAAACAAGAAAAGAAATCCGCAAAGGCATATGCTATATAAATTGACTGTAAGTTGTATGAAGACCCTTAACTTATTAAAGTATCATAGTCGATATTCGAAAAATGAGTTTGTTTGCATGTAAATGACGCGTTTGCCTCTGGTCAGCCTCCCAGTAGAGTTGAAACAAAAATATTTAAGGTGACTGAACTTTCTTTTCTTTCCTTTCTCTATTTTTTTTTTTTTTTGGGGGGGGGGACTAAAACCACATGCCGTTTAAACTATACGGTATACCTATCGTACTGTGGATGTTTTAACGGATTAAAAATGGATGGCGAATTCGTTTGACAAAGTTAAACTATAAATAACGTTTGAAGATGATTGTCCAAGTTGTACATCGGGTTGAGGCATTTTTTACGTTCTTATTTCGTGTTTTAACTTCAAATATTTGAGCACCAAGCGGTCCGTGTCCAAAAAAAAACCACTGAACGTTTACCTTTCCTGGTGATTTTTCATCCTTCATACTTTAATCTTTTTTTTGTCGAGAACACCCACCGGAACTTCAGGCCACATCTCCTGTTTATAGGCCCACTAGCTAATAAGTCAATAGGTAAACCTGCAAAGAAGAATAAAACAAATTTAGGCCCGTAAATCATATTTAAGACGCACTGAATTCTTTTGCGGGCGAAGTCCATTGTTATTTTAGTACCAACGTCACGTAGGGGTGCGGTGCGTGGAGATGGGTCTCTCTTTTACTACTTACTCCTCTGTTTTCTTCCCCGGCTCGCCGACCTCCTGTGACGCCCAGGAGAATCCATTGTGGAGACATCTAGTCCCAAACAAAAATAAATGTTTAAAATTTATTTGGATGTAAAAAGGCGCGGGGAGTGTATACCTCGTCAATTTTTGACATACCATAACTGCGGCGAAATTGTATCAAGCAACAAGAGAAGAATGACGAGCTGCAAGTCTCGAATGCAGACGACACTAGTTTGACTAAACCGACCAGATTCTGGAGAAATGAGGCCATATGATATAGGCCTATAGGCCTGAGCCTGTGGGATGTTTGAACAATCCGCCATTTTGTTACGCTTAGTGTCACGTTAATGACGTGCAATGTATGATCTCCATTTTGCGGAGTATATGTGGCTGTTGCAAACAAAACGAAAATACCAATGGTCCTTCTGTATTACTGTATCTTCCAAAACACATCCTAGTAGGTTATGCCCTCTGCAACAGAAATCTTATTTCACAATTGACAGCTAGCACAGGTGTTTTCGTTTTTTGTTACAGCCTATACCATTCGGTTAGAGTTTACGTTTCTGATGTTGACAGACTGCCTATTAAATGACCATCAAAATCCTTCAGATACATTTAACATACTTCCAGCTTCCCCACGTTGTTCCTTTAGCAATATAAGGAAGATATATCATATGCTCCCTTGCGTGCTTCCCTAACGACCGCTTACATGTGTAAGAAAGCACTTGCCTGTGTACATGATTAGGACCTAGGTGTTTGTTGCTCAATCGTTTAGAAGCAACGCACCATTCAAAGTCACGGCGTGCACTAAGGAAATAGTGGCTTCCTATCAAGAAATTGCTATGCATTCATTCAAACATTCCAATTAGTTGTATTTTACTCGGTAAACATGAGAGAGGGGTTCCCTACTTCTGTGTCAGTCTTATTCCAACGCTTACTACCCCCGAGAAACAAAACGAAGAAAAGAAGAAACAAAAAAGGAAAAAAAAAACACTTGAAGTGAAAGTTCTTCAGGCATTTTGTTCGATCAAGATTCCATTTAAGTAAATTGGGACGTTAAAGGCATGTACAAGAAAATGCTCCACTTATTACGTTCTTGTGGCCTGGAGGTCTCACGCGATGTTGAGAAGGATTGTAAAATTATGTAATTTTGTAAATAAAGGTACTGTCTTGTTTCTCCGGGCACACTGGAAACTCGAAGTATAAGCGAAGACATCTTTCTTTAAATAGGTTTCAATGTCTCATTTGGAACACAGTGACGTATGAAGCGATGGCGGTGTATTCATAAGCCTCCCCCCTCCACACTCTTTCTCATCCGTCCACCATGTAGCAAATCCACGCAACCCACTTCCCTTCCCAAGTTCCTTCATTTTTTTTTTTTTAGTGTAAGTGCTTGTCAACTTGTATGTGTACCGGTAGTTGTGAATGTAAGGGGAGGGGTGTCCCATTTGAACCCATTTCACAAGGCGATAGGAAAAAAGTGTGGCGATTAAGTTTGCTGAAAATATATACTCTTGCAGAAAGCCTGACCGTCAGATTCAGTGGCAACCCCAGGGAGATACAAGAGGAAAAAACGGACCTTTTTGGGGGTGAAAGTTGAAAATAATTATTTCGATAGAATGTATTGCCTATATGCTCACGGGTGTATATTGTTGTAGATTCGGTGATTACCATACATAGCCTTTGCCTTGATGTTTATACAGCTGACATACAGTACACGTATAATAATAGGCCTATGACTAGAATAGAATGAATGAGTAGTTGTGGTATCGAGGTTGGTTTTAGCGAGAAGTCACGAATTTTCTTGACAAATTGACAGTGCATTTTCTAAGTCAATACCCAAGCTGCTGTCTGAAAGATATTATTAAAAGACTCCAATGTCCATGTATGTGTCCCAAACCCCGGGGATATAAACAAATAAATAAACATAAAAAAAAACGACTGACATGTTACTTAGATACTGTACACTAGAGCCTACAGAGCACTGTACACTGCTCTGTACACTAGGATCAGTTAAAATGTCAATTGTGGACCTTATATAGAAAAGCGTAAAACTTGTCAAAGTCGTCGGCTATCATCGCTCGCCATCTGCAACTGTTTAGTTTAATGTCCCTCCACTATATACTGTTAGCAGTGCAACGTTGTACATTGAACAGTGTTCCTTGTTTTAGGTACAGGTAGGTCCCCATGCAGCATGGGTTTTGAACCTACCTCCGTCTGCCTACACTTCACCTTCCCTCCACCCCCCCCCCCCCTTCCCTATTTCCCACATGATGCTCAATTTAAACCTGAATTCCTAGGCTATTCTATAAAAAGAGGTATAGGAAAGGGAGGAACTTGCGATACCCGTACTGCACTTGCGACAAATTCGAGACCTCACCCCACTGATATTAAAGGAGAAGGCTAGTCAAAACTTTTGACAGTGTTAAGTGAGAAACTATCACATGATAAACACCATCATCACATTTCATTTAAAAATGTTGCTTATACTTACAAAGATATTGCAATTTGACATGTTAATAAAAATTAATCAGGAAACTGCCAATTTTGATATTATGATGATCTAACCTTACCGCATGTGATTGAAAAGCTTTTGGTTTTCTTCATATTTCATATAATTTTAAAAAATATGCAGATTCAAATTTTTCCAGTATCAATAATTTGATTATTACATTATACACCTCAGTAATTCAACACAAAATGTGTACCAGTGTATGCGGATTTATGAAAATTATAGGCAAAGAAAAAAAAAATACATTAAAATTCCTTCTATCAGTGGTTGTGTGACATCATGATTCGACTTACTCAAGTGGGTTTAAATTCAACTTACGCAAAAATGCCGCTCTCAGGTTTCCTTCTTCTTTAATACCGCACTCATATTGCTTAACAGGATGCCCAGACAGCTACCCAGGCAGGCTCCACCCCGGGCCTGTTTTGGCCCCCCTACGTTGCACTTTGGTGTATTTTGATGGGTTTTTGGTCCACTCCAAGTTGATAATTTTAAACTCTTCTTTTGCTCACACTGCCCATCTCACCTCTAACCAGCCCCTCCCTCCGAGCACCGTTTACCCACCTCCATCCTTTCCCTCTGGGGGTTCGGTTCACTGACCATGAGATGGTCAAAGTACCATCCGCTGCGTGGCTAGAGCAAACATTGCCATCAGAAAGATGCGCTATAGTCTTAGCTAATTTTCTGCTTGAAAATTGAGCTGCATGTGTTCAGTGAATTGATAAAAATGGCAAGGGGGTTGTATGGAAGAGGGTTGGGTTCGTTTACGAGTTGAGTGTTGAGGAAAGAAAGTACATAAATGTGTAATCGATCGTGGGGTAAAAATAACACAATAACATTGATCAACATTCATAAAATCTTTATACACGTAAGAAAAAATACTTGAGCCCCTTCCCCACACTTGCGCATTATTTTCAGTTTGACAGTCAAAGTTCTCAGCAATTTGCAACAGGAGCCAGTTACTAATGGCAATCCTGTAGGTCAGAGTCTTGCGGTGGAGTGCCTTGTTCATTTGTAAATGAGGTTTTTGAAAAAAAAAAAAAAACGTTAAGTTTCGTTTATAAAATGACGCAATCTGCATAAACGATGGGTCGACGCATACGACATACTGCTCGTTTTCAGCCCCACCTATTTTTTGCTCAAATTTTCAATTGTTGCAAGTTTATTTCAAGTTTTGTTGCCATGCATGAGAGCGTACTAACGTTGTTGAGGATTTGGTTCATAACAACGTCTCACGGTTCATTTGATATGTCAACCGTTCCGGTAACATGTACTTTGTATATGTTCGTGATAAGTATATAAGTAACTGTATGTGATGTTTTTTAACTGATGTACTGTACATGGAAGAAAACCCAAGAAAATCGGGCATGCATATGACATGCATGTAGGTCTAGCCGACTTATGGCATAAAGTGTACATAATGATTAGATTGTTACAAAAAAGTTTAAAATGTGACTGTGACAAGTAAACAACAGTGTCCAGGATGTAACGGGGCGAGACAAACCCCTTTTTCTGGACTATTTATGAGATTTTTTTTTTTCCCTTTGAGAGGGGTGGGGATGGGGGCGCGCACAGACATTACTACAGCTTCCTCACCATTGACAGTACATTGCTGGACAGATAAGTTCTTTCGTTCGTATTTTCAAATGGTTTATCCAGGAGTGTCTTCATGCACTTTTAACTTTGTAAATGCCAGGAGATACGCGACCGTAGTTTCAAAATGACATCAAGTTTCCGTAATTGCTCCATTAACATTTTGACAGATCTCTGTATGAAGGGTAAAACACGAATAGCATTTGCAGAGACCACTAATGTGGTATGTTGAAATACACTGTCACAGACACGAGGCACGGGGCTACGTAATTACTGTGGAACAAAAAGAAAACTTTGCTCAGCGTACTGTCATGGGTAGTTTTGTTCCGCAAGAGATGCGGTACGTAAATAGCTGTCCTCTTCATTGCCGAATCGCGCATTTTCTTTTCTGAAATGAATAAACCACGCCATTGAAGTTATGCCATAAACTTCTTCAATGAACGGAAATACCAGGATGCATGTAACAATAGCTTGTAACAGCCACTTAAACCAGTTTATCCAGGAGTTGCTGTAACAACTTCTCGGTTAACTTAGCCATCAAGCGTTCGCTCATATATAGCTTGCGGAGATAGTATGCAGACCAATGCCTGTACAGTCAACCCAGAAATCGCTGCTCAAGAGTAATATTCAGCTAAAGATATGAAATCATTTTCACAATTTCACATATAGACTACATTTAGACGTCATGTATCCCAGGGAATCCTTTAATATTTTTCTTGTATCTTTGGTAGGCTATATGTCATACTTTCAATTGAGAAAATGTCTTAATCCGTGCAAGGTAATGTAGTCTACACTTTCATGCGACGGGCACCTCTCACGTTGTATTGTATCTTATAGAAGAACACTGGCAGGCCCTGCATGCCATAAAGCTATGAGCGGTCGGTTGCAGCTGAGTCTGTCCAACGGCAAGGGCTTGGTACGGGTATTTAGCAGATGGCCATATAAACAGTCATTTGCCATACCTTTTTTTTCTCTACCCGTCTATGTTTGTCACACCGTTTCCATGACTTTGCTTCTAGCACAATAGTCATCATACATCATTCCTTCGATAAAAGGTTAACAAACACAAACACCATGTGAGAAAACGATAGGCTACTTACTGTACACATGATAGTCTGATTTTCCGAGTCCGCTGCATGCAGAATATCCATTCACGCCTTACAAATTACGAAATCGCGACATTCTCTGCAAACAACGTACTCCTAAAAACAAATCGAAGCAGTCGTGAGAATGTTTGTGGTTTTCCTTGACTTTCTTTAGAGTACAATCATAATCTCTGAAAAGAAAAACCTAGTTAATAATAAAATATATATACGAAGCCACGTGGGATGCCTATCTTCGTTCGTCCGCAAAGTCACGGTGTAAAATTGAGTGTTTCTCCCTCGGGGACAGCGAAAATGAATTCCAATTTTCAGTTTCCGAAATTCGATTTGAGCAAATTACCACGAACTGGCGCTGAAAATGGCGTGCCTTTGAATTTTGTGACTGAAGGGAAGAGTTGAAACGGATTGCTAAGGCATGTGCGTTTGTCACTGAGGTTATGACCCCGGTCATATATTATTTAAAACACCCAGAATTGACAGAAATATCGTATATTTATACTTATATTATTTTGTGTTCTTGTTCCGCTCGTCGACCAAAGATTAAGCGTCTCTTGTTTTGTAACCTCTGTGAGGAGTGTAAATAACCGATAAACAATTTAAAATTTGAGTTATGCCTTTGGAAATTTTTTTGTCAGATCGATTAAAATCTATAGCGCGACACCGGGAGATGTTTTTGCAGAAAGGGGACAAAATGTCTCAATTTAAGTCCAAATTTTTTTTTTTTTTTCATTTATGGCCGTAGATATACACACAAGGCCCTTATTCAATTCAAAACGACATAAACTTTTTTTACATTGTTTGTGTATCCATTTAAAGAGAGGGGAAACAAGAAAAAAAAACACTAAATTTAGTTTGATATCGTTACTGTATTTTTATAGACGTTCTTGAAAAGAATTGAAAAAGCTGTAAAGAAATGGAAGGAAACATAAATAAGACTACGGTGAGATTGCGTACTAGGTGCAAAGATCTTTTAATGTCGTTTCTTGAGTATATCTGACCCGTGGGGGAGGGAGACGAACAGTTTGGGGCATTAAATTAAAACCTAAATCAGCCGCCGTTTGACTTTTACAAGCGTCGACACAAAAAGTATGCCTGAGGCAGAAATAATATCATATTGACATGTTATGGAGCTGCATAAGTAGGAAAATAGAAGGATGATGCAGCACCAACGGACTAAAAAAAAAAACCCCCCCAAAAAACGGAAAGATGAGAAACCAATAGGTAAATACGAGAAACATCATGTCAAACATACAACGGTTACCAATTCAGCATGCGACCGTCTAGCTATAGTTCATGGATACTGGGATTTATAATGCGCACGCTCACTAGAACTGATGATGTGCGCCTTAACTGTTCCCGACCCAACTCTGATGCTCAGGGGCGGATTCAGAATTTTCTGGGGGTGGGGGGGGGGTAGATCCACCCATTGTGGGAGGGAGTGGACATCTGAAGGATTAAGATCAAATTTAAAAAAAAAAATGTGGTCTCATTATGGTGCACCTTTTTCTTTATCAAAACCGTGACAAGGAGACAAGTGAGGTGTCTGCGATAGTATATTAAAGGGCTGACAAAGCCACGGTACACCTTGGGTGTACTTAAAGTATGCCGCGTGAAAATTTTTGTCTTGAAAATTGGGAGGGGGAGGGAGGTAGATATTCTGAGCCCCCTGTCACGTGATTAGACAGATTAGCGCTATTATTTTGTTTTCGCAATTACCCTTCCAACGATCCAAAACACACGCACTCTGCAACTATCACGAGTAGGAGTTCACTTTGCTACCAAAATTTTGGTCCCCCGAAAAAAGGAAATTGATTCTGGTAGTAGATACTGAAGAGTAAACAGAAGGTAGATAAATTAACGTTGTTCTCATTTTAGGACAACACTCTAACTCGCTGAGTGCAGTATTCACACGTTAAAACTGCATTTGTCACTGGTCTTTTGCCACACCCCTGGGATGCGTTTCTCGTATATTCTCACGCTTCCAGTTCACCCCTTCAGTAGACTGAGAAGTGTCCGTCGTTTAGTGGAGTTACTAGAACTGGTAATTGAATAACTCCCCAAATCCCCGCCATTATATACCAGTAATACGCTTTCAGTGATTTCTTTGATTTTGAATCGAACTAAGGAAAGAAAAAGAAGAAGAGTGTGATTGAGATAAAATCTTAAGTACACCCTCCTTTTGTCATTTTTCTAATACCTCTAACACAACCGACCAAGTAAGGAATTATCCATTTTAAAAGGTGGGGAGAAAGGACAGAAAAATACAAGAAAAAAAAAAAGAGAGAGAAAGAAAGAAAGAAGAAAACCAAAGCGAGAACTGGGAGAATGCAATGAGGATACTTCAACCATTGCACCGTCCGTTTGAACAGTCTATTGTACGAAATGAGCAAATGTTTGGAGATGAGCTTGTCTGTGTTTATCTTTTTCAAGGCTGCGTTTGTTACAAATTTTGCTTTTTTTTCTGCTCCTTCGTCTTCTTTCTCTTTTTTCACGGCTACAGCTTTAACACGCCATTTTGGTGTTCTTTGGCATCCTCTTCTCGAAATAGAGAGACATGAGAGGGGTGAAGTAGAGATGAAAAGGAAATAGCCAACTTAAGATGGACAATGGTCCTATTTGAAGCCCCTATATGTTTCTTTGAGATGCCTGGAGGGGGGCAGCCAAAAAATTCAACGATACTCGTGATGGACTTCGCAGTTTTCTCTTCTTTCTTTTCTTTTCCCGTCTTTTTTTTTAAACATATTCAACTGAAGACCATTTATTACGTTATTTGTTTACAGAAAAGATTTGCCTCTTTACTCAATCCCGGCAGACATTAAAAAGAAAAGAAAAAAAAAAGTTGTTGTCGCACGTTTGTTTTCTGTAGTTTTCGGAAATCTTGTTAAAACCTTTTCAGGGAATCACTTCAAATGTGATAAACTAGTTAAGAGGAAATCCTTGCAACTGCTTCTCAAATGTGACAAATTACAAAAACAGATGATCCATCACATTATAAATGAATCCCAAATCTCTACAGGAGGTTGTAGACTAAGTGCTGTGTGAGCTGTTGCAAGGACGCAAACAATTGCTCAGCCAACTTGAGAATCCTTTGTCGGTACGCTGAAGTTACTCTTCTTCTAGATATTTCATTCTTGGAGGGTGGGGGATGAAGATGGAGAGGGATGAAGGTAAAAGGAAGGGTAAGGGGGTCTTCTGACAAAACGAGGAACGTAGTGTTTCTTGCATGTAATACTGTCGATGTATGCCCTAAATGATGTGACGGTTTCTGAAAATCAGATAAGTTGATGGGAGGACGGAGACCAAGGGACTCTCTAAGGGGAGGGGGGGGGGGGAGAGGATAAATCTGTTGATGTTTCTAGAGTAAAATATGCAGCGAGTTATGAGTAGTAATGATTGTGTCATTCCAGAACGAACCTTTATTTCGCGCAATTTCAAACCTTTTGAAAGTAAAAGCGTCTAGATGTTGGAGTTTTTGATAATCCCTCTCACTTCTGTGAATTCTAGCGTTTTTTTTTTTTTTCCTCGTAGCACAGACACAATCTGGCTATGTGTGTCGAAATGTGCTTACATTACAATCGACCCCCAAAACTCTCCCTTCTGGTCAGTTTTCGTGAACTTTTTCGTAACTTGAAAAAAGAGGACAATTGGAATTTCCAACAATAAAGGAGACGTCACAATTTCGAAATCCCATTTTCTTTGACTCGATACAACAGCCAGTTTGACCTTAAGCTGTCATTTGTCGGGTCCGCAATGCTGCTTGGATAAATTCAGATGTTATCCATCAAACTTAGTTCAAACTCTTAATGTAGGCTGCCAGCAAACATTGTAAGGCATAAAGAAAAAAAAAAACCCCTGAAAGTGTAAAAAGTGCTGCACCAGTCTGTGCAGTATTTAGGTTATTTGAGGTTGAAATTGATAGAACGGTGTTGACCTTAAAAACTAACTCATAATTTTCTCTCTGATAAAGCTCAACAAATTCTCTAGAAAAACCACATTACGACTGGAAGAGAAAAAGGAAAAAGCGATAGTCAGGGTTATGTACGTGTGGTTAAATGACGGCATACTTCTCTCCTTTTTCTTTCTGTTTTAATTTTTCATGTAAGTGTTACTCTAAAAACGACCCAAAATTTAGCCAGGAAACCGCGAATAGCTTGTTGGGGTGTCCGAACGTCAGCGGGACGTCGTCAAATATTTGACGATTAAGCTTAAATGGCTCCAAAGTAAGTTTCAACAAGTCTCCAAATTTCCTTCTTCACAATTTGAGTTGAAACATCTACCTTTTTTTGACACTTATTTTTGAACGATCGCGCACGCCTTGTTGTCAAGGTACAGGCCGTGCTCAAACCTCTCATTCATTCATTTATTTATTCATTTATTCATTCATTCATTTATAAGTTCTTACAGATTATCAGAAGTTTAGGTTGTCGTTTTAACTAACTTTGTTCATATTCGCACTCCTCAGTGTTTGTATTTATTTCAGTTATTTACTATTAATTAATGAATCGAACAAAATTGATTGCTAAGAGCTTCAAGAGACGATGTGGGTGGGATTGCCTGGATGAGTCTGCCTCACCTCGGCCTATAGTCATGTGGTCCCATTTATATCACCATCATCATGATCATGATCATCATCGTCATCATCATCATCATTATCGCCATCATCCTCAGTGACAGTCTCTATCAGAGACACAGAAATCATCATCACCAAAATCTACCTAAATTGATTGATAAGGGAGGGGTGGTAAAGAGAAAAGGGGTCACAACCGTCACATTGATGGTCTGCTTCTCCGATGTTTATGTGGTCTCATTTTCATCACCGTCTCCATCATCATCATTTTTGTCATCACCATCAGTCACAATCAACGATCACCTCCAGCGTCATCATCAGCTCCAATAATGAATCTACCTAAATAAGTAAATTTATCGGTGAAGAGGGGAGAGGGTAGACGGCAGAGAGAAACGGGATCGGTGGGATGATCTGCTTCGCCGACATTCATGTGGTCTCATTTTCATGTTCATCACTTCTTCATCATTATTATTGTCATCATCATCGCCATCATCATCGCCACCATCAGCATCCCCTTCATCATCATCATTATCATCATCACCATCACCATCATGATCATGATCACCATCATCATCATCATCATCATCATCATCATCATCATCATCATCATCATCATCATCAATAAATACCAACCACAAGGGGTACCATCACTACCACCACTATCATCACTACCACATCCATTATCATCACCATTGCTCACATCAAATCTAAGCTCATGTAATTTGTCTTTAAAGATTGCCGTTTATCACCACCCACCCCGATATCATCTTAATTAAAAGGTGTGATTACGTTGCGGAAAGCGGGAAGAAAGGAGTTTGCATATCGCTTTCAATTACGAAGAATCGATCGATAATTGAGGGATCACTTATTAAAGTCTGATTTCTCTCAATTGTACCCCATGCAATGATCCAGCAGCTATTTCGTTTTAAAGAAACTTAAAAGATTGGGCTTCCTCACCTCGGCGATGACGGTTAGTTGTTACTCCTCTAATACGGTGAGCACTATTAGCTCAACTTGTTAGCTTGTTCGTTATACTGTTGGCCTCATATGCACTTGTTGACTTTCTTCTGCCCAGTTTGCAATAGTTGAAACTGCTCTGAAGTACAACACTGTAACAATGGCAAACATGCTACGACAATGGACTATTGTAATTAGATTGGTCGGTAAACGATACCTTTGACACTTAATTCTCGAAAGATCGTACCTTTCACCGAGGAAGAAAGCAAAGAGAGAAAAATCAATCAGCCCCCTGCGTCATGTGTGTGTCTGTGTGTGTGTGTGTGTGGACACTATTGACCAAACAGAGAAACGAAAATAAGGGAATCAACAACCCATTGATTCCCATCATCTCATAGGGTGTTGTCCTGAAGTATGGATTGCTATTTGAAGAAATTAACAAGTTGAAAGTACCATCGATAGTGTGACGTCTATGGACCACTTCACCGTGTACTAAGTAAGCGGAAGGTGATGTACATTAAAGTGGTATGTTGGAGAGGTGGGATGGGAGGGGGGGGGGGGAATTCACCGCCGGTGGTAAATCATCTTGTGATAACCGACGAGTAATCTGTCGACAAACCACAGAATGACTGATTGGTATAAATATGGTGAGAAAATATGTCAGCAGCTACTGTACACTCATCGTTACACGGCACAACACTCCCGGTTGTGTCGGGGTTAACTTTCTCATTGGAAGGCTTGATTATAGATATATGGCTACAGGGAGACCCCGCATGGCAGAGGGAACAAAATTATACCACTGATCTAGACATTTTTGAGCTCTTTCATGTCAACTGCAATATTACTAGATAACCTACTCTGATTCTTTGGTTTCACATTGTTGCAAAATAATCAAGGAAGGCGAATTAAATTGAAGGTGTCTCGTTTTTGCTTGAAAGCACGTCACAGATACACTTGTTGCCACTAACTCAGCTTTAGATAAGCTTGAGAGAGCAAACATTTACAAAATGTTCGTATACCACTTATATCGAGCGCATTGTTGTGTCTTGTTTGTCACACAGTACATTAGAGCTTCAATGTGATTGGCTGTAATGTACCCACCTTCTATTAAGTAAACTCTCATTGGTCCCTTGTTTTTATACTATCGAACGCCAAGATTGAAAAAATAGCAAAGACTTCATTTGTATAAAAAACCATATTTTCTCCGGCAACTACATCCTGATATAGCTAGCAACAACCGTGAACACGTAAAATCAGTTACTTGTTTTATCCCATTTGATTCATATTAACCTTACACACGGCACGAAGTATGACGGTAAATATACCGACACCCCTGGGAATATTGTGAGCTCCCTGAATGGAACCACTTGTTCCAAGGTTGCTGTTCAGTTTTTCGTCTGTTATTGATATTGCTATATGGATTACGTGCATCTGTTATGGGTTGGCTGGATACCTGTTCCTTCCAGCTGCTTTACTGATATGAAGTTTGAGAGTAGGTAAAAGTATTTTTTACGAGCATACCACCATGACTCAATATGGACTCACTCTATGAGTGAGAATATTGTTATTTCCCCCAAATTTGCAAATGTCACGTATCGTTCGGTCAGAGAACAGTAAACCTCCCTATACAGTAGCTGTATTTTTAATGGGTACAGTTAGCTATCGAAACCCTCTTGTAACGTTGGTAACAAGTTAGAAGCATCATGCAATTATTAGGGCACCCGGTACCTGTGTACAAAAAATGAATTGCTGATGTGTGTGTGTGTGTGGGGGGGGGGGGGGCGGGGTGGTAGAGCGTTTTGACTTCCTTACGGAAGTGCAACTAAGTGGGGCTCGTGTGAGAGATCCTGGGTTCGTTACCACAATGAAAATCATAAAGCACTCTTATTCACCAGCACTAAGATTAACATGCAAAGATTCCTATTGACGGAAGCCAAAGAGAGAGAGTACGGTAGCCTGTGTGTAACCAGCAGGCCGATGTATTTGCGCTATTTTTAGAGTGTTATAAGTGAAGGGGAAGTCCCGTCAGTGATTTCATTATCTATCTTTCATTGATCGTAGAAAATCATCACAGTTTCTGCGCAAACCGTTGCACCTAGGAGTCCCCCTATGCAAACTGAAAACATGCATATCTATTTACGCTATATTTCGAGGATGAGAGTACATAAGTAACCTCAACTACATCAAAAGTCGGCCATTTTGGAAATAGTTAACTTCCTACAGCAGTGACAATTCGAGGATAAAAAACAGCCATACGGTGTTCAGTTTAACCGTCACTATAGGGCAAATACAACAGACATACCTCAATGTTTGTCGCTGCATTTGCCATTACGTAATTTAGTCGAGCATGTTTCTCACCAACCCATCTGCGTGATGTGATAGTGACGTATGCATGTGCATACAATTACCCACAACATGAAAATCTTTTACAATGAGGCGTGTTGCCATCATTTTGTATTCAGTATATGTACTGAAAATGATCTCTGGTGAGAACATTTCGCACATACCCCACCTGGTGTCTCTACTGCACGCAGTTTGATATCTAAAAATTGCCTTTGCTGAGTTGCAACATCGCTCTCGTACCTGTACCGCCCAAAAGTTGCCACCACATGACTCTTTCAAACACATTAAAAAAAGAAAGAAAAAGAAGCAGGAGGAGAATAAAAAACAGACTATTACTTCGGTGCAATATTGGAGCAGGGAGTTGTTATAACAACTCCCTGGGTTACAGAATGAAAAGACCCTCGAGTGAGCGAGCTGTCGTTTCAATGGGAGTTTTACTTCACCCCTGCTCCCTTAAATGTCAATCAAAATACATGTATCACGTTAGGAATGTTATAAGTTATCACATAATATCCTAACTTTCGAGAGGTTGACGAAAGAGACGTCGGGAGTGTGTGATAGGTTTGGTCTCCAAATGTGTTCACATGTCATCTGAGTAATTATAAGTTGAGTGATATTCTGAGATAAATATATACCTTTTTCATTCGAGCCAGCAGCGGCCTGCATCTCAATGTGGCAGGGCTCCCTGCCGAGTCCAGACTATCAAAGTCGTGATAATAATTGTCAGTAAGCTAATAATAACACGTAGAACGCTTTAGTTTACTGACAGAGGCTGGCCGACACTTTTTAAAGGTCATGTGACATGCAGGTAGAAAAGAGGTAGCTTCATTCAGAAACTGCAAGGAGAAACCCTGAATGACAATCCGTCGGAATTTTGCTCATATCTATTACCATTTTTGAGATATGACTTTTAAAAGTTTGATGAAAATGCAAAACAGATGACGTGGAGTGTTGCACGGTGTCAGTATTTCTTTTGTTCACTCTTTATAAGTTGTCTCTTAATTACTTTATTACTTGGTTTCACACTGGTAAGTGATATCAACTTTTTGAAGAAGAAAATAGATGCTTCCAAATTAAAACCCTCTGGACATACAAAATCCTCTCGTGTCCTTGAAATAAAGAATAATTAAACAAAAGATTAACATACCATAGGAGACATATCATAGGAGTTCATCTCTTGACGTCACAAATTTGCATACTTAGCCAATGTTTGTTCATGATGCAGGTGTGAGACAGGAATTTCCCTGTAAAATTGTCAATCTTTGATAGATTCTGATGGAATTTTTGGCTATTTTCAGCATTTGCAATTATTTATATGCCCAGTGGTACGCAAATGTGATTTTCATGTCGCACGACCTTTAAGGCAATGGCATCTCATCGTTACAGTGTTGTCCTTCCCCTGGTCACATTCAAAATTCCCCCTAAATGTAAACTTCACTGTACACATGTAAAATGAAGATGGGTTTATAATACTTAAAAAGTTTCACTTCGGTTTTTTTCACGGGGGTTTAACTTTAAAGCTGATGCCAGTGCATGTTCCCCAATCTTGCACTCATTCTATAAATGGTTTCCCTGCAAAATAAAAGAATATAATAAGAAGAATTCGTTACTTCGAGTAGAGTTTTGATTTCTGATGTAGTCGCGACCCTGGGAGCTCGGACAGTCGGTACTCACAGGCTGCATTTAGACCTTACCTGTCGTGACGTCACTTCCTCAGTTGAGCTTTGCAACTTTTCTGCAAAGGTTGATCAATCTAGAACTTTTCTAAACGAGTGAATTTTCGGTCTGTCAATTTTAGAGCGTTAGTGTATCACGCTCTTTCTTTTGTTTTGTCTTTTCGCGCCATCGGAGATTGCGTCTTTGTTCAACCGATTGCGTCTTTGTTCAACCATTCTCTCTGTGTGCCATGTGGTCTATCAGTACAGTCAGGAAAGTCAGTACAGGACCCTGTATGGTCCTTCTTAATACCCACAGATGGCCAAGGAAAGTTGAAGAAAGTGGGGGATGGGTCGGGAATTCAGTCATGAAAGGACAGATCGGTGAGGGGCCCACCCATTGACTGATTGTGGATGGTATTAATTTAAACCCGAATTTGTATCGTTCTCGCCTGTAGACAGAAGATGACTTCGTCAAACAAGAATGATATGACGTCCCATGTTGTGATAGAAACCGTTCGGGTTGTCTCCTCTACCATAAACAACCGTCCACTGCAGTAAATAGATGTTCCAGTCTACATACGTCATCAGGGAGCTATGCCATCCCTCTCTGAGATATGAGAGGTTTTAAGACCTTATTGTATACTGTGCGGTGCATCAGCACTCTGCGATGCAGCGAAGAGAATAAGTTATGCAGGGAGTTGCTCTAGGCTCCCTGAGTTATGCTTAGCGGTATTTCATTCATTGTCAGCTTTTTTTTCCATTCCCCTCATTATTACCCGATATACTACAAACTGTCGTTAAAAGAAGAAAACAGTATGTTCAGTCGGTGAGTGGCATTCTTTGTACACGTTCATTATCGTGTTGATGTACTGGTGATTGCACTAAAAAAAATCCCCCCCCCCCTAAAAAAAACCAAAAAAAAAACCCTGTAATTATTGAGCTTATTATTTTCTCTCAAAGGGGCACCGAACAGAGCATCGAAATACCATAGGCCACCCTCAACTGCCCCCTCTCCTCGTTTTGCTCCTTTCTCTAAATTGGAGTGGACTCTCGAGACGTTTACCTTAATAAGATGGCATTTGTGGGTTGCAAATGCTCCTATAGTCTCCAATCTACACAACATGAGGTAATTTGCTCAGTATCGGCTTATATGCCCATGTCTAACAATAATGGGTACCCACCAATCAATTGACAATCATTAACATTGTTGGATGAACAAGTCGTGCTTTTGGTTCTAACGGGAGATTTGGTTAGGGAAGTAATCCATCATACCGTGTTAACGCATGCATACATATCGATAATTAATTGTGTTAATAACAAGCTACTCAAGCTTAGACAATTGGATTATTCATTGTAGATGATACCCAGAAGGTTGTAAAAAAGGGAATAGATGCTTGGAATTATGAGGTCAAAGAGGATAACGTTTTCTTAGTAAGGATGAGGCTAATGACGGTTGCTTACGTTTTATTCATTTACAGTGTGGATGCGTAAGATATAGTGGTTTTATGTATAAAGCTATAAGTAGTGTTGAAGCTCATAATCTAGCCTCGGATTATAATGATTTTTAATCCATAACGTCTACTTCATATTCGCTATTCCAAAGTGGAGAAACTGATCACTCATTACTCGTTGTTTTCAACTAAGACGTTTTCACCCATTGAGTTGGAATAAGCGAACCGGTACGGTATTATGCTTTTTTATAATTTGTCAGACACATCTAAAGGGTATAGTCTTCCATGGTCTTCTCATCCTCCAAGGTTGATTTCACGACATATATGTAGACATCGAAGGACTCAATGGGACAACATAGTAATCTCGAGGTAGCAGGAACAAATTGTAAAAATGTGACAAATATTTCAGTGTAGTTGGACTCCCTGGTATCCGAAGGGAAGGGGGGGGGGGAGGTGCAGACAACTCTTTTAAGAATAAAGGCGCACATTTACTCAATAATGTTAGAGTTGACAGGTTTGATGATGTCAAAGTTACCATTTACAACCACTGCTAGAAAACTGTGTGCACTTCTGAACCACAATTCGAATGAAAGGGAGCCGTTGCCCTCCTAGACATTTCAAATGCAAAGTCGATTGGTTAACTTCTTGTGGGACAGCGATCATTGAACCTTAACCAACAAAAATAAACAACGGTAATATACCTCTACATCACGTGCCTGTCAGGTGATGCAAACTTGGTGTTTTGTAATCGTTAACATCGTAATTTGCTATACCTGACCGAAAACAAGAATGACTTCATCTTTTTTCCTTTCAAACTGTGCTTCAAGGTCTTCCTTAAGGTCAAGGATACGGCGTGCCCCTCTTCGAGTCAAATCTTTCACTAGATGAAAGTGACCAACTCATTGAGACTACCTACAGTTTTCGCAAAATGTGTTTCCTCAACATAGAAAGAAATTGAAAAGAGAGGAAACAAATGTACTTTTTAAAACGAAATTCCCGAAGAGTTAGGAAGAATGATGAGAGATCCTGCTCGTGACTTTCTCAGATCTCATTAATTGAACTTTCGTTTAATTTTTCTTCTGACTCTGGTCGAATTCCTTTATCATTTTTTTTTTTTTGGAGACTCATTTCAAATCTAGCTCGACGTAGTCAAGCTCGCCCCTGGGCCTGTCGCAACCGATGAATTCGGCTGCACACTCTAGCACGTATCTCATCAGTTTAAACCGGCAGGTACCGTCCGCGATATGCGACGTCACGAAGCCATTGTGACAGAAACCAATTGGAACCATATGGGAAGGGTATTGTATCTGGCTGCCTACGTATTATCCAATTAGGTCACGGAGGGCGCACGGCTATTTTATTTCATCATAGTGATTAACGATGTTTTGACGCACAGTTGCGTTCCGACAGTTTCTTCCATGATTCGGCCACTAGTTGAAAATAATCGATTACCTGTACCAGGAGCTGTACCAGTTCAAGATATAGTGTTCAGATAAAATCCCTGGACCTTCGTTCGGGGTGAAAATCTTCTTGCCGAGTTGGTTAAGTTTGCACAGAGATCGTGCAGGGATGGGAATGGGAGGGGGTATGTGGAACCACAATGACACAGGTAAACGTAAAGGCTAGAGGATTAAAATTACCGCAAACCACGGTAAAAACAATGGATAACCCATGTATAAAAATTTTACCAGTTTTATCCTTCATGATATCAAAATTTCTTTCAAATTTGTACAAAAAATCAAGAGTGACCCTTAAAAGTAACAGTTTTCGTTCGGCATTAATGGAACGGAAGAAGGGTTGGGGTAAGGGGGGGGGGGTGGAGACTGAATATAAATCTACGAAAGTTAATATCAAAGTAAGGGTATGTCCAAGAAAGTAAACTAAGATTAGATAGTTAGATTTACGTCATTAAAAATAAAGTAAATTAAAAAAATGAGAAAAATTAAGAAAAAGGTATACAAAAATTAAACGATGTATATGATACCGAGAAGAAGTCTTTGCAAGAAAAGTAGGAGGAGAGACGTTTCTCAACATCCAGAACGTTTTGTGACCATTTTCAACCCGAACTCTGAACAAAATTCAGGAAGCTTCTGTACTTCTTATGCGATGTATTTTTTTTCTTTCTGCGTACGAATATACAAGCGGGTGCAGTTTAATGCGACACAGAAAAAGAGCCAGATCATCAGCCAATACGACACTTTTGATTAATTGAAACTTTTATTTACAAACAATGCATAGTGAACGTCAGCAGGCGACAGCGAAGTGACGAGTGTTATTAATTTTTGAGTGGTATTATGAATATGAACGCATGTATTGCGGACAATATTTTTGCAATGCTACAAGCAATGACCTCTGAAGAATCTACAATGCTTGCGCGAGAACTACACATCCACAGCATAAACACGATTCTGCGTTTTGTATTTGTTTTCCTTTTTTTTCGATAAAACATGGATTCCCCTTCTTAGTGTGATTATAACCCATCTATCTTTTTTTTCAACTCCTTGTGAGGATTTTTCATTTTAAGAAGTTCATTTCAAAAGAGGGAAAATACATTCTTACAAGAGTGTATACAGAAGGATATAACTCTGTGGTGTATGAATTTCATTCTTTAAATATAAATTGAAATGAATGTTGAGTGTGTCGTTCTTAAATATCAGTATTCACTTATAGCATTCCGGTTGTCATGATGTCACTTCGTGACTGTGGAGTTAAACCCACGTCCCTGCGTAGTCACGGTGATCTTTCCCATTTTAAAACTTTGCAGCATGTCTGATAATACTCCTAACATCTTATCCACGAGGTCATAATTTACTGTAATTACGATAAAACCAACGTACAAACAATCAATGGTTTTCTCTCAAAACGAAAGACATAGATGGTTACGCTCCCCCCCCCCCCCCCCCCATGTACTGCATGTCGTGTTTTATTGAGGACCAATAAGACTCAACTGACGTGAGGTAAAAATAAATTATTAAAAATTGATTATTATTTTTTTTTATTATGGACTCATTCGATTAACATTTTACATCTCAGAGATTAAGATGGAGAAAGGTTTACCTGAGTTATGTACTAGTCTGAGTAACTAAATATATTTAATTATTCGGACTGGTCACCAGTTGGTGAACACCATTCGCTAGCATGGATGACACAGAGCTTGTGTAACCCATGCGGTTGCCTGGCTTGACAACCCACCACCCTATACGTATACTGTAACCATCGTGGAGGTAATAACAGATTCACTTTTATAGATCATGCCCAATTTAACCTAAATTACGATATATTTGTAATACCGTGTTATCTTTCTTACCTACAGCTTGCGACTGCAATTTTCACGCCAAGAAATGTCGATTCAATATGGAACTTTATCAACTGTCTGGTCGTAAAAGTGGCGGCGTTTGCCTGAAGTGTCGTCATAACACCGAAGGGAGACACTGCCAATACTGCAAAGAAGGCTACTACAAAGATAGCACCAAAGAGATCACAGATAAAAATGTGTGTAAAAGTAAGTTTCGGCCAATCTTTAATTATTTGGTCACAAGTAATTAACTTTAAATAACTTGTAATCATTCCTCTCTCCTCTTTGCCTTCATCTAAGTCTTCAAGGAGGAGGAAAATCCACCAAAGTAACTTGTGGCAATGTTTTATCGAGTGCACTACAGTGACTTTACAGTTATTGCTCCAAGACTTTAAACCTGATTCAATTATAATGAAAGGTTAATCAACGCTGGACCGTCCGTGGACTGTAGAATAATGTGTGACCGAGAGCTGATGCAAGTGATTAACCCCGCCGAGAGTGCACTATTCATATAACTGTTGTCAATGCACAGGTCGTTCTTACATAAAAATTGAGATTTTGATTAAAAAGTCGAAAAGCGAAAAGAAAAGTTGGGTTTGTAAATAACGGCATTTTCACTGAAACGAAACCCCGAGAAAAGGTACGCAATAACACGTCAACAACGTTCGTGCGCGGTAGACAAAGTGCCACGTCCCATTGTTTTGTGTAAGATAGCAGGCGACAAAACGTTGTCGATTTATGTTTTTGTTGTAGTTATCCGTCGGTGATTTTTCTCTTACATTAACCGTGTTCATAGGAACAAAAAAACTGGCCGTGTTTTATCTCTATGATATTGTACTGTCACCTAACAGAAATCGGCCCGTAGAAGCTGAGGATTGTTCCCAACTATGTGTATGAACACCACTGCTTTTTAGAGGAGAAGGAAAGTCATAACGTTTGACAATGTGAAATTAGAGACTAAAATTTGGTGAACACATCAAGAAATCTCATTTAAATATGTTGTTTACTTTCCAAGATATTACAATTTGAATGTTCAAAAAAATAAACAGGAATATATTTTTTAAAGTTATGCATAGATTCAGATTAATGATTTGATTATTAAGGCAATTTAATAATCAAATGGGGATTGCGGATTTATAGCAATTATATGTAAATGAAACAAAGAAATACATTAAAAATCCTATTATCAGACATCATTATTCAACTTACTCAAGTTGATTTTCATTCAACTTAGGCAAAAATGGCAGCACCTTTCTCTGAATTTCAAAATTGTTTAACTTGGATAGGAAACAATATTTCTGAATGTAACACTTCTGTTTCATTTTGATAATAATATTCTCAGGCTTTCTTCTTCTCTAAGATGAATCGCTTACTGGTGTACAGTTAAGAGTTCAATATTCTGGTTCACACGGTCACACCGAAGGCAATTATATAGCACTTTAGGGACAGTCATGTGGGTAAGCTGCAGACATTTTTTTCTGATATTTAATCAGCAAGAGGTGAAAAAAATTTAATTCAAAAAGCATCACAATGATAACATTCTAGTTTCAATGGGTTTCAAACTTACGAAATGTTTAATGTGTTACTAGTGAAATGATCAGCTGATATAATGAACTTTCGTAACACTTGGCTACCACCTTTCGTTGTGTGACGTCACGACTCCTGAGCGGCGTTACTAGACTCAGAGAGACATTAACAGTTAAGCTTAGGATTTATCTGTTCGAAGTTTCGATTCATGCTCAAGCTTATTATTTAACAGCTAATTGGTTGATCTATGTAACGATATTTAAAGGATAATCACTGGTAATCTAACTTTGCATGATAGTTACGGTACATTTCATCCTAGCGTTAATTAAACACTGTGCATTGTATCGTACGTGAACAGTATTGTACATACCCCAAACTTCGCGCACTGCGAAACTTCGCGCAACCTTAAAAAAAATAAACCTGAAATGCAATGGACAAAGCAGTTTGACAATGCATTGACTACCATACCTTCAAATGACCTAAAAGTAAGCTGAGACACTGCTTGTTTAATGTCAATGTCTCTTGTCTGACAGCTTTACGGTGCTACCTTTGCCAGTAGGAGAGTTAGGCTAGGCCTAAAGCACCCTGTTTGCAGTTGCCGCCTAATGTTACAAATTTCCAAATAATTGTGCTCTCTTACCAAACGTTACACAAACGACCTCTGGCACTGTATCTACCTTTCTGCATAAGTTTTTACTTGGCCAAATACTGTATAATGAGGAAATGAGTGAATTTCGACATGAAAAACTGAACACAACACTTAGCCTAGTCAGTACACCGCTGCACGCCATATTCCCGAGCCTTTGAGTTAGTGAATGATGCAAATGGTCACCTTCAACAGTTTGATTCGTAATCCTATTGTTAATTAAGATGTACTTATATCATTTAAATATATTCAGAGTACTGCACGAGTCGTTTTTGCGGATTTGGGAGCATTTTGTTGTAAAGCTTGTCTTAGTAAAATATTTGTGTCAGCAACACCAAAGCTGTGCTGTGGAGAGTATTAATGTAATGGACAGTCCTGTTCAAGGGGTAGCCTAACTAGGCTGTAGATGTGACTAATAAAGCTGCTGTTAGTGTGTTATGCCATCAGATGAAGGTCTTCAATGCTGAACTCAATCCTTTATCAGACTAGGATACGTGTGCAAAGGTGTCATCACGTACAGGCAATGTGCGCACACAGCACAAGGAGGTTAAAAAGTCACAGAAGGGTGAAAATGCTAGAACACTTAACACAGATGCATGATAGTCCTTAAGGCCTACATACAAGGTCAGGAGTAAATCTCCTCTAAGAATCTGTTGTTGTTTTGTTAATGCCTAATTTTCCTGTTTGCAAAATTTTCTTTAAATTGTTAAAAACATTGGATGTAGATTCACTCCGGATTTGAAAATTTTCCTTTGTGTGGAAAACTGTGTGCCAAAATGAGAACAAAGGTAAGCTATCTATACAAATTGTAAAGAAATCGATGAACATCTGCAAAAGTTTCCAAAAATGTTGTGTCAGAGTCCATGCAAATTGAAGTACTACTAAGGAACTATTGTTGGCCTACTGCTGCTAGAGTTTGAAAGTGATGACAATACTTTAAAAAATTCCAAATTTATGGAATCTTGCACAATCATGCGCGGTCAAAAATACCCCTGTGAAGTTTACAGGCATTCCAATCAGGAGTTCACTCAGAGGGTTTAACCTTTTTGCCAAGCCTGGAGCCAAGATTGGCTAAAATATTTGTGCAACTACCTATCTTAGGCCTGAGTTTAACCTCTTTTCTTTCACACATGCACCTTTACCACATGCACATAAGTTTGTACAGATGGTAACAAAAATTTCCACACAAAAAATTGTAACCTGACATTGGCTTGGCACACAGAAGGAAGCTCAATATATTTGCTCGTGTTCCTTAAATTTGCTAATTTGTTTAGCTTTAGCTGTTTTCAAATTGATCCTGGCCTCTGTTTTTCTTCTGAAAGAGCTATACCTTATGTTTGAGGTGAATTCCGTTAAACTGATGGTCAAATATCAGAGGCCCATAGTTTAAAACTGCAATGATTTGAAACTGAGTTGTTACTCTTTCTTATTTCCTGTGGTTAACTGACATTATTTTTTCCAAAGCTTGCTGTATTTCTCGTTTAATTCGCTTTTCCCTCTTTTTCTCTATTATGCCTGGTCCTTAACAGGTCAAGGATTTAAGTCATTTCAAGGATGATTTGAGAAATCAACTTACTCTATCAAACCAACATATAGGACTAGTATCGTTGCTCAATTTAGTCTGAGCACCAAGAATAATTACTGCAGGCCCATCTGGGTGTTTTGGCTGTCAAAAGTAGCTGAGTTTTCTTTATTACCAATAAAAAGTGGCTTTTAGATCAAGAACTGGAGTAGGGAATTCTTTTGCTGATTATCTGCATTTAGCGTAATAGCCTTCGGCAGTGGGAAACTGAACGGAATAATTGAACAAACATTTCTCCACATTTGGGGTGGAAAATCTAATGATGGTCTCTGCTTCAAACAAGATTAGAAAAAGGTTGAATTATTTCGAGATGGTGTAGGCTGTACGAGGATACTTAGATAAATTGAGAAGAAATGACATCCTTTGACTTATGCATATGTGATTTAAGCAAACCAAATATGCATTTCTTTCTTTGCTCAAAGGTAGTCTACAATTGCATCTTAGTTAACAATGATGTTTTATTTTCTTCCCCTGAAACTGTCCCCCCCCGAAAATGTAATCTTTTGCAAGTGTGAGCAAAAGAAACGTGGCCTTCAATTCCAGGTCATATAAAAGACTATGTTGACTTCTTCCTTCACTGCAAAGCATTTTGTAAGTTTGCCATTGTATACATGCAATGATTTGCTTTGCTATTGTGATATGCTAATTTGCTGAACAATAGTGTTGCCAAGTTCCAGTTGCTAAGAAAAAAGGGGAAGGAATCAAATTTAGATTTATAAAATGATAATTTCTGTCAGTGCTATGTAACCATAGAAGCTAAACTTTTTCAGTTACTAGTTTACTAACTCTCCAAGTGTCAAGTCTAAGGAAGGTTGCATGCAGCAAGAAGTGACAGCAGACACAACTTGCTGCTTTAAGCCACGCACTTAAAAGCACTAGTTTATATTATAACCAGGTTATCTTTAGAAGCTCCTTGTTGCTAGTTTTCCTGTATGGCAGATGTGTACAGTATTTACCACACATTGTCACTACACTGTACATATCTTTTACATTGCAAATGGTGTCGTACTGTTGCTACATTTGTGTGCGACAAGGAAGAATAATAATGAGGGCTGCTTGTTATCGGTTCTTGTTTGAGTTACTCAGGAGTGCTGTCATCAGAGGTGCCTAGGTAGATTTGACTTTCCTTTTGATCTGATATTTTGGTGATCTCTTCTCCTTCAGGTTGTGAGTGTCACCACATTGGTTCCCTCGGCACTGTCTGTAATCAGACTACTGGTCAATGTCCGTGTAAGGACGGCGTGGTGGGACTGACCTGCAACAGGTGTGCAAAGGGATACCAACACAGCAAGTCACATATTGCACCTTGCATAAGTAAGTAAATGGAAAGGTGGTGTTCTCTGTCTACTTTAGAGTTTGTATTTTTTAACTTAAAGGGGAAAGCTTTGACTAAAACGAAAATCTGTCAAAATTGCAGTTTTCCATGTTTTCTGAAATGCCAGCTAATGTTGTTTTATGTTTGAAGTCTGCTGTGGTTGAAGATTACTGCATAATTAATTCATGGTTGGGTTTATGTACTTCAAGTTCTTTCTAGATGTGATTCTTGTGCACCTCAAGAAAAAAAATGAAATTAATGAAGTTTTGACGTAGTGCATACAAAATTCAGTACAAATGATTTTCATCTTGCTAAATTTCAATGCATGATAAAAGGCAGTAAAGGTGACTTAGTGAAGATACGAGATACTAAACGTCTAATTGCTGAGCTTTAAAAAATGAAAAGAATCCATGCATGCCACAGGTAAGGTTTCATGTGACCGTTACTGTGATTTTACCGCTAATTTCTTTGATGATAAAAAAACATATTTCTTTGAAGATATGAATTATCTTTTCCTTTAACCATAAGATCGGAAATTTTCATACCTGATAGCAGTTAAATCAAAATCAAGTAGACCTATATTTAAAGGTATTAAAGATGGTTCATCTGTTGATGGGACAGTACAGGCATAGATACCAGTAAACCGTTAACAGAATTGTTGGGCAGGTGCCTTTGTTTGAAAGATGTAACTGCACTCACATGAGTGATTTCTAAATTAATTGTCTTGCTAATATTTGTCATCAATGTTCAAGTATAGTTTCAACTTTGCAGTCTTTTGAAGGTAGTGTGCAAAGCTATGTGTCAGGCAATGACATCCAACACAAAGTGTGATGCCACTTCCTGTTTCTGTATCAAAATGGCAGAATTTCAATAACAGATGTTTCATTTCCAACATTTCTTTTGCATATTAAAGGTTTATTTATGAAGGAGCCAATCTTATAGTTTCAAAGAGTTACTTTTGAAGGTTTCCTTATCCTTTATTTCCAACAACTCAAAAAAAACCCCAAAAAACAGAAAGCCTGTTGGAAAGAAAATAACATCATCCATGTTGAATGCTCATTTTCATTATCTCCTTCAAAAATCTGGATAGTTTTGTGAAAAGCAATAGTGCATAAAATTTGCTTCCTGTATTGCAGGCAAATTCAACAGTTCATGAGAATTTCGAGTGAAAGAATCAGCAAGCAGTAATCGTGAATTTCAAAATTTTAAATAAGAAAGGCTCCTTAATTGCCCCAAATTTTTCAAGGCTCTTTTAAAATTATTTCAAACAGCTTAATAACTGGATCAGCTAGGCCACTTTTGTTTCACAGTTTATGGCATCCTCTCCGTGTCACGCTCATTTTCCCAATGTACGCACATCTCATTTATCACCAGTTCTCTCCAAATTGTTATTGCTATTTATAGTACCATTTTTCTCTTGTCATTTTTTCCATTATCCGGTCTCACTTCGCTATAAGCATTTGCATATCAAAGCACCCTTTATTGTCAAGCAGTGCACTGCCTGCTAATTTTTTTTTCTTTCATTCACCTTTTTTCTCCTATTTTTACTTCTCTTCCTTATCAATTTTTCTCTCCCATGCCTGTGCTTCATGGCATCTCATACCCATCTACTGTCACATCTACAAATGTAGAAATCACAGGTAACTATACCCACCACTATACTTGTTCCATTGGCATGTTTTACACTGGCGTATTTAATACTAGCCTTTGGTGGTGATTAGGATGGTGATGGCACAGAGGATGAAGGGGAGCAAGATAAAAGATGGTGGAGCAGAGAGAGCCGAAGAAATTGCCAAAGGGATTCATCTTTAATAAAAAGTTGTATGATAATGTACAGAAAGCACTACGTTGCTCGTAAAACCGATTTTGGCCATTTATATTTGTATTACATTAACACAGTGTGTTACCAGGTGCTGTTTGCAGTTCTTCTCACCTGTATCTTTTCTTGTCCCACCTGAAGTAACCCCCTCCCATAAAACATTGAGAAAAGTTCCCAGCAGAAATGAACCAAATATCTGTTATCTAACTGTATGGCAACTGATATGCATCCTATTTCTGTCCTGACAGTGCAGTTGCTGTCCTATCCGTGCCTGTTCATAAACCATCAACATTTTTCTTCCCAAAATCCCATCATTTCTGAACACTAAACCAAACTTCATCATATTTGATAAAGGTTTTATCCTCAAGCAGAGTTGAGAGAGGGATGATTGATTGCCATTTTGGCCAAATATACCTTCTTTCTTTTCAAAGGTGACCAATTTTTTTATGTCTTTTCCCTTTTGCACATTGATTCCTACTGTATACTGATTCAGATCAACAGCTCTGACAATTGTTCCATTCAAATATTTACATTTTTGAGAAAGATAAATTTTGTTCATTACGATATTGGGAAAAAAAAACAAACAAGTTGTGAAGCAGAATATTGCAGGAACTGTTTGTCCTTTAAATTGGTCACTCAATTTGGTCAATGGTGCTTTCATAACAGTTTCAGTTACCCACCTAAGTTGCTAACACACATGTAACTGCTAAAAATTTCATAAAATGTGAAAAGTCCTTAACCTGCCATCTTCAGCAATGTTCATGATATTCAGTTGTGCATCATACCAATGATGATTTTGAACATCATTTGAAAGCTTGAATTGTCCATTCATTGGCAGTGGACAACAATCCTTTGACTTTTGCTGGGTTGGACAAATCAGGGAGTTGCTGTTAGACAAATAGCAACTCCCTAGAGGTGGGTGAGGGGAGAGACAGAGGCAAAAAAATGCTACTTATGTTGCGGTATATTATATGGCTTGAGCAGTCTCTCTTGTGTTTATGATTGTCTCTATAAATGTTCATATTCCCCTCCCCCTTCCGAGAAAAAAAAAAAAACAGCAGGTGAGGAATATAGGATATGTCACCCTACAAGTGCTTGCATGAATAATCAACCCTTTACATTAATCATATTTAATCTAATTAATCATTGACTAATTTTTAACAAGCATGTGGAAAGGATGAAGCAATCTCTTTGCACTGTAAGGAATCAGTGAATCCGTCTGCTTTCGTTGGTGGAGATGATCTTGTATATTTTTTCAAGTTCATGACAAGTGCAGCATTTGTTTGTTTCCCTTTCCATTCCTGGACTTCTCAAGCTCAAATGTTGTCAGTGCCGCATTGACAACATTTAATAAGAAGTTGCAGCTGCATTTTCTCAATTATCTTGCATTTTCCAGTTTTTAGGACTTGAAATATTATTTGTAGATATATTGCTACGTTTTGCTGTGGTTTTGCATGGTCTGTCATAGATTCTCAACCGCCGCTGGTACTTTCACTTGGTCACCATTGTCCTCAGACAATTTCCTTCTTAATTTCTCGTTTCGTGCGGCTGATGTAATTTGAAGTAGAAGCCTGCGGGACTTGAGATATACGAGCCAGGATAAGCTCGATGTGTGATGTTAATTCCCAGTTCTAAGCCCTTTTTAAACAGCTGTTATGTTAGTTCCTGTTTAGCACCTCATCAAAGGCCAGTCATGTAAGGAAGAAGTTTAAATACACACTGGGATGGTTCTTAACCAGAGAAAAGTGGATTGTAGTCACTAATGTCCAAAGTTATTCTACAATGCAATTTAACAGCAGGCTTTTGCCATATTTTGTCCAGAACAATCCAGTTAATTATCCTTGATTTTACAGCCACTAAGTGGGCCAGCAGAGTCACAATTGTCAAATGCCCTTGTTATTGCCAGCTTAGCTGTGTAAAATGGGAAGCAGTGCATGTGTATGTAAACATACATTAAGCCCATTAGATGCAGCATTACAAGCTGTGAGGTGAGAGCCCATGCACTAATCCAACATGCCATGACCTCTTAATGGAAGGATTTCTGAGTTTAAGTCCAGTCAATGAAAAAAAAAAGGCATTCATACAGACACAGATGTGAACGGATGCACGTGCGTTCACTTGTATGTGCTTGTTTTGCAGCCCATTACAAGGTGGAAAAAAAAAACTCCAACAAAACAAAAACACATTAGCTATGACTCTCGGAAGCAGTTGAGCATAAATGCCAATTTACATAAGTGTTGTAAGTAATTGGATTTTTTTCTGTTACAGAGTGCCTTTGACAAACAGAAGCCCATTTACCAGGTGAATCTGAAGGGGTTTCACCTTGCCTTGTCAACCTATTTAAACTTCTTTCTGTTTTCTCTTTGCTATGTCCAGATAAAAAAAAGTTGATGGCTAAAGTTGTTTTTTTGGATTTTTTTGTCTGTACTCAAAGTTAAAGGGTCATGACCCCTTTATTTGATGGAGAAAGCAAAATGGGAAATGAAAGAAGTGAGCGAGTTCTAAAAAAATAGAATGGAATGTAGAATTGAAAATGCAGTTGCCCCAAAATGAATCTCCCATACCTCCCATGCTAATTCATGGATGGCTCTTTTTCAATATCTTATATCATTTTTGTTGGTGAATTGCTTAATTTGCAACATGACACCTTGCTTATGTTACTGATTTATGGCAACATTGTGCAAAATACAAGAGAAATGAGAAGTGAATTTGCAAGGTTTTGATGAGTTTTCAAAATAAAGTAGAGATCACTGCCTTATTCTGTTTGAATCATTTTGGCACCTTTAACAACCAAGAAAAAGAACAATTATATATTATCAAAAATGTGATAGTCAAAATGTTGGTTTCAACTTCCTTAGTTTGACAGGTATTGCTCTACGTCAAGTAGTCTGCTGTTCCTGTTTGGTCTGGTTTTAAAATATTGTGCAACTGTTACAACTTTGACCTGTACCTTCACCTGAATGTAGTCCTTTCTTTCATACCGAGCAGGTGACTTTCATGTTTCGCCTGGGTTACAACTATTTTTTGTTTTGTTTTGTCCCTGTCATTTTCTTAAAAACTGAGGAACCGAATTATACATGCATTGGGTTGGTGTTACAATCGGTTAAACCTCCCCTCGGGCTTAATCTGTAACAATAAAAAGGACAGAAAAGAAAAATTGCAACCATCATATTCAGTGCATTTTAAAAAACTTGGTGTCAACTCCAAAGGGGTCACAATTCGCAAGACTCGGGGAATCTCCGCAGAGACAATAATCCCAAGAAATAACAACCTAACTGTAATTCAAAACTACTGGAGGGGATGGGTAGCCTTATCGAGCTTCTCCTCGAGAATTCCCTGTCGGAATTAGGTGATGCCAATTGCCTCTTGTCGACTGCCAAAGATTTTAATCTCTTTTAACTTTTTTTTTGTAGGGGGGATGGTATCGTGGCTGTGAAGACGTCTTTGTCAAAGCATAAATTTACACAAAACACCTATTTACACAGACTTGAATTTCACAGTCTGCGAATTTAATTTCGAAAGAGCTTTTCTCTTTCTATTAATTACCGAACAAAAGTAGCGCTGTACGTAGTGCACTCGACAGAATTTCTCTGGTTCTGTTCAACAGTTACTGTTTGTCATGAACTGTGACAAAGAAAAAAGAAAAAGTAGGCAAAAAGTGAAAGAAAGGACATGGCTTGAAGCGCCCTGTCATTTTATTTATCGCAAACGGTTTATTTTGCATGGAAACAACATGTTTGAATGATATCACTAGGAATATGGCTTTAATGATATTTATGTTTTCAATTCATGAAAGTGGATAGCAGTCAGAATATGTGTCGGTCATTTTCTAAGCATAATAACATTTTTCATAGCATAGTGCTTTGATTTTATTGTTTGTCTGATTTTACTAACAATTCCTTGGAATTCATTCAGTAACATCTTAAAGCATGCAGGTGTGGGGAGCTTGGTGTATTTACTGGGATTGCATATGTCTCCTCAGAAAAGTCATGGTGGAGGTTTGGGAAGGGGGGATGGACAAATGGAGATGTAAGGGTGTGGGAAAAGGCAACTTTTCATTTCTGTGCACCATTTGATGAAAATGGAGCTTTTGCCTCTAAACTGGGTAAATGAAAATCTCCCAGTATTATATATTTCTAAGTCTCTGTCTGTGCATAAACTTACAATAACATTAATTTTTTTCTGTAAATCCTTCCAGTTTGCTATTCCATTCCCTTTTGGTATCTTTTTATAACTGCATGTTCCAAATGCCACTGTCAGTATGGTGCACCAAATGCCTCTCAGAAGTAATCTTCAGCCTCTTTTTTTTTTAAGCTGTGTCATCGAGGAAGAAATGAAAGCTCTAAAGTGTGCATTTATCATAACTAACATCTTGTTTTTCCATTTTTTTTTTTCAACTTGTCACATTTTCTCTCACAACCTGCTTTTCGATGATATGTTAACGGTGTAGTGAGAAATTGTACAAACACAGGATTCGAGAGCAATTAATTGGACTGCCAAAGGGTAATCACGGTTACTGGCAGTAATTGATTGGGTCTGTCAACTCTAGTGTGTGATATCATGTTTCCTACCAAAGTTCAAAAGATTGGAACTGTTCAGGGCTGTTTTGGTCATTGTTTCTGTGAAGTTTACAAAATTGGTGATAAATTTAGTCTCAAGTATCCTATATCTCAATACATCAGCAAAGCAAAAAGTAAAAAATATTGCAAAGGAAACAGATCCTGAGATGAAGAGGAGATTACCAAGGTAACATAAGGCCTATCAAAATTTTTGACAAAGATTTTCCTGAAGTGGCTTGTGATTTTTCGTAAGGGGAGATGGGGAGGATGAATGAAGGTGTGCTTAAATTGTATTTTTTTTTGCGTGTGTGATTTCTCTTCTATTAGTCTATTAATTGTGTTTTCAGCCGTTTTAATTTAATCTTCTTGCCTTTTAATTCAGAAACTCCTCCCCCAACACCAGCTGGCTCTTCAGAAGAGGAAGGTAAGATAATTTACTCAGTCTTTTGCATATGTGGGTTTTGATTTTAATATGGGTGCGAAGTGCTTGGAATTATCGATTCCCCCTTTGCTTTGAAAACGATTAAAATGGACTCGTGTACCTCTTGGATTTTGACAAATTTCTTACTGTCTTTCATTAGAGTTTTTGTGATGGAATGTATGTGAAAACTTTCAACAACATGCTTTCATTTAGTGAAAACTTAACAAGAGAACCAGTGAATAACAAAAAAAATTTTTTGCTGATGTACAACATGGTGACATCAAAGTATCAGACATTGCCCCCTTTGTAGAAAAGAACTACTCCAGGTCACATGATATGTTGTCATTTAAAAGACTGAATTTTGTCATGTCTTTTACCCACATTCTAGTATTTATACTTTGAACTTGAATGTTTACCAATCTGTATTGGAGGACTTCAGGTATTAGATGCAGTGGAATTATGCTTAAGAAATGGTCTCTCAGTACATACGATTTGTAGCTATACATGTTACCTTTGTTCATTTAATATTTTTCTTGACATGAAAGTTTTTGACAAGTTTCAGCCAACAGTCGTGCTGGTAGAAACTACTTTCCTTTAGCGCTGTAATCTTAAAAAGTTCTACTCTCTGCTTCACTGCCAATCTGAAAGGGACTCCGCGCTATGGAACAATCTGATCTAAATTGGCCCGTGACTAGAAAACGATAAGGAACGAATGTTATGTTGCTGATTTAAAAAGGGACCAGCATCTGCTAGTGTTGGAAAGGAGGAAAAATGAATTTTGTCGTAAAATGATGGCTTTGATACATGCACAGAGAGAGAGAGAGAGAGAGAGAGAGAGAGAGAGAGAGAGAGAGAGAGTGGGCAAGAGAACAGCGTCATCAACACTTCTGAATCTGACAGTAGAGATGACTCCGGCTTCTTGATTACTTTTATACTGGTAAATTACATAAGATGCTGCCTCATAAAAAAAAAAACACGTAAATAACGTTTGTGACTTTTCATCTGCACCAACGGCATTGTCGGTGCATCTTTGGGGCGGGGTCACCAAAGGTAAAGTGGTGCCCATTGTCACTTACATGTCAGCTAGAATTAGGGGTAGACTGAGTGTACCAGAAAAAAGTTTTTATGAAAATATTCCCTAGATTGCTAGCCAGAAATTGCCTCTCTAGACTTCACAGGTGTCCTTTCACTCTTTTGGTTCCCCTTAAAGAACCACTAAAATGGGGGCCATGGCCCCTCCAGTTCTTCCTACATGGCTTTACATCTCCTAATGTTCCATTTCTGTTCTGCCACTTTGAGAAGCACCTGAGGCAGTGCAGACTATGCTGTTATTACCAAACGCACCCTTTGCATCTGTGCCATGAAAAATGGGAACGCACCTAAAAAACTGGTGAGAAAACTGTAAATACATGCCTTGGCAACAGCCCACCATAGGTGAGCAGACAAGTGCATGCTGGGAGATAGGGCAAAAATGTCAATCGAATCAAATAAAATAACACCACCGTTTCCTGTTCCTTTTGAAGGTATCTTTGAATAAAAACCTTACTCAATCATGGAATATAGGAAAACTATTCTGTCAGAATTCTTCAGATAGAATGAAAATCCCTGTAGACTAACTTTCACTTTTATGTCAACTGTTTAGGAAAAACTATTTAAGTTCACATCTGAGAAACTACTGGGGAAATTATAGATGCTGGTGAGTGGTATGTGGCTCACTGGGACTTCAGTTAGCCATATATTTGTTCTTTTGTGTAACTGAAATAGACTGGTGGTTTATGAATAGATATTTCTTGGTATGATAGTTTTTTTTATAGAGTTTGATAATTGGAAAACCAAAATAGGCAAGGCTTAAAGTTTCCAGAAAAGAAAGTCTCTGGAACGAAGAAAATGCAGCACTGGAAAAGTGATTTTTAGCAATGTGAAATATGATACGTGGCTCTTCTGTGTGGGTTGTATGTGAGGTTTATTTTCGTAATCGATGGGACACGAAAAGGTCGTTTGGTGGTCACAGCTCAAATGTAGGGTGTGGGAATTCTTGCATTTTTGCGTAAATTCACTAAGTTGGTTATACGGTTGAGACGCCACTGAGGGTGCACATCCACACAGACAATTGACTGGGGCTTTGTCAAATTCACAGAAAGTCACATGAACAGAAATGTGTAATCAAAGGTCAAGAATCGTTGCATTTCCTTGAATAGAGGTATATGTGTCTCGTTTGACATCTCAGGAGATATAAATTTTTAAATTTAGATTTTATATTTGGAAGTTTGAAATTATTGATTGGGTAACAACGTGGTCGAGCGATGCCACCGTCACGTCAGTCACTCACACTGGAAAAGACATATTTTTCCCGTTGTTGAAGTCATTCAAACTTTTTATCAACAACACAAGGTGAAAGGACTTGCAAGCAAAGAAAAAAAATTGGTGTTTTTATCAATAAATTTTGCACAAAGACCAAAATGATCAACCTCTCTTGTACAGTACAAATGCTGAGTGTATCACTCATGTTGGGTCAAATCTCCCTTTCATCTCAAACTGATACAGACTCATACAGTTAAGGGCCTTATCTGCCACACTTGGGTACCTGTAAACAGCCAAAAAAAAGCTGCAAACCTGTAACAGACAGTGTGCATATATTGAAAATTGACCAGCTTTTAACCGGATGTGGTGGATATTTTCGTTTTTACCATGCGTGTTACAGTTTTGTTTTGTATTGGATACTTCCTTTCATTCTGATGCAATATCAAGCAGTGAGTTATTGACAGTGGAACTGTGATTTTCGATGTGGGCAGAATTGTAGCACTTAACATCAAGACGTTTTATATCGCTGTGATGACGGTCCCCTTGGAAGGCGGCAGAAGACGCTGCTGCGGCATTGTCATTTCTTTATCTCTTATGAGATGCATATTGGCCCAAACATTTTCACAAACCCTTTTGGAATTGGACTTTAAGATGTCGGAGGATCTGTTCCTCCAGACATTGAGTTGATGCTGCATTGACAAAAATGAACTTTGCAGCTGAAAGGAAAAGCTGCACCTAAAGAGTACTGCGAGTAGCAATGAAGCTGGTGTGAAAAGGGGGATCAAAGCTAACCACATTTGGGAAACGTGGCATATTTGTGGACAAAGCAAAAACAATTTGATTGCCTTGATTAATGTCATGATGACATGATTAATCTGCGTTAGATCTGCAAACGTTTGCGGGTCATTCAAGTATTTTCTTAAATGTACTTCATAAATTTGTCAACCTGGTGTGCTCTGTTCTGTGAGGGGACTCTCTACCCTTTTAAAAAATCATTTTTTTGACTATCTTGGGGTCAGGTCATCTGTGTCTTTGACACTTTACTTTCACAGGCCATCTGTCTGTCGAATTCAGTGTGTTTGATATAGCCATTTCTCTGGTCAGTGTTCCCCACCCCCCCTCACTTGAATTCATCTCTCTGACTCCACTGTGTCACCCATCTTGGATGTATCACTTGTCTCTCCCTGTGGCTTTATACGGTTTCTCAACAAAAACACAACCAATGAGTTGAAAACAAGTTTTGAACTTCAGATTTTCTTGGTGGTCCTTAAAAGTCAGCACCATCTTCATATTCCACCATCCAGAGTAAAAGAGTGGATGAAACCTTATTCCTTTGCTTACAATCTGTCTGTCAGATTAGACCTTTTTGTGATGTTGCCATTTCTCGTTGTAAGCATCCTCCCCCCATGACACAAATTTCTCCTTCGCAAATGCTTGTCTTTCATTAACGGACAATGAGATGTACAACTGGCTACCCCTCTTCTTCCTCCTGTTTTCATTTTCTTTATCAACAAAACATGACCGACCGTTGTAAAACAAGTTTTGACGCTATCACTGTTTTATTCAATGAAGGGGGTCACGGATATCGTCAAACTCGCCCTGCAGTCGCGTCTACTGTATCTCATAGAAAGTAAAAACCGACAGAAAGGCTGCGTTCCTGTTGTGAGGATCAACAGCCTTGAGGGATGTTGATATGATTCCATATCATCTTTACAGCAAAATCGAAAAAGAAAAAGAAAGAGCGGTGGGTGCACGTACTGTATGCATCTCCATATATATCAGCAGTTGATGATATCAAGGAGATGTGAAGAAGTGGACAATTTTTTTTTCTGATCGTAAAAATTGAAAGAAAAATACTTCATAGACTGTAAACACAGATTTGTGGAAACCTGCAGCTTTAAAAATTTGAGGAAAAGGTGATACGATGAAAAAAATATGTATGTATATAAACGGAGAAAGGGATAATTGCTTTCTGGGAACAGTTTGATTGAATATACAATTGTTTCTTTGTGTATTTATGAAGTGGGGTAGGTTTGGACCAAAAACAAATTAAAATAAAGAAAAATCAGAATAAAGAATTTTAACTCTAAATGAGAAACTCAAATTTCTTCATTGCAATTCATTCATGAAATAAATCATGACAGCAGCTTTTGTAGAAAGTTGTGAGGAAAGTGTATAAATAACTATTAAATGAGTGATGGTGTTTTAAGGGACGGTCTAATGGGTGGTCGTATTTTATCGTATTTAAAAAGGTGTGGTTAGATCGGTATTTGTGATCCTGGTCGTACAAAGGCTCATCCTGCAGTGGCAAGTGAGTGGATGGGAAGTTGTTCCAACTCTGAAGCTAACACAGATATGTAGAGATAATACTAGGCATGCTCAAACTTTCCATCATTTCCATCTAATAACACCAATACCCCCATAAATGTCACCGCATCACAGTTGCTGGGAATGGTCACCTTCAGAGCGGAGGGACCGTGAAGTACTGATGTTCAGATTTGTTACGCTCATGCTCTCTTAATTGAGGAGAGAAATAGTGTCTCACATAGCGTGTATGCACTTGGCAAGGTGAAACAAATTTTTTTTGATTAGGTGAAGCAAATTTTTTGATTAATTAAAATGGCAGTTTGTCAAGTTTCTTTTTGCCGCATTTCGGTGGATTGTTTAGATAACGGCCTTCTCTGTGCGACGTTCGTTCAATACCCGACATATGAATGTTCACATGTGACGCTGTTGAACGACAATGGTATTTGAGAGGTGGGCCAGGTAGTAGGGGTGAATGAATGTTTTCTTCATGTGCTGTAAATTTAATCATGGTTTCAAGTTACGTTTAACACTGCAGGTTATGAAACCTGATGTGCCACCTCTAAAATTATTCTGGAGACAACTCCTAAGTTACCCAAGTTACATTTAACCTACTTACTACATAATTGTGGAACTTTTGCCAAAGGAGTGTCATGGTGTGAAGCATGTAGCACCGTCAGATGGTTGTCGACTTTGACTTCAGAAAAACATTTTTCAGGCAGAAGAAAGGAAGCAACAATGTAAAACATAACCAAGGAAATATTTGCCACCAATTACTAGATGTAGTTCTGAAGTTGAGAAATGCCAACAGCTGAACTAATGAAGGAAAGCTGTATCTGGGAAAGGCATCCTCGAGACACTTACAGCGTGAGGAACTTTGAATGCCCCACGAAGAAGAAGCGAGAAATTGCACAGCAGGGGAAACTAGATCATGCAATTTGTCATCTTACTAAATCCCTTGTGAAACATTGATCTACATATCCACTGGCAAGTAAGGGGAGTTGTCTCGGCCACCGGCTGCTCCGTACTATTAGAAAAGTGATGTACAAATGTGTTCAGTTCTCAAACTTGTACTCTCGTGTGCTATGTCAATTAACACAACTTACCTGGACTCTGAAATTGAGGGATGGAGACACAATTTGCGATATAGTCTAGCATGAATGATCATGTTGGAAATTGGAAGTTGGAATGCATGGTAAGAGATGAAGTCTTCAAACTTATCGTGCTTGTGTAAAAATCAGTGGTTGTTGAATTGTCTGTTTTTAAGGAGGATGAGCAGTTGCGACGACATTGTGAGTAACCTTGTCGTTCGATCTCCCTCTAAACCATGTATGATCATATCTCCTCAACACATTTGTGTTTAAAAAATGATCTATGAATGTTAATTTAAACTGTATGAGAAAGCACCCCAGCAGAGAGAAAAAAATGTTAACTTTTGAATTTTCGTTACCTTTATGTCCATGGTGCAAGCAGCTGGGGTGGAGATGGGGGTTGGGGGGTAGGTGACCTTTATTGGTAACCCTAGACATGATAACCATAAATAGGAATGAAAACTTTAAACTTTATCCTGATTTGAAATAATTGTAACCAAATGAAAGATGATGCTTCTGTCCTGTTTTTTCCTGTTCTTCAGGGAATCGGTTCTCTCCATTATTTTCTCCAGGGCTTGAACACATCCACTAAGCAATGAAATTGTTGATGTAGGCTGTAAAAACAAGAATTCTGTTTTAGAATTCTTCAACATTTTCATTTTTCGTGAAACACATGTCATATTTTCACAGGTGGTATGTTGTACAGCATGACTTTCATCATTTCAAAAGACCATTTCTTTTGTTGCAGTGAATACCGCACTAAGTACGTGTGCACTTAATTAGGTCAATCCTGAAAGAACAGTCGTGAGCAAAAGACGTGTTTTGAAGTATGGAATTTGCAAGTATCGATGTGCAATGAGTGAAATTGGTTGTTTGTTTTTGGTAGTAAGTTTCCAAAACATTTCATGCAATTTCCTGCATTGAAATCTTATTAGGTAATATATATGACCACACCTAGCACTACCAAATATATATATCTGTAAACATCACACCTACATTTTTAGAAATGGAGGCAAATCCAAACTAATCCCCAAGGCTAAAAAAATAAGAATACAAAGAAGAAGAAGAAGAAAAAACTTTTGTTTTGAAATTGGAAGTGACTTCATGATATGCCAGCTGTTTATACTGCCAATTTAAATTGATACGTCACTTCTACACAAGGTAGGAATGGAATGTAACGTACAAGTCTGTGTTCTGTGGAGTTTATAAAATTTCTACTTTGCATTGATGATTCTGAACATATTTTTCTCTGTTTTGAGTTCTTCCTTCCTTTCCCCTTTTCTGTCGCATTTTTAGAGGCATATCAATTGTGGTATGGACTTATCTCTGAAATGTGTGGCTGGCCTGTGAAATTTGGACATTTTGTCAAAATACAACTTTTTGCAAAATTTCACTCTGTTAGTTTGATGTTACTGTACCAGTATCAACGGAGAGGACTGCTGGCTCTAAACTTTTGCTTCCACAGGACTTTGTTTAATGGAAAGCAGATTTGCACAGTTCAAGTCTCTCCCATAACTTAAGTAAACTGATCAGAATGGCCTGTTCACAGATCAGAAGGTCAATATCTGGTTTGTTAGTGGAGTGATTGACCCTAGGTGTGGAAAAGGTGGTTATCACTGCAGAAGCCTTTAATTTTCCTGCAGTGTGTATATGTTCATAGTGTCTGTCATTGTGGACACAGGAAAACAAGGCCTCATCTGAGCATCTTAGTTTGGTTGTAGCATTCCAATCTGGTCAAAGACTGAAATTGTTATGCATACTTTGGACATAACATTGTCAATTGTGTGGCTGACTTTGGAGTACAGACACTTAATTTTGGTCAATCCCTTTTAAGTGGTTTGCCAACAGTCGACATTTAATATAATCAACTACTCAGCACTTTTTGGGCATCATCTTTGCAAGCAGATCGAATCATTTTGTTTCTCTTTTTTTTTTAAAGTGGTTGGAAGAAGTTTATCTCAGCTCAGAGTTGTTGCTAAGCCACAGATAATAGCTAAACTAAAACTCACAAGCTTTAGAAAGAAAGGGAAAGTTTGGAAGCATAGATATACTGTTCAACCACATAATAAGTCCAGAAACTTGAAAGAAACCACATCAGTTAGGGTGAGACTTCATGTGTATGGTCTGTGATCAGGCCTCGAGGGCTTTTTTTTTTTGTAAAGGGAATAAACTACTGTATTCTCTTTTAAATGAAAGTCAAGCCCAGTAGTCTAAAGTGTTCAAGTTGTAAGTGATGGTTTGATTAGGAAGTTTTCCAAGTGCCCTCCTCTGCATTCAATCATCTTGCTTTGACAAGACATTCTTGAAGTTGACATTTGAATAGCATCATCTGCCATTCATTGCTAGTTGCAGGCATTGACTCATTTGAAAAAAAAAGTGACTTTTTTTTTAATGGTGATGAGCGGTCTAAACTTCATGCATTGTTAACTTGGTCAGGTAATCTGAGGTCATTGAATTGATAACAAATGCCAAGATAGATTCAGCTGGAAATTGGGCAGTCAAGGATCGCCTCTGTCAGTTCCACCACCAGACAGGTCAGCTATCACGAAGCGCATTAAGCGACTGTGGCGCTATTTCAACAAAATCCCCCCCCCAAAAAAAATAGGAAAGTGAAAATGTGTCGTGTGCTGTGAAGGGGAGGGAGAGGGGGAGGTAGACTAGCTAGGGAGGTGGGGAGAAAGGAAACAATATTTTGTGTGAAAGCTGCTGGCGTGAATTTGACAGTTTCCTTTATGCAGTGCTTCCAGTGAGCTCTATATTGGTTAAAACACTACACTTTAACATCAGCGAGGATCTTGAACAAAGTACTGGCACGAATGGCATTCAGTGGGACGCTAACACAATGCCAACTGTGACATACGCATATGTACTGCATGGCATAGGAAAAGGTTGAGTGATGAGAAAATGGCATTTTGGAAGTTGGTTATAATGATGATTAAAGATGTTGAAAAAAGCCACAAATTCCATAAAAATCCATCAAATATTGACAATTTTGCAGGAAAATTCTTGTCTGGTATCTGCATCAGGAATAAACATTGGCTAAGTATGCAAATTTATGATGTCAAGAGAGGTTCTCGCATGATATGTCTTATGATTACCGTTGTTTGATTAACCTTTATCTTGAGGACGATTGAGAACTTTTGTGTGGCCTAAGGTGTTTTGTTTTGGAAGCATACGTGTACCATCATGAAACATAGTAATTAATTAATTAATAGATAATTTGTATGGCACACTCCATGTCATCATGTTTGTATTTTTATCACTATCTGAGATGCCATACATCTTAAAATAAGTACTTTATAGATAGAAATGCAATTAGAATGGACTTTTACTCCGTCTGGGGTTTTTCTCTGCACTCCTTAAAGTAAGGCCAGCTCTTTTCTAGATACATGTCACACAACCTTTAATTTGATTGGTCATGCAGTATTGAGGTATTTATGTCATATCCTAGGAGTGAATTGGCCATGCGTGGATGGCATGGAATATTTTCCATTCCATGTCTGCAGTGACAGTTGTCTCATATTGGTGCCTTAAACCAGGGAGTTGCTATTTCAGAATAGCAACTCCCTGCTCAAGCATTATGAAACATAGACACCGAGCATCCTGGAGGGAAATGACTAAAAAATATCCTCAAAATGGCCTCCTGAAGAAATGAAATCCTATTTCAACTAACACTTTATCTCGGAATAATGCGGCTGTGAGAAATTGGAGTGGATAGTGAAGAAGTAATGTGTAATGAGGATTAATTTTGTCATCCTGTGGACTTTCTTTTCATCGAAACTTCGGATGCAATATGTCCCTAAATTTACAGTCCTTCAACTGTATGAATCGGTTGTACTGTAGTGTGGTTGATGTGGTCACTACTGGGGCTTGTCCCCGGACACGTTTCATAAATCTTTTCTGTCATTATTGCTTCACTCTTTCTTCTTTACCCAAAAACAAGTCCATGAAAGCTAGCAATATACGTTTAAATCTTTCACGAGGTTGTTAAATCCTCAATTTTGTCAAGGGATTGATTAAGTTTGTGGAAAACAACATATATTTTGGGGTATTAGACAATGCTTCGATTGAAACCTAGGTATATATTCCAGTGAAAAGAATGACCACAGATGCCTTTGAAATTCTTTAGGAATGTAGGTCAAGTATACTCCCTAGATTTAGGTCATGTAGTGTGAGAATATGGTTCCTGGAGACATTAGTCTGTTCCTTGTTCCCTTATCCCCCTATGAATATCTCTTTTTAAAAGATTGAAAGTTTTTATTTTGATTTTTTAGCGAGAAGTTCCTAAAATACAGCTACTTTTGGAATTGATAATGGCCGTTTAATGAATGTGTGCAGACTTGAAAATCTGATTTCTACTTTTAAGTGCCAAGTACTGGCACATGAAATTACATGAAATTATCGTATGTTAGTAGTTGAATGAGTGTTTATTATACCAAGAACATGGAATTCTTGTACATGAAATATACGACCACATATTTGCCTTCATCGAATGGTCTCGTTAGTAGCAAACAACAACCCTTTGTCATAACTCGTGCTCATAGTGTTCCCTTCATCAACTCTCTCTACAAAATTACTGCACATTCATTTCACCATGACCCAGTGTAACCTGCCCTCATTCATCTGTTTTCCCTCTCCAGGACGTCTCTTCTTCCCCCAAATTGTACGGTATTCTTAAGTATCAGAGAGAACAACCACAGATGTGTGAAGTAGCTGAATGTCTTTTCATTACAGGGCTAGAAGCGTCAATTTCAAATAAAGAATGAAAAAAACAAAATAGCTTAATCATTTATCTTTCAATTTCATAGGCACTTGAAGATCAGCATAAATATCAGCATAAGCACATCTAAACATCTAACAAAAGTTTCTCATACACAGTTTATTTGAGAAAAAAAAAATTGTCTAAACTTAAGGTTTGCTTCTTTGGAAAGTTCATAGTCAAAATAGGCATTTTGGGAGTTTTTTTTTTTTTTCCTTTTTCACCGGCAACAACTGCCAGGTACCTATCCTCATGTATTTCATTTTGACCTAACTTTTTTTTAGGTTTTTATGATGTGCTGCTTTCAGTTTCTAGGAAAAAGCGGAAAAAGATATTCCCATGCTTTCTGCCATTTTTCCTAAATTCTTTACAATTATTAATATCAACACTTTGTTTAATACAACCAATTTGTCATTTTAAGTCGTGAATGTTTGAGGAATGTCTCCCCAGAGGGAAGGTTTTTATGCTGTCTGTTTAATCTTCTTCAGAGCTCTAGATCTTTGGTGTAATTAGACAGCCAAGAGAGCCTGACATTTCACCGGCCCAGCTTGATCTTATCTCAATCTTTCATCAAATCCCGATTTAAGGCTTTGTTGCAGAGAGATTATGTCGTTAGGGTACTATGTAATCAACAAACGAACAAAAAGAGAAAAAGAAAGAAAAAGAAAAGAATACAGAAATGTCTTCAAGTAAAGTGAGGCACTTTTCTTACAAATAGATCTGACTTACCAAAGTTTTCCAATAAAACTCTAATTGCTTTGCGTTACACTTCGATTAGCTGTCGTTATGAACTAGAGGGACCGCATGCTTGTAAAAGTCGCTGTTCAGTTGGTCTTCCCCACCCCCCCCCCACCTTGTTTCAACTCATAATTTGTAACTATTGTATCTGAAAGTGAAAATACATTCAAACTCAAAGGTTAGTGACTTATTCTCCAAGAATTAAGCAGTTTGCTTCTCCAGGTAACATCCAGTAATAGTTATTGATGTAAGTATCTTCATTAATTTGAAGAATAACTTGAAAAATATTCAAATGTGATTAATTTTTGTAGTTTGCTTTGCCAAATTGTAATAGCTTTAAACTAAATTTCAGTATCATAGCTTGGGGTTACTTTGATAACACTACTGGGTATAAACTTAGTATGCGGTTATTAACATAATTTTTATTTGTAGTGCACACATCGCCTGCATACTACAGTTAACTATTAATTTCTCCATCAAGTGACTTGAAGAGTTGAAATATTAATTTTGATCACCGATGATTGTGTTATGCCACTCAGTATTAGACCTAATTGATGACATTGTACTTGACGTAAACTTAATTTTGAAAAGCTCAGTCTTTGCAATGATTTTGTTAGGAGGGAAAGTTAGAAAAAAATTTTAAAAAAGATGAATCATACTTCCTCTTCCAGGAATAGAATATTTCAGGCAAAAATAATCCCTGTTGTATTGGATACCAAATAAACTGGGCCAATATTGTTACTTGCCCTATTTATGCCGCACTAATAGTGTATCGTTTAATCCACCATTGAACCATGGATGAAAACCAACCGGGTCAGCAGCGTGAGACGGTCAGGTCATTGACTTTTTCCCCAATGGAGATTACAATTCACAGACAGTCGAAGGTACAATCTAGTAGTGTTCAAAATACGTGCGACTGTTTTTGCACCGGTCTTAAATGGGCATGGCTGACTGACAGTGTATGTTAAGGGATGATGCTATCACCCCACATCGTCAATGGGTTCAATTAGGCAACCTGATCAGTGACAACCTGGTAAGCTTGTTAAATGATAAAAACAGGGTGTCTGAAAAGTAAGTGCTACCAAGCACAACAGCACGACCTGTTGCTTGTTAGTTTAATGGGCCTTGATGAGATCGAGGTCTCCAAAGCAGATGTTGGACTGCCAAAACAGATTTAGAGAGTGATAGCTGGTACTGTTTTTACAGTGGGTGGCGATAGCTCGTTGACAAGATAGCCATAGGCTAACCTACCTCTTTAGTTTGACTCAAAAGTGCCTGCGATGGGAAGGCAGGTTTGATGTTTGAGCAGTGATGTATGGTCGTAAAAATTAACAATTCTTGGTAACTATTTTGTATTTTTTTATTTAGTTGTTTTGTATTAAGCACATTTACACCTTTCACCAGATGTTTAAAAAAGTCAAATAATCTTAGACAATAAAAACCTTTGCTTTTCAAGTCTCTGTGTTAAATTGAAACAAACAAGAAAAAAAAAGTAAATTATTAAGGGCCAGCATTGTAGATGGGAGATGTTGAAAGTGGGGAACATTTGTTTGAAAATTCAAGTTCATCAAAAAATAGCATCTGCTTTTCAAATCTGTTGATTAAGATTTAAGGAAAGAAGTGAAAGAAAAAAGATGAAAAGAGTAGAGCCACTAGCATGACTGACTGGGGAGGGGGGGGGGGGATGGATCGAGGGATATATGTATTGATTTCCCCATTCAGAGGATAAATTTTTTGGTCTTTAAGAATAATCTTTGCAGACAAAATATATATGCCAAAGGATGACATGCTTTGGGAGACGAATGCTGTACGTGGAGGCTGAGCCCAAGTGTCATATTCCTTTCATTCGTTGCCAGCAATGGGGATGGGTCAGCAGTTTCTGTGAGGAGATATTTGTTAATACTCGATAGAAAACCGCCAAGTTCAAGAAAAATAAGCCTTCTAGGAAATCACAGAGGCTTCGAACCTGGTAAAGGTGTTTCCTCTGAGGCAAAATGTGGTCCTGTGAAAAGATATTGATCCATATCTTTTGTACTCCATGTTTTCTTTCCAAATTATCACATTTCTCCGTTCTCCATCGAGCTCTTTGTCTGTGGCTTGGTTCGGTTTCAGTCTCCTCAAACTGGCAAGACGGCTTTAATTCCTTCGTTGCACGAAGACAGAATCAAACCGCTGTATTGGGTGCGCACATATAGTTCATCTGGCTCTCCATTGATGTTGGTTTAATAATGGGATTTGGTAACTTCTTTTCATCTGAATTCAGGGAAAATGGGAATATGCACTTCTGTGATATGGAGACCCATAGTTTGAGTTGTTGTTTTAGAGGGTACCAAATAAATTGCTGTTCTGGGGAAGGGGTATAAGGGAAGGGGTGTCGATCCCCTCCTGAAAAATTTGGCTTTTGCAAAGGGGCGCCTGCTTACGATGATGCAAAATGGAGTTATCATTACCATATTTTTAACTTCATAATTAACATACACTTACATTAAAGTTTTCCATTTTTTCTGTGCCTGTATATTGCATTAAAGAATAAGGATCCTTGCTCTGACATCTTTATGCCAGACTGTCTCACCCTCCCCCCAGCTCCCGATCCCTCCTACGGTAGCTACAACCTTAGTAATATTTCAGTGACATTTTTTGGCTCAAACAGTCATTTATACTGTTACATAAATCATACTTCTAGTTCAACTGTCCTGTCTAATATAGCCACCATGCAATCACCTTGGATTGTAACCATGCCCACAGTCAACCGGCTTCAGTTTGTAGTCCATATGTCAAGTGGGATATGTCCCTGCATGTCCAATTGTGTTAACTTTAAGAGTTGGTGAAATGCATCCATTGCAGCCGATTGCAAATTTGAACTGTTTTGAACAGTATTCTTGCCAACCATGAAATACAATCTAACATGATGATGAGTTTTTCATGAATTCTCCTGCTTATCCTCTGCCTAGAGCGAGGACCCCCCTCCCTCTTTATCCCAGTTCGTTGAATGAAGCAAGTACTGCAGCATAAATGCAGTTGTCATACGATGCCTTTAAGTGGTACAGCACCATAATACTCAGCAGATGGGAGCTCCTTTATCACTCGATTGATCTGGCTCAGCTTAGAGACAATTTTCATTTTCCAGCCAATCCTGGCCTACTTATGTCTTCCTTTCTGAAAGGTGTATTTGTACTTTGTCTATGTTTTGGTATAAGTGTTACTGTACTCCTACAAGGTAATTCTTTTTTTACTTCTCATTCTATGTTGCACAGAAGAGGACAAAATTTTCACCTTTGGTTAATTTGAATGACATCACTAATTGAAGTATATATAAATCAATTTGGACTTGATTTTTTAGTTTAATTCTTGTGCAAGCAGTCTTTACAGCCTGTGGGGGTATACTCTGTCACAGATCTGAAGCAATATCTTTTAATTAGGAAAAAAAAAAAATGGCAGGAAGTAGCTCGTCCTTCTGACTGTAACACCCCAAGCATCAATAATATTCAAATAAATCTGTTAAATCCATCCCGTAATAGCGGCAAAATCTGATGGCTTTGTTGGGATAATTTTCTGGCTAAATAACTTGAGGGAATTGGCGTTAGTTCATTCCATGTATGTCTGTCAGTATTGGCTGATATCCCCTAAGTTGAAAAAACAGTTTGAGGAAGCTCCAGTTTATACGTTTAAATCTTTTCTTGTCCTCCAGATTCATGTCCACAACCTTGTCAGAGGAGGTTGACCCAGGCAAAATACTGCGAAAAAGCTTTTGGTGAGTTTTTTTTTCTATTTGCACTGGCCGCGGTGACAGTTGGAGATGCTCGTCTAACGTGCATCAGTGATGTTCCTGGACAACCTGAGTGTTAAAGTCCTAAAAGTGCGGTCACACTACTGTATGTGTGGCAGAGGTGCAGGAAATGCATCTGGTTCCTGTTGTTATGGAGACACAGGAATTGCCACAATGTTTTGAAAAGTTTTTTGTAGACTGCGAATTGCAATGATAAAATTTTCACAGAAAAACTTGAAAGTTTTGGTCAAAATGTAGTGCAAGTTTGCATACTTGTGCTGTCGCCCGGAACATAAGAAAATAAATGGAAAGTACCTGTAGCATGCTTCGCAATGCTAGAGTGAGTTGTTCATAATGCGGTGAAATTTATCTCACCCCTCTTCTCTACTTTTCTCAAGAGAAAGATGAAAGATGCTTTTCTTCCAGTTGTTATCCACTAGTTTGCAGTTCATGATAGTAAACTGAACATGAGGAGTCTGTGTTAAAAAGGATATTAAGTAATACATTTCCATCAAGTTAGGATTTGCTAGCATTCATGACCACATGAAAATTTGGTCACAACTTAGGGAGTTGCTGTCTGTTTGTCAGCCACTTTGGTAAAACACCTCATAACATTTATTTGCATTGAAATCCCTAAGTTGTGATCTTTTGTCAGATTTTAGTGATATACAAAGGGCCAGTTCAAAAGATTCTACCAAACGGAAGGGTCTGCCAGAAGCGGTTCGTTTTTATTTTGGGGCCTTTCATCATCACTAATGTGTTCGCTTGATCCCTCGATCTTACTTTGTTGTCTCATTATGCAGCCAGATTAAACTAAAGGGCCCTACCAATTACCGACCAAAACTCCGAGCAGTCTTTGGAATTTATGAGCCCTGCAGGCCCTCCTGGGTCATCATTGTTCTGCGGGAACAATGACATTACACTAAACCTATCATGTTCTTTCGTCCATAAAAATGTAATTCTCGAGGACTTAAAAATCAGGAAAGCTCTGTTGCTTGTAATTTGCTAGGGCTATTTTGGCATGGTTGACAAGTGACTAAGCCCTGCCTGAGGTTAACTTCTTTTCAACAGGAACAATAAGTGGATGCACACAGAAGATGAACCACTTGAGTGATGCTTTGTCCTCTTTTTTTTTTTTTTTAATTTTCTTTGAAAGAAAGAAAAAAAACCTTTGGTGAACAGCTTTGCAAGAAAATGTTCCAATTTACTGAAGAGGAGGTCTTATTATACGAAAGTAAAAAAGGAAAGATTAAGAAAAAGAAACAGGCAGAAAAAAAAGAAAGAAAAGAAAAGAAACATGACATCTTCTCAAGTTTTCTGTTAATCTGGATCTGTAAATAGAGCTTAATGGTGAAGACCACATACCAAGGTTCTGATAAAGAGGAGGAAGATATTTGCTTCTCATGAAACTGAATCTTTTTTACATCCACTCATTCTTCTCTTAAAACACCCTCAGCAACCTCTCATGACTAATGAGGAACCCCTTGTTCAGATTTGTCTTCAATCCCACTGAGATACTTTTTTTTTAGATTTTATTTGCTGTTCTGTGTTCTGAGGTTGATCCCAGCTGCTATTAGAGCAATTACTCCTTTTAGAGGAAAATCACAGCTGATGCTACTGAGTCTAAGGATTACCCAACCAAAAACCTCCATTTGGAGCAATGATGACATCATCGGTTTTATAAGTTATGTCCGATCATGTCCTCCCATCATTGTGAATTTCTTCATGGAAGTTGTTTTTCGAGGGACCCGGGCACTCGAACTGACTGATTCAGAGAAAGATTGTAGAGGCACTAGAAATCTTGGTCAGTGGCACATCGACCTCAGGGGCCCCAAAAAGGGGGCCGGTATAAGCCGATAATAATGACTCATGAAAGTAAGAAAGAGTTCAAATACTTCATTCTGTCATTGAAAATGTGAATTGTTTCTTCATAAATGTTACTAAATGTCAGAAATGCTTTTGGTATAATTTTTCCAGTGCATGAATTACACATCGTATATTGTAAAATTTTTAGTCGAAAGAAGCAGAAAGGAAATATCGATCGCCGTAACAGTCGGAAACACAGGGTTGTGAGAGGGGAAGGACAATGTCGGGAGTGGGGGGGGAACCGGAGGAGGGCGGGTAGATCTTAGACTCTGAATACTATATGTCCTCATGATAGTGATGGTGATAATAGCACGTCACATGTCATTTCATATTAATATTCCCCTGGGAAAGTGGTTAAGATTATAAACCAGATCATGTACAACTTTTAGCTAAACTCTGTCTGACAGGATATGTTTTTGCTACTCTTTTCCTGTCCCTCTCCCCCACCCACCAAATAAACCAACCAACCAACCAACCCATCCATCCATCTGTCCATCCACCTAACAGACCAGTTTGGTGGAAAGTTTGAACTTCATTGGAAAAAATAATGTGGAAATGGCACGGTTCCTGCCGTCTGGAAGTCTCTGAAAATTGTACTTTTGCTTTCGCTTTCAAGGACTGGAAAAATCATGAAATTTTGCAATTACAATTTTGCAATGACAATTCATGGAGAAGTCATAAGATGTAGAGCAGAAGTACTAATTTTGAAAAGTCAAAGAAGTCAATGATACCCTCATGATCATTGTGCCATTATCGATCAAATTCTGATCGGGATCTAATTTGGTCATGAAATGGTCATAAACGGGTCATGAAATGGTTATGCAGAAGTTACAAAAGTTATTATTCTGTAAGGTGTAGAAACCCTGCAATGGGAAAGAATGTGATTTTTTTTTTTGTTCTGTTGTTCTGTTTGTTCTTCTTCATGCATTTTCAAAATGGTTTGAGTCACAAGTAGAGGCAAACTTGATTGACCAGGAAGCCTCTTCAATGAACCAAAGTGCAGTTTAGTGTTTGAACAATGCCAGAGAACTGAATAATTAAGTCTTTGTTATGTGGACATGCAGTCGTGAAATTGTCTGTCGTGCATCTTTTCACCGATTTCAGTACAAATGTCCATGATCTGTAACATCTTGCAGCATCTTTTGATTTTTTTTTTTTTGTTCTCGTTTTCTTTCACCAGCAATCCAAGCGGAAGTATTATCGAGACAGGTCATGGGTGAATTTGTGAAGTTTTTAATTGACGTTAAACAGATCTTTAAGAACAGTTCAAAGAAGCGCATCCGCAGAGGGAACCAGTACGTCTACGTCCCCCGCACAGACGTTAAATGCAAGTGTCCCAAACTGAGACTGGAAAACGTCTACTTGATTGTGGGAGACGACAACGGAGGGCGGTCCAACAACCAGTTACTTGTGGACCGGACAGGCCTAGCACTCAAGTGGAGATCTCAGTCTGGCAGGAAGATCGCCAGTTACCAGAACGGCAGGTGCAGCCGAAACTAAGCTCTTGAAAACGGAACGTCTGATTCGTCAAACGTTTGCGCAGGTAAAGATAGAAGCAAGGTTTGGGGTTTAAATGAAAGAGCTATAGCTGCAAGATATTGAGGTGAAAATTCATAAAGAGGAAAGACAAAGGTATTAAGAAACTTTGAAAGGAATATCAGAGAAGGAAAGACAAATTTAGACAACTTAAAATGAGACAAGGGTTGGGACGGTATTGCCATAGCAACGGACTCCACAGACACAACGTGTCTTTGAGCAAACGGACAAAGTACACTGACAAACTTCATAGAGTATATATACAACAATTCTTTCCATCATTTATGTCTCTTGTGTCAAGGGACTTGATTATTATTATTATTATTCAGACCAGAGTTCTCTGCATCATTTGGTTTTTACCAAGGAGGAGTTACTTATTCTGATGACACATGTGTCCTCTTTCATTTAACAAATGTAGATCAGTCATCTCATAGTCATGTCCTAGGCTCTCTCTACATCAGAAAGAAACAAACAGTCATTGTCGCATTTTGTGACAACTTGAAATTCATGCAAACTGGATGCACACATGGGCATTTTGAAAGCCGCGCTTTCTGGGGGGGGGGGTGAGAAAAGGAGGGCATCTCATGTTTTAACGCTCTTTTATTTTGTATGTCAAAAACTGAAAGGTCCAATATTTCCTCTTTGCAGTAAGAGCACCCCTAGAGTAAAAATGGGATAAAATACAGACGTATCTGGCTGAAGCTAATTTATTGCCAGGTCCTGGTTAAAGAACAATGCAGCAGACAAAAGTGTTTTGTTTTTGATGTTGTTTGAAGTCCACGATACAGGAACAGAGGGTGATGTAAAAGACAAAAGAGGAACGGCGACCATGTAATTAAAATTACAATAAAGTCTGAATAATATGTGAGAGCCAGGAGTGTGGCTACAAGAAGAGATTACTGTATTTTTTCACCGAGTAAATTAAAGTTGCAACTATTTTTTCAAGCTGATTGCTACAATCAATCACCCAAATCAATCATTCTGCATTTTCGTGGATGACGATTTAAGTGTAACATTCAAATATCTAGCAGAAGCATGTTTTCATTTTTTTCTAATATTTTGTATAGGCTAATGGAAAAAAAAAATTGACATTAAACTCTTAAAGTGAGTGATCATAATTATGAACTATTTGTATATATTACTTGTATTTATATATAGAGACATGGTGAAACTATATATGAAGGTAATGTGCTGTGTAAATACCTGCTTCAGAGGTGTGTGTCTTGGAGGGGGTGGGGGCAAGATCATTTGCAATTGGCGTTAATTTGGAGAGGACAAACTGGACACTTACCTTGTCTTTTCTCCAGATTTGATGATTGAGAGGGTGACCATTGCACATATGTTAGTATAGGCTTTATTTTGTGTTATGCTATTTATTGAAGCATCATTATGATTGGCTAAAACCGCATCTTTTTCTATTGACTCTTTTTTATTGGTCCATCCATACTCTCAGCACTCCTGCACCACCATCATAATGTTGAGGTGTTCTTCTTACCTTTAATGTTTGTGTGTTTTTTTTTTCAGTTGGAAGCATTATATATTTTTTTATACTTCCCTAACTCTTCAATTCCATTTTGATAAATGAAGAAATGTTTTAGTGGGAGATATTTAACAAAGCATGAAAGTTTATGACCATCTTGCAAGTGAATATTTATGAGGTCACATGTTAAATAGAAATTAATGGTGATAAAGAGAGGACGTCGGTGCTGGCTCAGCAAATGCCAGTGGGTTTGCAAAGCCATAACACCTTTTCATAAGGGTTTTTCATCCTCATATGTGTCAGCTGCTGATTTCATTACTTAAAACTACAAACTCAAATGGTGTATTCCACATAGTATGAAGAGTTTGGAAATAATTTTTAATTAAATTTTAGATGATGATGATGTCGATGCCTTTGTTTTGCTAATGGGTAGAAAACGAAAAGCGGGGAACAATCATCTTAATTTACCAACACAGATTCTGACATCTAACAAAAGAAACCTTTTTGTCTTGGGTTTGAAACCTTATTTGTGACACAATTGATACTTTTTTTCATCTGATTGTTTTTGCCAGATGCTTTGATCCGTTCTTGCAATTTTGCGTATGCATCGAACTGTTCAAAGATTACAGTGATAGCAAATTCAGACTTAGGAAGCGTTCCTATACTGTTGCTGAATCAATGGTTAGAAATGTTGTCATATTGTTCAGTCGGAGGGGGAGTCGAAAGAGGCCAAACGGCTGAGAATTTCCAGCGTGCATTTTACAAACTGATTTGTGTCATAGCAGAGAAAAAGGAAGCTTTGTCACACATGCTGTAGTGTACATTGTAAAAGCACCAGCAAATACTGCATACATGTTAGTACAGCCACAAGAGGTGAACAGTAAGGGAAACATCCCAAAATTTTCTTAGAGTCGACCCTTTTTATCCTCTGCTGCATATCCGAATTGAGCTGGCTGTTGTAGTATTTTATGCAGTGGGTTCACAAGACTTGTTTACACTGTCAATGGTTGGTTCCTACTAATGGATATATATGATAGTATGACTAACTGAGGCAGAATTGAATTATTTCTGATCAAGGAGCTGAAGAAATGTTTTCCAGCGTTCAACAGTCTGCTGGAGGATTCGTCTGTCTTTTCTCAGATGGGTTCTCTCTAATTAAAAAAAAGAAAAGAAAAAGAGCACCATCATCCTCCTGGGGGCTAAACTCTCGTCTCTGTGAGTGATGTCGAGAGTCAAGTAGTTTGGCATAAGATTCTTGATATTTTTTAGCGAGAAGCTCTCCAATTAAAGTTGGCTCTTATCTCCAAGAAAACCACTGCAGCTCTCGGTAAAATGTTCCCACAGTGCATGTGGCGATTCTGGAAAATGAAAATGTGGATACCCTGGAGGGATGGAAGGGGGGTGATGTTTTGGAAAAGTCTTATTCTTTTTTTCATTATTTTCTCTCCATTAATGAAATGAACATCAACAGAAGTGTTCAATTTCACGCCGTTACCACGAAGATTGAATTATAAGCACGTCGTCAGCATGGGTGTCCGTGCTTGCTTCATCATGAGGCGCCGCAGATGTTCTGATCTGTTGGTCTGTATCTGGCGAAGCATTTGTGGCATGGGCTGCTACTGTTGACAGCTGTTATGAAAAAGAGACTGAGGATTTTGAGTTACCTTGGTTACTATCACTTGTAGAGGGCTCAGTGGGCATGTGTAGGTTATGGATCTGTTAGCAGAGATGGTTTGCAGTGGCCAGAATCAGTGAGAGTGAGGTAAGAAAATATCACGAAAGTGAGCACTCTGGGGTGACATGTTTGAGATATTACACTACTTCGTAATTGTGGGATAGCTAACCTGTCTTTTTGCCCTTTCCTTTTCACCAATCCCTACCTTCATTTAAATTTTATCTACTTCTACAAAGAAGTATGGTTTGACAATCAGTAAGTGTGGTTTGACAGCTACATGACAAAAATACGAAAGGATTAGCTAATTCCATCTGGCAGATGTGTTTCAGTAACCAGTATAATTATACCAAAGCAGTATTTCCTGTCGTCGTACTATTTGCAAGTTTCGAAGCTAAATATATTGATTTTTAAATTTCATTTTGTTTTTATCTGAATTCCTCAGGTATTTTGTGATTCTGGTTTGATCATCGAGTACCTGATACCATTTCACTTGCGTGCTTGAAAAAAAAAATGCTCTGTGCTCACTTCAGTTTTCTGCTTTTTTTTTCATGTGTGCATAGGGGACCAGAGTGAAATTTGTAAATATGAGTGTAAAAAATTTTCGGTCATGATGTCATGTTCTTATTAATTGACAAAATGAATGTACAAGAATGAAAAGAAAAGACAAAATGAAAACTGAAGCAAGAATTTCTTTTCAATATTTTATTGCTGAGTTTCTTGTCAGTTGTGTTCTCATAATGACCCCTTTTGATGTGGTTTGATTACAAAATCTAGGAGCACTCTGAAATGACATAGCCAGATGTGGCATGTACCCAGGGTTCACAAACGACAGCACGATCCATGTACTACCTTATTACCCCCCTCATATAACAGACACACTGAAAACAAAAGAAAAATAATAAGCCTAACCTTCAGGTAGTAAGAAGGTTGAAAAAACAAAAGCTGTTTCTGGATTTCATTCTCTAATTCATTGGTATAAGAATTAGGATACAACCATCTGCCATTCAGTTCTCACTCTGGAACACTGTCAAAAGGCTTTGATGCCTTACCCATAAGGATTAGGTGGCCTTTGCCTAGCTTTCCCCTTCCAAAATGAAAGAAAAAAAACGTACAAAGAAACACCTGGAAACTTTTTACTATGTTTTTCATGCACATAGGTAGAAATTAAGGAAGCACCTTGCCAAATTGTTACCTAGCGGTGGGACCAGCAGAGTATGATTATCGCCATAGAGATGGGAACACAAACAAGGCACATCACTGTTAAAAGTTTTATTTTGAAAATGTAGCTTTTTTTTTTTGCCAGCAAGCTGCAATATCAAAGAGATATTAAAATACAAATGGAAACAGGGGGAGAGGGAGGTGGCTGTAGGTGTACAAAGCAATATGTGACAACTGTATTATATTGGACTCGACATTCTACTGAACATCTACAGGGTCATATATTCTTGCACAATGGATGACATTGTCTGACAGTATCTCCAGAGAGCCCAGATTATACTCTATAGTGCTACCACTGAAGTATTATACTTTGGGTAAACTCTTAAATGGTATATTTACATCTTAAAGCAAAAAAAAAAAGGAGTAAGAAAAGTGTGTGCTTGCGCATGGGTCACTATTACGGGAGTTTGGTTGGTACTTTTGACAGCGGTTAACTGGTACAAGTGAAACCGTCAAAGACGAGGAGAGAAATGAGACTGAAAAAGCACACAACCAGGTCAGTTGCAGTGAAGAATAGACTCCCTATTATGTTGCAAAGCTACACTGGACTGTACAGAACAAAGCCACAAAACACTGGAACAGTTGCATAATAGTCCCTTTGCTTGTTTACTGGTTCTCTGAAAGGGAATGCAAACTATTGCCAGAGCAGGCTTGGTGCAAATTACTTAAAGTAGGGATATGGAAAACTCTCAGAACACACTTCATCAAACTGATCACTTCAAGGAACTTTGCGTACAAACTGAGGAAAACAATATCTGAAAATACATGTAAGCAGAACAGAATACAGCAATTAATGCACTGCTCAAGGACTTTTTCCCTTCACTTTTTCATTTTTATGAAGAAATTTCTGCATATTTAGTGTTAATTACATTGGGGGAAGCACTTCAGGTCAAAGCAATTTAGCTTGGTACTATGCCGACCCCAAATGTCTTGAAACACAAAACAACAAATCTCCAGTATCATTTTTAGTCGAGAGGCATTTGTTTATGTTTGGTATGCTGCGAATAATTTTCATTCTAGTGAAAGACAAACAGAAAATGCAAACAGGAAATAATTACCTCAATCAAAATTGAGATATCAAAGGCTTTAGAAGTGGCAATGTCTGTAAATATATCAAAAAGTTACCTTACTTTGTTAGGGCAACATAAAGGGTGAATAATACTTTTCAGAATGTGACATGCATCAAAGATTCTGAACTCATGTGTACTGTACTTACAATGCACACTGAGACGGTGGAAGATTGGTTGAAAATTCTGGAATGAGTACAGTGGTGATACAATGGGAGAGGATAGGGGGGGGGGGGGTTATTTGGTGACTTGAATTTTATGCATGGTGGGTGAGAGTGCAATTTCAGTGCTAAGACAAGGTAAGCATAGGGATCACGATGTAAATTTCAACTTATGTTGACTATGGGAACCATTCAGATGAATGAGAATGCGAAAGCTGATTAAAGAACTAAAAATACTTGTTATAATTGTCGGCGATACTTTGGTTGGTAGATTATGACAGGGTGTACTGCAGGTAAGAATGGGTTGGGGACTGCTACACTGGAAGGCACCAGATGTCGCAGGAGACTGTAGTGCTGAACAGAACTATGAGCACAGTACAGTCAGAGTGCATGTACTGTGGTAAGACAGGTAAGTGAGAAGTGAGGGTTATAACCATTATCTGTTACTTCAACCATACCTCAAACTGAGGAGTTGATGTTTTTGTTTGTGATTATCAAATGAAAGTTAAATCATCACGCCTTTGTCTACAGTACATCAGAAGGAAGTCTCGGTGAACACAACATGCAGATCCACAAATGTGAAGGAAAGTTGGCAATGATACAATGTTTTCTATTTTGCCAGACATATCACACTCCAACAATTAATGCTTTTCAGGAAATGGTCCTCATTGAAAACCCTCTGAATCGAAGGTTGTAATGTCACCAGAAAAAAAGTGGTCTAGGTAGATTGTATCTGTCTGGAATATAATCTCAGAGGCTTGAAACCATAACCCTGCAAATCCCGGCAGAGTTTACCCCTAGAGATATATGATATTTAAGTCAGGTAATAATCAAAGAGAATATTGACTATTCCTTCAATATTGTGACAAAAGAATAACAGAATGGAGAAAAATAAAGTTCCATTTATCTTTTAATAAGAATATAATAAATACTACCATTCTTTGTCAAGCTGTTTCATTTTGGGAAGTTTCAGGGATGTGGCAAGTTCATTTTATCCCCCAACACATTCAGGAGCTTGCATATGTTTTTGCTGCGGCAATAGTTCTGGATGTAACAGTTCATGCAAAGTGAAGGCGGCTAAAATGAATTGATGTTGGGCAAGTAGCTGTGGTAAAAGACCTATAAAAGAAAGCAGAATTGCCTGAAAGTTTAACATTGTTGTCGGCCTGGGGTAGTGGAAGTGGAAACATTAGCAGGAATGTCAAATTATTGGTTAACTTTAATCCCTCAGGAGAAGCAGCATGCGGAAAGGGCTTTGTTGGTCAATGAAGTATAAGAAGGAGGAATTTGCTGGATTCCAGCTAGCATTCTGATCACAAACTTCACCTGCTTTGGAATTTTATTTGTGACAACACCTGCATTTATGTACCATGCACTAAAGCTGGTTACTGACTAATAAACATTTGAAATTTTCCACCCAAAATTTAGTGCCCTCGATTGGTACAATGAGAAGAGGGCGCTGGGTTTGAAATGAACAGGATGAAATTCTGGGCAGTACATGTCAAAGGATATCAGTTTTTACCTTGCTTGGTGAAAAATGAAAATGAGGGACAAAATATGCTGCAGGCAAATTCTTCACATCCAATTTGCACTGAGGGGTGAATAAACCTGCTGTTAGTGGTTCTGATATATTTGTCATAATTTAGTGGAGTGTTAATGAATCGATAACCTTATGCACCTTATGAAGCTTAGCAGGGGCAGTGTTGCAACCACCAGAGGGGTAGGCAGAGGGGGAGGAGATACCATGGGGGTATATACCCTAAAATCATACTTTGGCTGTAAACTTGCTTGAAATGCATTTCAGCTACATTTATTTGGATTGAGTCATCTGTAACTGGAAAATATGGCTTGGAAAATGCCATTTTCGGTGATCCGTCTGGGAGTGTTTTGGGCAAAAAAACCTGCAATGGTGGTTCCACAAACTCCTCACCAACTGATGGTGGCGTTCTGCTTAGATAGTATACGTCCTATAGATCAACAATAGGTGCAGTCTCCAACCATTAGACCCTGTCCATGCCTCTGAGCAGGAGTCCTGGCATATGAGAGGGTGAAGTTTCTACAGGGCAAAAGTTTGGCTACAAAGTTGTCCGTCAGAGGACCAAGTCTGTATAGTGCTTGAATCAAAGACATATGAAGTGATCAAATGAAATTTGCATTGTGAACAGCACTATCCCAGTGTGTTTATGGTACAACAACAACAAACACTTTTTTTTTTACTTTTGTTGTTGGAAAACTTGATTTTGACACTTTTTCTTTGCTTTTACTTTTTTTTTTTTGTTGAGGAAAGCTTGATTTTGAAAAGGGCAATGACACTTTGCATGTTAGATGTTAGTTAGGACAACCAGAATCCCCCCCCCCCTAATTAAACGCTGGGGTGCACATATTGTTTTTGATAGTATGAGTACCTTGACGCTGCTGAAACCTACGTTACTTTAACACTGCAATGAGGCATTTTAGATATGCCTGACATAGAAAGGAGGGTGAACCAGGTGAACCTCCAAGGCTGCTCTGAGATGTACACCATTGGAATGAGTTGTGACCACTTCCTCACTACAGCAGAAAGCTAAATACATCAAATTGGCCCTTTCCCTTTGAAAAATATTTAGACTTAATAATGAGATGAAAAAGGGTGCAATCTATGACTATTTTTGTCAGTGTAGAATGGTAGGATATATTCCATTTTCACAAATTCTGTTTGGAAAATAAACACAATTAAGCTCACCACTGATAAAGGGAATAAAACCCAACCAGATAATTTTTCCCAGAATAGACACATAGTTGGGGGGGGGGGGGCATGGTCCCCCAACTCATAGTCTCCTTTGTACATCACTGTCCTGAGTCCCATAAGTTTTTTCCTCGCTTGCCAGTGGTCAGAAATCCCTTTTGAACGAAAGCCACAGGTAACTAGTCATCTCGTAACACAGAAATACATCCCTGAGAGATCCATGGTATGAGAAAGGACAGAAACTGGTAGAGCTGGTGGGTGAAACATGTCCCTCCGTGACATTGTCGTAATTGGTACCCTATATTGGGTTTCGCCGGCATCATTTGGACACCTAGCAACCACTTTAATGGCACTGTAACATCCCTTCAAGGGCTGAAGGGAGTAATTTGACAAAAAGGAAGCACAAATTATCTTAATGCCACCCCACAGAGAGCAGTGATGTTGATGTTATCAAAGCCGAAAAACAAAACAAGTTCTGGAAAGAGTGACAGGAATGTTGTGAATTGGCTTTAGCAGGGTGCAGTGGGATCAGGAGGAAAAAAAAACTTTGACGGGGCAAACGTCCATTGGTGACTGCACGAACCTCCGCTGAAAAGATATCACATCTGCGAGATGTCGACCGACCACACAGAGCAACACCGAAGAAACTAATGAGGAATCAATCGATTGCCAGCTAACACAATTATGCAATCATGTGATGAAGTCAACAAATTTTTAGAATATCAAAAGATGCAATAAAAGAAAATATTGTACAGCTAAACAGTAAAGTATGAAGTTTCCCTTAAATTTTACGATAATAGGCCACCAAACCTGGCCAGGGATGATAGGTGAACGTGAGGCATGTTAGAAGTTTGACCATGCCTGACTAGAAACTGATCTTTTTTTACCTTACTTGGGGAATTAAAAATAAAGGTGAACATTTCACAGGGATTATCATTTCATCATATAGCAAGGAATTAACACCACATTGGTGTTTGACGAAGGCATGGCATCGCTTATCTGAGGCACATTTTGATAGAAATCAATTTTGTATTAAATATACAAGTCCTGTTTTTATTAAAACCAAGAGAGGATAGATACCAAATTACCTCATTAACACATTTCATGTCCTGATTCGCAGACTGATCTGAGTAGCAACAGGTATCAATATCAATTTTTACCACACGTAGAGCAGTTAGTCTACCAGAGTATTAAGTAAAAATTTGTTTGGTATTCAGCCCAGGGAGTATTTTGCCCATGTTTAGTTAAGATATTATGGTGTTGATGCTATTGCCACAAACCTGGCCAAGTTCCAAGACTGATCAGTCTGACGCATCAATTGAATCCCACACAAGGGTTCGGAGTCAAACAAAAATCCAGTTCTTATGAACTAAAAAATGGACCTTTGCTTGACCATATCTTTCATTTATTTGTTGAGACTGGAAAGGTTGGCATGACATTTAAGGCTGTCTCTAGGTGAGATTCATGAAAGAGTTCTGAAAGAGGAACTACAGGCCTTGAATTTTGAGGAGTGCGAGTGTGATGGCACACCATCACTCGCCACAAATCGCTGTGAGAAGTGTGAATTTTTGCACACCTAAGTAAAGAATGAGACCTCAGGTAAATCTATTAAAGTTCAATAAAACAGCACACCTCCCACACTCCTTAATTTCCTGAGCAGTGTGGATTTGTAGCACACCTGGTAAATCTAAAACTCAAGGCCTGGAACTAGGAATTAAAGTGCTTGAGATATGTGAAATTGTCGAGTCAGTGCATATAATTTCATAATCCTCCCCGATAACAATCCCCCCCAATCCAATCTCACCAAATCTGACCAAAATCCTTGGGATTAAAACGATGTCACAATCAGGCACTTTACATAGTCCTCTGCGTAAAATGTCTTTGTTCTCTTGATATGATATCACCACCATCTAACAGTAATATGCAATTCATCATATTCATACAGAGGAATCAAAATAAATCCCTAAATGGCATTAAACTGTATTTTTTTTTTATTCTCTTCTCAGCACAATACTGGAGACACCACAAATAATTCTTCATAAAGTTTCATAATATTACTACAAAGATATTTACAAAATAGGCCCCTTCCCTGTCTCCACACTATCAATGCACTCCCCTCTACCATGTATGTGATGCCATGACTAAACAGATGGCACTGAGTGTCTGAGCCGGTGACCCTCCTCATTCATTCTCTCGACCCCTGATTCCCATCCTCCCCCCCCCCCCACATCCCACTTCTAGCATCGTAAATCAGAGTATTTTTCATGCAAGCAGAGACAGGTTCAACTGAGGCATGAGGTCCTAGGAGGATAGAAAGTTGTGAGAGGCATTTCCTATGAACTTTCTTTCACATTGATTATACTTAATCCTGCACTTCTGCTGAATGTCCATCACAAAATCATTGAAAGGTTGATGGGATATTTCCCATTTTCCCCTGTCCCAATTTCCTGGTTTAATCTCAGGATCTCCAGTCAGTTTCATTGTGTGCATGAAGGGATATCTCTTCTTAACAAATATGTGGAGTTCATGTCTGAGGGCCAACCTAATGGTCCCATATACAAGCTGCGACAACATCTTGGATCTAGTTTAAATCCCAAATGGTTCCATTTTGATTTGCATCCTTTCTTTTCCCCACTGGTTTGTCTTAACTGTCACCTTCTTTAAAAAAGATTTTTTTCTGATGTTTCCTTCCTCCAAAATGTCAAGCTCGACCATAAGATTAGATTGTTAGATTGTTGACAATGTCTTCAACACATGACCAAATGGACCACACATACAGTTAAATTTGAGAGCTTTCTATTGTGTCATTAATTCCACATTTTTTTTTCCCTTGGTGCCTGCTTTGAGACTTCTGTCGATTCCATTTCAGACACTTAACACACGTTCAGTCTTTATGAAGACTTCTAAGTAAATACTCCTGACACGCTAGTGAAACCGCTTCCAGCTGCAATAAGTGACCAGACCACATACCAATTACAAACAGAATTAAATATTCAAACTGTGAGAAGCTGGACGAGTCTCCCTCAAGTCTGAATTCTCCCACCATCAAGCTTGTTGCAAGTTGCTAGAAAAAGTAATATGAGGTTATCGTTGCATATACATGCAGGCCTTCCACACAGAAAAGCTGTTTTCACAGAAAGTTTCTTATTTTAAAATTTCTACCATGCCATTTGTCAAACAATTTTCACATTGCTTTTGGAATTTCTGTTGGTTTTGGAAGCCTAATGCTCTTGATGCCATTGGCAGTGAGAAGCAAGTGCATTTTCCACAAGGTATGCTGAGAATAATGATGACAATAAGTAGACTTTTGTGCATTTTATTAGCTAAATATCAAAACTATTTAAGAGTGCTCTGCACCACCTTCAAAAGAGAGTAATTTATACACTTAAAGCTCAATTAAGGCTCTCTCTCACTAGGCATGACAAAATGTGACGTTGTCTCCACATTTTTCCAACTCCATCCGCTCACAATGTATCGTACCGTATTGCATCGAATTCTACTTTGGTGTGAAAACGTCTGAGCACGAAATGCATGATTTCAACTCTCGCGTTGCTCCGCGTTTTATTGTATCGCGTCATAACGAGCCTGGTGTGAAAAGGTCTATGTAAAAATATCATTTCAACTCTACCATCATATTGCACCAAGCCGCATTGCAACGTATTGCATTGTTTCGCACTTGGTGTGAAAAAGGTCTTCGTAATAACGTCCATTTCGACCCTTTTATCGTATTGTATCGCATTGTATTGCATCTGGAGGAAAAGGGGCCTCTGCTCAACTTCTCACAAATCATTGCAGATAATGTGTCACACTTTGTTTCATTTTCTGTGCAAGGACACAGTTCAATAGTTTTCAAACTGGCCATGATCATTGGAAAAAAGACAAATGAAACAAGTTTTCAATACTATTGAGAAAATACACATGATCCTTATACTGATAGAAAGATGCAGTTCAAATGGACAACTATAAATCTGAGTTATTAAGTGAAGTTGAGGCATATGATTTGGTTATTGCCTAGAGAAAAATGTCCAATACCAGATACTTGTGTAAAATATGCCCGGTACCATCTCCAGTACAAGCAAAACATAGTTTATTATGAAAAATTCACACATTGGTTAAACCTTTCAATATTAACAAAAGAAATTGTTCAACTTAAAGCAGGTTGCTGTTTCTTCCAATCTTGAATCTTTTTCTTTTCCATCAAATCTGTTACATGCAAAATTAAAAAAAAAATGGAAAAGGTTTCCTATCTCAATTGTTCATCGCTTTCATTGACAACAATGACAACAAAAGGGAAAAGATTCGTAATTGCACATTTTTATCTGATATCACAAGGCTGAAGATAAAGCATAAAACCTCTATCACATTACTGCTGCCCCTGACAGGCTACAGATAATCATTTTCAAAAAGTCTTTATGAAAATGATTTTTCCACCTTTGGATGTTCCTAGCTTGTAAACGAGATGTGTCTTCTCCTTCCAGGATGATCCATGATTGTTTTTTTCCTTTGATCTTTTAAATTGAAAGACATCTTCTGACCAAGGGCCAGTCACGACACTGAATCAAATTCTTTCCTCTACGGGTTTGTGTCAGGATGGACGGCCTTGTCCTGCACCCTGGATACAATAAAAAAGAGAGTGACAGTAATCCTGTTTTGTTTTCCTGTCGATTTCCATCTGGTCCCGTGTCTTCATATATCGAGCAACGTGGTGAGCAAGCTGTGAAATGCCGGCTGGACCGTCATCGTCGTCATCACCAACCTCTCGTCTGGCCGTCTTCTTTTCACCGTCCCTGCGGAATCTTGGTAGGTTCGCCCAGTGGCAGTTCATTTTTTCTGGTAGGGTATGGCAACGATGATAATGATGGCAATCAGGAGGAAGCATATGATCATGTAATACGCTGAGAGGAAAAGAAAACCCAAAACAGAAAATTGAAATGTGAACGACGAAATACTAGCCGTTTTAAAAGAGTGTCTTGCTGTGTGAATATTTAATTTTTCTTTTCATGTAAGATCTTAAAGCAGCAAAGCCGAATTGATTTCACGACAAGTCTTAAATGTTATCATCCTGCTACATACCTAAACTACCTTGCCTGGTGTGTGCTTGCACCATTCAACAACTTTCACAGAAATCCAATTGAAAAAAAAACGTCTTTGTGAAGTTTTGTTCACAAAGGTCATAACTACCACCACATTTCACAATTGCGACGATGTAACTTTTTTAAATTATCAGAAAGATATCAAGCCAACAAGATTTGGAAATTAGGTTTTAAAACTCGGCAAAAACAAATGAACAATACTTCACTCGACAAGCACTCAGCAAAATATATTTTCACAAAGTTTGTGGAGGTCCACAAATTTCATCTAACTACCAACACCATTGCTATTGCAACATTTGCACTTTGTCAGTTTGGTTGCCAGAGTAGTGAAATTTAAAAATCAGCGAACAATATGCTGGAAGAAACTGCAGGAAAGCATCCTGCAGATGAAACTTTGGAATCTGCTGGAAGCCATTTATTGAATACTCTATAATTTTCATTTTTGGCTGGAACAACAACAATAAAACTTGCCTTCACTTTGAACAATTGTGCACAATCTAATCTTGAAGATGATACTGCATGTTGGAGAATCCTCTTGGTGAACTTAAACTGCTACTTTAAGAGACACTTTGGATCGTGTTTCCTTGTGAATAGCTACTAATGACAGGTGTAGCATCAGAGCTGACGTAACTCGAGGGTCCGGCAGCTTTCCTGGAGCAATTTAGGCCAACGAGTGAAGTGTGTCGAGCACTTTAGAGACAAATCCAACAGGAAAAAACAGCCTTCTTTGTCAAATACCGGTATTACTAAGGAGTTACACTGGCTGCCAAGACATTTTTTTCTTTTTTAAGTAGCAAAATATTTTGCAGGTGAAACTCTGTTAGAAAAGAACAGTTTCCATAACTTCTTTTTCTTAAGGGAGGGGGAGGGGTGCAAAAGCATCCTGACTCTAACTTACTGATTTTGTCCCCTCTGCAATATTAAACACTGTTGTCTGCAAAACTGTTCACCATTTTTTCATTACCTTCCAAATTTCTTGTCAGAAGACACATTTTTTTCATTTTCATTACAGCAAAATCCAAAATTCCCATTCTAAGAGGATATATGGCAGGAATGAGCAATAACTGCTGGTATCTATTATTAGAAATAAAACTCATAAGAAGTTTTCTAAGACCATACTTAACCACTGTGCAGGGTGATACAGTTGCCTGCTTTATTGACTGCCAGCTCTTTCAGGAACATTACAAATTTCAGGTCACCTAGCAAAGTCAATTCCCAAGCAAGAGAAATAACCTGAAACTATGTCAAAACTACGATTTCCTTTAACTCTGAAGAGAAATTTCACTTGCTTTGTGATTATTGTTCCTAGGTGAAATTTCTATTTTTTCTATCTTTCTTTGTCTTTTGTTATTATGTTTTATTTTTCTTTCTCTGTTTTTGGTTACTATGTGTTATGTCATTGATTTATTTCCTTTTGACAAGGGGAACTGCTTGTAAAAGATTTGCATCTTTTGTCTTCCTCCACCACCTTCTAAAAAACATTATTTCCTACATTTGATGGAGTGGAAATACACTTAGAACTCGAACCTGTCTTAACATTCAACGCAAGATATTGCTTTAAAAACATTTTTTTACCACGCTATTGCATGTCACAAATACAAAGACCACCGGAAAACATTCGTGACTGTTAAAAGCCAATCTGGCGATAGTTTTGATGCACTTGTTTTGACCACGGAAACTCTGGTAAATGCAAACACCTTTCATGGGACCTGTCACATTAAAATAATGGCTCTGAGACGGACGTCTAAAAACACGAGTGAGTGATCTTTCGAAATGTTTACATCGATGATCCCACAGTCGATATATCAACCTCTCTCTCTCTCTCTTTCTCAAAAAAAACCCCATCTCAACATGGTGGACCGGAATGGAGGAGAGGGTGTGTGAGCTGTCATCGACATTCATCATGCCGTTAAGGTGACAAACAACATTGTGAACATTTTCACTCATCAGTGAAAGGGAGAGGGGGGGGGGGGTATGACGGCTGCTATATTATAAGAATGCATTTCACAGAAATAAGTATGGAATGATAGCAGCGACGAGACATTTGATGTGCGTCAGTTTCTACTTTGAATGAATTGCAGAAAGGAAAGTACAGAGGGAGAGGAGAGTAGTAGATTTAAATAAATATTTACAGTAAGTTTATTTTTTAAAGCAGTTGCTAAGCAAGTGTGTCAGAAGTGTCCTTACTAGGAAATTGCATGCTAAAACCTTCTTAGAGTACGCTAAACTTTCGTAAGAGTTTCTGGCAATTTTTCTCCTAATTATAACACCATTATTGCTTGTAACTTGGAGTGTAGGTCAAAATTCTGAACCCCCCATTGTTCAAGTTGTTCACTAGAACATATTTGTAATTTAATATGTTGCTTCTACTATTTTTTTTTTTCACACAGAGGTAACTTTCTCAAACACATTAATGATATATTTATTAAACTCTCTCCATAGAGTGCCACAGCATACAATTTTTATTATGGTTTCTCTATATGTCTATGAAAATAAATAAATCCAGCTAGCCTGAGAATATCTCTATACATGTAATGTACTGAGATGAAAACTTCTGCCCGGGTCCTAACAAAAAATCGAAACATTTATAATTTATTAAGTATGCAAAACAATGTGCATAATTATGGGAGAAGAACTGAAGAATATGAAATTCAAACAATCACCCTAGAGACAGCGTATCTATACTAAGCTCTTTTGACCACTGAGTGTGCCTAGCAGTGTTATATGTTTTACAATTTGACCTCTGATGACCTGATTGACCTCCACCAAAATCAATGTGAATCATCTACTCACTATGACCAACTCACACACTACGTCTGACATTAGTCACGATTACCCTTCTTGAGATATTGCATTTACAAGGGTTTCACAATCTGACCTCTGGTGACGTCAATTGAGCATTAACCTCCACCAAAAACACCAGGGATCATCTACTTAATATGACCAATCCATACACCCAAGAATGAGATTAGTCAAGGTTACCCTCATGTTTACAGGCAAGGTGTCACATACACACACATACATACAAACACTCAAACGTGCTCACACACACAACATCACCATCGCATTGATTCCTTTGGCATTCCGCAAGGAATCAAAAAGGAGAAATGCCCTCATCCGGGCACTTCAGCACTTTTTGCACTTCAGCATTGTTTCACCCAATGCAATACACACCCGAATAAAGTTCTAGCAACCATGCCCTCTATGTCCTGAATTGGTCTCATACAGGCAAACAGGATTTTGTAAGGTCATGGCAGGCTATCTGGTGTAGGCACATGTGGAAATAATGGAGAAAATTTAACAAAATTACTCAAAAGGAGAGAGGTTGATTTTGGAATCAGAACTAGAACCAATTATGAATATATGTACACAACAATAACATGAGAGTGCTCAAGGTTTGGATGACTTTGAGCTTTTGCTCTGATAGGAAAACTTCAGAGAGAAATTGGCACATGCTGCATCTCCAAGGACGAACGGCAAACAAGGCTGATTCAGGGCAGAGAGGACGTGGTGCTAGAACCCTATTCAAGGGTTTGTACTGTAGTTATTTGGGGGCAAGGTGCATGGGGTGGAACAATGCGTTATGTAAGCAAGGAGTATATGTCCACAATGTGAACACTGTTGGTTACAGAATTTTCTCTTTGTAAACAGCATGTCTCAACCTTCAGCAAATCATCAAACCATCAGGCGACCTTTACAAGGACGTTGAGGGAGTCTGGCATGTGGAAATCCATTTTAACAATCCCTCCCAAATTTGCCGCTATCACTTCAGTGAAAAGACAATTAACTATGTGATATAAAATTCTTTTGTACAGATGGTACTAAGGTTATGCATAATAAAGGCCAGATGATGAGAATATGATTCCAAACATGAAGCCACAGGGTTTAAACAATCCCACAAAATTCACAGACTTTGTGGAAAATTTTACGTGAAGCCGAAATCCCAAGGAATGCAAAGATTGATAGTATGACTTTTAAATCATTCATCTCTGTTAAAGTACTTCAATGTTTTCAAAAGTAGTCTACTCATTTCAAAGTCATCCACCAGGGAAATTACAGCACTGTTTTTTGCAACTGATCTTAAGATACGGCGTGGAACTTTCCATCAACTTTTTCATTTCTCACGAGCCTTTGATTATTCTGCATGCATGCATATATGTAGCAGTGAATGGGTAGGCTGTAAATCTGCTGTAGACAGAAGCTGAGCAGAAATTTACCAAAAGCAATTCATCTGCACGATGCCATGGTGCTTGGAACAGTGAACTACTAGAAACTAGAACAGTTTTCTCATTATTAGAAGTTGGTATATTTCTTAAACCAAAGGCTTAAGAAATGGCAGGCAAGGGGAGAGGGGGAAAATGCCCTGCAGTACTGCAGATGGGGGGTATTGTCCCCCAAATTTCGCCCAAATCCGACTATGAATTTAAATTTTGTTGCTAACACCACCAGGGGGCATTATACCCCATGACAAATTCCTCCCCTTTGCGATCGGTTGCCCATTGCGGGGCATAAATTTGCGTCTCATCCAAAGTTTGTTGCCCCCACTCACAATTATGTTGCTATGCCACTGGCTTACACTGACAGGACTTTTCTGGAGCAATCTCCGTATCGGTCGAAGTCTGCAAAAATCATTACACTACCATCTCACTATGGTCACCGTCAAAGGCAAAATAAAAGTGTCCATCCTATGAAAATACTGCAGAGCTTCAAGGTGAACATTTTAATTCCTTCAGAAACTTTTAATGGAAGTTTCTTATAGGTTTGTGATAGGCTTAACTAGAATGTTTGCAATTTGACTATATTTCCTTCTATGCACTAACTCTTTAACTTGCAAAGAGTAAAAATCCAACCGTACAAAATTAACACAGTGATCACTCTACGATAGTAGGAAGATCTTTCTCTTGGGCGAAAAAAAAAAAAAAAAATGAAGTCTTACGTTTATTTCTTTCAGAGAGTGTGAGAGCTATTTTGTCATAATGTCAATTCTTAATTAAAGATAAACTTACTCCAATAATAAGTATCATCAGTCTAGCCATACTGAAAGAGCATTTGAAACATGAGGGTGACGTAACAACCAAAGGAAACTGAATCTTATTCAGTAGATCTTTCAGCCATGTGGATGCTTGCCAACTCTCATGGTTTCACCATAAGTCTCACGGTTTCTGAGCTGTCTCCCTAAGAAAAGGCAACATCTCACTGTAAAAATTACTTTGATGCAATGCCAGATGATTCCCGTCTAGCACAGACTAAGATTAATGCTTTCCAACGACTGCTGTTTTGCATGTAGGTATTGAATCAAAAAAGTTCTGTTGTCAGAAAAGTGACAAATTTAGCAAAGTAATACAAACTTCCAAGCTAAGAAAACACCAGTGTCACACTAATTTCTGGCTTTTTTTATTGTAATCTCCGGGTTTGGAAGGTGATCTCCAGGGTTCTTGTGAGAAGTTCCAAGGTTTGCCACTTTTGGTTTTGATGAAGTCATTACTTTTGTAATCATGTGGTGGTGTATGTGTGTATGAGTGTTTGCGACATCTACAGTACTTTGTAAACACAATGTCTCAAGAAGGAAAGCCTTTGTGATATCTCATATTCAGTACACAGGTGTACCACATTGATTACAAGAACCCTATTGTTTTTGGTGGGGTCAAATGTAACTTGGGGTCAATGAGTCAAATCGCAAAATCCTTGTAAACATGATTATCTCAAGAAGTGAAACACACACAAATTCCCCAAAACTTACTGGTTTGGGAATTCGCTAGCGACGTACTCCCCTCATATAACCTATGCAGTTACCGTATTGACCATGGTCTAGCATCTGGCAATTTGTGTGTGTGTGTGTGTGTGTGTATCTGGTCACCGCCCTTCCGTAATTGCCAGCCTTTTGGTCTGCCAGTGAAGTTTTTGCACTGCTTTGCATCTGCGAAATTCTATTGCCATCGTCGAGTTTTCAACCTTTTCGATCGATATACTAGGATTCCTCATCCTTGCCATCATCTTTGAGCCTGTTTTGGATGAGTATCCTTTTTATTTTGTGTCTTTTGGCACGTTTTTCGTCACGTGTGTGTTGGGTCTGGGCTAGGCCTCGAACCCACTAGTGTAGTTATGTTAGTGGTATCCTTGTACTGTATCGTATATACGTAACTGTGTTAGGCTCCGTTTTTAGCCTCCTCGTGTGTATCTCGTAACTCCTTTGTGATAGCACTTGGGGTTCGTTCCCCACTGCTTTTCCAATTTCTTGTGCCACGTCATCTAGTACGGGGAATCCTTTCCCTTAGCGCGGGCTTCAGGCCTACAGTTTCTTTTTTATTACGAACTTTTAGATTTGATTCAGGCCTTCTTCACGGGTTTGGGTTCCCGCTCGAACTAGCCTGTTACGTGTTTTGTGTACTTGCATATTCGTTTCCTTAGCCTCTCCTCTTCAGCTAGTATGGAGAGAAACCAGGATACCTGCACTTCATGCAAAAGGTTTAGACCTTTTTCTACATGGGACTTCCACACGCAATGCCCCAGGTGTCGGCCTTGCGACACAAATCTCACATTTCATATGTAGAGGTACCACGTTGTGTAAAAGATCTCTATTGGTTTTGGAGTAGTGGTGTAGTGTTTTTAGTGGAAGTCAAAGATCATTTGAGGTAAACAGTAGTCAAAATATGAAACCTTGTAGACATATATCTTCAAAAGTGAAACTTGGATGTATCTCCTAGGTGTTCCACATTTAAGGACAAGATCACTATTGACTTTGGTGTAGGTCAACAGTTATTTGATGTCAATACGTGTCAAATTATGAAAATATTGCAAACACATTATCTCAAGAAGGGAAATTTGGACAGATCTCATAGATAGCACTGTATGAAGGTGAACCTTATAGAGTACAAGAAGCCTATTGCCCCAGTGGAAGTCAAAGGCCACTTGAGGTCACTGGGGATCAAATTTTGAAAACACTGTAGACTCCATATCTCAAGAAGAGAAGCTTGGACAAATCTCAATGTGTGGTACGTAGGTGTGCCACACTAAGTACAAGATCTCTATCAATTTTGTTGCACATCAAAGGTCACTTGAGGTCAACAGGGGTCAAATTGTGAAAATGTTGTGAACACAATATCTCAAGGAGGAAAATTTGGGCAGATCTCCTTTTTTAGTGAGTAGGTGTATCTCATTGAGTATACAAGAATTCCATTGTCTTTGGTGAAGACCAAAGGTAATTTGGGGTCAACAGCGTTGCATTATGAAATTCTTGTAAATGTCATATCTCAAGAAGGGAAGCTTTGTCAGATGTCATGGTTAGTATGCCAATGCTATCTCTGACTCTGAGAACAAGAACCTTTGGTTTTTAGTGAAGGTCAAAGGTCATATGAGGCCAACAGGGGTCAAATTGTGAAAACCTTGTCAATCTTAGAAAGAAAAGGAGCTTGTTCAGATCTGATATTTCACATAAAGCATAGGTACTGCTCTTTTGACATATTAATGTCAGATTCAGAAAATAAATGCTCACAATCAGATCATCGAAACCACAGAGCTGCATTTGTGCATTCTGGTTGAAGTTGGCAAATCTGCATGCACATCATTGGCAAAAAAGTTGGTGAATTACTGTAAATTGTTATAACATGCCTTGTGAATGGCAGTTCGATATTTATGTTAGTTTCTCCAGTCATACTCACAGCAATCTTTGGCCTTTTTCCCAATCCTCTTGACTCTCTTTGTGGTACTTTCAATTCTCTGATCAGTCCTTGTCGTACGCTCTGTTATGTCACCAATTAATTCTGAAACAGAGAGTAAGAAAACTTGTTGATCCCACATCTTCACACCATTTTTTTTCTCACAGATTTTCATTGGTACTCTAGAACCAACATTACCCACAATACAACAGTGTGTTCACTACAATCAGATGATGGTGATGACCTTGCAAAGGCCAAGTATACCTTCGCCTGGCAAATACAGTGCAGGGCTTATTTTATAAGATGAAAATGAGGAAAAGCTGACCATGTCCAAAATGCTTACATCTTGGGAAGGGTCATACTTGGTGTCTTCCGATAATAATAATAATATTGTCAATATTATATGGAGACCAGGTGGGGGTGAAACAAAGCAACCACTGTTGGTTGCATATCCTTTATGTAACTTGATCTTGTGGGCACTTATGGATGGCAAAGTGAAAAGGGGACTCCGGTGTGTTGTTTGCTGGGATGGCCATTTTGGTACTAGTGTCAATAAGTTGCCACCATACAAAATAAGAGTGCATTTGCTATGCTGAGACAGGTGAATGAGAAATAAAGTATATCTCGCTACTTTGAGTATTCACAAATGAGGCTATTTCACTGTCTTTGGTCTTTTGTCTCCAGTTATGAATTTCTTTCCCTTCTGCTTGACAGATTACGAAAGAACTCTAACAGACTGTGGCTGGTCCAGAAAAGAGGTGATTGAGGGCGCAGAACGAGCATAACGCTGTTTAACAATATGTTGAACAATACATCAAGTGGAAGAAGAGATGTTGTATCAAGAGACGTAGGGTCTAGGTGAGTATTTCACGACAACATCAGTGACAGTTTACAATCATTCAGATGCAATCACTTCAAGGACAGCCTCGTATGGGAGGGAACATACTCTCTTGCTCCAGACATCTTTGGCATTCAAACACCCAGAGGAGAATATCCCAATAATAGACTGCAGGCAATATCCTCTTTAAACATAATTACAGCAAAAATGAACCTTTGCCACTTGAGCTGCTGTTTGTGAGCAGCATATCTCACACAGAATGGCGGTTATCTATTCCAATGACCAAGAGCCACTGAAACTTTGAAGCAGAGCAAACTAATAATCAGGGACAGATGTTTGAAGAGATTTGAAGAATGCTCTTCAATATTTTTCAGATCAGCATATAGACCAGTTAATCATCACTAAGTTAATCATAACATTTTTCTTTAAATCAAGTTTTATTAAGACAGTGGTTAAATATGAAACTATGCCAAAGGGCTAACGAAGTAGCCTCCAAACCACTTCCATCTGTAATCCAGAAGAAATTCCGTGATGAAACACCAGTCTTATCCCTCATGTATGTCTTTGCAGCGTCGGTGATGAGAGTTAAAGATACCCGTGGCAATGTGGACATCCACTCATATCCTGGTATAGTAAACTTAAGAATTTAAAGGACTAACAGCAAAAGCTCTGTCAATTCTGTGAAACAGTTTCTCTGTGGTTCATACTTTGAAGTACTCAGATGTGATCTCCCAACCCTGCCTCTTCGCCAAATCTGCTCCCCATCTCACCGACAAGAAGTAATATGAGACATCGAGTTAGAATCAGCATGTCGACTGAGAGCGAGGAGAGCAATGGCACAATTATATGGTCTCGAACAAAGCACCTTGCTGGCACTGAAGATGGTAAAGTATGGGCAGAGAGGGAGGAGGAAGAGGTTATGGGAAGGAGGAGGTAGGGTTGAGTCCACAGCAGGCTAGAACCTATCGGCCAAAGTCTAAATTTGGTTTTGGTAGAATATGCATGCATCATTGAAAGATGCAAGGGACCACAGGTACAGCGATGAGCTAAGCTAATGGTAAGTTTGTTTGGTGGCAACCAACAGACGATGAGGTCTGTATCATCCACATACGTAGTTTGCATCCTTGTAAGGTTACAGCTAGCAATTTGTCACTGGTGGTTATACTTCCTGCAGTGGTGGTTGTTTTAATGGCCTGGAGGAGGGGTAGTAAGGAGGGCTAAATTTGAGCATAAGTAGTGGTGCTTAGTGGCAAAATGATGCTATATTTCTTAATATTTTGAATCCCTGAGGTTCCTGGAAATTCCTCATACATTACAGCTCCACTTTTAGCTTGTGCTTTTGTGCTGCTCGCACAGGTGTACAAGTAATGGTTGGTAACGTGTTTTTTGCCTTTAGTAGTGGTCGGCAATTGTGATTGTTGGCTAGATCCGGCCACTCCTGACTACTGTACCGACATTCCTGGTCCTTATATATAACTACAAGTTTTTACACCTCCTTTCAGATTACTCATTTTATGCCTCAGATTGACAACAGGGGGCAGAGCAAATGGAAAGCAAAGTTAGTGAAGATTAAATAAAAACAACAAGATTGTGAAAATGGTAATAATCAGCTCTGTGCAATCCAAAGCACTGTGCATTTTACTGATGTCATTAGGGCCTATTCACCGATCATCCTACATCTCCCTGATACCGATTATGCGACAGATGATCGATCGATTGTTTTTCGTCACATTACTTTTCGTCACCTGTGGCAGATAACAGACACCAAAACAAAAACAAATTCTTTGAACTTGCCTTTTACCGTCATTTGAAACTACCTTGACACAGAGCCGGAAGATTTAAAACCATACATTGTATTGCATCCAGTCATGCAATATCTTTGGCAACCTTTCATCTTCAAAGTCTTCAAAGTTTCCATCGCTGACAAGCAGACAATCCAAAGGGTTTTTGTAGGAACCTATCTGCATATATTCTAACCCCTTTGACATAATAGTTTGTCCTTCCCTTTTAAAGAACTGGACATAATAAGCAAACAGGAAACATATATGAAAGAAGATCTACTTATCCTCCCCTAACTGATCTCAAAGTCATGTGAACTTTTCTACCCCATGTCTGCAACTTAGCCTGGTTCATTTTAAGCACCTGTTCTCATTTTGGTTTTTCGAAAATTTAAGAGTGATAAAATTTGTCCCCTCTGGACATGTAACTTCCATCTTGAGGTTCAAGCCACAGTAATTTGTGGTATTAATCTGATTTTGAGACAAAACAATGGCATAGCAGAAAAATATTGAAATTACTGAGTGTTAGGGGTATAACTAAATGGAATGAGATTGGTTTCATCTCCAGAAATGAACCACACACAAGTATTTCAGAATGACAACCAATTATGCCCTGGTGTTGTCATGTTTATTTCTTCTCCTACTTTCGGTTCGAGAGAAAGAATCCACAGAGGATGCAAAACAAAAAAAAAGTTTTATTCTGCAGTTAGGAGATGAAAAGAAATGGCAAGGCCAAAGGAGGTGGAATTCTATCAGTTTCAACAATATTTACCCATAAATGCATGAAAATGAGGGACTAAAGGGAAACAAGCCATGGTAAGATTTATTGAAGGCAGTTCAGAAATCAAAAGTCATATACCAAAATAGGACAGGAGAATAAAGAACAATATTTATCTTCTCTGCAGTAGAGAACAGAGAAGATGGTTCCTCTGGGTCAGAACCACCCTCGTAACTTTCTAACATTATCTGATGAGATATTAAATCTTTGGGAATGCAGTTTCAAATTGTTGGGAAAATCAGCTGAAAATAATTTCAGCAGCACTGATTGTATCACAGGTAATCACCTAGGCAAACATTTCTATTTATTTTTCCCTCAGAGGGTCTCGGAGGATAAGTAAAATTGAAGAAAATCCTGCAATTGACACAATCCTGACAATAGCTGCTTCTTACAACCACTTCGAAAGAGCATAAAACTTAAATCTATCCCTCCTTTCCACTGTATATGACACATTCTGCAAAACAAAGTCCAGAGGCACCCTCTCTACACAAAACCAGTGCATGCAAATTCTGCCCTTTGATGGAGTCTGCAGTTATGAAACTTTTGCCATTGGATGGCCTTTTATTTTCCTCATCTTTTTTTCAGTCTCCCTAATGTCATTTTAACTCCATGGTTGGAGATTCTGGAAGTAATTACCTTCAAACAGGTAATATCTAAAGGCTGCCCTACCACCCCTTATTTCCCCCTCCTACTACAACTATCGTCTGTGTTAATTTAATGTCACTGGATTTGATATCTAAATTGTTCATGGACCTTAAACATGCCAATTTAGGTGCCATTTACTACCAAAAACAACATTTTAACATGTTACCCAGAAGTAAGGTGCAAGGTCACTGGCCCTCAGGGTTTGGTTTTTGGTAAACAGAGGATAATATTTGAAGGATATGAAACTGAGATGGCAGATATTGTTTGCAAAGCCCCTAAGATATAATGTTGGACAAATTAAGAGTGATGTGACTTTTTCTGGAGAAGTATCCGACGCCCTTTGCAGGGTCGGCATCCCACAGGGCAGGTGACAGAGGCGAACTTTCGAGGCATCCCGGTCACTGAGGATGGGAGGAAACAGGGCACCAACAGTGTGAAAAAGAGGAAATTGTCACATGACAAGAGGGACAAAGAAACCAGATCATGTCGCATGAGGTTGACAATGTTCAGATGAGGTCAATGTTTGAATTTTAACTTTGGAAAGTTAGGTTAATTTAATAAAATCATGTGTCTTGGAAAGGATTAAAACAGAGATTCCCTACAACTTCTTGGTTTGGGAATCAACTACAGTAGCAATGTACTCACCTCATACGACCTATGCATTACCAAAGTTTGTGAAAAACACTGGGGAAATAAAAGGATACTCATCTAAAAAGTTCTCAGAAGAAAAAAAAAAAAGGATGAAGCCAGATAACTGGCTTCATCAGAAGAAGGAATCACGAGAACGTTGCATAAGGAGGCAGATTGAAGGAGATGCAAAATGAGTAAGGGAACTTCACTGCTAGATCAACAGTCTGGCAATTACGGAAGGGCGGTGCACAGATACACACACAATTGCCAGATGCTAGACCATAGTCAATATGGTAATGAATCCCCAGAACTCACTTTTTTGGTTTGGGAATTCCCCAGCGACGAACTCACCTCATACAACCTATGCAGTACTATATTGACCATGGTGTGTGTGTGTGTGTATGTGTGTATGCATACATTACATGAGGTGAGGGAGAACACCCCGTAAGAGGGGTGTTACAGGGGAAATAATTGAACAGGCTGCTTTCCAAAAATACAAAGCACAATGACTGTTAAATACATTGGCAGAAGGAAGGGGGTGGGGGAGACTGAAAGAAAGATACTGAGTACAGATGGTAGATGCGAACACATTGCTAGAAGTTTGGCCACTGCTACACAGCATAATGTAACTAACGCAGCAATGCCGCTGTAGCTCACACAATTGATCTGAGGGTTACAGCCCTATGTTCTGACACACTTTTGTTCCCACACCCCATGTTCTGACACTCATATGTTACAACACATTCATTACATCAGGCACCATTTTGGGTCCCAGCTACGATGCTTGGCGTAGTAATGACTCATTGATCAGCTGCTGCTGTTGGAATTTAAGTGTGCATGTCGAAACATAAGTGTGTCCGAACATAGCTGGGCATAATGCAAAAATTAGAGGGCAGGCTTCCTATGGGATTTGTATGCAGTTACGAGTCTGCATTCCAGTACAGTCCATGTTATTGTGTTTTATTGTCACTGTTGACATCAAGGTTAACACGGGTCACAGACTGAGGCACACAATTGGGAAAATCTTTTAGGAATTCCTCACAAACACATATTTTGGTCAAAGCAAATTTCCCACCTACATTTGCTAGGCAATAATTTGTAACCTGTCACAGACTGAGGCACACAATTGGGAAAATCTTTTAGGAATTCCTCACAAACACATATTTTGGTCAAAGCAAATTTCCCAGCTACATTTGCTAGGCAATAATTTGTAACCTGTAACTTTTTAAATTAAAACCCATTCTGGTTATCATTATTATGTAAACTACTGTATAACATGTGAGAAGGGAGGGCAATCTTTCCGAGGCACCACGGCCGGACAAAACCTAAACTTTCGAAAAGTGACAAAGATTAAAAGGAACCAATGTTCAAGATCCTGTACCTAGTGAGGTAACATGTTAAAGGCCAGTACGGAATGTCATATTTGAGTGTGTAGTAGAAATAAGATGATGTACTCGGTAGTAACAGGGCAATCCAGATCTATCATCTCATAACCAGATTACAACTTTCCTATAAAACAAACCATTGAGCAATGATGTGAGATATTTCAAGTACCAGTGAATCATTGGGAATGTGTTTTCAACTTTGAATCCACTACAGGTTAATGAATTTGAAAATCATGGATGTAATCACATATTCTGATCTCAGAAAACTATTTCACAGGAAAACAGCACTCGGAGTGAATTGCTAGACCCTTAAGAAGATGAGATAGCAACAAGTCTCCTGTTTTATTCCATAGGTTTGCTTTTCTTACATTTTTCTTTAAAAAAAAATTCTTGGAGTATTTATATACCAGAATATTTCCGACCCACAATCCCATTCCATCTCCCTCCCGGCCATATAAATTGGTGTCATCTTCAAGAACACAAAAACATAACCAGAGAAAACAAACATAGGGTCAGGGATAGTGGCCGCTGCTTTTCACAATAGCCTTTGGCTTGACCACAACCAAAACAGGAAAGCCTGCGACAACCAGATATTGCCATGGGACATCACATGGCATTTTAAGAGTATACCTTCCTGGTGACTCTACATTCAAAAGCCAAGGACTTGATTTTTAAAAACAGTTGGGCCGGGACTTTGATTTAAGAATATAGTCCCTCATCCATGAGATATGAAAATTACTAGCATGCAGCAAAACCAAAACTTGACTGAGGAAAAAAAACCAAACAAATCCAGACATGTGACCATTCCTGATTATGAGGTGATACCTTGTCATAGAAGGGAAAATGATATGAAATCACTATGGAGCACTCTCAATAACCCCTTCCCGGACAAAAACCCTCTGTGATGAAACAAAGATAGAGAGAAACAGATAGAAAACCTGTTTGAAGGTGAAATCAGGCAGTGTATAGGAATACTGAACTACGATATTATTTCGAAGAGATATATTTTGGTCATTTTTTCGTTAAACAATACCAATCATAATTGGCGTAGCTTGAGTTCATTGTTTCATGTCTACATAAATACCTTTAATGACTTTATTTCCTTGTAGCTTATAATAATTTCATAGAAATTACAAATTTTACCAACTGTTCAGTTTTACCATTCAATTTCATAATAGGAATTGTAAGTCAGAAATATCTAGGAAGTGAGAGGTGTAGTACTTGTATATGGGGTAAGGTACAGTAAGCAAGGTCCAGAGAAAATGGTACATTGTATTTTCTGCAACATATGTACCTTTTGCGATATGAACTTGCACTCCTGGGCTAGGTCATAATCGGGTGAAGGACGCATTCTTTTGGTTTCATCACATCGATGAAAGGTTGATCCACACTGGACCACGGATCAACAGTAGGATAATGCATGATAGGGGGGTTAATGCATAGGCAATGCATCGAGGGCACATTCCCGGTTCATCCAGAGATAGCGTTAACTCCAGGAGTGTCCAAGGTTGAATAACCTTGATCAAAAAAAAACAACAAGATTTTGATAAAACAGACAAAATTGAAAGAAAATTTGGTTTAGTGAATAACAGCGTTTTTATTGAAAACGAACCTCACGAAAAAGAAAGCAAGATTCACAACATGTCAACGATGTTCATGCATGATAGACAAAGTACCTCCATTGTTTTGTGTGAGATAGCAGACAACAAAACACTGGCGATCTGCCTTTATTGTACTCATCCGAAGGTGATTTTACCCTAAAATTGACCATGTAGGATAATGCACAGTCACCTGACTGTAATGAGCCAATAGGAGTTCAGGATTCTTCCCAAGTACATATAAGAACTCAAAATAAGTAAATTATAATCTGCTAAGAAGTAGTGGCACAGACCTCAGTATTCTGGAACAGTGGAACTTGCATACGCTTTATGATCATTATGACTATCAGGTAGCTTCTGCACCTTCCTCAAACTTTACAGTGCTGATTTGTCAAGTTCGAGATTGATGCCTTGAAATAATAAACACTAATTGTTCCATGTTCAAACAGAAAAAGTGACCAATGAAACAGGGTAAAACAAACTGACATAGGATTGTCACTTACAATTAACAAAGTTAAAAAAAAAAGAGCCATTGTCCTCAACTGTGATGATAAATTCCACTTACAAAAGCTTTCAAGTGAATGATATTTATTTTTCTGAAGACTGTTAACTATTCAATGTTACTTCAACTGCACTACATATCAACTGAACTTAAAAAATGATGGCAGTATGTAGTGCAGTTACAGGGAATAGTGTAAACTTTATTTTACATTAGATAAACTGCATATTAACCAAAGTACTTTAACATCTTGAGCTTAAAATTCAATCCAACATTAAATGAATGTTATTTTACTTTGGAGAATGCAACTCTTCTCCAAGCAAATGCTATTCTACTTGCGCAAAATTACATGGTATGTTACTTGACTATCATGTGACTTCAGCAGAATTATATTTATGATAGGCCTACTTACAGCTCTACCTCATATTTTTTTTAATGAAATCCAAGAAAAAAAAGCCTCATGGTAAGGTGACATAAATTTTATGTCAACATTAACATTTGTTGTCTCCATATCCCCGGATTAAGTAGATCACAGCGTAATTCACTTTCTTGAAACTTTTAACATGGAATTCATTGGAGATCAAATAATGTGTTCTACTTCAGTAGCAATTTAAGCTTAGTAAAAATGATTTCAAATTTAGAATTAGAACATTCACCACCTGGTAAGTGAACTAATTGTACTTCATGAATGACATTACCAGAAGTAATTTCATTTCAATTTAATTGCATTCTCAAGTGAATTTAATTGCAACTCAAGTGAAGTTAAGTCTACTTCAGTGGAATTGTAGGCACAGACAACAACAGTAAACTGTACAAAGAAACAAATCAGTTTCGGAAAAGAGTGTTATAAACATTTTACAAACACAAAAAATGCCTTTGACCTATGTGTTGCACAATTCTAAACATTTGGTTAATCAGAGGCAACAATTTTCTAACTTCATGGTTCTCTGAAATATTGCAGGGAACATTTGACCTTAAACTGACCTCCAACCTTGTTAAAACCTTGACTCTCCTAAATTTTGTCTCCAAAATTAAGGAGAGTCAATTTTGTTGGGGTTCGGTCAGCAGATCCAACACCGGGCATTTGCTCATGCAAATATGTCAGTCTTATTTGATTGATAAGGTCTTCAGGGCTCCTTGTTTTCGATATCATATATTTGGATAGGATCAATTTACAGTGTAATGAAAGCAGATACAGAATAAATATGAAAATGCTACCACTTGTCACTGGAGCAAGAGAGCTGGGGATGGTGGCCTCTGGTGCTATATCTCCTGTTGGAGGCCTCTTGGAGAATGAATTATAAGGCTACCTTTTGTGATCATGTTATAATTGAACTAGCAGAAGCATTAAAAGCAGGGAGAAAGGTATCTAGATAAAAGCCAATCTAGGTATCAAGAAAAAAGCTCTCAGAGGCAAAAATATGTCTTTTGGTGATGACAAGATGATCAAATGTTTTGGGTGAAAAGAAATTATGAATTACCAGCATGTAATATCATGTACCATTTTATAGTATGAATGGTTCATCATATTACTCAGTAAGAATCCTCAACTCCGATTGGCCGATTACAGTCAGCTGACTGTGGTTTATTCCCTTGATAACCGCACCTCGCATGGGAATTCAAGCGTAAAGTTACCAGTGGATGAAGAAGCCTCACAACAAAACTGTAGATCGTCAGTGTTTTGTTGTCTGCTTTCTTTTATCATCATAACAAAGCAATGGTTGATAATTTGTCAATCTAGCAAGAACATTTCTTCCATGTTCATTGTTTGTGGTACCTTTTCCTTGGGATTCAATTTCAATTAAAACTAGAGCACCAATTGGTGCAGAAGCTCATACCTCAACATCCTGAAGGTGCCATTTATGTATCACTATGTCTTTATAGGTATCACTGAGTATCATTATACCAAATCATCAACACTATACAAGAAAATCTGTAGGAGTGCACTATTTTCAGAATTTCATAAACTAGAGCCCCAACATTGCAGAAGTTTGATCTTATAGACTCCCTGAAGTTCATGAAACAATTCAAAGTGTCCCCTTTAAGTCCAAATACTGGTCAACATACCTGAAGGCAATAAAGGGTTCCAGTAAGCATAGCAACTGACACTGTCCAATTACCAATTATCATTCATGCAGGAAAGGGATATTTGAGATGTGTATGACAGTTTAAAGGGGCACTTAAACAGTACAAAAAGAGGTATTTTGCAGAATTCCATAAAATGGGCCATTGGGCCCACATAGAGGTCTTGGACTACCAATTCCTGAACACCCTGAAGGGACCAATAACTGAGCATCATTGTCACAAACCATCAACATTGTACAACATAATCTGTAGGAGGAGAAGCATTTTGTAGAATTTCATAAAATGGACCATAGGGTCCACATGGGACCTTAGACTGAAACATTTTTGTACACCCCAGATGAAGCACCACCCAGGGATTATTGTGATCCAAGTTAAATATAAATCCATGGATGCATGTGTGAGAAGCAACATTTCAAACAGAATGTTACATAATGGGCCATTGGGCCCACATGGGACTTTGGACCAAAAATTCCTGAACACCCCGAAGGGACCAATAACTGAGCATCATTGTGACAAACCATCAACATTGTACAATATAATCTGTAGGAGAAGATACATTTTGTAGAATTTCATAAAATGGGCCAAAGGGCCCACATGGGACCTTGGACCAAAAATTACTGAACACCCTAAATGGTCCAGCACCCGACACACATTGTGCCTAAGTTTCAGGCAAATCCATGAAAACATGCCGGAATAAAAGCATTTTGAACAAACTGTGGACAGATAAATAGATAGATAGATAGATAGATAGACAGACAGACAGACAGATAGACAGATAGACAGATAGATAGACAGATAGATAGATAGAGTGACGTTGCACGATCAAAAAAGCTCACACCAGCATGCTGGTATGAGCTTAAAATGTGGTTTTGTACAAACCAAAATTTTCTTTGTTTCCGTCTTTTTCATCAAAATATCACTGTAGATGAAGGAATCCCCACAACTCACTGGTGTGGGTATTCACGAGTGACTATACTTACCCCTTGCTTCACTAATGCATACATTTGACCTTGGTCTAAATGTCCTCGAAACTAATTCTAGCACCAAGCCCTCTAAGGTCTAGCCGGCCACCGATGGGCTGAGCTAGGTGCACAATGTTACGGAAAACATTGGACACTAACCGTAAGGAGGGGCGAGGCCACCGAGGTCACATGAGCGTCGCCCAGGTTCCCACACAGCAGGAAGATCGTCCACCGCTGCGACCCCTGAGACAGTCGGCCCCAAAGCCTATGGGCCTTGCGTCTGTCTCGTGTTCCTTTTTGGGGTTTTTTTTCTTGTAAGTTATGACACTATTAACAGAAAGAAAAAACTCCCTCCTCTGAAGGGGAACTAAACTGTAAAAAATGAAAAACAATAGTTGCTTCGTCTGCTGACCAGACCCCTGTGAGGGTTTTGCTTTCACAGAAAACTCCTCCCCCAACCACTAAGCAAGGCATCTGTAGTGAGGCACAAGCTGGGGGGGGCTGGGTCCCCAAGGGCATCCCCCTCGAAGAGATTGTTGTCCTCCAGTCACCACTGAAGGTGGGAGGATGTGGGAGGATAACAGCACCTGGGGCTTGCAGGTCCCTGGATGACGGCCTCCAAAAGGACGGCAGATGAAACTGAAAAGGCCTCACACGCAGATGGCACAGGGGCACAACACCCACTAGACTGGCTAGTAGGCCTAGTACCCAGAGCCAACTTCCGGATGGGCTCCAAGGAACCTCCAGAAGTTCCAAAACCGCTCCTTTGAGGGCCATCCACCCGTCCTCAAAGAGACTCGGCATGGCTGTGAACTCTTATGTGACAACCATGAGATAAGACTTTTAGCACCTACCCATCTTGACAGAATGAATCCCAGACGCTGGTAAATTTCCTTGATCTTCCCCCCTATTGCTAGTCGGGTGGGCAACCCAGGGCCGTGCGTGGGACTGAACTGGAAATTGCTGACCATATCTGAGATGGTGGGCAGCATTGCCAGAGCCTCTGTCACAACCCCAAGCAAGTTGCGAACCACCACCTCTCCATATGCAGCATCACTATTAAACATCCTTCCAAACTTGGGGAAAATTGGAAACACAGACTGACACTTTTGAACAGAGATTCAACTCGGTTTTGTGGAGGGGTTTTAATATCGCAGCAGTTGGTTGGATCTGGTTTTGAAGTAGGGTCTTAGTTTTGCAGTTGGCAGGGTCTCAGCTTTGTAGTTATATGGTTCAGTTCACAAGCACAACTACCTCATAATTACATAACAAAACATATTCTTTTCTTACATAACTGTAAGGAAAAAATGTTAAGAAGGTAAAAATATTACTTTCAAAAGATATTTACAACAAAGCACTTGAATGGGGTAATGAGACTTAAAGGGAAAATAAATGCATTCAGCTCAAACCAAATTAGTATACCATCTTTATGCAAATTCATGTACTTCTATGAATAATACACTTAGAGTAATGAGAAGTGAATTGCAAGATTTCACAATAAAAGAAAGAACACCTGCTTATTCCCTTAAAACTTTGCTGAATTGATACCAATTTTGCCATGAACACTTGTAAGTAGGCCTACAGAATCTAACATAAAGTATGTTACAAAATGTTCCATCCTTATAATATATGATATTATGAGATACAGAGATTTCAGATAGTGATAATTGTGATAGCTGGAGAAACCAAATGTGTCATCACTCTAAAGACTGGATAAATTAGAGAAGGAACACTGATATCTGAGCACTTAGTTTAAAGCACTAATTTGATTCACAAGTGTTCAGAGAGGCTCCTCTGCCTGAAATCTCAGTGTAACCAGCAACACAAAGAGATTAAACACTGAAAAGATGCCATAGCTTATGGCTGAGATTGCATGGTGCATAAGCTTGATAGATCTGCTGTGTCTTTACTTGTTATGGTAGACGGGTTAGAAAGTTTCTCTGATGGCCTTAATCAGCAAGTCATTGGTCATAAATGACCCCAGTCCTCCACCAATAACTCTGCACTACTTTCTTCTTGCCCTCGATTAAGGTGACCACTTTTGTTGGGCACTTACATGTGCAGGCACAATGCAAAGCTTTCTTTTAGTGGCTAGGCTAGATTGGTCATAAGAAAGCAACAGTAGGAACAACTGCATATCCAATACATCTTTCTGAAGAGGCTGAACATGAAATATTACAACATAAAAAAATTTGGGACAGGTTTCCACATAAGACATGAAATAGTGAATATTTGCATCAAACTGTAGCAACTACCCTATTGCTGCAAAGTCATGGGGAGGCAGTTTGATCCTGAGAGAATTAGCATAGACTTTGTTGAAATGGAGCTCTAGGAATGCCGTTTCTGAACCCATTGATGTAAAGCCAACAGGGATATCATGGTGTGTAACATGTTTACAATCTTTTCTGTTTATTTTCCCAGTGAAGGTCAACTGGAACTCATATTCTGAGGTGAAGACAGATATTGTCTCTTGTTTACAGCTGAGGTCAAAGAGCAGATTCATCAACTCTCCTTTCCTCCTGGAAAATTAAGTCACATGACAGGGTGTAATAACTGACAGTTACTAGGACAGAAACTACCACAATCAAATAATTTCCAATAGTTTCCAACTGTTGTCCACTTAGTTTAACTGTCAATGAATGACTATAGGACACTGTGTTGTCAATCTATCCAGAGAAAGTACCTCTCTTGATATTTATGAGTGGGCCTAGTTTATCAAACTCAAAATAATGGTGAGAAGTGAAGGAAAAGCACTGCTACGGGTAATCCTTGCTCCTTCTGCACCACTCTTTCGCCATCCCTTGTCATCCTAATTGTCTTCTTAAAAGGAGGACTGAGACATTACAGCTTGAGAACCGTGACTGGCATCAAAGATATACTTTGCTGAGATGGTTGGGGAGCTGGTTTAAGTTGGGTTACAGGTATCCTTGACAAAGTTCATTATTAAAAGTAACAATAATCTCCTTCAACATGTTGAAGGAGGATAATATAAGCCCTTCCTCTTGAAAGAGAATGGCAAGATGACAATCCAGGGAACAAACTGAAAGTGGGGTTACAGTGGGACTGCACTGCAAAATCTACCAGTCCTGCTTTTAGGCCCGATCTACAGAAAGGCAAGAGATGAAAAGCAAGATGTCATTCTAATTATGTTAGTAGATGAGATATGTATCTTTGGTAATCACTACTTGATCAATTCTCCAAGCCATGTCTCTTGTAGCATTTGCCTAAAAGTCTATCACTGCAGTGACTTTCAAAACCGTGTTAACTCACACATTGGTCCTTTCTTGCTCGTGGTCAATGAGGGGGTCTCGCCAGGCAAAGGGCCGGGTGCTAATGCTGTTGACAGCTATTACCAATAAACTGCCCACAGAAAGAGGGACCAAACGAACCAGTGAAAGCAATCATTATTAAGCCGGACTAAAGTATTAACACTTTGAGATGGTAGAGTGATCCCAGGGGTGCTATGCCAGAATTGACTTAGGCATAAAGTAGCGTCATACGTTGTAATAAGCACCATTCCTTACTAGTTATGCAGCCAAAGGCAATGTACTTGCACTATGATTTGTGATACCATCAACATGTCGGGTAGAGAAAGGGTCTTGTAGAGGACCATACAGTACGTGTTGCCTGGTTAACAGTATGATAGTTTATTAGATGGATCTCAGGGGAACATAAAGGTTTACTCCATGAATGACACATGATGGTAAGAGGAAGATTCCAGAACAGCCCATCAGATTTATATGAGATTACTCAAGTACCATTATTCATACACTGGTGATATCAGTTACCATAGATATGAAATTGTTTGGCTTAGTATTGAAGCAGGTCTTATATTACATTGAGTTACTACTGTAACTGTCACTGGTGGCGTAAGCATAATTGCTAAGCCATGTTTTGTCTCGCTGCGAAAACTCACAAGTGCTTTCTGGTTTATATCTCAGGTACACCGCTAACCCAAATGATCAAGATTCCTACAATGAAACCCCTAATGAGGGTCAGCGTAACATCTCCAGCATGCTGTTGTCTGCAGTACATAACTGCCTCAAGATCGAGCTGTGTCAGTCTTTTTGAGTCGAATGACACCATAATCTTCCCTTGGTATAAAGAGCAGATGCATGCTGGCTAATGATCTTACCTCAGTACAGGGAAAGATGATGCATGAATGCTACTAACAATGGAGGAAGTTCATAGAGAAGACAGGAGAGGCTTAGGCTGTCACCAGAGGAGAGACATGCATAAATTATTCCAGAAGTGATAAGCAGTTCTTTGTCAAATCACCACTCATCTTCCCCTACTGTTATTGTTTAACAAGTTTAATGGACCACCATGTTTGTGACAGATGAATCCACACCGAGCATGCCGTACTACCCACGAGGAAGAGAAAACAATGGAAAGTAACGAAAACATTCACAGGAAAACGAGAGGGAAAAAAAAGAATAATACTCTGAGAGGGATGTTTTCATCGAGGGCCGACTGAGGTATTAAAATATCTGTTAACAAGATCTTATTATTGGCACTCCATGCTGTCAACACAGTAAAACTCTAATGGGGGCAGCAGAGGTATTCTGACCGAATCCACGAATTAGTCCGCATCAATCACGATGAGACTGGCACCTACCACAAACAAATCGATGGAACGTTTCCCTTCTTGGAACACCAGGCGTAATCACTGCCAGGAAACACACATAAACACATAAAATGTAAAGTAAAAAACAACATATGAGCTATTGTCTGTACGGATATTTCTGCAGGAATGTGCCAGTCACTGCTGACATTATATGATATCTACATGTCATATGCAAGGGAAAAAAAAAAAGCAAAGAAATGCTGGAATGGCTTGCAAAAAGAACGGAAAAGAGCAATTTCCTCCAAAACTACTTGACATTTTCTTGAGGGCTTCTTTTCTTAAACAATTTGAGCCAAAATGATAGCAACATTTAAATCTCCATCTGAAATGGATCTACCTTTAACAGGATGTGTTTACGGCATTTGTCAAATGAATTTTACAAACTAACACAGCCTTCTAATATACATTTAGCAGTATCTTGTAGCAAAAATTATTTAGTCATAGTCCCCATAAGGCCAATCATACCGTGGAGGAAGTCTAACTATAAAGTTTTCAGTCATAGACAGGCTGTTGCTTTTTTTTATAGCATCTAAAGCTGTGCACAACAAAATTGTATCTAATTCTTTCAAGGGAGACACCCCGTCCCATTGTACCTGTAGGTCAGAGGTCCACAGACAAGCAAGCCACACGTGGACGGGCATCTTGCGTATTTGGACTTGGGAGCCATGCATGTACATCATGCACGTCTACCATATCCCCATCCATATTCTCCTCCAATTGTACGTGACTGCAGGCCAGAAGCCAATTTAATCAAATGCAGACCTAATGCACACAGTCATACAGGATAGTTCCAACATGCAGTATACATATAGACACATTATATATATGTTTAATATGTAATGCAGTGAGTTTCTCATGTTGTTACACACACAAAGGCAGCTGGGTCCAGGGACAAATGCTAAAATGGCCTCACATTTTGGCCGCATGTCGATTCATGCACTGTTCTTTGCATTGCATTCAGTTCTCAAAATCCATGGAGTGTCGCCTGTTCCAAACAAAATAAATTTCAGCTAGTGTTTGGTGCCATCAGGATGGCATTGTTTTGCATAATGTGTACCACTTACATTTCCTTACCCATGGGCTGTAAAGTTTGTCGTATGGTTTGCTCAAGCACTTCATCGATGAACTTTGTACATCCACATATAGCCTAAAATGTTCTTACCATTTTTGTTTTTGTTTAGACTATTTTGGCAAAGTTAAACTAGTGCTGTCAGCTTTGTTCTCCCAACTGTTTGAAGCAAAATACTCACAAACATGGGCATATGCAGCAGGGGATAATCTCTCTCTGATGGATATCTTGTCCAACTCCAAAGTGGGAGAGTCTTAAGGACATGTGACGACTTTTCAAGATCCTTCTCACGAAAGTGAAAGGGTATGGGCGTCAAGGCACTAGAACACACTGTATCATGGAACACTGTCATGAAAAATTAGACTAGATGACTTGTTTTCTGGAAGTAAAGTTTACTTTCAGTTGCTTTGGGGAGGTGGGATGAACTTGTTGCTGTGCAACCACAAGCGATCGTTTGGTGAGTATTTGCAGAGATATCAAGCATGCTTTGCAAGATACTCTAAATATGGTTAAGTGGTAGTTCTGAGTTTTAAAGAAACAGACAAACAGGAACAAAAAGGCAATTAATCACTACCCTACTATAGACAGAAAGGATAATACTACTTAGGCAATAGGGGTGTGGTAGGTGGGTGGAGACAGGTAAGGCAGAAATTACATAAATACAGTTGAATATGGAGACAATGTTAGTGTATGTAAATTACAAAAAGAATAGCACATAGAACATACCAGAAGTTCACTTCATTGCCTTGTTACCATGTCAGACAGAGCAAGCTAAAGACTACAACACTATCACCTAAATTACAACATGCACCTTATAGAGAATTCCACCAGATCTATAGATTCTCTTTATACATTTAATGTGTCTGGAAGCTCTTATCAAAGGAGACCCCTGACACTAACTTGCCCTGCTACCAACAAACCCACCGATGATGGTGAACCCAGGAAACAGTCGTAATATCACAACAACTAATTAAGCATGATCCCACTCATTGCAGATATTGTGTCCATTCACACAAAAATTTCCGACAGCACTTCCTGATTTTCCTTTCAATTCCTTCTCCCTCTAAGAAAATTGCTCAGTGACTTTTTTTGGGGTGAATATTAATCAATCACAAGACTGCCTGATACCTGATATGTAGGGGGAATTTATCTCCTTTCTTGCTTTCCTTTTTTTTTTGTAAACTCAGGGTTGACACAACTCCAGCCAAATTTTTCTCTGAGTTGCGAGGTCATTCACCTATGCATAACAAACGTTTCCTTACCAGGATCTCTTTTCTTTCTTTTTTTTTTTCATTCCTCTGATCATTTCTTTTTGCCACAAGCTCAAGGAAGTCATGAGTATAAGATCAAATACGGATTGAAAGGATTTTACTGATCTTATTAAACTGAAGTTACCTTTCCTTCTTGAATATGTTGAACTACACATCAGTTTCTTTCTATTGCAGACTGTCCACTCAGATCCCAGGTATTGAAAAGAAAGAAGTATTTTTACTGCCGTAAAATACCTGCTTTAATCCAGAAAGAAAATCATAGTTGACAGTTTGAGAAATATTGGTTAACCAAATACAGTACAACCTTCACACTCTGCTTTGCTATAGCTTACTGTTACTGCTATCACATATTGGATTGAAAAGCCTGCATCGTTTCATATGAAAAAAACAAACAAAAAAAACAACTTTACAATTGATCTGCAAGACCAGGAAAAATTGAGAGGAGAGAAAACAAGAAAAATATGACATGTAACACTAGGTGTAAGGAAAAAAAAATATTTAAGTTGAGAAGACAACAGTATAATGTGAACAGTACATTCAGGGTGTGGTGATATGTAAGATTCAAAAGTACATTAATTTCAAGAGTAAAATCAGATGCTGCTCTCTCAGGACTACTGGTAGAACACAAAGAATCTACTTTGAAGCTAAATGTATAATCAGTTGTGACTTGTAGTGAAAACGGTCAACAATTCTGAGGGCATGGAAGACAAGAGTGCAGTTGCTATGCTGAGAAAGGTAAGTGATATGAGATGGGGAGGAGGGAGAAATGTAACTAGAAAGGGAAGGAGGGAAGGAGTGGATGTGGAACGATAAACGAGGAAAAGAGATCAATTTCTTAAAGTCACTGACGAAGAGTAGATGGGTAATGAAACTTCATCATGCCGCCACTCAGTCTCATCAATGAACACCTGTACAAGCAACATCTCCTCATAAAGTTATGTATGTGATGGGTAATGGAAGATGCAACTTTTGAATTTTGAAAAGTTTGGGTGAACAAACTATTGAGCAACAAATAACTGCACATTTCTATCTGTGAGAAACATATTTTCTGAAAAGAAGGCCACGTCCTTCCTTATTTTGAAAAATCTATCAATCTATGTCCACAAACACTGGTTTAACAATTATGCCTGTTTTCTGTGATACAAATGCCTTATTTCCCTTTAAAGTAGGGTACTATTAAAGGCACTGTCGAAGTTTAAACTGTCATTAACTTTACCACAGTGGAGGGAGGTGTAGTAGTTGTAGAGAGACTATGACGTTCCAAAGTTAAAAGCGCAGGATTCGGGGCATGATTAGAAGAACTGTGGTGATCAACTGATAATCAGATCTGACGTCAGATCAGGCCAATGTTTGCCACTAATGGTAAAAGATAGGGTCAGTGAAATTAAGCAAATTCCATTTGGCGCTGTTTCCCTAAAACTCCCTGGTTTGGGAATTCCAGCAGCGTACTCACCTTATATAACCTATGCATTACCGTATTGAGTATGGTCTGGCATCGTCACGGCCCTTTCGTAATTGCCAGCCTTCTGGTCTTACCAGTGATATGAGGTGAGGGAGAACATGCTGTGAATTGCCAATGTTCAGCAACGTGAAAACATACTTGTACTGGGAAACAGAAAAAAGAAATGCTTGTGTCCGGTGTACAGTAGTTCCTCCTTTCTAAGTCTTCAGTGCTTTAGGTATGGTGTTGTTAGTATCCCAACTACACTTTTGGATGGCTCAATAATGACATGGAATAAAAGCCAGAGCTTAAACCATAGGGCATGGGTACGGCTGAGTATTGGAGTTGGATTTGTTTGGTTGCATCACAAATCAATACAAGGATCTCTAAATATCCATCACTTGGCAAAAGTTTGAGTAAAAAATCTTATAATTTGATACTTAAAGTCATGGATCAGACATTGGCCAATGTTCAAAATTCCATAAAGTTGACGTGCATGCACTGGCATGGCTAAGGAGGTAATCAATGAATGTTCAGTCGTGCTGTGAAATGAGGCAAAAGCATCAATTGATGGCAAAGATGTCAGAACGGATTGAATTTGGCTGACGTCATGATAAAAACATTGCATCAGCATCAAAATCCATACCGGTTACTTAGCCTTAGTTGTCCTGTCATCTAAATATCAGCAGTTTTAGTTCAAATGACCCTAACATGGTGGAGACAAGTAATCTATCAAATTCCAAGAATAATAGGATGAAGGTGAATCATTTCAAAACGCTGGACTTCCCACAGAACGACTCTGGGTCAACAAGAACATCAGTTTCTGAGCTCTTTCACAGGACAGTTACAGCTCAAAGAATGACACCTGGATCCGGTACAGCCACAAATCAAAGCCAACCTAAGGTGAGAGGCAGGCAGACGAAGACAACGAAGCAGTTGGAATAATTAACCTATCGATGCAGTTGTACTTCTGGGAGATGCTAGCCCTGGAGGGAATCCATGTTTGACATCATGCTCAAACGGAAACCAAAATAGACTAGCGGGTGGAAATGGGAGACTCTGTTAACTTCTCATGAAAACATTGCAATGAAAATCAAGAAATTGGTCAATTTGATAAGAAAGGAAAGGCAGCAGGAAGAAAAAAAAAATGTGACAAGAGGAATCAATGAAGATTTACCAGACTAAAAAAAGGACAGAAAAAAAAATGCAAAATGACCACAAACTGGGTCTGGTGGTGGCAGTGACCAATAGATGGGTTCACAACCCAAACAGAAGGGGAAGGTGTCAAGTAAGGGAAAATTATGGAAGAAAGTTTATTGTGAGGGGAAACTGATGGAACTGAAATGCAAGAAAATGAAACACCTTGGGACAAACATAAGACTTTCAGGCAGTTTTTTTTTGGGGGGGGGAATTAAAAAGTTGCTGAGTTTCACATGAAAAAAGAAACTACGTAGGTTGTGCTGTACAGCAACAGTAGTATCATGCACAGGTTATTAAAGTCTCTTGGACTGACGATAATGTGTGTTGTGAGACATTATTTCATTTCTTTCGGTAGCACCAGCACAGTGATAATCACGACTAAAACAATGTGATGAAGTGTCACATGTATTTCCACAACTCGACCAAAAATATCATTTTATTACCTGTTAATGTGAGGTTGAAACAAAATTTTTCGGAGATTCTGTCAGAATGAAAACATTTTGATCTCAAAAGCTTTTTGCCACTTACGGTATCTGTTTGAACTTCAGTCAATTTCTCTAAAATGAAAAGATGTGCTTATCACAAAGTACCTCCAATTTAAGCCTTCCGTCAACTGAAACTTGAGATATTAAATTTCTTCAATTTTCAACTTTGATGCGAACCCTTTTCTCATAGGTCTACCAATGTTTCATGTCCTCTTAATATGACCAAATCTAACTGAAACAATAAAAAATTCCTTAACATTGGACTGAAAATAACAGTTAAAACTGCTTTTGGTCTTTCAAATTTCCTACAAAAATTTTCAGGGTAATTTACCATGAACTGCTTTTCTCACTGACTATTCTTTCATTGAAAACATTCGAGATGTTGTCTTTCATATCTGGAAATATCACACAACCAGAAGAGTTGGACTAATGTGGTTCTGGTTAAAATACATACACTATAGGTACAATTTTCTTTCATGCAATTAATCCTCATACGATTTTCACACATTTTCATTTTAAGCAAAAATCACATCAGCTCGTCAATCTCACAACTCAAAAAATGATTTACCAGCTGACGATCTTTCATGAGCTCAGAGAGCACAACTTCGTCAATTGTTAAAAAGGAAGCTGTTTAACTACACTCCACAAATTTGCACCACACCGTCCGTGGCTTGTATAATAGAGACTGAGACGTTTGCCGATGTCTTCCGGGTAATCGCTGGAATAATCATATTCATGGTGTAAACATTTTCTCTCTCAAAGAGAGTTATCGTGTTAAAAGATACTTTTTAGCCTTTAAATACCGCACACAAAAACACGACCCTCGAAACCAGTGTTAGGGGCTCTCTTCGTGATGAGTGTCTCCGTGCTACAGTCGCCTCGTTTTGTTCTCTCGCCGAAATCTTTTTTCCCCCTGCAGCTCGTCTCCAGATACGAGGGGGGAAAGGAAAGAAAAGAAGACAACCGAAAAAAAAAAAAAACACAAGGTCAACGATCGACTGAGTCTAGCTGGCTGATGAAAAAACACCCGGGGCAAGATGAATTGTTGATGTGATAATCAGACAATTGCTCAAATATTTATGGCTTTTACAATGTATCTAAATTTATCCCAGGCAAAGACGTTGTCCTCATATTAAGGCAAACTATTGAAATATTTGCGGCTGAAAACAGGGGAACGAAAGAAGTGAAGTAGCCACGTTCGTTCGGTTCGTTTCCTCCTTTAGCTCCTAGCAAGACAGTTTGTAATTTTAAAGCCACCATTTGAGGCTTCATCATCATGAGGATATATATCCTAACTCTTGTAATCACAAGAACAGCACAATACTTTTAAATCTACTGTAAAAAAGGCCAACAAGAATTTTAATCTAGAAAACTTCTCGATCTTGGTCTGATAAAGTTGACTGGCGTTGTTGTTTGTAACTTTTGGTAAATTTTTCATTTTGTTGTACAGTTTTCATTTGATGTACAGTAACTTAACAAAACGACAGTAGAAAGATATTTTGTTCCAGTGATTTTAGATTTGATAAATCACACTTTTCAGCTGATATACAGGTTGCTCCCTTAAACATGAATACCGATTAGCTCAGCAGCATTGCACATTCATGAGAAAGTTTAAAAATTAGTAAGACAGCACTGAGATCTTTCAAAGGAAGATAGGCAATGAGATTTGTCAAAGGAGGACACAGGGAGAACAACATTATACATGATTTTAGGCTTCCTTTGAATGAGCCAGAAACGCTCATTGTGCAAAAATGAGTGGAAATTTTAGTAACCTCAGAGAGATTATATTTTGGTAGATACATCGTTTCTACAACTGCACCACACAGGATCACTTTTAGAGTGGCACAATGAGTTGATATATAGTTTACTTTGGGACTAGTTTGAAGAAAATATCCCCTTCCCTTTGAAAAAGTTTTGATGATGTAGGGTAGACTATATATGCAAAATAGTATATTTGATGCCACACATGAACTGAATATACCTCCAGGAATTCCTATTTTTTAGGTAGTGATTTTATTTTTTTATTTTTTTTTTCCTTTTATTTTTGCTTCTCACTGCAGGTGAAATATTCATTTAGAGACTTTATCTGAGTATGCCTACAGTAATTCAGAATGACAATGTGATTAAACAGTAAAGTTTTGAAATACTGTACTGGTAGGCCATTTCCCCAATTCTGTCCTCCCAAAAGTAATGTCAAAAAGATCCTTGTCCAAGTACTTTGTGTGGCTTGTAGAGCACACTATAAGTCTAACACCTCAAAATGTCTGTGGAATGTGACTCTGTCAGACATGCTTTGTACTGCAGCGACAAAAGAAATGTGGGGAAATGCGTAGCATTAAAATGTGAATTACACATGAAAATGTTTTACAGTTTCTTATGGGAAAAAAATTGAGATAATGGGAGAGGACATTTCCCCAAATTTCTCGAACTTTTAACAAACATCCTCCCAAAATTTCCATGATGGGGCAAGTTGCCCCTCCCACCCTGGCCCCCTATTGGCTACATCCCAAGGTACATCTACTTGGAGTTGGTTGTGTAACACCGGCATGATGTGCGCTAGCCATCTGGTTCAGCAAGTAGCTGTAAATGTTATCATACGATGCCAGATACCTATAAAGCAATACCACCTTCTCCTTAAAAATAATTCCCTAATTTGTGACAAATCTCAGTGATTGAAAAAAAACAAAAAATAATTGACTTAATAAATCAATGATATAAATCAGCCAACCTTGAATCTTGATTCAGTGCCTGTCCCCTTGATGCATGGATGTGAATATGTGATCCTAAAAAAGAAAAACTTAAAAGCCTGTAGCAACTTAGAGTTGTGTGACTCAATGGGACATCCTTTAGTCAAATATATACTGAAGATATCACAATCACCAGCTGGATGTAAAACTAAGCCATAATATCCCGTGTTGACCTTTTCCTCGTTACATAAAAACTACTCGATCTTCTTTGAAAAAGGCGATTTAAATGGATGCAAATAAGTTGTAAGGGAACAATCATCTCCTTGCAAGAGGAATTCATAACGCATCCCCTCAGAAACAAACTACTTGAACTTTATCCAACGTTGAACAAGTCTGGAATTATTATAGCATGGATACAACCACTTGCCCACTTGCTTTAACCAACCAGCTAATGGACCGATGATGCACAGTCCCCCCCTCCCACCCAAAATAGAAAACAAAAACAGGAACAGAAAACCAAATAATGCCCAAATCTATTCCATTAATCATACCAACAGCATCCAAATGCAAAGATTTTGCAAATGGTGGCTATCATGTATTGTGAGAATCTTTGAGAGGAATTTGACGTAGCGTTGGAGCTCCGTGATTTGTGGGGGAAAAAAAAGGAGAAAGGGATCAGCTTAATGGATCAGTGATGGAGCTGAGTGCGGCTGCAAATGGGTGAGTGACAACCTGAAGGGTCTGTTTGCCAGATAATGTGAATGAAGAGGTGAGATTTATGAACAAGAAATGAGTTAAGTTCTTTTTAGGTCAAAAGGATACTTCATTAGTAAAATGAAGAGCCTAAACGGAATTGGATATGGATACGGGCGAGGAGTTTAACGGTCAATATCTTCGACTGCGTTGTTTTGCGAAAGGGGAACGACGACTACTCGGCGGATAAACACAGCGAGAGATTTACAAGAAAGTTCTAAACAATCAATGTCAACTGGCACATTGGAGAAAGCTCTGGACAGACTCGGAGTTTGCATGGTTTCAACAGGTGGTCAGTAATATCTAATAGCAACTTCATTTAGTTTTATACTATTTGTTATGTGAAAGAGCAGAATTAACAAGTGCATCAAATTTCAATCATATAAATACTGCAGGTTTGTTTTGTCCGCACTTCACTGTTTTTTGGAATGAGCATTGATATACTTAACATATAAAACTGTGAACAAGTCCATCCATACAACATTCTTATCAGGAATTTACAATAACGGCGGTATGCAATATCCTACAGTGCTGAATACAGTTTGCCATAATTTGGATGCTGTCCGATTGTTTGATAGGATCTACAAAACCACATGTGTCATACAGAATGATACAGTATCCTTTAGTGCCAGAAGTACTAGGATATTACACCACCCGGGTTTTGGTTACATGTATCTCACAACTTCCATGGCCTTTTGTGTAATCAACCAATCAAACACACAATCACACCCTTTTAACATACCACTGTTTGAAAATAAATTTGAATGAAATGATACATTTTTGTCCATCCTTAGGTCTAAATCTGGTTTATTTTAACCAATAATGTTCCATAAGGAGGACACACAAACTTACCTCTCCAAGTTGCTTGGGTGGTGCACGAGTTTGTTTCAAAGTCAAACCCTAGGTCCCGAGAAAAGGGTCTCAGAAAAATTTAACCAGATTTGATATTTACGAGGGAAAAGCGCACCAGTAGGTCGTCAGATAACACTTTCGCATTGGATGCTTTCAATATTGGCTGCTGGCAGAAAAAAGCGAGCAAGCCAGCCCACCCTCCCTTCTCCACATTTTTCCATTGAACCTACATCATTGCATCAAGTACATGCACATCATCTATCAAGTTGCATCCTCTTTGTTTTTGCCATTGGAATCTTTTGCCTTCGACTATGAAGATGATTTTAAATGGAGTTTAATTACAATGCCTTACACATGCACATCATAACATGCTTGGTCATGTGAAAATGGCATGAAAACTAACTGAAATGGAATTAATACGATGTAGTTAAGGTGATGAATTAATGGCATGATAAATACATTTTAACACGAACAAAAGAGAGACCCAAACTGGATGGGTCACAGGCTACATGAGGGAGAAAAGTTATGCAAATTCTTGCAGACGAGACATAACTCTCTACTGGTAAACAGAAAAACAACATATACTACATATTCATTTGTCAAATGAGCTGTAGCATTGAGCGTTCATAGACTACCAGCAGGAGACCGAATACTGAAAACCCTTCAATTATCCCAAAACTGGTCTGGTTAAACGATGCGTTAGTGCTACCAAGGGGTAAGTACATGCATGTCTATGATGTGAACTGATCACCGACAAATGACTCATTTACCTGTCTTGATGCAACAACGGCACTCCCATCCTGCAAAGGCCAAGAGTACTGGTTTCCAAAATACTACATATGACGCCGTTTTGGTCTAGAACACCTGACTAGCACCTTCTTGCCATGAAATGGAGGATATATTACTTAAGTTAATACCAAAACTGCAGTAAACTTTTGGGAAAAACTGATCAAACACATATAGTAGCAAGCTAAGGAAAACCAGACAGATTCACACAAGTATGAAACACCCGAAAATAAACCTTTGCCGAGACCCCCCAGATACCTAGCATGTAAGATGTCAGAATGTGAAAGAGGCATTACTGTGGTATTAGGCCAGAGCTAGGGCATTAGAGGTAGTGTCAGTCAACCTAATACTAGTACTATAGGTACAACAATAGGAGTGCAGTTGTTGTGCTGAATGAGGGGTTCCAGGCTGAGGGTGTCAGTGTCACCATCAAATGACATGTTGTAATAAATTGTGAAAATAAAACTAACTTCAGAAACTAACTTCAGAACTTTCTAACCTCTGTACTTATCCATATGCCAATTTCACGATACTTTTTTCATGCATATATGCTCTGGTGAACAGCACCTTTGCACCATAAATCATTTCTAATTGTTGACTAAGGATCAATTCAGCAGAGCACAGACTTGAAGCTGTCAACTGTAGACCCACTGCAAACTGTGCACCAAGTAATTGACCACCAGTTCAACACACCATATTTGATGGACAGATAACTACAGAAAAAATAAACCAGTGTACACAAACGCCTCTGTAATCTGATACATACGCCTCCGTTCTAGTCCCCAAACTTTTGGCAATCTTTCCTGCAGGAGGAAGAGAGGTTCGCTGTCACAGTTCCAAAGATGACATTGCTTTGTATCTTGATACAGAAGAAATTGGAGTTCTTCCAGCGACTCGAGACGTCAAGAGGAAGAGATAGCGAATGAAAGAATTGAACAGCAAGAAGGTTTTCATTAACTAATAGCCATCACAAAAAGACGGCGGGAAAGTGAGAGAGAAATATGCAAACTGTGGCACTTCAGACTGATCCACAAAAAAAATTTGGCTTCGTCAGTCTCATTTGATAAAGTAGGGCAAGGACACGTTCACGTAAACGCATAATGTGTCGTTATTAATAGCGCTAATACATTCGTCAGAAATAAGTGTAAATTTTGGCTGATCTATATCGTAGTGATTGCATAGCTATCATGTGGCGCTAGCTGATTAAATGCTGTCAGTAAGGCTGGTAAAGTCCAAACAGAGGGCTCAGGACAATAGTCACCTCAAAAGTGTTGCAAATGTGCACAGTTTATCCATCTCTTAATCATAGGCTTATGCATGGCTAGAGATCTATGCAAGAGTCCAAACAAGTATTTGTTTATCCCCTCAAAGTACAGCAGATGATGTTTTATCTGGTGTATGTTACATATGTACCCAGACCCTTGAAGTGTTGCAAATTTGTCGCAAATGTGCCTACAGTTTACCCTTCTGTTGTAGGCTATACATGCACATTATGAATCTAACATGCACAGCCAAAGCGTACGTAGCATATATTACTGATCACCTCAAAGTGTGCTTTAATGAGGTTTATCCATCAACTGTAGGCCAATGTAAACATGTACAAAGATCAATGCAGAGCCACGCATACGGGGGCATCATCACCTTAAAGAGTCACAAATTGCACTAGCTGCACTATACTCTGCATGTGCATGTGCAAAGATCTAAGCACAGTTGAAATGGGACTATACTTTAAAGTGTTGCAAAGTGCACAAGGACAGTTTGACCCATATATGTTGTACTGCAGGCTATGTATGCACATGTACTATCTACAGTTCAACTATTTAGGTGTGGCAGCATGTAAACATTTTGCCACAGGGTAGCTCCAATGATGAAACATATCCTAGCTTTCTAGTGCACTGCTTCTTTCCCCTAGTGAAAAGAATGTTTGTATGGTCTGCACAGGCTGAACTTTAAAAATACAAACAAACAAACACCAATCTGCACTTTTGATTACAATCAAATCCAGTTGTTGCAGATACACTCCACAAGATCTTGCATTCATGGCTGCTCTCTCTCCCTGCTGTGTTATGAATGTAATCAGCTGCAATAGAGATTCTAAACTTGTCTAGAAATTTCCTTATAACTTTAGCCAAAATTTCAGGGGAAATGATCATTCATGTGAGGCAGCTGATTATCTACTATCAGGAATTAAAGAGGTTATTTGTTGGTATAAATTCACTAAAGAGTGTGAATTTATACTTACACTCTTTATTCAAGATACCCTCAATTTTATTTTGGACTATTCTGTGAGATCCCACCTTTTGATTCATCTACAGTGGATGTATAAAATTTAACAAATCAGAATAATGAATGAGTCAAAGACAATACAAGTATTATAGCAGCCATGGGGACTTCAGAAAAGAAGGGTTGAATAGGTGTCTGACATTTCGGCATTACACCTTGATCAAGGTACCAATAAACGTGGCAATGGTAGAGGTACGCATTGACAGAGTGCACATACTTTGCATGTCCAGAGTCACCTGGAAACACAACTGTCATCCAATGTGGGAGGGAGGAGGCTGAGGGAGATGTCTAAAAGGGCTAAGTCCCTAGACACATTTGCCCCTCTCTTACATATCAAAATTGAAAACGCACCCAATCCTCTTACAGATGGGGTTAATTGTCTAAAAGGGCACTCTGATGAAAATCTTATATATACAATGTGTAACATATAAGGGCACGTTTTATCGGCAAAAAAACAAGGGCACTGTACCTGAGAATTTTGTGGATAAATACCCCTTCTACTGTACAGTCTGATGACACTGGTCCAGCAAGGTCAGGTAAGTGAGGATTAAAGTTACAATTGCAGAGCTTTACACAACAGGCTAGAGGGTACACTCAACATGATGTTTAGCATTTTTCATCAGCCAGTAGGAAGTAACAGAACTTCAATGGAAAATTAATGCAAGGGTGAGTAGTGTGCAAATGTCTCATATGAAGATCCCAGTAGTATGAGTGTGCAACACCAAACCTCCTCTGCTGGAACCTATGGAACATTTAATTTAGTTTTAATAAGAGATTTTAAACTAAATTCTAAATAATTACATACCATAACATAAACTGTGCATATCTACATAGGACGGCAAATGCATGGGCTGCATCTCAGCAGGATAAATTTAGAGCTACAGAAGCACGGTAAATTCTTGACTACCCACTTAAGATTCACCTCCCATTAAGGTTCTATTAAGGTTACCAAGCAACTGACCTATACTGGGGTGTGAAGTAGCTCTGCCTTTCCTTCTATTTGACATTCAAGTTTTATTTTCAAATATTCCTGTGGCGGCGGGAGATTGCAATGGATTGACCAAAAAGTCAGGCCAATCGAACCATGTATTGTCCCCAGTTGGGTTTTGAAGGGCCCAGCTCAAGGGCAATGTATTTTTAATCTTGTCAGAATGGTGACACTTGGGAAATACTGCAGTATCCACTGGCTCTATTTTCAATTAGGACTGGCTTCACAGCTCCAAGAGCCAGCCCACTCTGGCAGAACAGTGTTTGACGACTAATCTCAGTCTGTGAGGGAAAACTGACACTTTTAGTTAATATAACACTTTCAAGAAAGGCTACCATTTAAACTTAAAGGAAGGATTTAGATTTCTATCTGAGGGAATGTTTTGAAACTCCATTTACAGAGGCAATTAGCACCTTCACCTACAGGAAAAAGGATTGAAGTATAATCTACAGGAAAGATTAGCACCGCTGACTGGGACCTCCAATTGCAAGGAGGGATTAGCGTCATCTACAGAAAGGGATACATTAAACCACACTTCCCCTCTACTGGAGGGGTTAAAGGAATGATTAGCAGTTCCATTGACTGGAAGAATGAGTTTCTCTATCAACAGACAAGATTAACGGTAACATCCCATTGAGGATAAACAGAGATGCAACTATGGCCACCAAGGCAGGGATTATCACCTCCGACAACATTCACTGCCTCCTCCATCTTTTTTCTGTTCTAAGTGTTCTGTGATGTTACACTTATAAACAGTTGGCAAGAAATGTCTACTTAAATGGCACCTCTAATGATATTCAAACCATTTTTCTGGTGCTGCCATATCTACTAGCTTCTGTAATTTGGTGATATTATGGCATGATCATTACAACACATACACTTTTCATTGCAGAGAGCATTCTGAAATTACGTGTAGTTACAGCCTGTGCTGCATGTGTCCATAATCTGAATTTCACAAGTCAGAAATAGGTAATGTTCACATGCACGTGAAGATATACGGTGTATGTGTGTGGGAAGGGAAGGGATCAGGCAGGGAAGCTTAGAAAGAGGAGAGAGAATGAAAAGAAGTGGAAGACTCCAGAGGGGGAGGGGGGAGACAAAATTCAGTAGGTATTCTGGTCACACAAGATGGGGCACTTCTCATACCTACTTAAATGTGAAGAAAAAACAATTAAGGTATGGATGGGAATTGAAAGACAGACAAACTATGAAAATTTACACCAAACCTGCTTTGAGACACTAAATAAGGTTCTATCAATCATTATGCATGACCTATACACACACTGGGTCAGCTCTTCAAAAGAGGCTAAACATCAGATGGACATAAACCTGCAGATACCCTAACTGCAAGCAAGTTCTCAGATGGTTGAGACAAACTTATTCCTAGTGAGGCTGAGGTGAGGCATATGATTATAACGTTACAAAAGTCACCATCACCGCAATTACAGGAATGTAAGTTATATAACCTCACCAAATCAAATCCTTGTAACCCCCTGAATTCACCGATCTTCATTCCGAGTGTTCTGAAATCCTAAATTTTAAAATGAGGGTGGATGTGATTACACGGAAATGAAGAAGCATTCTCACTAGAAGACGATCACGTTACAGCTAAAATCTATATCAGGATATATATATATCGAGAGGCTTTGAAGTGGAAATTCTGATGAAGGAGGTCACCAAACTAACACACATTTGATAAATTTTGGAAAATAAAGTTTCAAAAAGAGGTGACTTGAAATCAGACCTTAATGCTCTTTTTCATATAAGGCTTGATGTCTGAACAACTAATGCAAATAATTTGATGCTTAGAGAGTAGAGTGCATTTAGTCAAGTGGAGACAAGTGAGTCAAGAATATGTAAAACCTTGCTCTGCATCAATACCTTTGCAGCGGGTCAATTGCATCCCAGAAATTTCATGCAGAATTAACTTTGGCACTGTACCAGCATCATACGACTTCATGTCTTTCAAAGTAACTTGTTTTAGAGACTCAAGTTAATAGACAATGCCGACGAGTTACAGGGCTTTGAAGCGATAGCAACAATGTAATCCGCTCTGAATACAATCACTGCATGATTGGTGTTCAAAAGTGCTCATCTGTACTTTATGCCATACCGCCCTGCGTTTCATTTCTAATTTTGCAATCCTCATTTTTAAACTTTGCTCATCACACTGCCAGGCTTTTCACAGACATGGGCAGTTTTAATAACTAACAGACAGAGACAAAGTTTTCGGAGAATCCACCCAGACGGCGATGAGCTGCTAAAGGCCTAAAAATGTTGATTCAGCCGATCAAAATGGGTTACATATCCAATTATGTGAACGTAATCACAAAATTACACTTTTAAAATTCTCATGACAATGTGGTGTCATGGAAAGATATATGGAAAAAGTGTGATAACAAGATATAAAGAGAGAGAGACAGAGAAATAAACACTGCCCTTGAAATTCTACCATTGTTTAATATCGAGTCTAACTAACACGTACAGTAGAAGGAGTTCAGGTTTCCTTGAGCTTGACGGAAATATTAAACTTAATTTCAATGCAAAGATCTGGGGAAAGCAGTGGGAGAAATTTGAATACAAAACCACATCGCGATAAGAGTGAGTAAAAAGAAAGGAGAGCGATAGAGACGAATGAAAAGGAGACATCAACAGGAAGGAAGATGAAGAGAAAATAAAAGAGGAATGGAGCAGACAGGAATTGAGAGGAGGGATAAACGAGAGAGCTAAGAGCTAAAGGAGGACTGGGATTAAAAGAGGAAGAAGAGATGAACCGGGGAGAGATAAGGGGAGTGGTGGGTAGGAAAGGTAAGAGTAAAGGTGGGATGGAATGGGGCATTATTAGCGAGGGAAAACATCAGACCTAAGAAAAAAATTACCTGTAATAAGATGAAATACATAGAGACCAAACATGATGGGAAATATACATTCTGGATTCAGACTCTATTTACATGATGTAGAACAACTTCATAGAACAGAAGAAAACATTGCCTTCTTGTTGCAATGTAAGCGGGCCTGGCATGTCCTAGCTGTGACACCACATACAGGTAAAATGCAGTCTTGCCATTGGTCCACATAAACAATTGGCAACTTGCATAAAGTGATTACATGGTGATATAAATTGAATCACATTACAGTTACCTTGCATCCAAGAACAGACACTGTAAAAGGGTACAGTATCAAATGATACCAGAGTGATACCAACATTTGAAAAAATTTGATGCTATATGAAGAAAGAAATTTGGGTGACAATGGGGCAAGAACATAGAAAGGCACACAAGGCACAACATATTTTCTCAAACAAAAGGTTTAATTGGGGCTAACACTCAGTGACAAAAGCGAAACAATAAATTTACTTATTTATTTATTGATTTACTTATTCACTTACTTACAGAGACCAAATTTTATTTTTGACCAGTACATGTTGAAAACTGTGAAGTTAACAATTAACCAACCTATCCCTTCTCAAAACTGGGTGAAGAGAGGAAAGAAAAATGACGAAAACACAGAGCATTGTGCTAATTACGACAAAAGTTCTTTCACCAAGAAATTTGCTTTGTGCAAAATTGTCAATACAACTACAAAACTTCAATAAAGAACTGTGTCAATGAATTCAGTTAATTGTTGTCGGAATTAACAATGAAAAAAGTGGGGAACGGATTGAATTTTATTCCATTTCCATCGTTCTTGTGGTGTTCTTCTTATTTTCTCAGATTTCAGATAAGGGACATTGGGTTTAAGACAGGTCAATCACTTGATCTTAATAGATATTTTGCCCCGGGATGAATTAGTTTAAGTTCTTTAGGGGAAGGTAGCCTACTTGATAATTACCAATTTAATAGGCACAGGTAGATCTCGTATGGTGTTTTCCGAACCAATTACCTAACTCTCGGAAAGAAGTGATCGAGGGAAGGGAAGAGATTTCCGGGTTCTGGTTACAGTAAAAGGTAGGTTATTGGCACACATTAGACAATAGAGGTGTTAAAAGCCTTTTTGTCTACAGAGGTACACGCAGGCAAGAGAAGAAAGGTGAAAGGAAAATTTGGTAGTATTTCACAGGAATCCATTTCAGTGATTGTTGAGTAATAAAAGCAATCAATGAAAACTCTTGTACAAACTTTTGCTCTATTTCTTTGGGCTGTTTTGTTAATTTCCAGAGTAATTTAACGCTAACTTGCTGCCATTTGACAAAGAGCAAAGTAGGTGTTGCCTGGCAACTGCTTGACTGGCAACAGCAAAGTGCAACAGCTGTTTTCCGCATTTTTCGGAGAAAAAGGTCTCACTTATTAGTTTACTAATCAAAAGGTTCTGGGTACTGCCACCTTACAAGTCAATGCACAGAATGTAATAGTGATCTTTTCATTGCCTTACTTTTTCACTGATGGAGAAGGGTGGGGAAGGGATCATGTGGGAGAGGGGTTGGGTAGTTTACATTCACTGAATTTAAGTTTAATATCTTCTGTTTTGTCCTCTTTGTCTTCCTTTCTCGGGGAGCACTCTACTTGACACGCCCTCTTGGGTTCTTAGCGTGCTTCCTTTCACATAAATTTTTTTTGTATATATATCCATTTGTTATTGAAACTTGTATTTGAATATCTGAAGAAACAAATGAATGAAATGAACTAAAACATCATGTGTACTTGAAAAGCCTTTCCTAGGAGAACAAACGGGGGTCATATTGTAGTTTAGGTAATGTTCCCAGAACTTGGTTTTCTTTTATTTCCATTTCTCTTTATTTCTCAGAGAGATTAACATGTAATGGATTTCAGTATTGTGATAGGTGTTCTTCCATTTTTATCACACTGGTGTAATCCACATAACGAATAAGAGATTCTTTGAAGGGAGAGTACACAATACTTACAGTGATCAAAAAATGATAATTGCCCCTTAAATATTCCATAATAGTGACTACAAAAAAATGGAAAAAAGATTATATTTACTACTAGTGCGATCTCTAGTGGTTTGCATAAAGCATTCATATTAATTCACAGCCTTCGCGCAATGAACAAAAAATTCATGATACTTGTAAAGTATCAGAAATACCAAACAACGAATGCATCAATTCCACAAAAGTGATAAACTTTGTAACATCTCTATTTGTGCAATCAATTACAAAGATTGGATTTACAAAATATCCTTGAAAAGATATTCCTCACTATTATACTATTTTTCTTACATTTTTTTTTGGGGGCTTTCCATCGTTTTCAAAACATTTTTCTCGAATATCAAATTTCACACACAACATGTCGCTCGCAGCGAACAAGTGTTCTCTCAAATTGCCAAAACCTTCCCTTCTGAATCCAGATGGTTCAATAACCTGTCATAAACGGTCAAAATTTTGACAGCGGCAGAAATTCTACATTTGTTTAACGAATAAATGCTTTCGCTGAAAGGGAAGCTCATTTCGTAAATGCAAGTGACTGTTATTAGATGACTGGCGGGGCATAGGAAGGGCCTGACGACCGACAGTTTTGGCACCTGGGTGAGTTATGTTCACGCTTGTTTTAGTTGCAAGTCAGACAGATCTGACAAACCTTTTTTTTTTCCTTTTCCTTTTTTGAAATATCAGTGTTTCAGAACACACATCACTTTGTAGCAGGCTATGAGCCATGAACTTCACATGAAGTTGTGACTGCCAAAACAGTTTCTGGTGCTAATGTTGGATGTTTCATCTGATGTGATGTTGCAACAAGTGCACAAATAGCACCACATGGGTCTCCTCATCAGCCATCAATCTGTGATGATTCAAAGTGACACTGCGAAACCTTGCCCGTACCTACCGCGACCATGTACGGCAAAGGTAAAACAGCTTTGATCAAATGTGATGTTAATTCTGACCTCTATAACACCTCTCAATGAAAGTTTTAACGCTATGATGAAACGAGCAATTCTCACCATGATATTAATATGCTGCAAGAGTCACTAATTCCACACCTACACCACATACCTATATCTACATCACATATCAGCGTAATACATGTATTTAGTGAATGGTGAAATATGTCATAACGAATAGCACCCAGGAAGGATCAGTTTCAATGTGGCATTTACAGAGGAAAGCACCAAAGGGAGGAACCTTCCTTTACCACCCTTTGTAGCCTACTGTATGTGTTAGTGTATACTAGTGTAGGTAAATATGTGGTGTCAATGCACGCTGAATTGTCAGTGTATACTGTGTAATGCTGGTGTCATGAACATGGTGTGCACAGCAGGTGTCAATGTTGCAACTGGTGTAAGAGCATTTTTTTTCTATAGCTACTTTACTATATTGCGGTAGCTAATATATGACATTGCATGGCTGATATCAAGTACATGGTGTGTATGTAACTACTACAGCTGGTGCCAGTTCATGTGTAACTGGTGTCAAAACCTGTTATCTATAGCAGCAGCTGATGTTAGTTTATATTGTGCTTGCTGGTATGATAATGAATGTGGCTGGTATCAAGTACTGTGCATGGTGTATGTAGCTGGTGTCAGTTCATGAGTGGTGCAACTGGTATCACAGCAAAATTTCTGTAGCTGGTGTAAGTGTATACTATGGTAGCTGGTATAATATTATTTGTAGCATGTACCAAGTACGTGGTGTGTATAGCCGGTGTCACTTCATGGTCGGTGCAACTGGTATTGCATCATGTTCCCTGTAGCTGGTGTTAGTGTATATAGAGGGAGCTGGTATGATTTGTGTGGCTGGTATCGAATATAGTAAATGGTTTGTATAGCTGGTGTCAATTCATGATTGGTGTAAGAGCATGTTTTCTACAGCTGGTGTATAATGTGTTTAATGTACCTTATGTTAAGTACATGGCATGCATACTCGCATTGCTGGTGTCTGTCCAGACTGAATTGTATAGTGTCAGAACATGATTTGCACGTATCTGGTTTCTGTGCATGTTGTGTAGTGTATTAAAGGACCCCAAATTTCACAGAATTTTCTGCCTTGGGAGAATTTGACCGAATGAAAAGCTAACTTCAAAAAGTTCAGCAAGTTATTTTCTTGTTTCTGCATATTCTATCTGTTAGTCTAAAAATACAAAATGTTCACAAAGAAAATAAAACAAAAAGGCAATGAACACAACTGCAGAAGCTACTCAGGTTTTCCAAAACAAAAATCGAGAACATTTCCTGGCTTTTGCACTCTCTAAAATAGCAATCAATAAATTACCATCAAATGCAGTCAATACTAGCACCGAAGGATCAAATGACTGCTACCTAGGCTTTTAGTCGTCTACAGGTGCTGAGTTTCAAAAGGCTGCACATAATTTTGTATTGCAAAAAAAAAAAAAACACAGCCTCTTCCAGCTGCTAGACGTTAAAATTGATCAAAGTTGTAATTTTCGACTCAACTCGAAATGGTCTCAAGGGGACTTAACACATGCTTCACGATGAGACTGAATAATATGAGAGGGCAGTATTGCAGTATTTAGGTCAAAATTGTGTCGATGAATGCATGTCAGTGATTGGTCATAATAATTGACTGAGGACCCTGTCATTTGATCCTTTCATATTGTCAAGCAATTTGCATCTTAAATAGAAAATTTCCCTCTCTGGATAATTGAGACATTGCACATGTTGGGCATATTTCAGTCCTACTGTACATAAATTCTTATGATCGGAACTGCGGGTATGATCCGACATCACGTTACTGGCTGCTGTGTCTGTAACGAGCGAAGGCTTTGACAACCACAAAAGTCAATGATTTCTCAAATCTGATAAATTCCTACCGAACTTGAGGTCAAATAAACTTTGGATGAGTTTCTTTCGTGGAAGTTCACTTTTTTATGTATCAGCCATTTTTTTTGTTTGTTTTTGGCCTTTGTAAGGTGGCAGGTGATGGATTCAATATATACTTCCTAACACTTGAATTCTTTTTCAATTGACTATCAAGGTATATGCAGTGTGTCCCAATCTCCATCTCAAAGAAACCAAAAGCGATGAAGTACTGTAGATGGATGCCACCAGGATTTGTTTCTCCACTGAACTAATTCTCGATGGCGTTGACAAGCCCAAAAAGGGGTGAGGGTTTTCAGAGAGCGATTCACTCATATACCTTCTAGGAATTGTCACGAGTCAGCATACTACGATTAACCACATGTGCCAATTATCCAGAGGAAAAAGAATAAAAGATACATAAATAGTGAAAAAAAAAAAAAAATGAAAGAAAAATTGAACAGAAAAACAGGGGAGGATCTACAAAAAACTGATGCACTTCTTCCCAGCTGGAATTGTTAGTAAAATGAAAATCAGTGAGGGTATCCATATCCATACAACATTCATCCTCTTGGTGAACGCAAAATGACTTTCTTTTTGGGTTCATGCTCTCTCCTTCTGCTTTTTATTCCTTTCCTCAAGGATGTCTTGAAGCTAAACTCCTGATATCAATAAGTTTAGCCAAACAACCTCAGTCTATGATGTTCCTATGTAGGTCATGTGTTTTTTCTTTTTTTTTATTTCATAGGCCTAGATGCAGGTTTTCAAGATACATTCAAAATCGAAAATCACACACTTCAGGCATCTTTGCAACGGTGGTATCTCACTTGCTATGGCCTAGATGTTCAACTGCACGAGCATTGCTTATCAATTTTTCACAATTCTATTAAAAAGCGAGCAAAATTTTTGATAAAAAAAAAATCTAGCCTGCTGTTTTCTCGATAATTAATGATCAAACAGTTTCCAGAAAGAACAACAACAGCTACCAGCAGACTTCACGCCCATTCCACTGAGAAAAACCGCATCATTCTACGTATGGATCTGGCAAATAATGGAGAAGGTGATGACAGAAACTAGAAGTACAGCATTTTGCACACACCTATGTCTGCAATCATGTACAACCAAACTCTCTGCTTCATAAAAAGTTTTTCTTGTTTACTGCTCTCTCATTTCTCTTTCTCACTTTCCCTCCAGCTACTGTAGTTGCTATTCTTCATTCTGTTTTACTCAAACAACCACAGACACTTTGGCAAATAATTGTATCAATAATTCAACAAGTTTGGCATTCCAGAGGCTGCTTTTCTGACAACTGAGGAATGAGATCTTTACTGCCCTTTGAAAATGTTTCCTTTGTGAGGTTTTTAAAAAAAAAAGTTATAATGATCACATCATGTGACAAAATATATTGTATAATCTAGTATATATATATATATATATATATATATATATATATATATATATATATATATATATATATATACTAGATTATACAATATAGACACACACACAACATGGCTTTACTGGAAATTGATTTTCTGTTTTACCACAAAATCTCCACGTAAAGTGGAATCCACGAAGTCATGGAAAACAATTAAATAAAAATTTCTTTTGTGGCCCATACCTTCCAGCATTGCATGTCCTTTTTCTATGCATGTTCAGTTCACTGTAATGAGACTAACACTTTGTTTTTTATTATCATTTTTTTATTATTATCATTTTTTTATTATTATCATTAACGCTAACTTTTAAACAACTTCCATGAAAAAGAGTCAAAGGTTGCAATGTATTATGCTACCAAGATGCCATGCAGCAGATCCACAACTTGTATGAGAGTATGCAAAGATCTTTGTGGAAAAATATTGTCACCAAGGTAAAACCAAAACAGACAATGCCAGAATTTTGTCTTCATTGGAAAGGTGGTCCAAAATCTGTTGTCCTTCAGTACTCTGACCTAGTGACCTCAAATGACACTTGACCTCCACCAAGAACAATAGGGGTCATGCATCTACTTAGTATGACCAACAAACACACCAAGTATGAGGTCGGTCAACTTTACCCTTCTTGAGATATCATGTTTACAATGTTTTCACAGTTTGACCTCCTAAGACTTCAAATAATCTTTGCCCTCCATAAAAAAAACAAGAGGGATCATCTACTAAGTATGACCAACCCACACACTACGAATGATGTCAGTGAAGGTTATTCTTCTTGAGGTATCATGTTTACAAGGTTTTCACAGTTTGAACTCTAGTGACCTCAAATGACACTTGACCTCCTCCAAAAACAATAGAAGTCATGCATCCACTTAGCATGACCAACCCCTACACCAAGTATGAGGTCAGTCAACTTTACCCTTCTTGAGGTATCCTGTTTACCATGTTTTTGCAGCTTGACTTCTGGTGACCTCAAATAATCTTTGACCTCCACAAAAAGCATTAGGGATCATCTAAAATGTGAGATCAGTGAAGGTTACCTTTCTTGAGATATTGTGTTTACAAGGTTTTCACAGCTTGACTTGTAGTGACCTCAAATGACACTTGACCTACACCAAAAACAATAGAGGTCATGCATCTACTTAGTATGACCAACCCACACACCGGGTACGAGATCGGTCAACTTTACCCTACGTGAGATATTGTGTTCACAAGGTTTTCAGTTTCACCTCTGGTGACCTCAAATAACCTTTGACCTCCACCAAAAACAATGGGGATTATCTACTCAACATGACCAACCCACATACCAAGTACAAGGTCAGTCATGATTACCCTTCTTGAGATATCGTGCTTACAAGCAAAGTGTCGCATACACACACATACACACACAACATCACAATCGCATAGATTCCTTCTGCCTTGGGCAAGGAATAAGAAAGGTGGGATGCTGTAGCATTGATGACTTGCTGCTAATAGGGTAAAGAGTGAGCATAACATTGAGTATACTATTTGCAAGGAGCATTGCTTGATACAAACCACATCATTGAAGTTTGTTGTCGTAAGCATTCATAGTTGCTAATTTTGAGGGTTCTGATGGCTTGCTGTTGGTTTAAATTGACTGTAACAATGCAGTATCATGTTTTATCTGTCAGATATTTTGATATCAAAACTCCATCCTAATGGCATGGTTATTTGTGATGATAGAAGTTTTCATGTTTTGTGAAGGTTTATGAATTCGTATAGCTAGAAATGGTGACTGAGTGGATATCAAAGTATATACCTTCTTTTTCTCTTTAAATACAGTACCATGCACAACCACAAAAAAGTTTGGAAAAAATATACAGGTCTTAAAAATAATTGCAAGTTTACTGAATATGCTACATTCAGAGCACACAGAAAGCTACATCCACAGAGTCTCATGGGGTGAAAAACACTTTTCAAAGACAAATACACGATTACATTATCAAAGGAAAGTAAGGCATTTATAGGATATGTGAAGGAAATACACCACAGACCACCCACTGGAATCTCATGTTTGGAGTACATATCATACAGTCTGATTATTATGACAAATAAACTGTTAGCGACATTCCAAAAGCTAAACCTACAGAAGAGGTTGGAAGACAACAATAAAATAGGGTTTTCATCGCTAAAACAAAAGGAAACACTGTCAGGAATTACATTAGGCTTGCACCATCGAAGAAAAAGGAGAAAATTATCATCGTCTGCCATGGAAGTTACAGGGTTTCCACCAATAGAGCAAGAGGCCATATTAACATTGTCTTCCTTGGAAGTATAATCCTGCAAGCTACAAGAATGTCAATTAAATCCTTTTATGTCGCAGAGGAGAAAAAAATCACTCATGCAATGGGCAACAGTTTGTCTGTAATAAGAAGTATGCCATACCGCCACTCTGTGGAGTACTAAAATGAATTATATTCAAATATGTACCAACTCTAAACAGAAATGTACTATTCATGTCATTTCACATGAAAAATGTGACATTTAAGCAGCTGTTTTGTAGTACTCAACCTTGATCAGGTCATCCAAGATGGCTGACGATATTAATCTTTTGTAAAGTGTTTTTTAATGTGACTCACATAATATTCTACCAACCCTGGTGTTGAACTTGGAGCATATATATCTATCTACGAGAGCAATAGATTAATGTTGCATTCTAGGAATTCACCGAGCTTGTTTCCCCCCGCCTCTCATCTTTTGCCACAATAAGACATGCATGAGAAAGAAAGATGGAGAGCTAAGAGATAGAGAGAGATCAGTGACGACAGAGAGAAGAATCGATGCCTTCTCGCTTACAAGATTAAGGAGCTGGGCCACGAGGGAATGCAGTATTAAATAAAAGATACAATATTATACAATCATGACACCCCTGGAGATAGGATGAAAATTCATTCCCGTCGTTTCCAGACGGGTTAGGCATTTTGATATGCATGAGCCTGATATATGATTAAAAAGACTGACTCTTTCAAAGAAACCGATAAACTCTTCTTCTCTCCATAAGATTCTGAGGAGCAGAGGCAGGCAGACGACAAGGAGAACAATCTCATCTTCCCCTTTTCTTCTCTCCGTTTCATTTTTTTTTTCTGTAGCTTAATTTTTGTCCCGGCTTTGAGGCCTTTGGATTGATGACTGTTCTCGATGAATACGGGAACACTAGACGCATCAATTGATCTCCCGTTATCGATCGACAGTCTCAGTTTCTATGTCACAAGTGACCTCGGGCACAGACGGAGTGCAAACGTCCCACACGAAAAAAGGTAACCAAATGTACACCCACTTCTTGAAAAGGGGCAGAGGAGTAGGGGAGAGAGGCACAGTCACGATCAACTTTTGGGTTCGATGCCTTTCCCTGGGCATGTGTTGGGACATGCGACGCTTTGCATCAATCTGTAAATTGTAAGTGATGTTTGCCAGGGTTCTCTTGCAAGTTGCTGTAACATTCTTGCAACATTCAGAATGGGATAAATGCAGTTATGTATCTCTGATTCTCTGATTCATGTGCAAAACGTAATTTCTTATAGTTTTGCCTGTACCAGACTTTTTTCTCCCTATACAATGGATTAATTAGTTTTATGAATCATACCGATTTAAGTATTTGTTATTGATAAAGTTTCATGCCATACTGCTTTTCTGACAAACAAACGACTGAGCGAAAGATTGTAGTGCTGACCTGTTTATGGTGTGAACTCCAAAAATGAGACTCCACATTTTGCTGCATATTGTATTTGACCCTAATAAACTTCGATTTGTTGCAAAAACGGTGGGAGGGAATTCATGAGGGGTCATTTTGTCAACACAAAGTCCTACCTTAGGACAAATTCATCACAGAGCAAAGCACAGGACTTGGATACATACAATACTTTTCTTTTTCAAAACAAGTTCAATTATTATAGAAGTGTGAGGATGAAGGCATGGAGCCTAGGCTAATTATTAATGGCAGACAGAAACAAAACATGTTTTTCACCTACTGTTTTTCACAAATTAAGTATTTTCTTCTTTGTAACTAGACCAAAAGTTACAGCATACATGTATAACTGGACAGTTGAGTCAAAATACAATCAAGCTCTTCTGTTAGCCCATTATAACAGCAAAATTAGTGTAATGTGTGCCACATTAGAGAAAACTTCATTGATTTGGTTACTTTACAAGTGACTTCCAATACTGTAGCTGATTCAGAAAAAAGCAATAACTGTGACAACCAGCGATGAGGAGCAATGTAAATATTGCCAAAGGTATCTGAGATGTACTGCAAGTCCCTTCTAAATCCTTTCTAATCTCCTACATTTATGAGAAAATGTTGGCTCCAGCTGATATATGCAGGTTTAGGATGGAAAAGTTACTTAATATCAAATTTATTATGACCACGAGACTCCAATGTCTACCTCGCAAGGAAATATTCTGTGTCTTTCAAGCTTTTCGTATGAACTTCCACCTACAGCTAACTAGTCTGAGTATCTCTGAAATGCCCATGAGCTAAGAAATCTGAACATTGATACCTTGTGAGATTCACACTTGAAAAGAATGCTTTGTAATATGTAATACAGAGGTTGTCATTCATGAATGGAAAGAAAAAAAACGAACACCAAAGTAAAATTATGTACATTTCAAAAAAAGAATAAATGATGCACAGACTCCTTGATATCGAGGGGGGAGGGGTGGGTAAGTGTTTACTCTGAGTACATGTTTACTTGATAGGAAGAAGATGTTTTGAAAAGTGCCTTAATCATCTAAAGTTCCATTCCCCATTTGTGATGAATTATGGAGGGCAAGAGTGCAAAAACAAAAAGAAAGAAAAAGGTGGTGCTACCGAGAAAATACTGCTGCAACTGAGAAAGAATTTTTATTCTTGGTTGCCATGGCAGCATCACCATTTCATTGAAACCACCCAATTCAACATATTGCATATTCATAGATCAGCTTTTCAACACAGATCTGCAACATGATATCATGCATGACAACAAATCTTGAGACACACAACCCTACCCTTTCCTCTGAAATTAGAGTAACCACCTGAGTTGTAGCATGACATTACTTGTCTCGAGACATGAGGTGAAACCTTACAACACAAAATGTGAGGATTTGGTGTTTGGCATGTGATTGTACAGCATACTGGTCGTCACAGTACTCACAAATTAAAACAAAAAGATTTGATATCTATAGGCAAAGAATGCATGTTTTGAAAAATGCATTCAGAATCTAGAAACTCCTTAAAATAGATCACAAACTGAAGTCAACTAAAACCTTCAACCAAAATAGTCGCAACTACGGAAAGTGAATATTGATGTATCAGTTTGCACATGTAGGAAAGAAACTGTATATTGTAGAAGTACAGAAGACAAGGGGGATTGAAATGGATGAGGCATGTGTTGAGAAAGGAAGACAATCAACCTGTAAAACAAAAGGTGGGATCTCGAAGTGCATGGCATAAGGCGAAGCAGGACGAAGCTTACATGGAAAGATATGGTGAAGAAAGGATCCAGTAAGGCTGGTCTAGATGACGAGGATGCAGGGATCATATGTGAAAGAGACCACAGTTAAACAACTGTACCAGGTCTTGAGTTTTAGATTCTCCATGTGTGCTAAAAATCATGCTCTTCAGGAAATTTAAGGAGAACAGTAGATGTTCTGTTTAATTATAACGTCAATGGATTGTCTGAGTTCCCATTCTCTATCTTTGTGGACAAAAATTGCACTCCTCACAGAGATTTGAGGAGGGTAGTGGTGTGCAATGCTCCTAACATTCCAAAAAACTCAAGGTATGCTATACAAAAAACGTTCCCACAGAGACAGAGGATCATGGTATGTAAATATTTCCAGAACTCTGAATGTAGTAAAATAAGAGTGCACATGTTTTGCTGATACAGCAATTTAAAGTAAAAAAGTGAGGTAACTCAAAATACTGTGCACGGAACGGTCCTAAAATTTGGAACAAGAGAAACCATGTTTCATCACTCCAATTTAATGAATAAAAAGAGCTTAGGAAAGCCCCTCAAAATATGAGACGGAATTGACGTCCTCAGACGCATTTTACGTCAATTCTAAAAAACTTTTCGTAAACGATACAAAGGTAGTATTCACTTTGATAAGTACCCATCAGCATCTACCAGTACAGTACATATTGCTAATATTGAATTCACCCATTGAGGGTCTTCACTTGAGGCTTTCTGCTTGCATGGTATAATCTCGGTTGTACAAGACATATAGTGGCCCTCCATGACAAATGTCAACAGTGGATATGGAGTGACTGTTACCTATCAATTTATTAATGAGACAAGCACAAATTTATTTTTTCAGTTTGTAATCAGTTTTAACTATGGCTTGTAGCGGTCCACAATTGCCTTCGTGTGTGCCTACTTGTGTCATAGTTATTATGAATTATTCAAATCTGAGCTAATTCGATTTATCATGCGTGAACTACAGAGTACTTTTATGCATGAACAGGACAAGACTCACCCAGGTGTTGATAAAAAAAAGAAATGCCAAGTAGTCATCCACTAATGAATTCATTGGTAACTTAATTGTGATTTGACTGGCAAGTCACTGCCATGGAATTCTTCACTTCCATACAAGCGCAACGTCATGAACAGATCACACATACTAGATGTTGCGCTGCAATGACGCATATTTGCAGTATAAAAGGCAGTTCTACTTTGGATTTGAGTTTGTGCTTGTATTCTGACTTCAACTAAAATGACAAGTGCATCTGACAACAATCCAAAGATCAATGTTACATACCACAGTTGAGGAACGACTGATTTCAAACTACAAAATATCTCCTGACCAGAAGACGATCCATCGAATGCAACTGAGGGATTTATGAAGTCTAGGAATGATGTGCATTGTGTTTGAAAAAACTGACTCAAGTTTTTGTTATCTTGCTGCTGCTCTTGAGGAATATTTTTACAGCACTTGGAAAAAAATAAAAAATAGTACGATATACGGCAATAAATTCTTGAAAACTCGAAAAAGTTGAACTTTAAAATAACCACTTTATGTAGAAAGTACTGTCATTTTATTATTACCTTTAATTCTTTACAAAGCTCCAGAAAAGTACAAAAGTCACAAGTTTGAGCCACTGACAAGAGTGTTACAGTAAAGGACAAAATATAAAAGAATAAAAAATCTTGTTGGGGGAAAATGTCTCTGGGTCTTCTACCTGCCATTTCCTCCGGAGAGTCTGTCCATTAGGAAGAAAGTGATTGCAAATGGCATCAGGAAACACTCAAGATGTCAATTAACCCTTCAAAGTCACATTTTATTCACCCATAAAAAGCAGGCATCAAAATTTTTACTTCTAATTTGATAACTCAAGGCAACAGTAGTGTTTCTGACAAGACTTTGTGGGAGCTGTCGTCACATGCCAGAAACAAAAAGTTCTTCCACATTTTTATTTTTTTTGTCATGGAAGTTGAACAGAAAGGAGAAGATAGGTTTATGTCAGAACCAGGTCAAGAACACTTACCCTTTATATTATTATTATTATAAATAGATAGCTATTGCCATCATCCAACATTCAATGAATCATGCCTTGCTTCGAACTGACAGTCAGGGGGTGCCTTGCAATGAAAATTCCTTGACAATTTACAACAATAACAGGAAAACAACGACGTCGCCGATTTCTGTGTCGGTTCGCCAATCGACACCGTTTTTGGTATGCAGATCTGAAAAACGATATCCCCACCCCAGTGGTATTGAGATACAACTGACTGTTTGATGCAGACTTAAGTAATTTGTCAGTTGGCTGCTAATCAGAGTTGGATATTCAAGGCAGAATAAGGTGATTGGATCGACTGCTGGAAAAAGAACACCTAGAAATGTGAAATCTGAAGCTCCCTGCTTGATCTCACATGTTTGTGATGCTTTGGTATACAGTATGACACCATTCGATAAGACCCTCTGGATGTCAAGAAGAGGACAGTCCTGTCATTATCATGGAACTGGTCTTGGCCCCTGAGTTTTGATGCCAGAGACCCAGTTGGTCAATGTATTTCTGTTCTGGCACTTATTTTCACCTATAACATGTAAAGCCAAAATTTGTGAGTAATGGACATGAGCAGACAACACTCAAGAACCCACATCTCAGCAACAAGGAATGCTCCTTTTTATACTATCCACCCTCCTAATTGACAACCAAAACAACCCCACCATACTCTCAAATACAAAGTAATAACTACATCTAACCTGTTTCACATGCAGATTATCGAAGACAAAACTTCAATGGATTTGCTGCAGAATGAAAAATATCTGAGTTTACTTGGAATAAAGGTACCACAAATAAACTTACCATTGTGCTCATCCAGTTCCTCACTGATTGTTTTCCCCATCTCCTTTTGTCGAGCGATTATCCCCGCTAACGTTTCAAGTCCTTCATCTTGCTCTGGCGAGAAAATGATGTTGGAAAATATGTAATATGGCAAGGCAAATTTTCTATGATGCATCACAAAATGTTCGTATTATTTTCCAGGATTAAATTAAATGACTTCCATTTAAAAGGGAAAGAGGATGGTGCCGGGTGGGGGGGGGGGGGGGAAGGGCAGTGATGTCCTTTTGTTTTGCTGCCTAATGTTGCATACACATCAATCCATATCTGTATTTCAGCGTAGATATGAGACTGCATCATAAACTTAACAAAAAAAAAATGATGTACAAGAAAAATGACACGTCATGTTTCTAACTCCATGATGTCACAGGCAGAAAAATACACCTCAAATAAAAAGTTGTACCTATGTATACAAGTTTATTACCAATCCCACTGACGGAAAGTACGATACAAGACCATGTAAGTACAGTCACCAAAGGCAACAGAGGAAAAGAGTGACCACATTGCGTGCAAACTTACACCAATTCAATCTTGCTGGGACAGTGTTTGGCACCCTTTAAATCATTTGCAGCACATTCTGGGAGTATGGATTGCAAAATGATAAAATTGACTGTCTTGATGAATGATAATAAAAAGGTATATCATTTTAAAGAGCAAATTTGGATGAATTTCAGATTAAAGACTTCACAGTTCCCACATATTTACATTGTGATAATTCTTGCACTCACAAATCAATGTATTGCCTTTCATGACTGGGAACCAAATGGATCTGTCAATAACTGAAAGGTGCCAGTAAATGAGCAATGCTTTTACAGTCTTATATTTACTAAAGACTGATGAAGTCCTTCAACCAATTGGATGAAGCTTGGATACTTGGTATGCAAGGAGAGACCCATACGTACAGTATAAGGCAGAGTGGCAATTGGGTGGTGGGAAGAATTATCTCTTTGACAACAGCAAAAAAAAGAGAACTATCCAAACTAGAAAGCCAAAAGGCTTAGTGATTCCTTGCCTCATGATATATATTGTACCAAACATGAATCGCCCACATGACAAGCATGTGATCCCACACAGTTATCCTACTTGAGATACCATCTTAGTAAGGTCAAAACCTTTTGAAAACTCGTGACCCAAAATGACCTTTCACCTCCACTTAAAACAATAGGGATCACCTACCCTATATGGCCATCAACATGCTAAATATGAACAATTCACAAGCTAAGTATAAGATCCCTCACATTTATCACCCTTAAAATATCATGTCTACAAGGTTTTGGCCTTTCGTCACCCCAAATAACGTTTGACCTCCACAAACATGAGAAAACTCCCAAACGGATATGATGCTGCAGGGGAACAAATTATATTTTGTTGTGTCTAATAACTTGATAAAATGGTTAACATGTTTATTTAATCAAAATTACAGCACTTTATTTTGTTGAGTTACGGCTATTGGTGGCAGCTCTTTAGTATTTGATTTTTTGGCGTGATGCTATTCCCAATGGCTATGATTTCACTGAAAATTAACAAAAACTGACAACCCTATTAAACCAGAATCTAGCAAGACTTGCAACTTCGCCTTTAGTCTACTTAAAGACACCACAAACAGTACAAGTTTCCCTGGTTTGATACACAGTAGTCAATAGTTTAAAGCTTGCTTTGATTACCTGAACTACTTTAAGCCTTGCTCAGAGGGCTAAACAGAGACACTGTTTATACCTGGCTCAACAGACTGTATGATTTATTCTGGACATTGTGGTTTCTACTGGCAGTCAACTGTGATAAATTATGTCAGATAACAGTGACCAATTTGAACAGAGGTGGGTCCGTTACAATTTGATTCATTCAATTAAGCAATTACAGTTTACGCACGATCAAGGATATTTGATTCAAATGATCAGTAATTTGGTTCTTTTTTATAAAACTAATAACCCGTGGTATATTTAATTAATCAATTCCAACTTACAATTCATGCATGTTCACATGTCCTTATGAGGGCAGTGGCATAAGGTTTGCCAAATAATAATCTTTGATACCAAATTTAATGTTGTCTTCATGTTTTCTTTAAGGTTATCGAAGAGACAATGTTGGTATGTCCTAAAAGAAGTTCTTGTGCATCAAAAAAACAGGAAACAATACTACCTATATTTTTTGTTGTTTTCACAACATATTCTGGAACGTGAACATGCATTTCATTCTCATTAATATATGCCAGAAGTCAAAAAAGGAGCGCATCTCCCTGTGATCACCAGGCATCTCCCTACCCTGGTATTACAGTATTTCTGGACTAAACAGTGCGGCCAACTTCAAGTGCTGCAAGCCAAGTGATATGTTACCGCCAAAATTATTTGCCCCACTAATAAAAACTGTGGGCCAACCAATAAGAACTGTAGGCCAGGCGATCCTTTAGTATGCCAATATTACCTACTTTCATTTTTAACAATTTGATGTCAAATAACCCCAAACTAACTTTCATCTCCACAAAAATGCATAGGAACCATCAAATCCCCAAGAGGATTTTACACTACAAGTATAAAATTCACTGGAAGGACCATTCTTCAAATATCGTACATTAAAGTTTTCACATTTTGACCTCCCATGACCCCAAATGACCTTTCACCTCGCCCAAAAAAATTGGAATCATCTACTCCATATGGACAATCCACATGCTAACTATGAGATCTTTCACATTTATTGTTCTGGAGATATCGTGTTTACAAACAATTCTCAAGGTATTTACCTTTTGACCCCTGGTGACCCCAAATGACCTTTGACCTCCACCAAAAACAATAGGGATCATCTACTTGATAAGGGCAATCTACATGTCAAGTATGAGATCATTCAGAGTTACGCTTCTGGAGATATCATGTTTACAAGCAGGGGTCACACACGCACACGCATACACACACACACATCACCATCGCATAGATTCCTTGCCTGCCTTCGGCAAGGAATCAAAAAGGACGAAAACTTCACAAACGATCACTATCAATGGGCGAACATGAACATCCCCCAAGTCTTCTGGTTTGGTCATTGACGAACAACTCACTTACCTGTCTCAGCATAACGGTCGATAGAATTTGGACAGGACCTCAACACTCCAGGCGCACAAGGATGGCAGAATGGGAAGGAGTCACTAGTCAAGTTATTACACCTGATGGCACTAGTAACAGTGTTAAAGATTACCAGCACTCTTGGTATGGTGGATAGGAGTGGAGTTGTTATGCTGAGACAGGTAAGTTAGGGGCAAAGTAAACAGTCTGTCTGCAACCACCTATTTGATTATGTCATGTGACCAGATCTCTTAAATTATCACCCACTGGAAAGTCTAAACGAATGTTATGTCGTCAAATTGGACTGACAAGTGATGGCCGACTATTTGTTGAACCAGTCTGAAGGTATTGTGGTTCAATGATTCCATTATGAGTATTTTGAATTTTCTACTTTGCATGTAGTGAGGATATGTTTACCCCAAATGATTTTTTACCTCTAACAAAATCAATAAGCTTCTTGCAACCAATAAGGTGCGTCTGAAAATCAAAAGTTTTCCTGATTCCTACCTTGACATATTGGGTTGACAGGATTTTCAGTGTTAGACCTCTGGAGACCTCAGATGACCTTTGACCTCTACCAGAAACAACAAGTTTGTTCTTCTCAATATGACCAACCCACATACTAAGTATGAGATGTACCCACCATTCCCATTTTGAGATTATTGTGTTAACAAGATTTTCAGTGTTTGACCTCTGATGACCTCAGATGAACTTTGACCTTCCCTTAACACAATAGGCCTTTCCTCTTGATAGGACCAACCCACATACTAAGTACGGGATGAATCCATCATTCTTATCTTGAGAAAATGTGTTAACAAGATTTTCAGTGTTTGTCCTATGGTGACATTAGATAATGTTTGACTTCCACCACATACAATAATGTTCTTCCTCTTAATATGGGGCATCTATGTACTAAGTTTGAGAAATGTCCAAGTTTCCCACTTGGGATATTAAGACAACAAGATTTTCAGGGTTTGACCTTTAGGGACCTCAGATAAACTTTGGCCTCCACCAAAAACACTGGTATTTTTCCTCTTGATATGACCAACTTACATATTAAGTATGGGAAGTATCCATCATTCCTACCTTGAGATATTGTGTAAACAAGATTTGCAGTTTTTGACCTCTTGCGACCTCAAATAACCTTTGACCTCCACAAAAAACATAGGGATTCTTCCACTCAAGAAGGGGTATGATGAACCAAGTTTGGGAACTGTCTGTGTTTCCCTTCTTGAGATATTGCGATAACACGCTGGGCATCACAAACACACACCCATGTGCCCACACATACATACACATGCACACATGACCGCACAGGTATCTCTTTTCATCAAAACTAATAATGCAAAAATGAGGCTTTCTCTTTTCCATTACAGCAAGGTAGGCGGACACTTCGATCTTCCATCTCCTGGAAATAACCAATCTTTGAGGTAGTATGAAGGATATTTTAAAAACAAGCACGATCAAAGAGAGGTTACATCCCACATCCCAAACAATGCATTCAAACTTTACAAGTACCTGCCCCCAGGTTGCCACAAGGAAGAGTAACTTTCTGAACCAAAGTCCCCGTTTTAAAAGTTGAATTAGTTTGTTGGCATCATCCTTCAATTACACTGATAAAAGAATAATTACCAATTTGGCATGCTCTGAGACGAAAGTTACTTTCTACAGAATGACAGACTACCAGTCTGAATAACATGATGTGTGTATATACAATAACCATGGAAACACTAGTTTAGAAATAATTTATGATTCATGATCTTGTCCCTTCTGTTTCCCGTTCAGACAACAAAATGTATTTCAAATGACCACATAAGGAAAGTGGGTTGTTGGATGGACATCTAAGAATGTCCCTTAAAAATTCAGGCCTATCGATGACACTGACATTATTGAACTCTCAATGATCCAAGGCAATAACGAGGAGAGTGACATGCACGCCAGCCCCCCTCCCCCCCTTGGATGGATTCTTTATTACTAAACCAACCTGCAATGATCTGTTGTTGCTGCTCCCTGACATTCTGGTAACTTCCGGAGTGGTCCACCCCTTTGCTGTAATTCTGTCCCCAAACACTATCCTCGAAGGCGTCGTCGTCCAAAGGCAGCAGACGTTCCCTGTGAAGGAACCACAGTCATTCGCCAGAGTGGTAAGAACCACGGAGAATTCAAGGACATTCAATTAATGATCCCATGCACCCCTCAAACCACTGCCCCTGTTCTAAGGGAAGAGCCCCTTTGAGGCTGTTTTTGAGGGGGCTTACGTGTGTCCTACTTGGCAAAAGTGGAAAATTACTAAGGAAAAATAAGTAAAAGGCAGGAGAGCCTTTTGAACAAAGGACTACAGCACTGATTAAAAGTTGAAGCTAACTTACAGATAAAAAGGAAAACCAACAAACTGTGAAGAATATGAATGAAAAGTAATCCATGGAAAATGAACACTTAAACAAACAGAAATTTCAATGGTTCATAAAAGCAACTTTGTTGTTGACTTGAAAAGAGGTCAAAGTCCATAACAAAACATAACTTGATGGTTAATGATAGATTAACATGGGATTTCTTTCACCAAGTCCCACACACCGTGGCACACCCTACTTCAGTGTAAAAGTGAGGTCAATGTTTCTGATTCAAAATGTAAATGAAGCTCCTTGCCACGACACCATGAAACATCTCATTGCAGTCCTATCAATCTTACCGTGTAAAGTGTATCTATTAGTTTTGACTGTCAAATTAAGGAAGAGAGGCCAAAAACCAAGTTTGTTACACTGGCATGTAATCATTGAATATTTGATAAAATTTACCATAAAGGGCCCCAAATTCAATGAAAGTTTTCTCCTAACCATTTGAGTGACCTTCTGTTCCCTCCTTGTGAAGAGATGTGGATGTGACTCTGTCAAAGTAACTCACATATTTACTCTCCATGTAAGCAGAGATTGATATGGCTGTACTAAAGAGAGCAAATCATATTTTGCAAAATCGTAAAAGGGGGCTAAAAATGAACTAGGTCTCAAATGCTTTTTAACACTTATTCAGCAACAACCCCTTGTTCAGATTATTTTGCCCATTGTAAAGTCAAAGAGCCTATACTTCTGTCATTTTTGATAGCTTTATAATATATGATACATGCAGGGCTATAGCTAGCCCAATTTGAGTGCCAGTTCTAAAGAAGTGGCGCAGCGGAGTGAAGCAGAGTGAGCGGAGCTGTTGCCCATCATGGCCCCCTTCAGGGCCCCTGGTGGAACCCTCTACATCATGCAGTATGCATAAATTATTATTATTACTACAAAAATGGCTTTGATATGCTTGTATAAACATACTAAATGCATGAGTTTATGGGATTTTTAACTCAAGGTTTCTTTATTTGTTGTTAAATTGACATTTCTGATTTAATTGTCAACTTCAGACACTTGTTACTGCAATTTTCCGACTTTTACTGATGCTTTCTATACCGGTCACTAGCTGCAAGTCAAAAGCTTACGGCTAGCCGGAGCAAGTCAATGCCGGCTAAACCCCCACTGACCTGCGTAGCTATAATCCTGGATGCATGTAAATGTCAAAATTTTACCTCTCGGGGGATGTGTAGGTAACATCTTTCTTGAAAGAGTCTGTGACAATCTTTTCTCTAGCCTTTAGTCCTTCTATCAGGCCACGTCTCCTTTCTACTTCTCGTGACAATCTGTGGCAAAATCATGCAGAAAAAGCAAGTTGATGAAGTGAATGATCTTTACTGCCGTACATGCATACTGTACATCAAAAAAGGCAAGGCGCTTCATGGACAGTTCCTACACAGTCATGGCTAGATTACAGAGAAAAAGTATGCTATATGTACGCACTGCAGTATACTAATGGGTATTGCAACCTTCTTCAATGTAAAGTGCACAGGGAAAATCCAACATAAGAAAATAAAACAAAGCAAGAAATACAGGAGGGAATACCAAATGTTAACAAATGCTTATCTCCTTCAAAACGCCTGAGGAGAATATGGTGTAACTTTAAGTGAGGTTTGGCATTTTGATGCTAACAGGATCTTTTGCAAAAGAAATAAATTCCATCAAATTGCCTTTGAATAAAATCCCGCAAGACTCAAAACATCCAGACTAATTATTCCATAAATTTATGAAACAGAGGGGAAAAAATTGTTTGACAGTTAGGGCATTGATATAATCAACTATAATGGAGTGATAAATTGCAACTTGTATCACTTTATTATTTATACTTGTAAAAAATAAAAAAAAAGAGATCATTTTTCAAGGTGCTTGTAAAACAGGTTTGAATCTAGACATCATTATTATGTTTACTGCTTTCCTTCCAGATTGTTTATACTTCATTTTAAATCACTTTGGCATTACCTCAAGTGGAATAACTTCATGAGAGATCACTGGTGTAATTTGAACAGATTCTCCAAATTTAGATTTTATGCAGTTACATCACATGCCAGAGGATTTTTATGCTATCAGCATTACTACTTTTTTGAATATTTGTCATACTTACTCTATTACTTTTTTCTTCAACTAAAGGTTTAGGTTGATGATTTTTCTGTGATGTGTGCCTTTTCTTTATTTATTATTATACATTATTTATTTTATATTTATTGTGCAAAATTACACAAGCAAAATCTCATAAAGAAGGGAAACACCATTCTTTAGTTTCAAGTATCCAGCAATGAAGATGAAAAACTAAAGTGCCCACGTTCACTACTTACGATGACCACAAAGCTTCAACAAACTTTAGCCTGATGAGTACGTGTCCATTCCCACATTTTAGAATTTACTCATGGATGTAATGAATGAATTGGGTGGTAGAAATATACTTTCAATGATTAAATTAGTAAAAAACAAGAAATTCATTGAACAGAATGTAAAAGGATCCACTGCAAAAACTCACAATTTGTTATTAGCTGCATCCTTCTGGAGGTTGCTTTCCAACTTTCCAAGATCTTGGGAAAAGTTTCGTAACTTCACCCGAATCTCTGAATTTGCCTGTGGAAGTCAAATAATGTGTGAATACTGGTGTGAGCACTCGTATGCAACAAACTGTACAAATGAAAGACTATGTGCAGTAAGCTATCTAGACAGGAAACTGTGAGTCTGATGGCAAAAAGTGGCCCCATGAGGAAAATGAGTTGCAACAGGCAACTCTGAATTACAAATTTATTTTATTCATTGCAAACGATGTTGTTGGGTGGACCCAATTCTGAAAGAAGGAATGCAACACCACTGTGGCAATGCTTTCACAAAATGGCAGTAACAAGAAACGAGGAACTGCTTTATATTAAAGGGAAATTATGTGATCACTCATTTTCATTTAAAGCAATGGGAAAAAGTGTTGCGCTGTACATGCACACCTGTAGCTGTACATGATGTTCACAATATCTGGATGTGGTGTATCATTTTAAAACCTTACACTCATGTTCTACAAAATGGGTTACAAGAGAGAAGATTAGTAACAGTATTGATAAACACAAAAAAGAGAGCAGGGTTCAGAGCAAATTGAAGTGTGCCTTAATTGTAGGAGATAAAGTTAGTGAATTCAGTCAGGGAGGAGTGATTTAGAAGGAGATACATCTAATTCCTTCCTTTGAACCTAACTACTTGCCGCCAAAGACATCTGCTTTGTTCACCACTTACAGATTCAATGGGCTTAAAACAGTATCAAGGTCTTAACGTGAAAGGGTTCATGTCGTCTGCTAAGTCATCAGTTATATGGGAAATTTTGTCCATAGTTATAACATTGCCAGTCCCTATTCTTGAAAATTGGTTTTTACCTTTTCGACACCATCTAACGTTAATCATAGTAGACCAGTTTCAGGATGTGTAATTTGCTGAACATGGGTACACCTACTACAAATTGCAAAATTGACAAAAATTTGGTAGTAAATTATAGTCTTATGTTCATTTTAATCATTTGCATATGGCAAAATCCCTACACCTTATTCTTATATGCCAGTCCATCTTGATTCGGAGGAGATAACCAGTCCTTTTGATTGGTGAGCTTTAAGTCCTGTCTTCACTGTCGGCAACAACATTGGCATCAAAGCATTGTTCTAAGTAATCCTATGCATAGGATGTAAGCAGGTGTGAATAAACTTACTTGGATACCGTCTAGAAATTGGATATATCACACAAAAGAAAGAGGGTGCTTCAAGCCGTACTCATCCCTTATGAATTGGGACTCTTATCACACCGGAGAAATCGAACACGATTACCATAAATTTAACTTTCAGTTGTGACTCGTTCTAAATTGCATCTCCTTGATTCAATAGCTACATTTTTGGTAAAAGGCAAGGGATTGAGAAAGACGTTCCATTGTGACTTTGAAATTTCTTGTGGCAATATACCGAGGGTACCAAAACGATGAGTGGGGTGTACAAACCTTTCCAGAATTAGATCCCTTTCTTTGTAAGTCGTCTCTTCTTGTCACCATCTCCATAATGAGCTGGCTGGAACGCTCGCAGGCTTCGTATGCTGCAATCCTAAGTACGTTTAACAGATAAGGACATTTTACGATTACTGAGAGAAAAATTATTTTTGGTCTCAGCAAGAACAGAAAATAATTAAGTACTTGTACAAGGGCTTGTCTGAAACATCTCACTCAATAGCCAGAACAGAGCAATCAAGTTGTTCAAGCCTGTGACTTCTAAGGAAACATGTGTAGGCACATCAATTCTGGTATTGGGACTTTGCTGGTTCATGGACCAATTAGCTCTTTCCTTTGCTTGGGTAAGCAATGTTTTCTGTGACATTGACATATTTTCATTTCATTTCGAACCCTTTTACTCTATTAGGCAAGTCTACTTCAGATAAATCATTGCTAATGAATGAAAAGCAACTAGAACAATATATAATATCATTAAATTATTATTTGCACTGAAGTGTCTAGCAAACTGAAAATGGAATTTGGACCAAAATACTATCATCATCATCAGTGGTGGAATGCCAAGCTACACTCTTATCCTGCATGGTGTAAGTTAACTGATCCAGGACAAAAATGGTCATGGGACCAAGTGACTGGTCCTATGATCATGGTGATACTTAACAGCATCAACTCAATACCATGTAGATGTAACACATTCACTGAAGAAACTCAAAATGTATGTATGCCAGTGAATGCGCTTTCAACTCTGTCAACTGCTTATCATGTCTTGAAGAACTCAAAGTATTATTAGCTCCAAACATCGGTTGACGTGACAAATATAAACACTGTACTGTTGACTTGAAAAATTGTTATAGTCACAAGATTCTGTGCAACTCCAGCTGAATAGGGCTAGAGCGTCACTGCGTCAGTGCTACAAAGGATTAGTCGCAGCTCTGCAAACATAGCTATAATTACTGATTTAGTCCATATTGTACTTTCGGTCTAAATGTGTTTGAACTTCGAATGAGATCGTTGATGCTGTCATTAGAGTGGTGCAAGAAAAGAAAGACTTACGCGGAATCTTAGGAATAAAAAAATATTTGAATCAATTACTGTATACAGTATACGGATCTTAACTTCATTTGGGTTGTCAGATCTGAGTCATACACTTCACCCTCCCCACTGTTCTTTGGCTACAGCCCTTTCACGGGCAATAATCACAGCAGCACTGCAGAAATGATTGGCCTAACAAACAATGTTATATTCCCAAACACAGGCAAAACTTAACATTTATATCATCTGTTCTATATATACTGTAAAAAGTGAAAAAGAAAAGGCAGTACACTGATTCCCTGTTTTGACTGAAAATTTCTTTTGCAAGTTAATGCTTGGTACACTTCCTTGAGAGTTTTTGATGTAGTTATTGAATGAAGAAGATCTTGATCTATTTTGGTAAACAGAAAGAAAAAACATATAGAACTCTACAATGAAGCAGAAATCATTTCAAAATGAGAACATGAAGTGAAAAGGAAGAAGCTTAGACCCAGAATACACAAGACTCAATTTGTGAAACAAACCAGAGACTGGAAACTGATTGAGATTTCTAGTCTATTGTTTAATACGATTTCAAATTTAAGCACATTATAACAGAAGTTTAAGTCAAAACAAAACTGGCATCTATCTTTCTTAATCCTATCATTAGTTGTTCAGCTTCAAAATTTACAAGTGGAACTCATGAGATTTTTTCCTAGAAATTGAGGTTATATATTGTATTTATTATTCCAATATTGGATTTTTTAACCTGCTTCCTGATAAATGTACATTCGTCATGTATGCATGCAGTCTTACATAACTTACACATCTTCCTTTCTACATTCCTGCCAAAATTTGATATTTATTGCATAAACAGTCATCTCTCTGATTACACATTTAAGTTTTATGATAACTTATTCCAAAGGCAAAAGTTACTGGTATTTAAAACTCCTTTCAAAGAATTTTGTTGTACAGTATTTCATGGAACATTAGGAATAGTCAATATGATCATAGCTTATTTGATGAGACATTTGAAATTTTACAGAGAAATCACAGAAAAGAACTTTCATGAAATTTAAGGCACATCTTACTATGCAAAAAATGTGTCTATTGGCAAAACTTCACTTGCAATTCCCTATTTAAGAAGTATAACGTATGTAGGGATACAAGCACAAAAGTGAATGCCATGATCGTAGTTTGCTTAATTGATCATCTCAAAGTTAGATTCTTTTTATAACCTGTCATTCTGTCTATGAATATGGTCAAATGAGTAAATGCTTGCAATTCCCGTAGGAAAACTGAGGATAGAAATACAGTAGATGAGGTGCTGCACATCACTGTTGCTAAAATCAGAGGAAGTGATTACACTTTAAATAGTAGGCTATCCCTAGTTCTTAAAGGTATTGGCCACTAAAAACAATTGATATTCCACAAAAATCAGGAATATTTTTCTTTCTCTGTTGGTGAAAACCACAACTCTATAACAGGTTCCATTTGGAAGTTATGGATTTTTATTGAAATGTCTATTTTTAAAATGGTTCACTGCACTTTAGGAAATCTGTGATATCACCCAGGCACTACTTCATGAATATCCTTGTTATTCCTTTATAATTTGACTGTCCTCAAAGATACATTACAAAAGTTTAAGAGATGTGACTTCAATTTCAATAATATTTTAAGACAAATGTACAAGATAACAAATCTACATTTAACTAGTAGTCAAATTTCAAGCTTTTATGAGGGCTTAAATTTCAAAAAGAAACAAAGACTTCTTGCAAATAATTTGCCACTGTTACATGGCATTTTGGTAACCTCGAGCCTGCTAACTGTCCAGTCTAATTACTGGATACCGAATCAGTTATTAATTGAACTACATACAGTTTGTGTGTATCTGCAATTCACAATAACGTTCCTTCCCAGTGACAGGCATTTCACTGGTTTGACCCACATTTGAACACCCAAACCCTTTGACCGGCCACGCCCTTTGAGAACCC